>CM032666.1:17117394-17127488 GCA_019095985.1 Streblospio benedicti | reverse complement strand
CCGTGAAAAAATTTCCCTACAATTGACCCTCCCGTGCTAAAATTCCCAATATTTTTTTGAATCAAAATAAGTTAATACTATTAAAATTCTATGAAATAGCAAAAAAGTACCCCGCTGACTCTGTTGAACACAGGACCCTGTGGGATGCACGGTGGTGTCTTTTGGATTCTTAGTATCTTGAATCAAGATAAGTCGACTTTTAATATCTTCTAGAATAGCAAGTACCTCCAGCTCTGTTGAATCTAATAAGGACCCTGTTTGACGCAAAAGTGTCTCAGTGGCATGCACTACAGGAAGCACAGTGGCCCTAGTGGATCCAGAGTATTTTCCATGGGATGCACTGTAGCTCTTGCATGATACTACACTGTGGTCTCAGACTGCAAAAGATTATTCACTAAATAATTATGACACTCGGCTAAAACTGATAGATTATGTTTTTAATCAAAAGGTAAGTTAATGTTGCATGTTTTCTGAACTAGCAAGTACCTCTGACTGTTGAATGTACAAAGAAACCTGTTTTTCACAACGTGGTCTCTCTGGGACACACAAAGGTCTCTACAGAATCCAGAGTGGGTCTCTCTCTTTTGGTGGGATGCACTGTGGCCTGCTCAGGATACACTGTTGTCTCAGACTGCAAGAAAGATTATTTACTAACCATGACACTCAGAGCAGGGTTGCCACATATTTTCAACCATGACATTCAAGGTTTTTCCAGGGTATTTTAGCCAGATTATGGGGTCTTTAGTAGCAGAGCTCTATCGACATTTTCGACAAATGAATTCATCGATGCATTGACAATTTTTTATTATTTATTGCTAATATTAAGATATTAATGAAATTTAAGGGTTTTTCCAGGGTTTTAAGTCAAATTTCCAAAATTTAAGGGTATTTCCAGGTTCTGATGATGGCCACTTTCAAATTTATGGTTTTTTCAGGGTTTTCAAGGGTCTGTGGCAACCCTGCAGAGATATAATTGTATGATAAGATATTTGGATAAGGATGGCAATCAGAACAGACCTTTCATTTCTAACCAGCCTATAGGTAGGTATTATACAAATAGCAAGTACCTGTGACCCTACCGAACATACAGCAGACTCCGTTGGCGGCAATAAGGTCTGTGAACACACAATGGACTCTGTTGAAGAGCTTGTGGTCTTTGCACACACACATTAGACTCTGTTGGGCAAAATGGCTGTACGGTATGAACATTGGAGTCTGTGGTAAGAGACTCTGACTGCAAGGAAGATAAATTCATTATGCTTAGAACTTACAGCTAGGTTGGCGCAAATGAATTTTTTATCACTGTAATAGACTATACATACCTTTAAAGAGCTCTTTATTGGCAGGAGGTGGTACCATGAGTTGTATCCATTGCATAGTTGCAGTCAACTAATGGCATATAGTGCTCTTTACCAGGTTGGGATAAGTATGCGAGTGTTGCTGTCTCGGTTGGGGGAGCTCTGTCTCTGTTGGACATAAATTGTTTTTTACCTACTTTTTATGATTTTATGCAAAAATGTAATATGGCAGTTTAACACACTTTTCTCCAGGCATATTTTCGAAAATGGTAATGAATGTGATATGCATAAATATCTTATTTAATTTTACAACATTTTTGCACAGCAAGATTATTGCACTGTATTAATTCTCAATGTGCAAAAATGTTGTATAAAAACTTACAACACTTTTCAATAAATGGTTTTGGCACATATTGCAACAAATGTTTTGCGTTAAAATGTTGTATGATATTATACAACATTTTTGCACATCGAGAATTAATACAGTGCAATAATCTTGCTGTGCAAAAATGTTGTATAAAAACTTACAACACTTTTCAATAAATGGTTTTGGCACATATTGCAACAAATGTTTTGAGTTAAAATGTTGTATGATATTATACAACACTTTTGCACTAAGTGATAGTCTACAAAAACATCTTAAAACATATGCAAAAATGTTCCATTAATCTGTACAACAATTGTGCATAACACCAGTTGGTCATTATCCACTTTGTAAAAAACAGCAAAATAGTTGCATAGCATCATATAACATTTTTTCGTAAGCTTAAATAAACCCAGGGGGCTTTTTTGTACAGTAAAAATGATGCATCTTGACGTGCATCTTGGCTGAAATGCATTTTGTTCACCTTTTCTAAATAGATACAATTTAAGAAGGAATCACTATTCATTGTTTTCATATGCATTTTTTTCTATATAAAAATGTTCTTAGTGTTTTGTGACAATTTTACATTATATAGAGAATTGTATTTTAAAATGTATTTGGCTGCTTGTAGATTAATTGCATAACTCGGTGATTTAATTCATTTTAAATAGTTGAGTACTTGAAAATCATGCTTTTCAATATTTGATCTATATTTGTAATGAATTTTGACATGAAGGGTTGTCTGTCTTTTGGCAGTATTTAACATAAACATTGATAAAGCTTATTACCACCAAAACTATGTTTTTCATTATGGTTATATAACTTTTTTTAAATGACAAAGACGGTAATCTAATTTCTGTAAATTTATCAAAAAGTCATTAGAACATCATCCATTACAATGTAACATATAAATACTGTAAAACTAGAATATTTCATAGGTATTAAAGTTTGCAACTTTCATTTATGAATTATTTTGTGACTATTTAATTTTGCGAATTTGGAATGGACCTACTTTACATAGGCTATTAATGTTTGCTGACTATTTAAGTTTGCGCTTTCGCACCTACCCACAAAATTTGCAAAGTAAATTTTTCACAAACATTTCTAGTTGCACAGTAACATGCCAAACAAGCTATCGCAAATATAAAATCATTAAAACTTTATACAAGTCATAAGACTGTTAGATTAACATATCATGCCAAGAATGATACTGCAATCATTAGATCCTTATTCATTAGACTGTTTTAACAATTACATGGCAATCTAGTCTCTGCAAATCTTGCTATCAAATTCAGTATGTATCTGTATCATAATCTGATTCTGTAATATCTGGTAAAAGAAGGCGATCTTTAGCAGCCTCAGATGTAGGAAGCTCATCATAGTATGCCTTGTATATTAGTGGTACAATACCAGATGTGCACAATGAGAGTAAGTCTTTCTTCTTCGACTGGGAAATGGATAATCTTTTATCATAAAGATTTGGGTGTGAATATTCCAGCAGATTGTCTACTGTTATCTGTTTAGTACTTCTGCGTCCTTTCCGCTCTTTGATTAATGGGATGATCATAAATTCAGCATCAAAATCATATCTCATGTATATGTCAGCACAGTTGCGATGCATGGCAATGTGCTTCACTTTTAGCCATTGAATTTTGCTTCCATCATTGGTGGTTTTTAGATTGATTTTTGTCTCCTTTATGAACATTTTAATGTCCAGAAAATCTGTGTATTCTAGTGGAACCACATCTATTTTATTCTTGTTTTTTGCAGCACGAATGACATTGTACCAATCATCCAGTATATAAACTTTACTTCTCTTTTTAGCTTTCTCGATCATGGCATGAATATGATCAACTTCCATGTGAGAATGTCCTGATTCCATGTATTTTATATTCAATACATCTAATTTTGAAGCTTGTAAAAACTTCCACATAGCAGCAGTCAAAAATTGATTGCGGTTTTGTCCAGCACATGTGTCAGCATACATGGTTACTTCTTTAACATTTGAGGGCAATGATTGTAGATGTCTAATAAGTGCTGTGCCAACTTCACAGCAACCTTTATTTCCATTGGTTTAAATAATGACGACTGACACATCCACTCTGGCCAACTGCTCGAGGTCAAGAGAACTGGAGTATCCCAGGTCAAGAGAAGTGGAGCATCGCAGGTCAAGTGAAGAGGAGCGTCCCAGGTCAAGTCAAGTGGAGCGTCCCAGGTCAAGTGAAGTGGAGCGTCGTAAGTAGCATTTGATTTCTTATTGTCGTTCATCTTGAGAGAACACCATCACTCATTAACCAAATTTCACTACATAATGTTCTTTATCATTACAAACCAAATCTTTCTATGCATAAGTGTGCTACTTATAAATACATGATTTTATAATTGCATGTTTCAGAAGAAACTATTACAAAGAAAGCGTCGCTCACGCGAACCGATCTGCTGTCTCAAGCTTGTTACGATAATCACATAATGACGACTGACACATCCACTCTGGCCAACTGCTCGAGGTCAAGAGAACTGGAGTATCCCTGGTCAAGTGAAGTGGAGCATCGCAGGTCAAGTGAAGTGGAGCGTCCCAGGTCAAGTCAAGTGGAGCGTCCCAGGTCAAGTCAAGTGGAGCGTCGTAAGTAGCATTTGATTTCTTATAGTAGTTCATCTTGAGAGAACACCATCACTCATTCACTGCATAAAGATCTTTATCTTTACAAACTAAATCTTCCTGTGCATACGTGTGCTCCTTATAAATACATGATTTTATAATTGCATGTTTCAGAAGAAACTATTACAAAGAAAGCGTCGCTCACGCAAACCAATCTGCTGTCTGAAGCTTGTTACGATGATCACATAATGACAACTGACACATCCACTCTGGCCAACTGCTCGAGGTCAAGAGAACTGGAGTATCCCAGGTCAAGTGAAGTTGAGCATCGCAGGTCAAGTGAAGTGGAGCGTCCCAGGTCAAGTCAAGTGGAGCGTCCCAGGTCAAGTGAAGTGGAGCGTCGTAAGTAGCATTTGATTTGTTATAGTCGTTCATCTTGAGAGAACACCATCACTCATTCACTGCATAAAGATCTTTATCTTTACAAACTAAATCTTCCTGTGCATATGTGTGCTCCTTATAAATACATGATTTTATAATTGCATGTTTCAGAAGAAACTATTACAAAAAGCGTCGCTCACGCGAACCAATCTGCTGTCTGAAGCTTGTTACGATGATCACATAATGACAACTGACACATCCACTCTGGCCAACTGCTCGAGGTCAAGAGAACTGGAGTATCCCAGGTCACGTGAAGTGGAGCGTCGCAGGTCAAGTGATGTGCCAACTGCCCCTAAACGCATGATGACTGGCACTTCCTCTGTGACCAACTACTTCATGGACAGTGATGTGGAACATCGTAAGTAGAATTTCTAAACTTTTTTTTTGAAGAAAACACCCTTAAGAATTAACAAATTTTAATTTTTGACAAGCTGAAGGTTGCTACGCATATGTGTGCTATTCATAACACAATTTATACCCTATCTTTTAAATTGCATGTTTCAGAAGAACCAAGTCGAAACAATGCACGAAACAAGCCGGACCCTTCACGTGAGGCTTGGGTGTCCCATTCAATTCCATGGGACAATGCTGCAGCAATTACTTCCAACTCAATGCTGGGAGAGTCTGTGCCTCCTGCTAGACTTATTGGTGAGATGATATTTCCCATCAGCTAGCTATTTCCAGATAATCGACTATTGTTAATATTTTTTTTTTAATTTGTTATATTGTGATGTGTAGTATTGACACATAACATTAAGATGGAAACAAATCTGTGAAAGGTCTCGGGTTCAATCCCCGACATCTCCACCAGAATGTGATGTGTAGTATTGACACATAACATTAAGATAGAAACAAGTCTGTATGGTTTGAATCTGGTTTATTGAGTAACTGTCCAAACTGAGTTCTCCTGTTATATGCTCAAGCCTCGTACTGCTACAATAGACTCTATAGCATGGCGGCGACTGAGTGAGCCATGACTTGGCAAATCTGCCTGTGACAATATCTATGATAATTGTGCTAAACAAAAAATACTTGCTTATAGCCTTATGAATACTATGCTTTTTCCAATTTTTGTTTGCTATTTAGAGCAAGTTTATTTCATTATGATATATCTGTTTTGTGTTTGTTTAAAATGCATTGACAATGTGATATATTTCTAGTTAATCATGTACAAAACTGCTTTCCAGGAATCTGTGTAGAAACACTGAAAGCGGTAACGAGATTGCGGCAGTTGTAAAAGTCCTCCAAGAAGACATGCTGCGGGTTAAAGCTGCTTTGGCTGGAAGCCTGCAGGGAAAATGTCCAGGAAATAATGGAATTTTCCTGCCACAAAAAGCCTTGAATCCTTTGAGGCATTTACTGCAACTTTAGAAACAGCTGGCCAGCGACAAGTTGTGGTATGTACATGTATATAAAAATAACACATACTACTAGCCTATCTTGATACATTATTTTAATTAAAGCAATATAAGCAATAGTGCATATACAGATATCATCTACTAGTGCCTATATTATATATGTTTATACACTCCATCTTTTATTATTATCACTTTTCATTTTAATGTCATCATATTGTTGCGTACTTATTTTAAGTGTTAAATTTGTAATCATACAAATATGAAGTTTTGTTACATTAATGTTTAGGTAAAGGCGCTCATCAACAACTTTGGGGAAAAGGACATTGGGGCCATGGTGCGAAAAGTAATCAAGGCCACAATGGATGACAGTCTCCAAATGCAATTCAATAGGACCGGATCTGGTGGCAAAGTCAAGTTTCCGGATATCTTCGAGACATGTATATATAGTAGGTTCTTTGCATACTTTCTGTTGAGCTTCACAAATTATATTTTTATACAAATTTTGAGCATTAAATCGCCACATTTCCTTCATTTTGACATCATTTTAAATATGGAGAGCAATTGATTAAATAAGTTCTTTTTTATAATGATTTAAGTTTTCAATACAATTGAATGCTAGTATTTTTCCTAATACAAAGTATCATGAAACTAGAATATTTGAATTATAGTCATAGAAAAAATTTCAGGAATCTGTGATAAAACATGTTTATGACACAAACCAAAACAGTGCATGTACGCATTATGATAGAACTAAATCAGCAGGAATTTCCTCTTGTGTCTACAGGTACTCAAGCTCCGACTTTTTATTCAGGGTGGCCATTTCACTGTGATATATAATGAAAAAATTTCTCCAAATTGCACAAATTACATTTCTTTGTCCTATTGTTATATGCTCTTGCTTTACCTACTATTGTCCATTTTATTCTGTGCTCTATTTTGTCTTGCTTTAATTTCCATATGTGTTTGCTAAGTTCAGTTACATTTTTTTTTAAATTTTCATTATTGAAAGATTGTTTGTGGTTATTCAGCGCGTTTTTGAACGAAGTTTCGGAAAGTCCAATGTGGTTGCTGTAGTTTGCAATTTGATTGTCCAATATCACAGTGAAATGGCCACCCTGAATAAAAAAGTCGGACTTGTGAGTACCTGTAGACACAAGAGGAAATTCTTGCTGATTTAGTTCTAATGTAATGCGTACTATGCACAGTTTTGGTTTGTGTCATGCATAGGTTTTATTCTTTATCCTGTATTCTTTCGCGCAATTTTTTTTCTATGACTATAATTCAAATCTTCTAGTTTCATGATACTTTGTATTAGGCATTGGTGAAATAGCTTTCATGTTTTTATGTTTTTATGTATTGAACCCATATACTAATGTACTGTATCACTGTATGAAAAAAATGTAGTGTGTTATAGCAGACCAGAGCCCTGATGATTGCCAAGCATGAAACAACGTTTAGGGCAATGTGTTGTAGTTGTTCATTTAATTTATAATTAATATAATTGTTGAGCTTTTTTTTGAACATGTAGTCATTGTTTAATAAGCATTATATATATATATATATATATATATATATATATATATATATATATATATATATATATATATATATATATATATATATATATATATATATATATATATATATATATATATATATATATATATATATATATATATATATATATATATATATATATATATATATATTTATTTATTTATATATATATATATATATGTGGATATATATATGTGATATATATATATATGTGTGTGTGTGTGTGTGTGTGCATTTTAATGATGTATAATCTATTTCATTAATCTTCATAGTTTGTTCTTTTTATGTCTTATTAAAAATACTTTTATGTTTCTGGATTTCAGGAAGTGCCAAGTTTTTCAATAAAACGGAAGAAATCATACTCAAGAAAGAAAAGCGTGAGATTGTGACAACTGTTCGCAGCGAAGTGGGCCTGCATATTGAAAGATATTTGGCTAATGCAGCCACACGAATAAAAAGAACATTGAAGCAGTAGAGATTCTAAAATTGATTGATCTTGGTGATACGGCCAAATGTGATCATTGTATATATTGGATAAACAATTAACGAAAGTAATAAAATGTATAAAAGTATAATGTATTGCACTTTTTTATTCATTACCTAAAAATGATGACATTGTCCATCATTAAAAGAAATAAAAATAAAATAACAATAAATTAAATAATAATAATAATAAAGAAAAAAAAACAATTGCCCTAGTGACCTATTTGTGACATCACAGCGAGGTCACGTTGTGATGTATTTGTGACGTCACAGTGTGACGTCACAGTGACGTCTTTGTGAGGTTACACCGTGACGTCACTGTGACGCGTCTGTGATCTCGTGTGACGTCACTGTGACGTCTCTGCGGCAGTTTTTCGGCTGAGCCCTTACCGTCAAGTGTTGTACTAACAGATACGTGGGAGCACCGGAGGAAGGCGCCCGTTATCTGGCCGGACCACATCACTGGACTACCCCCAACATTCGTGCCAGAAGTCGGGGGGCCAGGGTATGGAGGCGCGCCACCTCAGTGGTTGGCACGGCTCCCAATGATTTTTCGCTCGCGGGATAAGAAAACCGGACTAAGATGGCGTGCAGTCGGGAGGGTGGCAAACCAGTCAGGTCGCCCACCGCCTTTCCCAAGTTGGTTCCAGAGGTGACATTTTCGGCGGCCCGACTTCCAGTGAACAAGTTCACGCGAAAACCACAGTGCTGTTAAATCGCGACTTTGGAAGCTGGGATGAGGTGTCTGGTCGCGGATGCGAGCCTTGTCCCGCCTTTAGACGCAGACAACAAGTTTGCTGCCACAAGCCCCAGGCCATGTTGACTTCGGATCGTCAGTTCTTGTCCAGGCGACCCGACAACTCTGTAACTGGGCGCAACACTGTGTGTGCACCGCGTGCCAGTCTCAACAGGGCATGGGTGGGATGGGTTTGAGTGCGTTTAGAGCGCTGGGCCCATTTCCACATGAAGGGAGGATGCTGTTTCTCTGCACCCTGCTGCAGTGGAATGTCCATCGAGATGCTGCCCTCAACCTGTCAGAACGTGATGTTTCCGTCCTTGACAGCCACCGTTCAACACATGGTTGTTGAGCACATGAACGAGGTTGACCTCAAAAGGCAGAACTCCTGAGTCGCGGGAGAGAGCTTCCGAGCGTGCCAAGCACCGGGACGCAAGGAGCGAGGGAAGAAGACGACAAAAGCGCTGGACAGGGACATTAGTTAAGCCTCGTTCAGTCGCCGCAGCAGCTGGTGCTCGAGTTCATGGGGATGTATGCCTCCCATATCGGGCTGCCCCAGATCATTGGGAGGAAGAAATGGTTTCCGGACGCCAAGTTGGCGTGTTCGTTGGGATTCCATCTGCGGGGTTGACATGGATAAGCAGCCCTTTGGGACGGCCGCACACAGACTGGCTCCGGATGTGCAGTGAAGACTTCCGCGCGATGGACGTCTGTGCTCAGCTCGAGCGGTGACCCGCCCGAAAGGGCCGAGCCGGGTACAGCCAGATGGCAGCGCCGCAAATCGTGCGCACTCAACAAAGCTGCAGTCCACCCCAAGATCCCTCGAAGAAGTCGGACCGCCACTCGAGCTCCCCGAGCCTGTATCCACACCGGTGCCTGCGAGGCACAGTGTGATGCAGGCCCTCTTCAAGTCCGTGAAAGGGCCCGCTGCTCCTTCACCGACCCTGACGACCAGCCCAACCACCAAGAAGTCGCCTGTTGTGACTGCGGACGCCTTCGTCGAGTACCTGCCGTGGTGCTGCCGGCATCGGCACACCGGCCCTCCATCACGCGGACCATCCCGTGCGGGACCCAGCGTGGTGGGCGAGGCCCTGGGGAGAGGAGTGGGACTGCGCAGAGCCGCTGGGGTCTTCCAACTCCGCCAGCATCAGCCCGACATCCCAGGGAGGGAAAGAAGCCCTCCATCACAGGACATCTGCGCCACGTGGGTAGGTCGCGCACAGAAGGCGGAAGAGGAATTGGCAGCACACGCGGAGCT
>CM032666.1:17096290-17117294 GCA_019095985.1 Streblospio benedicti | reverse complement strand
GACTGTTTCCATATTATATTATCAATAGTGTCAAAATTGTTTGAAAAACTGGTTTACAATCAACTGATGCGATATCTAGTAGAGAACGATCTTTTGCACAAATTTCAAACAGGTTTTCTACCATTATATTCAACAGACACTGCCTTTTAACTTATCTGTGAGACAGATTGAGATGGGATAGATTTTGGCAACTGTATGGGTGTTGTGCTGATCTATCTATAGAGAGCGTTTGAGACGGTGGGTCATGAAATATTGTTCAAAAAACTAAATACGATAGGCATGGGCAGATCCAGGGGGGCTATTATTCTTAATGCATTGTTTCTAAATTTGGTAAGTTTTCTATGTCCTTGACCTGGATGTCTAAGTCTAAAAATTGAAAATTCCGCACTAAAAATAGCCACCCCAGGGGCTAGGTAGGGGTATGTACACTTCATTCCATTGGTTCCTGGTTCAACGCGTGGCCGATCACGTATCGTTAGCTACTGGGCGGACTCGTTTTCAGGGCTAGGCCTTTCTTCCTCGTCCTGGGCCTTGCGCTTCTTCTTTGCCTCCCTCTCCAGCCATTGGCGGTGCAGCAGCTGAATGAAGTTTTTTGCCGGTTTAGTAACTATGATCTGCGGCTCGGATGGACGCTCCGATGTGGGCACGTAATTTTGTACCCAGGATTTATCCCACACCTGTTAGGTACACACTTTAAAATTCCTCCTCATTTCTTCTTTTTGGCAAGTTTCGGGAGGAATTTCTCCATGCTGTACGACTGGGCTGCTTCTAAGTGCTATTGTGGGGTTATCCGCTGGATTACACTGTTCTTTGAGAGGATCTTATTGAAACAATCAATCAGTTTTTGCAAGAAATACAATTTGCTTCTCTGTGAATATTGATTTGAAACACAGTATTACCATGCACGTGGCAAACTGTGATACTGCAAATAATCAATAGTTTTGTAGAATACTGCGTAGGGCAAATTGATCAATAGTTTTGTTAATGTGATGCATCTATTCATTGTAAATGATAGACTATATCATGTTTTGAAGCTGTATTCACTGATTGTATTTTGTATTCACTGATTGTACTATTTTTAACCATTTTATTTGTTTCATCAGTAATGTCACAATTGATATAATAGTGTATTATACAAATTGTATCTTGCTCCTAAAGGGCGCATAAATGCAAAAAAATAAATGATTCTGATTCTGATTCTGTTGATATTAAGCTTTGGTTGTTGTTGGTGGATTGGCAGAGCTTCCACGGTCTTTGATCTGCTTTACAACAGAATCGCTACTTGTAAGATCAAGCACCATGAGATGTTACCATCTTCTATCTTGTGTCACACAACTTTTAGGCCCAAGAATTATTAGTCCAACTAAGGGATGATGTACATATTGAACCGCTCCGCAAAAGTGGAACAGTGTTCCACTTAGGGGGGAGGAATTTTTTCGGTCTAAAAGTTTTGATGTTCCACTTTTTGTGGGTTAATATTTTATCTAGCGCAGATTTCACACTAAAAACTTTTGATATCAGTCTCAAACATATTTTAAGAGAATTGAGTTTTATGGGGATTCCCCTCGCAAAAATCCGGGCAGAACGCGTGAGAGGCCAAAATCCAAAATGGCCGCCGTCGTAATAGCAAAAATGCAACTTTTTTAATATTTGACCTACAATCATGTATAATACATCATGTTTAAGGTTTTGGGGGTAAGAAAGTCATTTATGGTACTTTAAAAAGATTTGACCTCATCTTGACCTTCAAATCCAAGATGGCCGCTGTGAGTTTTAAATAATCATAAGAATCTAAGTTTTGGACTTATAGATGGGTATAGTATATCAATTTTATGGTTTTAGGGGGCAAGAAAGTCATTTGTTATGTTGTTCTAATGATTTGACCTTAATTTGACCTTCTAATAATAAGATGGCGATTTCTATGAAACAGTAAATTTCCAAACATTATCCAACCTGATATAGACTATATCAGGTTGGATAAGTTTTGATGTCAAGTTTATATTTGACGTTTTATTTGACGTCAAGAAAAAAAAGTCTGTATGGCCCGTTTTAGCAACTCTAACACGTGACGTCTACTGTATTGACGCAAACGATAGATACTACATTGTCGGGACCTTTTATGCACACCCTGTACACGTCAGTTTTTCCGTCACGTTGTCGCCACCGTCATCGTTAAAATAATGCCGTGCACGTCGATTCTTTATGCACACCCGCCCTGAAGACAGTCCTCGTCGCCCGGTTTGGTAAAAATCGCAGTCTTCACGGTCTCCTTTTGACACGATCGCTGTTTGAGCAAAGAGTCTACATGAATCCTTTGACTTTGTATCGCAGCGTTGGCTAATTTTGTGGCATTGCGTGTGAAAAAGGTCACGAGTAATACAATTAAGATCTTTTCACAAGCTTGGCCTGAAGTGCCTCCAGTTTTCACAACATCCCTTTTGACAAATTATAGCATTCTACACCATTATCAGGGTTGGCCTGATGGCAATGCACCATCGTCGAGTATATGCCGAGTTTTGTGTATAGCCTGCTAGCAGTCCTGACCCCTGTAATGCATAAAATGATGATCTACGTATACTTAGTACATGCTTTCAATCTTTGGGTCTCCACAAATGTTACAACACTCTGTTATCGTCAGCGCGGAGAATCCCCAAAAGAGTAGAACATTGGACATAACCCACTTGAACCTGTTGAGATCACTTTTTTGAGTAGGGTGAAAACATGTTTCAAGGTGATATGCCGACCTGGCAACACTACATTTACAACGCTTAAGATATTCAAGTATTCAAGTATTTGAAAACAAAAGTTGCCAACTTCTACTTAAAAGCGTAACCTTGGTTTACATATCTAGGATCTGCCTCCTGACTATAGCAGCCCGACAGACTAGTTATTAAGGGACTATTCACTTTGAAAAGCCAAAGCATGTCTTTTAAAGGTGGAGACAACGATTTACATACCTGAGATTCAGAGTGTGACCCGTAGCTTTATCTACATGGCCTTGAATGTGTTCATTGTGTTGGACCGTTATTAGTTCAGCTTTAAGGGATGATGTACATTTTGTCACGCTCCACAAAAGTGGAACAGTGTTCTCTTTTTTCTTGACCCCCACTTTCTTGACCCCCACTCCCCCAAAAGTGGAAATATCAGATTTGTGACATAATCGAAGAATATCTGCACAGTGTTTCGCGATATACATTCAAATATTACTTATATATGCCATAAAATAATATTTATTATATACCAGGAATGTAAATCATAATATTGATTAATGTGTGAAATTGCTGTGTGATGCCACATTTAAATAGTAAATAGTGGCATTCTGATTTGAAAAGTTTTAACACGCAAGGGTAAAATATTAGACCCACAAAAAAGTGGAATATCCAAAACTTGACCGAAACCCCTGCCCCCCTCCCCTAAGTGGAACTTTGTTCCACTCTTGCGGAGCGTGACAAAATGTACATCATCCCATCAAACCAGATTTGGCAAAAGCAGCCAGTCCATTTGAAGGGTCAGCTATAAATTGCGCCCACATAGTGCAGATGCACAGCACAAAAACAGCAATCCTCCTTGTCCCTACAGGTCTGAACTGGTCAACGCCAAAATGTTTTCGGGTATTCTTGGGGCTATATATGACATCAATGCAAATCAAAGCACCATGCAAGGTCATAAATCATCATAAATATCATAAATAACTATACCGGGCGTGGGTGGTGGTTGTGGGGGTGGGGGGGGGGGAGTCGTCCATTTTTTGGGACTTGAAGAAAAAGTTCAGTAGCCTTCCACTTTAAGAAAATAAATTTTAACCGATTACCCCCCCCCCCCCAAAAATCAACATTTTAAAAATGTTGAGTGACACCCACACCCCAATCAAACCAAAAGTCTTCTATATAGTTATTGCATTTTTGGACAAAATTACTAATATAATGTGTTTTTTAACAAATACCGTAACCCCCCCATGACAAAAAAAAAAAAATCAGTTATCAGTTATCTGATAAGTTCAGCGACCCCCAAAAGGAATAGGAAAAGTTGCACGACGCCCCCCCCATACCTTTTTGGACGACTCCCCCCCCCCCCCCCCACCCCACCCCCACGGTATCACTATTTATTATCGTTCCCTAAACGCGAATAGCGAGGCACGTTAATATTAGTCACCCCGTGTGGGTCTACATGCTGTTGGGTTTACCTCAGTATAAATGGTCCTATCAAGAATGCAGGTCAAGGTTTTCTTTCGTGTGAATTGGGTAACTTGCAATGTTCAGCTGAAACTGACTTCGATAGCACAAATCATTTTATGTCTTAAACTTTGTAGTGTAGGATATCAGTTTTTACACTCCGCCTCTCCGCCAATAAGAATCAAGTAAATTCAGCAAAAATGAGAGAATGTGCAGTCTGATTGTACTTCTATAAAAGTTGATCTAATAGTAGATAATAATTACAATGATTGCAGCTCAACTGTCCTTAAAACGGACAGTACTGTTCACTGCACTAATTGTATTACTCGTGACCCTTTTCACACGCAATGCCACAAAATTAGCCAACGCTGCGATACAAAGTGAAAGGATTCATGTGGACTCTGCTCAAACAGCGATCGTGTCGAAAGGAGACCGTGAAGACTGCGATTTTTACCAAACCGGGCGACGAGGACTGTCTTCAGGGCGGGTGTCCATAAAGAATCGACGTGCACGCCATTATTTTAACGATGACTATGGCAACAACGTGACGGAAAAACTGACATGTAACGGGGTGTGCATAAAAGGTCCCGACAATGTAGTATTTATCGTTTGCATCAATACAGTTCATGTAGACTAAACGGGCCATACAGACCTTTTTTTTTTCGCCTGAAATAAAACTTGACATCCAAACATTATCCAACCTGATATAGTCTATATCAGGTTGGTTAATGTTTGGAAATTTACTGTTTCATAGAAATCGCTATCTTATTATTAGAAGGTCAAATTAAGGTCAAATCATTAGAACAACATAACAAATGACTTTCTTGCCCCCTAAAACCATAAAATTGATATACTATACCCATCTATAAGTCCAAAACTTAGATTCTTATGATTATTTAAAACTCACAGCAGCCATCTTGGATTTGAAGGTCAAGATGAGGTCAAATCATTTTTAAAGTACCATAAATCACTTTCTTACCCCCAAAAACCTTAAACATGATGTATTATAAATGATTGTAGGTCAAATATTAAAAAAGTTGCATTTTCGCTCTTACAACGGTGGCCATTTTGGATTTTGGCCTCTCACGCGTTCTGCCCGGATTTTTGCGAGGGGTATCCCCGCTCAATTCTCTTAAAATATATTTGAGAGCTGAAATCAATCATAAAACCTTTTCTGTCACTCCGCGGTCACGAAAGTGCCCTAAATGACCCAACTAAATAGTCTTTGTTAAAATAAGATAGAACACTGCCCCAGATTATAACTGATTAAACTTACTAGTCTTAAGGACTAATATGGCCAATAAGTTACCAGTCATCAAATATTTTTAATAGTCCTAAATGTCTTCACACTTTCCATGCACCATTTTTTTGAGAAAAGATGATATTCTGGAGGATGAGTAAGTTATAATATTCTAGGTTTAACACTAGCCTTGCACCAGGAAAACTTATCTTTTAACGCTAAATGGTAAACTGTTTTTCACTTGAAATTGCAGCTGTAAAAGATGTAAAAGTTTCGTCACGCATCATGTTTCAGGTGGTAGCAGAAGAGCACATGACCGCCGAGAGGCAAAAAAAAAACAAAACAACAAACAAAAAAAACAAGGCCAAAGTGACCGTGAACATTCTTGACGTGAATGACAACTGGTCAAAATTTGAAAATGACACCTATGTTGCACTAAATCCCGAAAACTCAGCCAGAGGAAAACTGGTCACCATCACTCTCTACGAGAGGTCAAATATCTTTTTCTTTAATCTTTTTTTGTAAATAATATCATATTTTGTATTATTGTATTGATAATTTATTTTGATGATAATATAATGAATATCTATTTTTTATATATTTTTTTATGTATCTCGGTTCTTCAAACACAAATGGTACTAGTACAGAAAACGACTTTTTCAAGACAAATACAGAAGAACCACTATTTTATAAAATATAAGCCTCTCGAAGAGAGTGAACGAGACCTATGCATACTGCTATATCTACAGAAATATTGGAAAACACATAATTTTTGTTTTACAATTTGTGGTGTCCATCCCATTTCACCAAACAAAGCTGCATTAGCTGTTTTCTTTGGAAGTCCAAGGAAAAACCTCATAGCCCTGTGCTGTACAGCATTTATACACTCCAACTCGTTTCCTCCCCATAAACATGCTCCATAATCAAGGACACTTTGTACTAAGGAATCATACATTTTGGTGAAACAATCAAACGACATACCTCCTATGGCTTTACTTTTACCAATTATCAAACCTAGTAACCTGTGTGCGGCTGCCGTGACTTGTTCTGCCATATACTGTAGGTTCAAATTGTTGGTGAAGCACAGACCTAAGTATTTATACTTGTCTGTTATTTCTATGGAGTGAGGCCTTCATTTAAAAGGATATCTAGTAACTTCAACTGCTTGTTTTAAAATGTACAGTTTTATTTGGGTTAACACATAGACCCCATTGTTCACACCGAATATGTAAAGCATCTAGCATTTCTTGTAGGTCTCTGGCTGTAGTGGCCATCAAAACAATATCATCTGCATATAGTAGCATAGTGACCTTTTTTACCGTTGACTTTTTAATGCCTTTATCCAATTGGTTTATTATAGTAACTAAATCATTTATATATATAGATTAAACAGCAGGGAGAAAGCCCACATCCTTGTTTCAAACCATTTGAAATGCCAAAAGCTTCTGATAATACCCCATTAATGTTAACTTTGCATTGCACATTATTATACATTGATTTTATAGCATTTAACAGTTTACCATTGATACCTATTTTTGACAGTTTGTACTACAGATGGTCCCTAAATATTCTGTCATATGCTTTGCTGAAATCTACAAAAGCTGTATATGTATTTAGACCTTCTAGGTGTCTTGTCTCTACAATAGATAAAAATCTTTGTAAGTGGTCCTGACAAGACATACCTTTTATAAAACCATTTTGTTCATCATTTAATACATGATTTCTCTGTACCCATTCAGCAAGCCTCCAATTTATTACACCACTGTATAGTTTACTAACATGGGAACTTATCATGAGACCTCTATAGTCTATCATTTTACTATCTTTGATTAAGGGCTGAAGAATACCTTTGTTCCAGTCAGATGGAACTTTACCACGTTGGAAGCACAAATTTAAACTTTGGCCAGAAAGTTTCTAACTGTGGCATTTGACAGAACATCAACAGGGATCCTATATAATACTAATGCCTTACCCCTCTTTGCTTTGTGAATTACATTCACAATTGTGAATTACACAATTCAGCTTATCACATTCTGGCGTAGCATCCAGGTTATTATGATACATTGAATTTCCAGGATTTAAAAGATGTACATCAGGATTTAAGAGATTATCAAAATGCAATTTCCAGCTATTTATTACATGATTTACGTCCCTCTCAAACTGTCCCTCTATAATAACCTACATTGGAATATCTTTTTGTTTTTCAGATTTGATGCCAATTTTACCAATATTTTTCCAGAAATAGCCAGGGTCAATTGTCAACAAATTTGAAAGCTTATCTTGTTCCTGATACCAGAATTTACGTTTTGATTTTTGAATTTCTCTTTTTAGTTGTCGTTTTTGAACATATTTTGCTTTAATCACAGAATTGTTACCTGATTTAGAAAACAGTAAATCGTTTTCACAAGGTTTAGTTTCTTTCCATAATGTTGACAAGGTGTCTGACCACCTAGGTTTATGGTTGTGTTTACATAGGAAAGGTATTAATACACTTTTGCTATTTAATTGTGTGTCTAGTTCAGTATTAATAACATTTGTAAAGTCATTAAAAATCTCATCAATGGAAGTTTGACTATAGTTATCACTTTCTATCTTTCGAATAGCTAAATTGGTCTGCCATTTTACATTATTGTGCATCATAAAGTCAGAAGGTATGGCCTTAAAATCATACACAATTTTGTTTTGCTTCTTAACAAAAGACTGACGAACACAATTTACAGGCAATGGGATGTTCATACTCCACCTAATCAACGAACGATCAGGGATATTTACATGTTTGTATATACCATGATCATATAATTGTCTGGCAGTAATCACCTCATAATCAACACGGATGTCCAAAGCAATAATTGGGACAGCAACATAGTCAACTACAGAAGAGCCCTTTTCAGAATTGCTAGTAAAATTATTTATCTTGAAATTTCTTCCATTTAGTATACAGGATTCACATGGCAGCAGAAAATTCCTTTAACAACTTCCCATAGGTATTGACTTTAACGTCTATTATATTTCGATCTATGATTTTATCTACAGCAGCTGTGTAATCTTTCATGCCACCCATCCTAATAATATATACATATTTATATAGCGCAACCCAAAAAAAAAATAAATGTTCAAGTGCGCTGCATAGAGGAAATGTCCTCAGCCCTCGGTGAACAAATGCGTTTTTAACATAGATTTGAATTCGTCCAAATTGTCTATTTGTCTTATATGGAGAGGTAAACTGTTCCACAACAGCGGTGCCGCTTTGCTGAAAGCTCGGTCCCCATAGGACTTAAGCCGAGTAGCAGGTACATGTAGAAGCCTCTGTGATGCTGACCTGAGAGAGCGACCTGGTTTGTGTTGCTTAATAAGGTCTTTGAGGTATGAAGGCGCAAGGCTGTGAAGGCACTTAAAAGTCAAGGTTAATATTTTATACTCAATCCGTTTGGAGATTGGAAGCCAATGAAGAGATTTTAGTACTGGAGAAATGTGTTCATGTTTTTAGTTCTAGTCAGTATCCTTGCAGCTGTATTTTTGAATGCGCTGAAGACGCTTGAATTTGAATGGTCGGTAGTCCATAAAGTAGGGAATTCCCATTGTCAAGTCGTGGAAGACAGGAATGCGTGGATAACTTTTTCTGTTGCTGCTGTACTAAGAAACCTTCTGGCTTGGCCAATTGATCGGAGTTGGGCATTGCAAGATTTCACTAGTGAGGATATGTGTTGGTTAAGGCACATTGTGTCATCAAAAGTTGCACCTAGATTTCTGGCCGTGCGAGATGATTTGACTGTACAGTCCCCGATCTTAATGCTGTTGATGGATACTTTATGGGCATGTCTGGCTGGTGCAATAATGATCAGTTCGGTTTTGTCATCATTAAGTTTCAATTTGTTGAGTCGCATCCAGGTTCTGATGTCATTCACACATGCCTCCATCCTCCTGAGAGGTTCCTGCTGATTATCGAAGTCAAAGGCCACATAGAGTTGGGTGTCATCAGCATACTGATGTATACTGATGTTATGTTTTTCAGCAATACTATAGACAGGGCACATGTAAATTAAGAATTCGAAAGGTCCCAGTACTGAGCCCTGAGGTACTCCATACACTAGTGGCACTGAATCAGATGACTGTCCCTGGATATGAACACACTGGTAACGATCCGCGAGATAAGAATGGAACCAGTCTAGAGCAGGCCCAGTGATTCCGATTCTACTTTGCAGCCTTGACATCAATATGGTATGATCGATGGTGTCAAAGGCTGCAGAAAGGTCCAAGAGAACAAGGATGACACCTTTTTCCGGAGTCTAAATGAAGGAGAATATCATTCTGGATCTTGACCAATGCTGTCTCTGTACTGTGTTTAGGGCGGTAGGCAGACTGAATGGGGCAGAAGAGGTTGTTATTATCCATATGGTTTAAGAGCTGGTGTAGGGCTGCTCTTTCGAGAAGTTTAGAGATAAAAGCCAGATTGGATACTGGCCGATAATTTTAAGAATGGATTTATCAAGGTTCGCCTTTTTCAAAAGTGGGGTTACCCTAGCATACTTCAGTGCCTGTGGAAATATGCTACTTTGGAGAGACTTATTAATAATATGAGTCATTGTAGGAAGTAGAGGATTAACAATCTTCTTTAGAAGCCAAGTTGGTAGCGGATCTAGTCCACATGACTTCGTGGGTGATTTTGCAACAAGTTTTCTGACGTCTTCAACTGACAGCATGTTAAATTCATTCATACGAGCTTCTAGTGGGGGATCATGTATTGGTAGGACCGATGGAAGATTATCTGTCTGTAATTGTATTTCGGCATCTAAATTCTGTCTGATTGTGTTAATCTTCGTGTGAAAGAAAACACTAAATTTATCGAGTACATCTTTGAGACTTTCATGTGGTGGAAGAGATTGTTCTTTTTTACGACCCAGAATTTCATTAACAACACCAAAGAGAGCTTTTTGATCCCCATTACATTCCTCAATTTTCTCTGTGAAGTACATGATCTTTGCTTTTTTTGATTAAGGTAGAGACTTTGTTTCTTGCTGCAGTGAAGATATCACGATGTATTGTTAGTCTAGTTTTCCTCCAAATGGCCTCACATTTCCTCCTGACTGCCTTAGCTGCATGAATGGCGTCATTATACCATGGTGTTACTGGCCTTATTGTGACGATACCTTCTTTCAATGGTGCATGTTTATCAATGAGTGCAGAAAGAGTTTCATTGTATTGTTCCACAAGTTCATTAAGATCATCTTTTGGTTGAGAAATTAATGTACTGGTGTCAATTTCTAATTGCAATTCATTTGGATCAATAGACTTGTAACTGCGATAGATCCGCCTTTCTCTAGGAAGTGGTGGTTTCACAAGGTTAGCTGTTAGATGGATCATGTTATGGTCACTAATCAAAATTTCCACATATACACTATCGCATTTTCATGCTTATTTTTCCTCGCATTCCCAAACCATTTATAACCATCTATACTAATATTTTCACTTGGTGAGATGTGTGTCTCAGCAAGTGCTATAATATCTAAGTTTTAAAACTTAAGACGGTCTATCACAGATGGAAATTTGTCAGATTTGATTATATTGATATTGGTGTATATTATCTCGTAATCATTTTTGACCAAAACATCAGTGCCAATACTATTGTTAAAAAAGTTCTTAAAAAGATTCACAGACAATTAACTATAGGAAACAAGATTTTTGCAGCATCTGTTAGACAATCATTATGTTAAGCTTTTATTCAACCATGTTTTGACTATGCGCCCAACAGTTGGAACAGTGGTCTATTTCTACATACTGCACAGAATAAGATTATTTGTTTTGTATGTAAATACCACAGTAGACATCACTTATTATCATTGAGCTTTGTAAAACTAAAATTGCTACATGTAAATCTAAAATGTAGAGATAATTGTTTTTAAGTTTGAATTTAATGTTCAATAGATTTAAAGGTAATGCATCCTCAAAATTTTCATAGATTCAACTGAATGATAATGTACAGTACATGGAACAAGATACCGGTATAGAAATATAAATGTAATTTAAATTACTTTATTTATAACCCCCTTGTTAGATAGAACCCAAGGGAAAAAATATTCGTCTTTTGAAATTAAATGTAAGCAATATATGTTATATAAAATGGTTTGTGATGATGGTGATAATTTTACAATGTAGTACAGTCTATTTTCCATATCTGTGATAAATTTATGTGTTATATTTATGTATCTAATGTCTATAACGGTAGCCCATCTTGTTTCTTTTCACTATAAGTGAAAGTCCACTATGGAAATAAGAATATACATATATATAAACTTTTTTGGTGCTCCTTATTTATTGCAGTGTACAATGAGTTTGTCTTTTGTTTGTAATGTGTCTGTGAAAAATAAAATATTTTGAATTCAAGTCATCCCAGAAGCGGTGTAAACCTAATAATTTGACAGGCTTATGCTGGCTGTATGATATTATGTCAACAGTTTCATTTTTATTACAAATTTGAAATGTTTTGAATTAAAGTCATTGGTTGTCAAACCCTACAACAATTTTACATAATATGAGTCTTATTATTCAGCATTGATATATATATAATGAAATATATATATATATATATATATATATATATATATATTTTATATATATATATATATATATATATATATATATATATATATATATATATATATATCATATATATATATATATTTATATATATATATATATATATATTCATAGCCATAACATATATATATATATATTATATATATATATATATATATATATATATATATATATATATATATATATATATATTTGTTTATATATATATATATATATATATATATATATATATATATATCGATATATATATATAGCCATAATAGTTTATATATAACACATAGGCATATATGCATATATATATATGCAATTTGGACTTTGAAAACACAAGGCATTTGAAATATGATGGTCTTAATGCACAGCCTTATACGTAAAAAAAGTTGTCACAGCATCTTAGAAAAAAGGATAGTCTTGAAATACTGTGCCTATGCTTGGGTATAGTACCATTTACAATGTAGAAAATGCATGAAAAAAACATTAACGAATAACAACAGCAATATGAAATTGTACAGTATTCAAATTCAATGAACAACACATTGACACACGAGATAACAGTACATTCAGATTTGCTATTTTAACATGCAAAGTGATAATGGTAATGTACAAAACATGTACAGTAAGAGTAAACATAAAAATCAAACTTTTTATGCATGCTAAAAAAAGGTATGAAGCACAGTTGTTTCTAAAATAATGACCAAAAATAATAAAAGCAATATAGATATAAATAATAGCATTAAAAGTATTTCTATAAATAATTTCAAGTGAAAAAGTGTATATTATCATATTATACGAAATATATAAATAACAAGCACCAAATTTAAAGAACAGTGGGAACAGATCTAGAGTATAGTTTAATATAGTATATACTGTAAACAACGTTTACACAAAATACATATAAATATAATAATTTAGTTACCCTTGTGGCTCCAGCTGTATTACAAAGCAACATTTAGCATTAATCAACTTCAGATAGAAGCAATCTATTTAAAATAAGTACCGTCATAAATTGCATGATTAAAATTGCATATAAGTAATCATTTGAAATTACAAAAAAAGAAGTAAAGTAGAAAATAAATATCTATTGCCTGTACAAAAAGGTACTTTGCTAGATATTTGTAAACTTAGCTAACCCTTATCTCTTCATAATACACACTGATTCACTGTGAATCATAAATATAATATCATTATATTAAATCATATGAAACATGTATGATTTGCAAAAAATATATTATTTTGCTCTGCAGACTAATGTCATATAAAATAAAGTTCTGATCACTTTAAGTCTCCGTTAGCACTTATATTTCTAGCTTCTACATAATGACTCGATTTTCTATACGCTTGATATTCAATATGAATGTCAACAATAAATACTCCAATATGAAATAAAAATAGTGCACCTTTTGAAACACAATTATTATATTTATTTCTATATATTTACGGCGCTGTTGGTCTAATAAATATATGTAAATGTGGTGGTTTATAATCGTTGTCTTTGCCTCACGACTACATTCTACACCTTGCCATTACAACACTTGTCGGTCAATTTTTTTTTATCATTTTCACATAGTCATCTGCTACTTTTCAGGGTTGAGTTTGCTCACCACACTTTACTTGACCCGATAGGGAATTGAACGCAGGACCTTCTGGTCATTAATACCTACCACCTAGCCATAACATCACACATTAGAGCACTATGAAACATCCGATGCACATGAAAAACACCAGATGTCAGACTATACATTGTATATTAATGTATTGCATGCAAAAGCCGAAGTTTTGATTCAGGTCTGACATTAATAAACATTAAAGCAAACACAGTCATGGTATTGAAACCATGATTAAATGTCACATCTTCTAAGCACAGGGATACTTTTTTAGCAGAAATCTTCTTTCTCGATGTATCTAACATGCTCTACCGTACAGCTAACATTTTCAAAAGAACAAACATGACTGTTACACTTGTGGTTTTAACCATAACACTATAATATATAGGCTCATGGAACACATCCATGTGAGCCTCTATGGACTTCCCAACTGTTACCTAGAAAACTAGCCAATCAGAGCAAAGCTTTCATTAATTTGGAGAGACTTTTGACATATCAATTTTCTTTGGCTCCTCCTCCTCATTAATATTGGCAACGCGTATTTAAGGGATTTTCTTACCTTTAAATCCACAAATTATAGATATCTCATTGAATTTTTAGCTTTTAGTGAAAACAGTTTTCAAACATTCTCTTAAAAAGCATGGCCTTGTTTACTTCCTGAAGACTGGTGCACAAATGCTGATGAGCAGGAAATATGCAAAATGGCCCAGTATGCAACAACCAATGAAAGCTCTCAAAAGGTAGTTCAAATGGGGGTCAATTTTACCAAATGCATTATGCATTATTTTGGCCTAATTGGCTTGGTCTCAAGGGCTCAAAACAAGTTTTGAGCAATATGTATTGAGCCCTTGATATTCAGGGTGAACTATAAGCAATGGTCGCTTGAAAAGACCACCGTCCTGACTGCAGCGAGGCAATATGTTGCAAGCGATCCTTTATGGCCAGCAGCACAGAGAAGGACAGGAACCGGAAGTACACACAAGCCGGAAGCAGCAAATGCATGATGGCAAGCCATTGCCAAGTTTTGTCACTGTCGCCATGCTCGAGCCTGTCTTCCATGAAATCTACCTGAAAATGTGAGAACAATAGTTTGAGACATGTTGTTAGGCCTATATTTAATGTTATTTTTATTACTGCGTTACTACGTTGAAAATTGAAACCATGTAGATAGTGCTTTTGGATACGTTCGTGTATCATTATTTTGCAAAAAGATTATTTCGAATTATAAACGGTTTGATTTAACTATATACATTTCAGTATTGCTTTTTATGTGTTATTTGATTTATTCAGTGCTAAAAATGAGAAGATAAATGAATATTATATTGCAAAAAGAAAGCGTTCAAAGCATTTCACTCAAATATATTTTTGCATCTATGAAACAACAAGGCCTTGCGCTTATTGGGTTTGTATGGCCACACTCGCTGGACAAGGTACAGCAATTACTGATCAATTGATTTTGAACAAACAACAGAATTATGAAATAAGAAGCGACACCAAAGTTGTGTGTTTTGGGGCACTTCGACAATTCAAATGTGCCTTCCAGCACTTTTGATCTAGTTAAAAATAGTTATAATTTGTTTGCAAAGCCATCATATTAAGATGAGAAAAGTTGTATTATATTATTATGTATATACCGCCAAAGCACAAGATAGTACCTCCATGAAGCTGAGGATCCCCCACTGGATGATGTTTGCCATAGACAAATAGTCCAGCAATCGGCTAACAATTTTCATCGTCCTTGGACTGTCAATACTTTTGTAAGTGCCCATGTAGATAATTGTTGACTGCATTAAGTACTGCAGAACTAGAACAATTGATTCTACTACTATAAGTGCATCTGTGGCTATTTCTAACTGCCCTTGTGTCTTTTTTGCACTTTCTAAACATATCACAATTTCATAGAATGAAACGAAGATTATTCCAAACATTGCAACAAATATGATGATCCAGTTTATGTGAAGTCCTTCATGTATTTCTTCATTATCAGGTTCTTCTCCCTCAGGGGTGTCTGGCAATGAATGAAGCTTCACAGCAAGGATAACCGAAACAATTAACATTAGAAGGAACACAATAACTCTGAAAATCATAGTGATTATAGTAGCATGACCTTCTACTTCATTAATGACTGGGTTTTCGGTGCTGTTATTAAATTCCTCTTTATCATCCAGCTCGATTGATACGATTAACATTAACATCACCTGCGCAAAACAGATGACTAGTGCCACAGCTGGGGTGTTCAAGTTTACAAAGATGTTCAGAATATGGTCCTTCCAATTGCGATTTCCATCAGTATCATCTTCTTCAACACCATTAGTGCCACTGAATTCAATAATCATTTGAGTATCATTGCTATGAGTATCTGACTGATTTGACGCAGCACTAGTGGACGGTGTCTCAGACTCAATTAGCTCCACACATGAACTAGGATCGATTGCTGAATGATTTTGCTCAACTCCTGAATGGCGCTTAATGTCTACCAAGCGCTTTTGCTGAGATGAACATATTTCTTGAATGTCTCGTAGTTTAATCTGGTCCATATGAGAGTTCTGATGTTGATGTTTCTCCTTCATTGTAAACACTTTATAGAGGATTTCAATGGAGTTGGCACAAAATTCAAGAGCTATTGGGTATGCAATGACATTCATAGATTTTTTTTCAAAACGTTGTGTGATAAATGTCCCTGTCAAACATTCCGAATCAAAGGTAGATATTCCGGGTTCAACAACTCTAGTTGGTTTAATCAAATATAAACCTACTTCCAGAAGGAATGTGTAAAGGTAGAACATGAAATTCGTGGCCATTATTGGAAGCAGGAGTATTCTGCATGTAGGATTTTCATTTGTGGTTACATTGTACCGATTCAACTTGTACAAAAACCACATCTCTAGTGCAAAAAACACTATCTTTCCTATAGTGAGCGTGAGGTTCGCTATATGCTCATCAAAATCACCTCCTCCTGGATATTTAACGAAACTGTTAAGACACAAATCCAGAGTAAAGAGGAAACACTTGAAGTGCTATGCTACCACCGCCAAAGAGCAGCAGTCCCAGTTTGTGGGCATTCCTGTACAATGGTGTGGACATATTTCTCTTGCAATTGCAATGCTTTGCAAACATTCTTTTTCTGACTGTTCGTCCTTCCCTTCGTGTTGCACTGGTATAAGCAGAACACCTGCATTTCTCGTAATTGTGCCGATAGGGCAGGAAGAGAAGGATGGCAACAATTCCAACCATCAGGAGTGTAAATACAATCCACTGATTCCATTGGTTTGGCAACTTTCCTTGCCCTATTGTCGGTATATCCAACAACACCAGTAATGCATATAGAGCCAAAAACACTGTGGGGTCCTATCAGTACAAAAAATACATTGTGGGGTTTCGCTCGGACTTTTCCAGTGAGAGTACACTTGTGGGGAAGATAGTTATTGTGAGGTTTTCTTACAGATTGTCCATACTTGTGTGATAGTTTGTTATCGTGGGTTTTTCCTACAGACACCTCAATTTCTGTACTTGTGTGAATGTTTATTTTAGTGAGGTTTTATTACGGATAATTCTGATGGAAAGGCACTTGTGTGGTAGTTTGTTATAGTGAGGTTTTTCCTACAGACACCAGAATTTCTTCACTTGTGTGGAAGTTCATAATTGTGAAGTTTCCTTACGGATTATTCTGATGAGATGGTAGTTGTGTGATTGTTTGTTTTACTGGGGTTTTCCCGACAGACACCGTAATTTCTTCACTTGTGTGAATGTTTATTTTTGTGAGGTTTCCTTACGGATAATCCTGATGGGAAGGCACTTGTGTGATTGTCTGTTATAGTGAGTTTTTTTTCCTACAGATACCGTATTTTCATATTTATTCTGCCTAAACTTGATATATTACAATGTATATCATATTAAAAAAAATCAGGTTTTTTGACCAGCTAGTTATTTTTTAAATTAAATACTTTGTATGATTGTGTGCGTTTCTTTTTAGTAATCTCTATATATAATGTCTTTGGTCATTTTATTAAAATAATTACAATTGACTGTTATGTAATTAACGCTCCAGAGCATGCAGAGACCACTACTACGGTGATAGTCTAATCTCCTCACATTATCAATACAGCCGCTGACGTCGCAAGGCGTGGCCCGTGTAGCGGAGAGCAAAAAGTTTAGACTAGCGCCATAGTAGTGGTCTCCAGCGCTCTTTTTTTTTTTGGCAAAATTGGCTTGCAATGAGAATGTTATAATATGATTTATTGTAAAATAAAATGGATTTTAGTCATGATAGAATGGTGATTGACCACTCGATCGCTGTGTCAATCGCAAAATTCAGCATGCTCAATTTTGCGATTGACACTCCAATCTCGTGGTCAATTCCTACAATTTATTTTGTGTGAACAGAATTTAAAAGTGATGTAGTAGATTTCCTTCACAAGTTGCAAGTAACATGATATGATTCATTGTCTATGCATGCACAAAGGTACATCATCAGCAGTTTTGAATGTCATTTGATTGAACATTAAAATATTGTCCGTCAATGAAAAGTTTTATTTATTTTTTAATTTTGTATGGATACTTTAATTTTTTATTGATTTTCTACTACTTGGGTATAGGTTACATAAGTCAGATTTTGTGTGAATTACATGGTGAACTCATTTGAAAATCTTCTGCGTATTAGAATTATAGTTAAGGTACGTAAATCAAAAGACGGGACGCTAATATCTATGCTCATAAAATTTCTAGGGTCGATTTTGTATGGATTCTTGAATTTTTATTGATTTTTTTAACGAGATGATTCCTTGTTTTTGTCCAATATCTGAAAAATGATAAAAGAAATTTCAAATGATATTAGTGATTATTCATGCACCCATATTCATGTTGTAGAATACTAAAATACAGTGTGATTGATTCATTATTGAGAAAAAAAAAAAAATAAAACCTTTTGTAAGATTGTCAGGTTCCCTTTAATGTTCAATTGTGTGTCAAAAAATTATCGAGTGGTCAATATTTTTTGTATTTTCTCAATGCACTGAAAATATGTCCTTGTATATAGTAGAAAAGTCTTTTTCAATCAGATAAAATATTTTCCAGTAATGTGTCTACCTTAATCGTGTTTTGTATTGTTGAAATATTTCCATGGTGAATGCTGGTGGTTCTTGACGGTTATGGTTTAGAGTGTTGTTAATAATTAAAACAGTAAAAACACAATTTATAGATTTTATTTTTTAATAAACATCTGAGATTCAACTTAACAGTTATAATTTTACATATATGAGAAATCTAACACTGACAATTTTAATATATACTCCAATCTGAAAAATATAAAAATGACAATTTCCATAAATACCTGGATATGAAATATTTAAAAAATTTAAGCACCAACATATACTTCAAGTGAAATATATATTTACATTGTATAAATATATTTTTTGGAATATGAATTAAGATTTGTCCATCATACTTTCTCAAATATACTTTCATGCAATAAAATCAAATTGACCTCTGAAATCGTTTTTTTTCTGACATTGAAATGTGATGTGACCAATCACTGGCTTTTTAATCTCAAACTAATTTTAATTACTCCAGCAACAGTAAATCTCCATCAGTTTACATCTAATCACCCAAATATTTTTAACTAGCATAGCCACTGTTAATATGTAATTGGTTTTGATTAAAATAACAAACTTTAAAGAGGATGAACATAAATTCTTATAAATCACTATCATTCAAAACATTTCAGAAGGCAATTTGTTGACATGTGATAATAAACTTTATAAAAACACATGCATCAACTTTGACATGAAATATGAAAATAAAGTACTCTCCCTCTACGAGTAATAAACAAATAGGAACTAAAATGGAAAAAAACAAAAGCAAAAAACACATCTCCCTCATGAGACAGAAATTGATTCATGATCTTGCGGTGTCTGAGGGTCAACGCTAACTATGGCGGTCTGAATCTTGGCCCCCGTATTTTTAACTCTTGCAATGGTAGGTTCAACTTTGGCAATACATGTAACACACATTCTAAACCAGAGATACAGATAAAGCGTGCCGGCTCTGCCAAACACAAAAAGGTATCAAACACACTTATTTCCCTAGTGACAATACTAGGTGGGACCTATGTCGATGTGAAAATATCAAATGGGGTTACTCAAATAAAATACACTGTACACAGTCTTGGCAGGTCCAATAGGCAAACATACGTTAGAAATAAAAATAAAGTGTACACCACAGGTATAAAACCCAAACGATTCAAGATCAAACCACCTTGGTGGCAGAGTACTGTCACTGTTACATATCAATGCCTAAATGTTTCTAAGTAAAGTCATTGACATATATAACATTACATATAGTAAAGGGGTAATATCATACATTTGTGTCATTATAAGTATTAGGTAATTGCCTTTACAGTGTTTAACTGGGTCCTGTGAACATTTTTTCTCCTTTTTTCAGATATCACAAAACCTGTTTTTTGGTATCAATATGTTAGTGTATGTGTGGAATAGCAGACCAAATCCTGACTATTCACGGCCCCCATTCACCTAGTAGGTTAATTTAGAATTTCTGTTGGATAAGCATCATAATATATGACAATTAACTGAAGTAAATACATGTTACTGTATATACACTACTGATTGCGTAGAAAGGACACCGAATTTCGCCTAATTCTTAGAATTAAAAACGAATTGCAGAATTACAGAATCATAATCAGTGACCCATGAATCGACATTAACATGAATTATGAAAATATTACTCAACAGTGTAATAAATAGGAACTAAAAAGAAAAAAAATACCAAAAAAAACTACTTGAAGCTAAACCGGTCAAAGCTAACTCTGGCGGTTTTGAATCTTGGAGCCGATATTCGTAACTGTTCCAGTGGTAGGTTCAACTTAGGCAATTGAACATACGGACCAATGCCTCTCTTGCGTCTTATCTCAAACCGGGAACCTTCAGCATAGAACGTTTCAGACCATATGAGATTTCCCTCACCGCCTAAGCCACAATGATGCCAAACGAACTAGGCATTGTTCCGCTGTATGTATGCCTGAGTAACAGCAATTTGCTCTTGCTATGTTACTTTCGTCTCGATCAAAATGTAACCTTTTTTTGCAAAAGGGGCACACAAAGGTCTCTCTGTATTGCCTGAAATTACGGGCTCTCATGCAAGACCGAATGTATTTTCTCGCCAAGCGAGGTGTCAAACTGAAAACTTTTGCCATTTCAGTAATGCCAATTTTTCTCTCATCAAGGCCTCAAAGTGTCGATAGGTATTGTTGTCACTTACTTCGAAGGGAAACATTATGTCAAATGAGGTGTTCTCTTCATCAATCCTATCTGATGCGAACGTGGCTAAGTTAAAGTAATTAGTCACTTCAGCCAACTTACTGGCAGTGTGGTGATCAAATACCA
>CM032666.1:17080305-17096190 GCA_019095985.1 Streblospio benedicti | reverse complement strand
TATCATCTGATATCAAGCTTCACATAGCTCTAAAATTTTGTTGCTCAACAGGAAAATTCTAAATCTCCAGTTTCTATTTAAGAGGCAATTTACTATTGGGTACGGTACGGCGTGCTTCCGTGGCCGAGTGGATAGGGAGTTGGACTCGTGACCAGAAGGTCATTTGTTCGATTCTCGGTCGGGTCTGATGGTGCGTGTTGAGCAAACTAATCCCTAAGAGCAGTTGCACACACTGATCCGTGGTACCTACAAGTTAATTAGGTACAGGTCATTGGGTTGAAACAGTGAGTGAGTGATACACAAAAACATAGATTCATGACGTGCTGCACTTTGGCCCGATTGCAGGTAAGATTCTCGTTCACTTGTCCGTAGTAAATAGAGAGAAATTGCCGACTTTCTACCCAAGAGTCTTGTATTAAAATTGTGCTAATCTTCTTTACTTTTTAACTTAAGGATGAATTTGCTAACCTCTGTTCTACAACATACTAGAGGTATTCGCAGAAATTGTTGATGATAAAGATTTGCTGAGACATTTTACTTTTCCATCTTTTTTGCATTCACTACCAAATGAACATACTGAAGTGACTCTACTTGATGAACGTCATTTTGACGTATCGTAGACTTTTCGTGGCGTTGCTGTCTAAGCCATATGGACTAGTGGCTATGGATCTCCAGGACACTACGTCAACAGCAACAAGCGTAGGCAGAGCACAATAGGGCCCTTGTCGAAGACATAGCGAAGGCTTCCGCTGATAACAGGCAACTGTTGTACAGAATTGCCAGGGAGACAGAGAGGCTCACAAAAAGGCATCTCCACCGCCATTGAGTTTGAAGATGAACCACACCAAGTTAGAAGGCTGGGCCAACTACTACGAAAAACTTGCAACAGCTGAGGATCTGCTCACTTTGACAAGGAGTACAAAGGGCCATGCAACTCAAGCTGCACCTGATTGTATTTGAGGCAAGTAGAGCATGCTCCTTCATCACCGACCTAAGATTACAGAGGACACCATCAAAACCATGTACGGTCACTCAAAGGGGGAAAAGCAGCAGACGTCTTCGGCCTTACCTCAGAGCACACCAAATACACTCTGAGGATCAGAGGTTCAGAATGTTCAGAATGAACGTTCATTCTGAACATTCTGAACCTCTGATCCTCAGAGTGATCAAATATGCCTCCCCGAGATTATTGCCATCCTAACATCTCTGGTAAATGGCATCGTGGGAGATGGCAAGCTACCGAATGCAGTTTAAGATAGGTGCAATAGCGCCATGCCTTAAGAAAGGGAAACCACCTACGAAGGCTGACAGTCACAGGAGGATCACCATGGCTGCCACTCTGGGAAGGTAAACGAAAAAAATGACGGCGCAAACAAAGCCAGCATCAGCAGCAAAGCAAAGTCCCCTCCATATGAATTCACAGAGGTCACCTCACCAGCCATGTGTGCACTCATGGTAACAGAAGCCATTGCGAGGCAAAAAAGACACTGACCAACCCCTCTGCATCACCCTTCTATCAATACAAAATGAGCAAAAAATTCGGTCCGAACACGCCGGTGCTGTTCAAAGTTGATATAACTAAAATGTAGGCGTGGTTCCGATTATTTACTGATTATAGATATGGTAAAAAGATTAAGCTTATACCCAATAGGTGTCAAACCAGTTATTTTTATTTAAATATTTTTTGAATAGTTAGTGCACATGGTCAGTTATAAGACGGCCATGTATCAAATAGAATAGTGCTAGACTACAGAGGATTTCAAGGGGTAGGTCTTTCTATGGCTGCCAGAGCTCTGGGAAGGTGGTTATGCCCATATGAATTTTCACCTCAGCAACTGGAAATGAAATACTCTGTTGAAGAAAAATAAGATTATTGGCCAACACTCAAAGCTAAGCAGGGTAGGGGGGTTGGTTATTACATTGTTAATAGATCTTACAATTGAGCATTTGTTTAGTGGTCTGAGACCTTATAGGCCTTCATATGTGGTATGACATGTCCAGTAAATTGGTTATTTTGTCACATTAAGTTATTCTCAAACACAATATGTGCTATTTTCCTTGAAAACACTCTTTTTTCATTGCGAATCACTGTAGGCTTTTTGTACAAAATTTTTATTTTTTTTTGTCCGGGGCCATTTTTTATGGCCATCCAGTAGCATAACTATAGCAGCTGGGTTGATTTTTTATTTTTCTGTCTGTTGTCAGTGTCCATGCATACTACATAATTCAAGAAAAAACATCCTACATCAATCAAAAGTGAATCTATGATGTGACGAAAATGGCGTGACAATGAATCGGACCCCTGTGTAAAAAGACCTCAAATGGATCTTTTGTAGACTTCTAGAGGAGTCAATATTAGGTATATTCCACCCCAAATTTGTATGTTTATACGGTCTGTAACAATGATGAAATAGGCTAAAGGATATTTACAAACAACACTTTTACCTTTGCTGCAAGTGGCCTAGAAAGTACAGTTTGGGAGAAACAAACACTCAAATAATATTTTTTCTAAAAGAGCTGCTGCTGTTGGACTAGAATGAATTTTGTTTCATTTTCTGGTGATGTTATCTAAAGTTTATATACTAAACTAGCATTAATGTTAATTTTGAAGCATTAAACTACCAAAAAGTGCAATTTCCAGGCGTTCTAACGTAAGACATGATATAGAACTTATTGCATATTTTGTAAGCCTATAACTTTTAAATGCATGAATATGAAAAGAAATAAAATTCTAAGTGGCATAACATGACTTGGACATGTTGCAGACATCATAAGTATATATTTAAGCAAAATATAATATTCATCATTTCCCTCATTAGGTCTCAGACCACCAAATCAATACAAAATGAGCAAAAAAATTCGGTCCGAACACGCCGGTGCTGTTCAAAGTTGATATAACTAAAAAGTAGGCGTGGTTCCGATTATTTACTGATTATAGATATGGTAAAAAGATTAAGCTTATACCCAATAGGTGTCAAACCAGTTATTTTATTTAAATATTTTTGAATAGTTAGTGCACATGGTCAGTTATAAGACGGCCATGTATCAAATAGAATAGTGCTAGACTACAGAGGATTTCAAAGGGGTAGGTCTCTTCTATGGCTGCCAGAGCTCTGGGAAGGTGGTTATGCCCATATGAATTTTCACCTCAGCAACTATGGCCATTGTTAATAGATCTTACAATTGAGCATTTGTTTAGTGGTCTGAGAGACCTAATGGAGCGCAGACTCAGCTACTGCTAGCACAACGTAATGCAGCCCAGTCGAGTACGTCTTCAGTGCAACAAAGTCAAAGTGCTATACATACCAGACAAAGCTACCAAAAAAGTCTGCCCCTCTCAACATTGCTTTTCAAAAAAATACAGTGATAGCCTACTCTGACAAGGAGACTCACTTTGGCCTTGCAAGAACAGGTTTCTTGCAAGGTTTCTGAACCTGTACACGATAGGATACAAACTGGCAGAAGCATGGCCTACTAGCTCATGGGAGCTGGACAGCGGGGTGTCAATGGCATAACACCTCATATCACCAAGAGCATGATGGCCTCTATCTATGTCTGCCCAGCCCTCATGTTTGGAAGCCTTATCACTTGATGAAAACTCCATAGAAAAATCGATGCGTACAACAGGAGCCTACTTAGGAATCTTCAAAGTCTCCTTGAGTCCACAGCTAAGCCAGCCATCTACCTTTTTGACAGGTTGCTTGCCAGCACAGGCGCAGCTGTATTAGAAAATACTCAATCTGTTCATGGCAGTCCTGCACAGGCAAGGAACACCAGAGTATCAAGTAGTTGTACGGCAGCTTGCGGTAAAGGACCTAACATCAGCTAGCTGGACGGTGCAAGTCTGCCTCCTACTTTTTAAGTACAAGCTGCGGCCAGCCCTGGTTCTAGTAAGTAACCCACCAAGTAAGAAGCACTGGCGAAAGGTGGTAAAGTTAGCGGTCATGGAGCATTTGGATTGACGCTTCCTCCATCATGTTTTTTTGTGACGGCGAACGTACACACGTATGAATCAGAGCTTTTTAATCAAGGCTGTTTCACGCATCTATATTTTCGTGTATTGTAATTTGTATAAGTGATTAGCATAGGGGATGAAAGTTACCAGAACAGGAACTACCGTTAAACCAGACTAAACTCAATTGGATTATGGAGCGAGCGATGATACAAGCTGTCCCAATGTTATGCTTATGGGAGAAATTGCGCAATACATTTTGAACGCACACAGCTCAATAAAACTTAAGACTTCAGCAATCTCACTAACATACATCACAGATAATATATTTTCCTTTCGTTCGATAGTAAAATTAACTATAAACTATCACATTTAGTATATTTAAGTTGAAAACAGTGAAATCTTTGCATGATCATAAAAAGTCTACTGACAATATCAGCAGGCGACGACATGTGGAAATGATCAATTGCTGATCATTAAGTGGGCCAATGACCTGGTGTAAATTGTAAAGTCGAGAGATCAAAACTTATATAAACCAGACATTTACATTTACATTTAAATAAGGATCGGACTCTCTTAGACATTACAAAATTCACATATGGCTCAGTGTTAATATTATTTTGTGATGTGATGTAAATGCGGAGTTTTGGTTTAATTACTACTTAGATTTCCATTTCTCTAACATATTACATTCTAGTTTAGGGCTTATATTTTGAAGAGAGCAAAACTTTTTTCGTCGAATGCATCAACGCCAAGATCAGTAAAAAAGACATTTCACCACTTTACACCAATTTTGTTTACATATCTGATACAAAACGTGGAAATACCGTATACGGTATGTATTGAAACAATGGAAAAAATCTATAAATAAATCGTACATGTAAATACATTATCGTTCAAATTTTGAAATTTCAAATTCAATCTCCAGACACACAAGAAGAAAAAATAACCACAACACAGTAAATAATATACCGCTTATATATATCATACACTCTTATAACTGTTTTCTTACCTGGTATTTGTTAGAAATTGCACATATTGTAATTATGTAGTTATTTTCTTCTATACAGTCTAAGTGGGTGTTATACCTGGGTAGAAGTCTGCTATGCACTTAGATGACTACCGTTTATCATGCCTCAGCTAGGTAAGGGGCGTAGGGGCACTTTATTGCTAGTACGACGAAACTAGGGCACGGTGTTCAATCGATGTGCAGTGCTCGTGCGGTTTACCCAGTGCTTGTGCAAAGATAACCAGAATTCGTGTGTGATTTGTTTACTTTTGAACTGACAACTTTTTGTTTTTGGCTCCTGGTTACTTAACTGTATATCTTTTGCCCAATTTCTTTAGTGCATGGAAAATGGGAATATCTCTACTGTCTAAGGAAAGTTTCAATGCGCATCTGCATTGGCTGGTTTTTGCCGCTAACTCCGCAATACATGACCACCCCCCCTCCATATGCCATTCATCCAGTAGAAAATGGAGAATATTATGGCTTTAAACACTGCATTTGGACAATGTGAGCATGAGAATATGTATAGATCTTGATAGGCAACAGATCAATGCATTCTCATGCTTGTTGAAAGTGTTATACTGAACAAAAATGTAAATAGAAGTGGTAAGTTGAAATCACCAGTGCTCGTGCGAGCTGCAAACCAGTGATGGTGTGTATTTCATTGATGTTATGTATTTACATGAAATATCTTAAAACATTGTACCTGGGTCAGGGGTCAGGGTGCCACCCCAAATCTTCCTGGAAACTCATGATCTAAAATAAGTTGAACATTGTATAATACACCTGACGTCATATTACGTATAAAATAAGGAAAATGTAAGAACAACTGTGTAATTGTGTAGGAGTGAGCCTAAAACAGTCAAGCACTCAAATGAAGAAATCAATGTGCATTGTCAATTAGAGATATGATCATTTATGGCTCAATTACTTATTGCTGTTATTTCCACTTGATCATCAACAATTCAACAAAAATGCTTCCAATGATGAACATTACGGTATATCAAGTGATTAACAACTAGCAGGCTTAAATGGCCTTCAAAACTTTAAATAGGAATTATATTTAAATGGAATTATATCTCACCTCATAGGTTAAACCAATTTGTCACTTTCACTTTCGGTTTCAATCACGTGAATGCTGTGCAGTATTCAAAAATCAGAGTACTGAAACATTCCAGCTAGCAAACAAACGTTACAAAAAAACTTTAACCTGAACATTGGGCCTGATTAAAAATTGATGGCATATTTAATTGGAATGAAGCATACCAATCCATATGGAATTATAAATACGTAAATGTCTTTGTATTGACAAGTCCATTAGTGTATGTAAATTTTGATGGTTTCACCCTCAGAAGTGAGGCTGAAAGCAATCCTTGATATATAACATCAATGAAGTACACACCATCACTGGTTTGCAGCTCGCACGAGCACTGGTGATTTCAGCTTACCACTTCTTTTTACATTTTTGTTCAGTATATGCTTTCAACTAGCATGAGAATGCATTGATCTGTTGCCTATCAAGATCTATACATATTCTCATGTGCACATTGTCCAAATGCAGTGTTTAAAGCCATGATATTCTCCATTTTCTACTGGATGAATGGCATATGGAGGGGGGGGTCATGTATTGCGGAGGTAGCGGCAAAAACCAGCCAATGCAGATGCGCATTGAAACTTTCCTTAGACAGTACAGATATTCCCATTTTCCGTGCACAAAAGAAATTGGGCAAAAGATATACAGTTAAGTAACCAGGAGCCAAAAACAAAAAGTTGTCAGTTCAAAAAGTAAACAAATCACACACGAATTCTGGTTATCTTTGCACAAGCACTGGGTAAACCGCACGAGCACTGCACATCGATTGAACGCCGTGTAGGGGTTGTCGAAAAAAAATTAACTGGACGTACGTTTGCTACTTTTTTATTCATGTTTTGTATGATATGATTTTGTGTTTGTTTTTATGAAGGGGACTGGGGCTTTGAAATCATGGATTGCACTTTCATTTGTATGTTTGCTATTTTATAAATAGTATCAGTACTTTTTCATAGCTGTGATCTTAAAATCATTTTAGACCAGGGGCCTGAAGACTATCATGCCAAAAATTATGTGTTGAAATACCTTTCCTTTCAAATCTTCAATTTCACCACATTCAATGTTCACCGCATAAGCAATACAGCGATCATTTTTAAAACTTAACTTATCAGGGAATATAAACATTGCAGAAAAGTTGATATTATTTTCTTTGTGTGTGCGTTTTCCATGATCAGAAATTTCAAGTCTGTGTATCTGCAACTAAAATTATGTAACTTACGCCGTGATCCTGTCAGGCATTGCCCCCCCACCCCCACCCCCAACGCACACACGCACCACACAACATTCCCAAAGACCTGCATTTGTCGTGCTTTACGCGGCATCAATTTTAACTCAATGTAGATTCCCGAACAGGGGTGTCACACATACCGGTACTACTCTAAATGATGCATGCATAATTGAAAACCACGATAGTGGTTGCGCACCACTCACCATTTCATTGATGCCATTAATCGTATTAGATTGTTAGGGATGAATAATTCACACCACTCACTAAACGGATACTAGTCATCGTGATGCACACGCTTTGATCGCATAGGTACTGCTACCATGTTATTGTCACAACATAATTACATCATAGACAGATCCAGGGGCGCCCTGCACCCCACCCCTTTCCACCTAAACACTTTATTTTCATGTGGTTTTTAGTATGTGATTGTGCATACAAAATCCATGAAGTTGAGAGTGCACATAAGACCCACTTTGTTGAATACTTGGATCTGCCAATGCACATATAGTTAATGCCGTGGCACATGAAAACGTAATTTCTGTCCACTAGCAGTTCATAAAAATCATAATCACATCTTTCATCATTGTACTTGTTTTTAATTCGTATTGCGCAGTTGTGTATAAGACTAGTTATACTGTTGTAAAGAATCGAAGTCGTGTGAATGTGTTTGAAATCAGTTGGTTTTGGTTCGGATCGAAACATGGTCAATCTTATGAAGTTGAAAGAATAAAGCCATTAATTATATTCTATATTCATACGTGTTATTGTCAGCACGATTAGATATATCTAGTGTTACAGTGTATAGAGCCATGATACAAGACCCCACTGTCTAGGCCACTAGATCCCTGTGCTTAGCGTGACTGCCGCCTCGGGTATCGTGATCTGTTACAGTAGAACCGTTTCTCAGGTGGACCTCGTTTAGGATCAGGAAAAATTGCCTTATGGTAGAGAGGTGGTCTAATTAGAGGTGCTGATGTATATGGCAAAGATATGGGGTAATAAGGGGTAAAGAAATCCTTATCCCTAATTGTCATGTCTTATTTCAAACATCCGTGTTTATATTTGCCCATTTCCCACATCCTACATATTTACACGCTTTTCACATCCTTCTTCCATTAAATCCCACAGCACTCTTCTTTTTTTTTGCCTCCCCCACATTCCTCTTTTTATCTGCCTTTCCTTCCACACCCTGCATGCCACATAAACAAAAAATAAAATTTGACCAATGTATTCGGCATCTCTAGTAGTAGCTCACACAATTGCAATTAAACCACTGGTCGTGCCCCCAACGCATGTTCACACAAACCTGGATCTGCCAGTAATATTTCTGTTTGTTGCAAACGAAATGAGAATCTATTAGAAAAATTAGCTTGCCCTTTTCACTACCATTGCCGTGAGAAATATTATAGTCCGTTAATCTGACCTGGTGATACAACACGCAAAGTCTATTGCAAGTCACAAACAATGAATGTACACCACAATGCTAATACAACACATACTGTACAATAGAGCACTCAGACTCCTATCTTTGATACTATGCAAATGAATTATTCGTGTGCGGTATGTACAGGTTTCAAAGACGAGCCTCGCTATCCTGGGAAACTTATTAACTGGTTGTAAGTGGTCTCTGTTAAGAGTTGAGGGTCTAGATGTGTGTGTGTGTGGGGGGGGTCCTGATCCCACTCACCCATTAAATTTTAGCTCGTTTTCCCACTTAATATTTTCATTTCCCCGTACAAAATGAACATTTTGTTCACTTCTACAAAAATGACATGATATTATAACGACTAATTTTAAATTGTTAAAAATTTACATGCATGACCCCCCACTCGCGCATTTTTTTATAGTTTCCCACTAAAATTAGAATTGTTCCCATAATTTTGGCAATTTTCCCACTTGCCCTTAATGGCCCAAATTCCCACTCAACCACTTAATTTTTTGCCAATTTCCCACATCCCACTTAATTCTAAGGCCATTTCCCACTCAACCACTTGAAGGGCATCGGCACCCTCCAGGGGTTGGTCTATGTGTGCCCGCTCCGCATAGTCACAAGTGGTGTTATTGTGTCTCTTTCATAGGATGAACATGTAGGTGATTACTATAAGCAAACTAGCATTGTTAAGCGTAGATGCACACCTTTACACATGTACCCGTCCACGCCAGTAGTAGTGACCATAGCAGACAGCAGAATCAGGTTAACGTTCACCTGAGCAGCTGTGTCCAGTGACAAGGCGTGACACCGGGTGTCGTGCACGGAAGGTAACGGCCTTCTTGTGTTCTGCGGCATTTCAACCAAGGACAAAGGACCAGACCAGGACATATTTTTTTTCATCATTAATAGTATACCATGAATTAACATGATCATTGTTTTTTTTTTTAGTTTGAGTTTGTAGCATTTATTTGCTCCTACTGGTTTTTATTTTTTCAATCCGGTGGTAGGCCAATGTCTGAATGTATAGGGATTATACAAAAAAAAACTACCCTTTGTTGAAGATGCGCTTATAGGGCGTGGGTCAACTTTTACATATGAGAGGAGGGTGTATGAGAACACATGATCTAGGCATGTGCAAAAATGGAGAGATCAGTTTAATTGAACGGTACTTTTGATGGAATTTTCAACATCTCTGCCAGTTTTTCAAATTGACGAACGGAAAGAAGTACAACAACGATTGTTACATACATGTATGTACGCTTTCATATGCTATCCTAGGAACCTTAGTTCCTGAAGAATATGTTGTTTAAGGCCGTGTCCCATTCAGAAAGCATACGCTTAGCTTACATGTTCTAGGAGAATTCCAGGCATTTGGACCTGTATGCTTTTCATCTGCTCAAATAATCTGACCTTTTTGCACTCATCGCTGCGTGTAAAAAGCGTTCAAAAAAGCAGACAAACAGCAGACAGAAAGCGTTAGAAAACCGGATAAAAAGCGGATAAAAGCAGACGCTCAGCTTACACTTCGGCGGATGTTCAACCGACAAAAGCACCTGCTGGGGCTGACGTTTGCGTTCGAACTGCATACTATAGCAGACAGTATTTAAGCGCCGAGCATACGCCCGGCGCTGTCATTTCTGCTTTTGTTTTTTCGTCGACAACAGTCGAAGTTTATGCTATTAATAAATTTTGGGAGACAGGTATTTTAACTATGCCTGCTGAGCCACGAGGAGAGCGACGTCATTAGCTTCAGCAGGGTTCATTTTGTTCAATTTTTTTCTTGTTTTATTCTTCATTGGACCACTTGCATTGATGGTGCCTCTTCGATGGGTACCGGCAGACTGACAAGAGAATGGAACTACAGGTGCGTTTATATACCCTCGCCGTATGCCACCTGTAATCTCTCATAAGCATTTCATAAGCAATTCATATTTTTTTGTAGGCAGATCAGACGTTTTTCATGCGCTTTTATACTTTAAATGTACGCTAACTGTACGCCAAAACATTTGTCTGCTTTCCATCTGCTCTTGTTTGCTCTTATCTGCTCCCAATACGCCGCGTATGAAAAACGGATAGTTTGCGCATCGGCGGCGTGTGTTCGGCGTGCAGTTAGCGTGCATAAATCAATAATCCATCGATTTTTGCACGCCGTTGGTACGCCGTTGGTATTTGTGCAGCTCAAATACCAACGGCGTACAGATTTCTGAAAAATCAATAATCTTCCTAGAAATATTTTTTGAGCAGACGCATAGCGGACATAAAACTTACAAATAACTTATGATTAACGTGTGGATTGCGAACGGTAGCGTGAATGTGCGGACGAGACCTTTTAGGGACATTTTGTACGCTAACCATCTGCTTTCCATAAGCAAAGCCCAGTGGGACACGGCTCTCCCATATTTTCACCGGTCATAGCGGCCCCTCTTTTAAAAAAAAAACACACACACAAAATGTGCTGTCCTCCTGATGCAGAAGCTTTAAAAAAATTATATCTTTGCTACTTTTACTACTTTCTTATTTCAGAGTCGGTAGTTCAGTTTAGAATAAATAAAATGCCAGTCACCCGATAGTTGACAAAATTACATTTTTCAATTATTGATGACAGTAATTTCATTGATAATAAATAGTAGTCAATTAGATATTCCATGATTAAAACCTAGCAGTTTTGTAAATGTAAAGCACAAATTCTATGATTAGATTATCTTAACAATCATTTCTAATTGATTCTCATCGAATAAAATGCTAGCAGTGTAGCACTGATATAAATATTCCTTTTTATAATGATGTTCTCCACAGTTCTTGAATGCAAAAAGTGCTACCATTAACATAGCCCTGAATATGAAAAAAAAAAATAACCAAATGCTTTTCAGCCTCCCCCCCCCCCCCTAACCCACCCCACCACCTAGCAGGTTAACGTTCACCCTTCTAAGCACCACCACCCACCAACTACAATTTCAAGGCCATGCTAAATCGTAGCCCCCTGAGAAAACAGTTGTGTATGCAAATAGATCAATCGAAATTGTTTTCTGTTCATGACATGTCAACTGTTCCCCTTCTTTAGGCTTTCTGTTTTATTACTCGGTCTGTATGCCAGCAGCGACTTCCTCTTGCTTGCTGCCAGCTTTCTAATCTTGGCTTTCACTTCTTCAGACTCAAACTGAAGATCCCTATCTTTTGGTTGATCTAAGGCAGTACCTGTGGATAAAATCATTCAGTATTTATGATTTTTGGTTAAAAAGAAATCATTTACATTGGTACATAAGGATTAGCCGCCTAAACAAAGGTGTGGCTTGTAAGTAATTATGTGCTAGGTGTGCAGTTTTTTGTACGGTGTAACATCGATGGTCAACAATTATGATGATTGGTACCTCGATGATTTGCACGCATTACAATACTAGGGCAATGCCATCCATCTCAAGGTAACGTGTTCAAGTGTTGCACTGGACATTTTGGAAGATGTAAGTGGCATAGATCATTTTGCTTGTATGGCTTACTTGTTGAATAGCACGTTTAATACTTAAGTATTTTAATTCTGCTTGTATTCTCATTCATACTGTATTTGGCTTAGCACAGTTTACCTCTCAATATTTAGTATATGAAAGCATAACACATGGCGTTTATATACATGACTGCCCTACACTGTTAACATGTTGCATTGCCATAGAAGAAAAAAATCCTTGTATATGGATCAACAATTCCGTACATATGGAACATACCACACACTCATTAGTGTAAACAATAGGGCGGGTTTATAAGGAAGTGGGATGTGGAATAAATGCCCCCAAAATTAGGGATGTGCGAAAAGACAAAAAAGAGGGATTATGGATTTCATGGAAGTGGGATGTGGGAAAACACCATAACATTTGTGTGATGTGGGAAAAAAAAATGGCTAAAAAAATAGTATGTGGGCCGATAAGACAGAAAAAAGGCCAAACAAATTACGGAAATGGGATTTTCGGCCCCCTTATAACCCTGTCCCCCACCCCACCCCTTTCATTCTCTCCCATTTGACACCGACCTTTTGGGAAGATGTCGTTGGCGCGGACCTGCTCGATGTAGAGCCTCCTGGTGGCGAGCGTCGGTTGCCCGCGGGCGACAGCGACGCTGAGCAGGGGTCGAGGAGCAGCGCTGTGCAGCAGGTGGGTGAGCAGCGGGGAGAAGAGCCAGGCGAGGGAGGCGCCAGGTCCAGGGGAGGTGGCCAGCACCGCATGGTAGCCGCACACCTGCAGCAGCAGCAGTGTGCACTCTAAGTATCAGATGTCAAACAAATTGATCTCTGAAATGTTTCGCCTGAGAGTGGATTAATATAATTTATCACTTATCACTATTATATTATCATTATATATTATATTATATTATATTATATTATATTTATATTATATTATATTATCATATTATATTTATCACTTTATGTGACCTGAAACTTGATTGGGTGAACCCGCCACACCCCTGATACTCAGCTGGGATTGATCACTTGACCTCATTTATATTCATCATCACCTGCCTGGGATGGATACAAATTAACAGTCTGTGGTTGGTCAGAATTTTTAATGAGAATAGTTTGATAGTTATGTGTCAGAGGTCTCTTTAGGACATCTGATACTCAGAGTGGCATTGTGAGGCCTCCTATTGTAAATCAAAGTACTGAAAGCCAGGCTTAAAAGAGGAAGCAAATCAAAACATTGTAATATATGGGAGTGAACGAACACAACGCACCCGTTGTATTACTACTACTAACGGCGTGTCACCTATGCTAATGCACGGAGCAACATGACAATCCATTTTGTCGGAGAACTGCACAGCGAATTGTGCACAATATTGTGGAACGCAGGTTGGAGAAGGCCGTTGATCATGAGAGGTCAACTTAATTCCGGAGCTGGTCTTGGCGACAATATCACAATCATGCACCATTGCGAGGCTGGCAAATCCAGGTTTTTGGGGGGAAAAAAAGTCCGCACTAAGGGATTTCATGGTTTCGTACGAGGCGTTGATTTGCAAAATATGCCGAAACCGCAATGAAATGACTTTTGGTGGGGGAAAGGGAGCTTTAAGCGGGTTTTGTGTTGGAAGCCTCCTATCATGAAAGTATTGCAGGCGCACGATCACCTCACTCACGAGAATGATACGGTATGCACGCGCCTCACGGCTTATTTTAGAAGATGCAGAGATAAGATACAGATGCACAGTAGCTGCCAAAGTGAGCAGAGCTAATCCGTGGTTGGATAAGCTGACAGTAGCACGTCTTTAGACAGGTGGGACAAGCTGGTCAAAGGGATAAAATTGGCTACAGGAGATCGGGTAAATTTTTTAAACCAACCTTAAAACCCGCCATATTACGTAAAAAAATAAGGAAAATGTAAGAACAACTGTGTAATTGTGTAGGAGTGAGCCTAAAACAGTCAAGCACTCAAAAAAAATTGTGATTGTCAATTAGAGATATGATCAAGGCTCAATTACTTTTGCTGTTATTTCCACTTGATCACAACAATTCAAAAAAAAATCTTCCAATGATGAACATTACGGTATATCAAGTGATTAACAACTAGCAGGTTTAAAATGGCCTTCAAAATTTAAATGGGAATTATATTTAAATGGAATTATATCTCACCTCATGGGTTTAAAACCCAAATTTGTCACTTTCACTTTCGGTTTCACCTGAATGCTGTGCAGTTTTCAAAAATCAGAGTACTGAAACATTCCAGCCAAAAAACGTTAAAAAACTTTAACCAACTTTGGGGCCTGTTTAAAAAATTGATGTTTATTTTTTTGGAATAAACATACCAATCCATATGGAATTATAAATAGAAATGTCTTTGTATTGACAAGTCCATTGTGTATGAAATTTTTTGAGGGTTTCACCCTCAGAAGTGAGGCTAAAAAGCAACCGATATAAAATCAAAAGTACACCCCATCACGGGTTTTGCATCGACGAGACTGGTGATTTCAGTTTACCACTTTTTTTTTTACTTTTTTTGTTCATTATGCTTTCAACTAGCATGAGAATGCATTGATCTGTTCCCTTCAAGACTTACATATTCTCATGTGCACATTTCCAAATGCAGTGTTTAAAGCCATAATTTTTCCCTTTTTTCTACTGGATGAATGGCATATGGGGGGGTGGTAAAATTTTGCGGAGTTAGCGGCAAAACCAGCCAATGCAGATGCGCTTAAAATTTTTCCCCTTCAGTAGAGATATTCCCATTTTCCATGCACTAAAGAAATTGGGCAAAAGATTTGTTAAAACCCGGAGCCAAAAAAAAAAGTTGTGCAAAGTAAACAAATCACACACGAATTCTGGTTATCTTTGCACGCACGGGTAAACCCCCGAAACCGATTGAACGCCGTGTAGGGGGTTTTCGAAAAAAAAAACTGCGACGTTTTACTTTTTTTTTCATGTTTTTATGATATGATTTTGTGTTTGTTTTTATGAAGGGGGCTGGGGCTTTGAAAATAGTTTCATTTGTATGTTTGCTATTTTATAAATATATCAGTACTTTTTTATAGCTGGATCTTAAAATCATTTGACCAGGGGTGAAGACTATCATGAAAATTATGTGTTGTCCTTTCAAAAAACTTCAATTCACCACATTCAATGTTCACCGCATAAGCAAACAGCGATCATTTTTAAAAATTAACTTATCAGGGAATATAAACATTGCAGAAAAGTTGATATTATTTTCTTTGTGTGTGCGTTTTCCATGATCCAAAAATTTTAAGTCTGTTATCTGCAACTAAAATTATGTAACAGCCGTGATCCTGTCAGGCTTGCCCCCACCCCCACCCCCCAAAGCACACACGCCCCCACACAAAATTCCCAAAAAACCCGATTTGTCGTGCTTTGCGGCATCAATTTTAACTCAATGTAGATTCCCCGAACAGGGGTGTCACACATACCGGGACTACTTTTTAAATGATGCGCAAATTGCCACGATAGGGTTTTGGGTTTCCACCACCACCATTTCATTGATGCCTTTGTATTAATTGAGGGGTGAATAATTCACACCACTCACTAAAAGGATACGTCATCGTGATGCACACGCTTTGATCGCATAGGTACTGCACCCTGTTATTGTCACAACATAATTACATTAGACAGATCCAGGGGGCCCCCCGCACCCCACCCCTTTCCACCTAAACACCTTTTTTTTTTTTTTTTTTTCCCCAAAAAAAAGTG
>CM032666.1:17057416-17080205 GCA_019095985.1 Streblospio benedicti | reverse complement strand
CTGTTCAACAATGTGTGTGGGTACTGACATGTGTTTTATACTTTCCTCTTTATATACCAACGAAAATATGATAATCTATTGATGGATCGCAAAACTAGGATACTGAATGCTATTTTGAAAACAAAGATGATAGAATTATTGCATTATAAATATGAGGAAGCGCCACTATCCTAACACCCCCAAACCCAACCCAAAAACCCACACATACACACACAAAGAATAATCAACAATTGGTGTATATTATATAATATATTATCAAGTAATAAACAACAAACAAATAGATTAACATTAAATAAATTAGCAACATAACGTATGAGTGTAATGCATCAAATCATCAAATAAAATATGAACAATATAACATACTATTTCAAGTTTTCAAGTTTTATATAACAAAAACAATTATCCATTCTATTGAACTCTGGGTTGGTCACCACAATCTGACAATCATCAGTAAAATATTAAATCTTATTACAAAGGCAAGGGTGTACAAAATCTCGATTCTAAAAGGACTAATTTAGAAACTGGACATACGTGTAATAAATAGCTTTACTAGTAGAATTTAAAACTGTAGATGCCTGATAATATGAGGTATATTCTTAGTCCAGGATCTTTTAATTCAAGTGGCAATAAGATGTGAACTATTTTCTACGTGAATAATGTAGGGCTTTATGACATTATGAAATGAATCAATGTACAAATCTGGTATTTAGTTTTGTTTTCACTGGTGCCACATTTAGGTGGTTATCACAATAAATAATGTTTTAAAAAGAAGAATTTTAAAGACACTTAATTGCCAATGGTAAATTACATATGAAGTCAAAGTTGCTTGTTTACACTTGTATTTTACCATTTCTATGTTAATTACAGCACAATATGCGATTGTGTGTGCAATCGTCAGAACTTTTAAACAATGCAATGACAAACTTAAATTCTTCAAATAAAAAGACACGGCAATTATTTCGACTTACACTATCATGAAAACTCTGTCAACGTTGTCCACGTGACATGAGATGTTTGCTTGTCCTTGAATTATATACATGTAACCACGGCGCCTCAACTGCATCACAGTGTTGGACTAACCTTTTTATGCTGGTTAGTGGAAACGATGTTTGGAACAGTTTAGTAGGAATTGTACAAATAAACGATAATTTTCACTGTTCTATACTGAGCAAACCTATGCCAAGTGAACTGTCAGATGGATTATGTATCTGTTGTTGATACTACAATAATATTAATATGCCTCGCAGGTAGCAGCATATATTAATATGGTCCACAAAATTTGCATGGTCTATTTCGTACCTCTCAAAATATTGTTGCTTCATGGCATTGCGTTAGAAAGAATGCGTTATCTACACAACACTGCCATATTTACACAATTCTTACATGAATACTAAGGTTTGACAATTGGCCTACAAAATCTGCAATGCACAGCATTGCAAAACTCTCCAGCACCGTGTGAAACAGTTGAAGCGCCATGATAATTGAAGAAGGCACTTGGAATGTGCGGCAGCTAATTGCACGTATGTGCATCATAACGGAAAGCAAATTTCCTATTTTACTAGAGCATGTACGTGCTAACAAGTGTATAATACACATGCATTGTTTAGATGTTTTAGTATGTTTTCCGAATACTATTTGTGTTCACAGATTGATTCAGAAGAGAAACTCAAATACTTACAAGTGTATTACAATATGCTCTGGGTAACGATGACAGTAAAGTATGCCAAGTATAAGCGTCAGCCTGACAGTCACAAAATGTTTGTCCCCAAAGTTTTACTTTGCAGAAGATGAGAAATGTGTTACTGAAAAGATTATTCTACCCTTAGAGATGTATCTATGGTGAGCAATACATCCAATTGACTTTTGGCTACAGTCAACTGACTATTGGCTACAGCCAACTGACTATTGACTACAGCAGCATTTCGAGTCGCCTTCAATTTTCGGGACTGTCTGACCGTAGATTTGAGTAGAAATTGAGCTGCAAATAATGCATATCATTGCATAATCATTGGTATAATGTGAACAAATATCCGATTATGTATTTGAAAAGATAATTCGATGTCTAATTCACAACCACATACTGAATTACGAGGACAGTATGTACCTTGTGTTAATTCAATCACAATCAATACAAAGACAATATAATGGGTCGGCTGTTTGATTTACACGGGAGGGGACCTTTGTTTATCTTAAAAATAACTGTAATTTGTGAGTGAAGAATACTTAGTAGTCAATAATATAAGGAAGTTTTAAAAATCCTTGCCAAAACACTGTTTTCATTTTGTATCATTGCAAAAAGTGAGATTTCAAGTGGAAAAACAAATGTTCTCCGTCGATATATATCTAAAGACAGGCCCCTCTAAGTCTTTGTATCCTATTCGTTGTTTCCCCAAACCAATCAAACTCTGCAGATATATCGTCAATGGACCATTTACAATTCCAAACAGACTGAACGGGAAAAGATAATTTACACTCATGTTTTTGGTACACGTCATGAAATTTTATGTCCTTTTTAACACTCTGACTCATCATCAGAATGCACCCGAGTAGTCAATCATAACGGCCTCATAATCTCACAGGACGAAGGAGCCCGTCATGATTGAACATCAAGTGATGGGTACATTGTGACTATTACATTTGTACATTTGAAGTGACTAAGAAGGACAATTAGGTAAATTACATTTTCCTGTTACGTTACAACAAAATATATTGATCAAATATATGGATAGCCCTTTTGAATAACCTAGCTGAATTGGCAAGATTAGTAATGACATCGTAACCATTTTTTTACAAATTGAAATGCACGTACTCAGAAATCTCCATTTTAAAAAATCTCGGATTCAGAGATATTCAGACATGAAATCTCCGAAAATTAAACACACGAACCAAACAGATACAATATCCTATTTTCCTCAGTGATAGCTTATTTAACAATAAACAAAGGCACTGTTTTGTCTTAAATTATTCTGGTTCTGATTCATCCGATTCATGCCAATGTCTTTAAGGAAATATTTTTCTTTATACGATGATATGGTGACACATTATTTATCATCATCTTCTTCTGGTGGTGGAGGCGGTGGTTCGTCGTCTTCTGTCGGTTCTACGTTGGTTTCATCTTCTGCTGGTGGGTCTTCTTCTGCCGGTTCCTCGGGTGGTGATTCTTCTTCTGTCGGTTCCTCGGGTGGTGATTCTTCTTCTGTCGGTTCCTCGGGTGGTGATTCTTCTTCTGTCGGTTCCTCGGGTGGTGATTCTTCTTCTGCCAATTCCTCGGGTGGTGACTCTTCCTCTACTGGTTCCTCAGCCTTTCCTTCAGAAGGAGCCTCGTCTTCAGGAACTTCTTCCATTGGAGGTTCTTCTGCAGCTTCAGGTTCAGCAACATCTTCAGCAGGTGCTTCTTCCTCGTCTTCAGCCGGTGCTTCTTCCTCTTCTTGTTCATCTGCAGGTGGTGGTGGTTCTTCTGGAGACTCCTCCTCTGGTGCTTCAGGCTCATCCGCTGGTTGCTCATCACCTGCGTCCTCATCAGCAGCTTCAGCAGTGTCGGCGTCATTGCCTTCTTCTCCATCGCCATCTTCCTTGGCCTCTTCTGCTGTGTCATCAGGGGCCTGAAACAATTAATCTTTTGAATTACGGCACAGGATAGCTTCAATCGGATTATTTGAATGGCTTGATGTGGAAGTTTGAACGCTATTTCTTAACCATTTGGCATGGTAACTAACTATAACGTAGTTGCCTAGTACCTTGCATTAATTAGCTTTTGAATTTAACATGTAGGTAACAAATTAGTCATTAAAACACACATGAATCCAAAGTGGGACACTTTATCGCGCATTAAGAATTGTTTGTTTCTGGTCAAATAAACATTCAACAATACCGGCATGTCCAAATCGTACAGTACATTAGAATCATTCAGACTAGTTACACATATATAATAACACCTTTCCCCTCAACCCCAAGACATTAATGGTCCCAATAAAGAGGTTCTACGGTACCAACCCTGTATAAGGCTGTTCATCTCAACCGGAATCTTACATACGTACAAAATACCAATCCCTACACATAGACATCATTCCTTCTTGCCCCCCCCACCCTCATAACAACACCCACTCACCCGCCCAAGCACCCACCCAAGCACCCGCCCAAGCACCCACCAAAGTACCACCCAAGCACCCACCCAAGCACACACACCTCACCCTCACCCAAACACGCCCCCCACACACCCACCCCACACAGTCACACCCTCGGCCCCACATACCCCACCCCCCTCCCCCACACACACGGTCACACTTACGTACCTCGGCACCCTCGGGTGCCTCCAGTGCCCGCTTGCCGCCACCGTTGGTCTCTGGCTTGACACTGTACGTGGCAGCCCCGTTGTCGCCTTCCACGCTGGGCGCCTGGGCCGCCGCCAGGGACACACTCTGCTCACAGCCCATGGTGGTGGGGCGGCTGCTGCTGCCCTTGGTGACGGTGGTGGTGGTGCTGCTGCTGTTGTTGCCGCTTCTGCTGTTGCTGCAATATATAAACAACCAGGATGTAAATATAAATCAAAGTACTAAAAGTACTGAAAGCCGGGCTTAAATAGCAATGCAATACATTGGACTGGTAAGTTACTACAGTAGTAGGCCATGCCACAATGGAAACGGGTGCCCTGTAAAACTCTGGGAAGGAATATGAATCTTTGCACATATTAATGTGCAGGTTTGTTTTGTCGGAGGAACTGCATACTGCACACGGAAGTGTGCACTGTATTGTGGACTGCAGGTTTTTGAAAAGACCTTTGAGTGGTCCATTCTGGAACTGGTCTTGACCACAATAACCTGGACAACTTTGTTTGCTCGGCTAAAAAGCGTGGAGAATGTAAGCCATGTAGACCAAAAATAGGCTTACATCTCAAAATCTACATGTTTTAGTGTATCCTATGGCAGAGAGATGTATTAATGCTATTATCTACAGTAGCACCTCGAATCAAGGCCACCTCTTTAATGAGACCACCTCTATAATAAGACCAACTTTCTTGTTCCCAAATCTGAGGTCCCAAACGTTCATAAAGCTACTAAAAACGAACCTCTGTATAGAGACCACCTCTCTACAGAGACCACCTAACATTGGTCCCAAATGTTGTCATAGTAGAGAGGTTCTATCGTATATTCCACACTCCAATCTCTTATATACATGCACTCTGAAAAACACTGAATTGAATGTATGATGAGAATAATGATATCACATTCTATCAACTGACATTGGCTTACTTGTCACTATCTTGTTTTACGATATATGAAACGAGTGAGAGCCTCCAGTAATATCATGTAAAACATATACATCATATAACATCATACAGTCTAAAGTATACACGGCATATAGCATGCAAGCCTGCATTGCACATGTGTAGCAGGGCTTAATATCAGCGGCCGGGGAAGCTTTTTGGACTGTTTACTATCTACTTAATTTTCTAATTCATTGAGAATATTTCAAAGGTTTTATTAGTGCTATTGAAATAATATGAGGTGGTCATATAACAAACATGTAATTGGTGATATGCCCTAAATCTTGATTGTGAATTGTGAACTGCCTGTATTTAGTGTGTGAATGCTGGTGAATGGATTTTCATCATGGCTATATACATGTGCCCCCTTTCGAATCACCATTATATTATGCATGTCGTACATGTACATCATCCTTGTCGAGTTACTGAACATAAACTCTATAATGACCAATGGCAAATTAGCATAGTCAATGTGATGCCAGCACTATAACCGAAGTGTCACTCCTGACATGTCTGAGTTAACTCACCTAATAATACAAGCAGGTATAGGAATACCGCCCTGTATTTTCTGGCTATCTATTTGTACCTCAATGCCATGTCTACCTCTAAAGTCACAGTCAGATAGTCACAAATGTCTATCCCTGAATTCAGTACCCGATTAACGGTGAGGGGGGGGGGGTGCTGAGCGGGCAGCAGCCAGGGGCCCTCTACATATAGGGGGCACCCGGATTTTGGCAAAAATTTTACGCTCGCAAATTTTTGATGCGAAAGCCTCTAACAGTAAGGGACCGTATCAAAAGTTACTATGGGGACCAGATTTAGTCAACAATTTTTCCTTGTACTACAGAAAAATCCCCAAGTATATATATATTTTTTTTTCAGGGGCCCCCAAGTTATGTGAAATCTGTTTAGCAACCCAAAGCCTCAAATAACTAGGGGCCCTAGTAAACATTATTTTTAAATGTTGCGCTTCGCGACAAAAATTTTGCATCACGGGTCAAAGGGCCCCACGTTGACTCACAGACCGGGGCCCCACTAAACCTTGATCAGGCACTGCCTGAATTTTAAGAGATGAGAGAAAAGCCGGCAAAGATGATTCTATATTTTGAAAACACGGGTGTAAAAAATAGATTGTGCAAATTTCGCAATGCCTAATATACAATTGGTGATGCAGTTGAAACATTATGGACTGTTTGACACTAGCTTTAACCGTACCTGCAAAGAATAGTGATTTCAAAGAGATTCACGGAACTCCAGTGTGTTTCTTGTTACATTACAATGGGATGGACACTGCAACTATATTCTCTGTACTATATTACCAATCACATATGCGGTCACTATTACCTCCAATTTATCATTCTTTTTCATGTAATAGCATTCGTTATCATGATCCAGATGTATCCGATAACCCTGAGATAGTCATCACCCATGTTCGAACAGGGATGATACTATGGTTATCATGCTTGTACCCAGTCGGGCTACTTTTTCACATTTTTTAAAACAGTGCTGTAAGTTGGTTTGAAAAGAATGATTTGTCTCATGTCTCTTATCATTGATTCATTCATTCATTAATCTTTTTTTTTTTTTTTTTTTTTGCGTTAGCATGCTTTATAGTTGCCTGGTAACCCGAGAGGTGTTGTTATACAGCTTGATTTAACTGACGTGATATGCGTGCTGCCATTGACTTCCACGAAAACCAACAACTCCTACGTACCCTTGTCACAGTTATACTGAAACGAGGTGCTGGTCTAAATGTCGGAACTAAAGTGATTTATGTGATGGATCGTTCACAAATGACGTCGCCTGATTTTTGGCCTTTAACCCCCCCCCCCCCCCACCACCACCACACACACACACCACACCACCCCATCCCCTGTCACCTTTTGTCAACTTTGCAGCACCTCCCCCCTGGTAAGTGGTGACGTCATTGTTGCCTCACCCCCACCCCCTCCGTCACATGGTTTTGTGATGACATTTTGCTCAAGTAACATTAATTTAACTATTAACTGTGCTATTGTATAAATACATTTGAATATATATGTTAGACATAATTCTACAAATGTATTTAGGACATAAAGCAAACATGGCAATGTGATTTCAACAAGTAAATATGTCACAACTCACTTAACACGTCAGAAAGTAAGTTCAAAGACTATTAAATAACAAATTTTTTACACGTCACTTTTTTTACATCACTCAAGTGCTAGACCCCCCTGTCAACTTTTGTCATCTTTCGCTACACCCCCCACCCCCACCCCTACCCCAGTGCCGGTTCACATCATTTGTGAGCATAATATGATGTGTTCGCCGTATACAAGAACAACATATTCGCACCCATGTGGTATGCTAAAAATATTCATCCACCAAGTGATTTCTTCCTCTATTATAGGACACCGTCTTCACAGTTCTGTTGAATATTTCAATTTACTCAATGTCATTACTATATTTTTGTGAAATAAACTGTTGATAATTTCAGATAATTTTCACTTACATAATACAGCAATATCCTTTTTGGAATCTGTAGTTGAATGCAAAACTTCCGCCAGACTTTACTACACCTGTCCAATGCCTTTTCTATACAATGAAAGAGAAGTTCAGAACCTATTGAGAACGTCTTTCATTGCCGGTGAATACATCCAACCATCACTGCATATATGTCCTTTTAATCCTACAGACTACAATATGCTTGATCTACGTTTTTTTGTTCATTCAACTCATCAGATTATTTTCGCGTAACTTTGCACATGTACAACAAGTATGATCCGTACAACAATGGAATTTTTACGCGCAAATCCTATGTTTTCATCTATTTTTGTATTTTTACTTTTTGCTTCAAAATAAATAGCATAACACTATCCATATCAGCGCATTTGTTGGTAGCGTGTTCCCAGATATAACAATAAAAATTAATCTCTCATTCGAACAGGTACAGTCACTTCCTACTCGCCTTATAGAACCAGCGCACTCTCAAACCCCGATGTGGAAACGAGCGCTGCTTTTTCCGAACGCGCTCGGCAATTTCCGTCAACTGTTCCGAGCGCTCCCGATGACACCTGCTGTAATGGCCGCCACGCCCAGCATTATATTGTTGTGACACAAGCACATCATGAAATATTAATATCTGCCTGGGTAGCCCTCGGCAATTAACGCTCGCTCGGTTGACGCCTGTCAGATACATTATGCGACCCATAAATATAGTAAACAACTCACATTACAGGTAGACGAGATTGAATTGGCATCAGATATAGTATATGATGAATCAAATAAAATAAATTAGTTATTTATCCACTGTTTGATTATTTATCTACACATGCACATTTGTGTTCAATTGCTGTTCACGCTGCTTCAAAAGTAACAAGCTCGTGACTGGAAATCAGTGGGTTTGAGTTCCAGTCGGATCCGGTGTTGAGGTGGGTGTTGAGCAATTTCATCTCTGACCGGCTGCACACTGCTTTATGGTAACAATACACTAAAAAAATACAGGTATGGCGACTCAACAACATGCAGCACATAGTTATATAAGTGCAAATGCTCCAGAGGGAGTTGAAAACCTAAGAGGCCAGTTTATAGAGAGACAAGAAATGCTAAGGACTTTCCTTAATATTGTGTCCCACACAACACTCACACCCAGACTCTTTTTCGCCATTAGTCTCTCGAGTGACTACGTTAAAAAGCGAGCGGAATTCCATCCGAAACTTAACCATTGTTATCCCTGCATACACTCCTCTCCTGATCAGAAGCTCAAAAGTCAAGGGTTCGAGTTCCAGTGGGAGCTTACGGAGAGTGTTGAGCAAATTCACACTACCCAGGTAAAGACTGCTCTGTGGAACCTACAGATTAAATGAGTACATGCCTGGCGATGGACGCCCACGTGAATTGTTTTAGTGCGGTGTACTGTGCTGTAGCTCCCTAGCGCTACCGGCAGTTCACACCGTATGCTGCGCAGGGAGTTGAGATTAATAGGGTGGTTTGAATGGGAGATAAGAAAATATCTCACCGAGTGGAGTTGTCACAGCTTGAGTGAGCGCAGCGAACGAAAGCTGTGACAAGCTTAAGTCCACGCGGTGAGATATTTTCTCATCTCACATTCAAACATAATGCAATACCCCATTTCTCCGACTTTAACTGAGTTATTTTACGGACTACTTGATGATTTATACGTCGCAGTAAATTTATGCAAATTAGCTGGTCTGGGAAGAGTGGGAGATAAAGAAATCCACCACCGCTACTCCATTCATAAATAACACTGGAAGGGGGAGGAAGAACGTGCCACAATGTTGTAATAGGTGGTCTGCGCGGATGGGTAGTTATTAACCCATACAATTACATTTACACACACTCAGTCCAAACCATCTCAACTACACACATGTGCTGCTATGATCTGCATGGAGTATTACAGCGAATTCATGCTCAATGTAAATTGCCCGTTATCATTTGTACCTGTGTTTACACGCTAGGAGTGGAGTGCATCTAGGTTAGTATGCTCGTGGCTTTTCTTCGCTTAGCAATTGGATATTGTAATAGACGTAATGATGGGCTAATACCACAACTATACAGAGCCTGTAAATTACGCTGGGGTCACACAGTTCCGAAAATTGAAGTCGAATCAGTCCTGGTATTTATACAGCCAATATTAATCGATACATTGCACCGTCATATGTGAGTTTTTATCAACTTTTTTTAATCAGCTTTAATATGCATGTAATTCTCATTTCCTAAAACCCAATTGGGGTTGAATATTCATGTCCGCATCGTTGGTCATCGGAAATCTATTGTGCGCCGTCCCCGGGGGACCGGGGGGATAGATAGGGGGAGTTCCATATGTCTGTCGACGGGTATGCTCCCCCCGAATGACCCACCTTTTCACCCTCCCAAGCAGTTATGAATCTTACTTTTCACGGTTCAGCAACCATGGAATATGGCATTTTGTGATCCCATTAGCTGTGAAAACTCCACGTTAGGACGGCAGCTATAATGTACCTGTCTCCCCAAAAGTTTCGGGGGGGGCGGGGGGCATCCCCGTCTGATATCAAGGGACGGCACACACACACCCTCCCCCAGGCACACCGTATACCGCTTATGATACGCATCCAGTGTTATAATATCTACCCGTGGATGATGGTGAAGATGTGACTTCACGTGGAAGACACTAGCCTGGTGAGACTTAATACCACAGGCAAATAAGCTTCTGTTTCTCTGAGGCATTGAAATCAGCCCCTTTGAATGGAGATTGGGGGTGGGGGTGGGGCATTTGCAATAACTTGCCGCCACCGCTATCGTCGGCGGAGTCGGTGTCTGAAGGCACCGCTGAGATACTGCTGAAGACACTGAGTAAACCTATCTTTTTTTTCTGGCACCCCCGTTTCGTTTTTTACATCGTCATATCTCACGGTTATGTGGTGTAAAAGAAATTCTCGGAGACATACGATGCGTATCTTTTTTTTTTTTTTTTTTTTTTTTTTTTTTTGTCTATTTACTACACCAACCGCAACCTCCACGCACGGTCATTTCCGTTTCGCTGAAAGAGGACGTTGTGAAACCTGCTTGGAGGTTTACTACACCCCCACCTCCAATGCACCTTTCCGATTCGTACGTCTAACGTACCACTCTCCATACAGAGCTTTGTTCCTGTTGTCACTAGATCTCGGAGAGCCTTCCTCATGCACTCAAATGGAGAAATTGCTTTGGCTAATGCTTCACATCTCTGTTAGAAACCTACATTCTATGACGTGACAAGTATGGATGAGTAGGCAAATGGTGCCTTCAAAATTAAACCCAAAATTATATTGCATGAACAAATTCCCAGTGAGCTACAGAGCTTTAATTTAAATGCCAGATACTGGAAATATGCTGCTCTCTCCCATGGACACCCTGCCAGTATACACCATGTCACAAAATATGGCAATGCACAATCTGCAAGATTTATTTTCTACAACTTTAAATATGCATCCGTTTGGATCCACAGAGGTTGACAGTCAGCATTGTAATTTTTTCTGTTTCACACATGTCCTAGCCACCGTGCAACAACAATAAAGCATGGCCTGGACATTTAAAAATGGCCTCTGTTATTATGCCACGTCACGTGACAACACCTGCACATTGATCCGGCACCACTAGTTGATGATGAGAGTCCGTGCTAGTCTCCACAACAGACCTTCATCATGGATATTGTAAATTGCGCACTAGGATAGTGGTGATTGGCAGCGCCTCTAGTGGTTTGATTTGGACTTATGGTCAAAATCTGGCCGTAACTCTCAAAGACACCGCTAGAGGCGCTGTTTTTATGTATCAACAATGTTTTGATACGTGAAATGCGTGTCTACGCTGTAGATTGAGGATGCAAATGCAACCAATCAAAAGTCCCGATACTGCACTTCAGTTCACGTTGACAGACGTACTGGTGATTGAGCGCCTTGTGCCGAAAGTCAGCTGGCGTCTGTAAAAGAGACTAAGTCCGTGCGGGCACCAATCTCGAGAAATCTCCGGGTACGAGATTTCTAACGTACGTCTAACGTAAAAAAGCCACGTGGACGCGTTATCACTAGCCTCGATCATTCACACATAAAAAGATATGCAGATAAATATTGCCATCAACCATGTGGTATACCTATACAATTGCAAACCTCTTATCGTTTCTACACTGCTAGTTGCAATCACATACTTATCATTTAAAATGACATTCTATCACTTCGCAACTTTGCAACACACAGTTACTAGGGGGAAATATACCTATTTTGAGATGTGAAAATGGCCCTGCTTTTTTATGAGAAATGAGAATGGTGGTCCATTTTCTTTGAGAATTTTGAGAAGTTATGAAACTGTGAAATTGTGAAATGAGAATGGTTAGAAAATTAATGAGAATGGCTATGGATTTTTGCTGAGATTTGTGAATGGGGTAGGGTATATTTCCCCCTCAGTTACCAATCATGTTCACAAAAATGACAAGCGGATTTCATGGTACTTTATAACTGCTTTATGAACGGACTACACTACTTTTGTGTCGACGTCTGTCATTGGCGGAGCCAGGGGGTTTGGGGGCAAAGGGGCCTTGCCCCCCCCCCCCCAGAAAAAAATATGTTCAACCTCACAAGTAATTTTTTACAGTTTAGTTTCTTGCTGCAATTAATTAACATTTTCAGGATTTGGAATGGGGGGGGGGGGCAACCTTTCCAAAAAAACGTCTGTGTGCCAAAGGTGGACATAGCGCGCCACAGGCACGCGGTTGCTAGGGATTCCGGGGGCATGCTCCCCCGAAAAAAAATTGAAATCTGTGATCTCACTGGTGCATTCTGAGCCATTTACAGCACAAAAGTTTCTTATAAAATTGTTTGAAATTTCAGATTGCAATTATTCTCCTCTTAAAAAAGGGTATTCATGGATAACATCATGAGTAAATTTTCAAAAGTGAAACGTACGAAAGAAGGGGGCATTGTCTATTTTTAGGTTAGTTTCTTGCTGACACATATAATAAATAATTCATTGTTAATTGAAGTTCAACTTAATAGCTACGTCTAACCTCCCCAGCAAAGCAGTGCAACATAGCTCCTCAAAAATCAAGAACATGTACGAGTCAGACGAAGAGGTGCAATGTTCCTTCAGACAGTATCGATGATTACTTCAAGTTAAGTGTAGCCATTCCCTTCTTGGACCATATCTTATCAGAGTTTGAATACAGGTACGTGGGTATTTAATTTTAATTCCAATTTTGATAAAAAAATGAATGTATTTCATCTAAATTTTATTGAATGTATTAAATAATTTATATTATGGGAATTAAGTAAAGTAAATAATAAAAAAAACAATATTTTATTTGTAAATTGAATCTGTTTTAATTTGTTATTCCTTCAAATCCTTTTAATTTCAATTTGCTATTATCATCAGGTTTTCTACGTTAAAACAATAGTCCCTCAACAGCTTGCATTTACTGCCATCTAACGTCAAAAAGAGTACAACTGAGCTCACACCAGAGATATTTGACACCTACACAGAAGACCTCCCTCACCCCTTATCCCTTGGGCAAGAATTGGATCTATGGAAGGTATTCGTATTACTACGTGTTTCATAAACTACCCATACAATGTCTAACATGATAACATTTGGAAAAATACAATAAATTTCCTTTTAGCTTCTCTTAAGTTAACAATGTTTCCTGTATGGCAGATTTACTGGTGTTCACGTGAAACCGATCATCCGGACACTGCTCAAGAGGCACTAAAGAAATGTGACAAGATAGATTTCCCAAACATGCACTGAATTCTGCAGCTCCTATGCACCTACCCAGTCACTACTAGTGAATATGATAGAACCTTTAGTGCATTACGGCGTCTGAAAACTTACATGAGATCCGCAATGAGTGAGGATCGGATCGACTTAATGGATTCGCTCTTATGTATATACACAGAGATGTTGAGGTGTCAATTGATGAAATCGTGAATACATTTGCATTAAAACATCCAAGAAAAATGAAGCTGACGTTGCCATGAACAGCAGTCATCGCATGTGTATATTCTTCACAGCAAACCAATTTCAAAGTTCAGTTGACATGCAACAAGTGTTATGGAGACGGTTCAAATGTTTCAAGCATGTTCAAATGTTGAAACCAACAAGTGTTCAAGCAGCAAATTATGTGTCGTTTAAACCCCATAATAACGTATACATGCATGGATAAAATAGTTGCTTTGTAGTAATATGTTTGATGTTTACTTTGACCAGACTCTAAGAAGGCAATTATTGATGTTAGATGAAGTCATTGCTGTGAGGTTAAATAAATGGTGGACAGATGAGAGGTAGCATGTTGTATAATAATGTGAAGAAATAAAGAGGTGATAATTTCCTATCGTAATATCCCAGATAATGTCTGATCGGTCACCTCACAAGTCCAACTTATCCTTCAATCCCCATTTTTAAAGAAGTATTTGAGGGTTGAAATCTCAAACAATTTTATATGAAAATTTTGCACAGAAAAGGCTCAGAATGCACCTGGGAGATCACAGATTTCAAAATTCAGTTGATCACTTGAAACGGACTGGGTTGACCGAGGCTACTTCATTTCTAGCACCCAACACGCGCGTGTGTTTGAGACGCACGTGCTGCGATGTCAAGCCTTTTCTTACGTCAAATGTACTTTCTCAGATAGGTCGATTCATATTATCGTCTGAACGTACGCGGCAAGTTACGTGGCACGTGCATGGCGTACTAGATCTATTCATGGCAGTATTCCAGCAAATGTAGTACTGGTTGTCTGTTTGTGTTAGATAATGATATAGTATTAATCAACCGCACTCGTCATTTGTTATGTTTATTAGTGCATTATAATACAGTGAATACAAAATGCATAGCTAGCCAGTATATGTACAGTACAGCTTGTAAGTAGATCACAACAATTACTGTTAAATTCCACTGCAATCGATTGCTCGTTCCCGGTTTCACGAAGATCCACCCAAAGTTCTATATTATATTTATGGTTCAAGCAATATGTCTCTACATATTCTCTCAAGACGTAACATCGCTTATCAGGAGATTTTCATGAGAGACAATGAACACAGCTGGAATTTTCCTTGTCTCAACCGTGCTTGGTGTAACATTTGGAAATACCAATAATACCACGCAAGATGTACTGGATCTTAATGTAACTTTTGGCAACAATACCACGCAAGATGGACTGGATCTTAATGTAACTTTTGGCAACAACACCACGCAAGATGGACTGGATCTTAATGTAACATTTGGCAACAATACCACGGAAGATGGAGTGGATCTAGATTTTGCCGGAAACTATCGTGTACGTTGTGCCAGTCAAACCCTGGAACCATACTCTTTATGGTGTAAGGATTTCCCAGCAGGAATTGCTCTCAACTCTACGCATTGTGAGAGAAGATGCTGCAATGGACGCTTTGCCGGCTTTGTGTATTTAGGTACACGTACAATAGAAAGAAGGAGGTGTGTGTGCCAAACATGCCGTGAGCCGAACAGGATACATTTTAAGTACAGTGAGGATGTCGTCTCAGGTTTCTATCCACATCGTTTACACTGTGGCCATATGCCTACTGCAAAAAGGTTGCCGCGCCATTGCAATGACTCTCTTTTTGGCTGGTGTTACTTCCAGTGTAAAGCCTCTGCCCAAAGTTCCGCAGGGAGATCACAGTGCAGGGCTTATATCAAAGGATTTGAAAAGGGGCAAGTCCAAGAGGTAGAAATGTTTGCCAGGTGGTTCCCTAAGCCATGCATTCCTCAAGTGGAAATGAGAACTAAGGTTTCGCTGCCGATAAACATGACTATGATAGTGGGACTTTTGTCAGTTTTGGCAGGTTTCTTTAGCTTATATGTGTTAATGTACTGGTATCATCGTCAAGGTAGGGGCTTTTGGTCAAGCCGGTCCAAGCCATCAGCACCACAGTCAAGCTCATCACCATCGCCATCAGCGCCATCATCATCGTCGTCGTCGTCGTCGTCGTCATCGGCATCATCAGGGAAAAAACCTCGGCGTATTAGTATGTCAGGGGACAAAACTCGGCGTACCAGTACGTCAGACTTCAATGTACTGAATGCTAAGATACGTGTTCAAAAATAGCAGCAGCGGCTGACACACCAGTGGCAGTAGAGACGGCCCCGCTTCCAGCTTAATTGTGACCAGGCCGTGATTCAAGCCTTGCCCTTTGAAGAGGAAATTGCCTTTGACGATCCTAACCCTTCAAATCATGGATATGCCACATCTGCCAATACATTGCTTCAACGTCCATGAATTATTGTGAGTTTTACGATGATGATTAAATGAAGCCCTATAGTATTTATTCTGCATACAATTAAGGACGGTAAAATTTGGGAAGGCATTGCATGCATAAATTACACAGAGCCCACATGAAGACCACTTCTGTTATGCACTCTTTAAAAAAAATCTGTATTTGTTTGCAATTGCATAATTATTATGATTATATGTAGTTACTACCTTCAACCGGGTATATGTGTTTGAGGTATAGAAGGGCTATTTTTATTGATTGATTTCATTTATTATAGTGACATTGTATATACATGTATTACATTTACAGAGGAATATTTTAAATAGAAATTATACCCTGTTCTAGGAGCTTATATAATACGTCACCTTAAATAAATTATATAAATCAAATTTATATACATCATGAATATAAAAATATATGGCATAAGTGTGATAAACATTTCAAATTCTTCTATATGAAATATTTTAATGGATATCCCATGCAGCAACAATACATTTTGATACATCTTTCCAAACATGTTTCATAAGGAATACAAATTTACTTCCTACACCTAAATTTACAAAGTTATCGTCTAAATCGGCTGCCGTATTAAATAATGAAAGCCTAACATTTACATCTGAAGGACAAGTACATAGGAAGTGCACTTCATCTTCAAGCATATCAAGCTCACATAGCTCGCAAATTTGTTGCTCAACAGGTAAATTTCTAAATCTACCAGTTTCTATTCTAAGAGGCAATTTACTATTGGGTACGGTACGGCGTGCTTCCGTGGCCGAGTGGATAGGAGTTGGACTCGTGACCAGAAGGTCGTGGGTTCGATTCCCAGTCGGGTCTGGTGGTGGGTGTTGAGCAAACTAATCCCTAAGAGCAGTTGCACACTGATCCGTGGCACCTACACGTTAATTAGGTACAGGTCATTGGGTTGAAACAGTGAGTGAGTGATACACAAAAACATAGATTCATGACGTGCTGCACTTTGGCCCGATTGCAGGTAAGATTATCGTTCACTTGTCCGTAGTAAATAGAGAGAAATTGCCGACTTTCTGCCCAAGAGTCTTGTATTAAAATTGTGCTAATCTTCTTACTTTTAACTTAGGATGAATTTGCTAACCTCTGTTCTACAACATACTAGAGGTATTCGCAGAAATCGTTGATGATAAAGATTTGCTGACACATTTACTTTTCCATCTTTTTGCATTCACTACCAAATGAACATACTGAAGTGACTCTACTTGATGAACGTCATTTTGACGTATCGTAGACTTTTCGTGGCGTTGCTGTTGTCACAAGCTCATATGTACCTAGTGGCTATGGATCTCCATAGGACACTACGTCAACAGCAATAGCAAGCGCAGGCGGAGCACAATAGGGCCCTTCTCGAAGACATAGCGAAGGCTTCCGCCGATAACAGGCAACTGTTGTACAGAATTGCCAGGAGACAGAGAGGCTCACAAAAAGGCATCTCCACCGCCATTGAGTTTGAAGATGAACCACACACCAAGTTAGAAGGCTGGGCCAACTACTACGAAAAACTTGCAACAGCTGAGGATCTGCCTCACTTTGACAAGGAGTACAAAGGGCCATGCAACTCAAGCTGCACCTGATTGTGCTTGAGGCAAGAAGAGCATGCTCCTTCACCACCCGACCTAAGATTACAGAGGACACCATCAAAAACCATGTACGGTCACTCAAAGGGGGAAAAGCAGCAGACGTCTTCGGCCTTACCTCAGAGCACACCAAATACACTCTGAGGATCAGAGGTTCAGAATGTTCAGAATGAACGTTCATTCTGAACATTCTGAACCTCTGATCCTCAGAGTGATCAAATATGCCTCCCCTGAGATTATTGCCATCCTAACATCTCTGGTAAATGGCATCGTGGGAGATGGCAAGCTACCGAATGCAGTTTAAGATAGGTGCAATAGCTCCATGCCTTAAGAAAGGGAAACCACCTACGAAGGCTGACAGTCACAGGAGGATCACCATGGCTGCCACTCTGGGAAAGGTAAACGAAAAAAAATGACGGCGCAAACAAAGCCAGCATCAGCAGCAAAGCAAAGTCCCCTCCCTTATGAATTCACAGAGGACACCTCACCAGCCATGTGTACACTCATGGTAACAGAAGCCATTTGCGATGCAAAAGACACTGACCAACCCCTCTGCATCACCTTCCTTGACTCTTCAAAAGCTTTCGATATGGTAGACCACTGTATCCTCCTAAATGCACTCCACGACCTTGACATTGATCCATTCCTATGGAGGCTATATGAAGACATGACTCGACTGAGACCTCGACTGAGGGGTTCAAGGCAAAAGATAACCCTTTCCTTGATAAGGTTAGAGAGCATCCATCCTCTCTTAGGATTGGCGCTGTTGCACTTGGAATCCCCACAGTTGCTGATGACATCAAGCCATAATGGAGCGCAGACTCAGCTACTGCTAGCACAACGTAATGCAGCCCAGTCGAGGTACGTCTTCAGTGCAATAAAGTCAAAAGTGCTATACATACCAGACAAAGCTACCAAAAGTCTGCCCCTCTCAACATTGCTTTTCAACAAATACAGTGATAGCCTACTCTGACAAGGAGACTCACCTTGGCCTTGCAAGAACAGGTTTCTTGCAAGGAATCTGAACCTGTACACGATAGGATACAAACTGGCAGAAGCATGGCCTACTAGCTCATGGGAGCTGGACAGCGGGGTGTCAATGGCATAACACCTCATATCACCAAGAGCATGGTCTCTGTCTATGTTTGCCCAGCCCTCATGTATGGTTTGGAAGCCTTATCACTTGATGACAACTCCATAGACAAAATCGATGCGTACAACAGGAGCCTACTTAGGAATCTTCAAAGTCTCCTTGAGTCCACAGCTAAGCCAGCCATCTACCTTTTGACAGGTTGCTTGCCAGCACAGGCGCAGCTGCACCAGAAAATACTCAATCTGTCCATGGCAGTCCTGCACAGGCAAGGAACACCAGAGTATCAAGTAGTTGTACGGCAGCTCGCGGTAAAGGACTTAACATCAGCTAGCTGGACGGTGCAAGTCCGCCTCCTACTTTTTAAGTACAAGCTGCGGCCAGCCCTGGTTCTAGTAAGTAACCCACCAAGTAAGAAGCACTGGCGAAAGGTGGTAAAGTTAGCGGTCATGGAGCATTTGGATTGACGCTTCCTCCATCATGTTTTTTGTGACGGCGAACGTACACATGTATGAATCAGAGCTTTTTAATCAAGGCTGTTTCACGCATCTATATTTTCGTGTATTGTAATTTGTATAAGTGATTAGCATAGGGGATGAAAGTTACCAGAACAGGAACTACCGTTAAACCAGACTAAACTCAACTGGATTATGGAGCGAGCGATGATACAAGCTGTCCCAATGTTATGCTTATGGGAGAAATTGCGCAATACATTTTGAACGCACACAGCTCAATAAAACTTAAGACTTCAGCAATCTCACTAACATACATCACAGATAATATATTTTCCTTTCGTTCGATAGTAAAATTAACTATAAACTATCATATTTAGTATATTTAATTAAGTTGAAACAGTGAAATCTTTGCATGATCATAAAAAGTCTACTGACAATATCAGCAGGCGACGACATGTGGAAATGATCAATTGCTGATCATTAAGTGGGCCAATGACCTGGTGTAAATTGTAAAGTCGAGAGATCAAAACTTATATAAACCAGACATTTACATTTACATTTAAATAAGGATCGGACTCTCTTAGACATTACAAAATTCACATATGGCTCAGTGTTAATATTATTTTGTGATGTGATGTAAATGCGGAGTTTTGGTTTAATTACTACTTGTGATTTCCATTTCTCTAACATATTACATTCTAGTTTAGGGCTTATATTTTGAAGATAGCAAAAACTTTTTTCGTCGAATGCATCAACGCCAAGATCAGTAAAAAGACATTTCACCACTTTACACCCATTTTGTTTATATATCTGATACAAAACGTGGAAATACCGTACACGGTCTGTATTGAAACAATGGAAAAAATCTATAAATAAATCGTACATGTAAATACATTATCGTTCAAATTTTGAAATTTCAAATTCAATCTCCAGACACACAAGAAGAAAAATAACCACAACACAGTAAATAATATACCGCTTATATATATATCATACACTCTTATAACTGTTTTCTTACCTGGTATTTGTTAGAAATTGCACATATATTGTAATTATGTAGTTATTTTCTTCTATACAGTCTAAGTGGGTGTTATACCTGGGTAGAAGTCTGCTATGCACTTAGATGACTACCGTTTATCATGCCTCAGCTAGGTAAGGGGCGTAGGGGCACTTTATTGCTAGTACGACGAAACTAGGGGTTGTCTGAAAAAATTAACTCGACGTACGTTTGCTACTTTTTATTCGTGTTTTGTATGATATGATTTTGCGTTTGTTTTTATGAAGGGGACTGGGGCTTTGAAATCATGGATTGCACTTTCATTTGTATGTTTGCTATTTTATAAATAGTATCAGTACTTTTCATAGCTGTGATCTTAAAATCATTTAGACCAGGGGCCTGAAGACTATCATGCCAAAATTATGTGTTGAAATACCTTTCAACAAATCTTCAATTTCACCACATTCAATGTTCACCGCATAAGCAATACAGCGATCATTTTTAAAACTTAACTTATCAGGGAATATAAACATTGCAGAAAAGTTGACATTATTTTTCTTTGTGTGAGCGTTTTCCATGATCAGAAATTTAAAGTCTGTGTATCTGCAACTAAAATTATGTAACTTACGCCGTGATCCTGTCAGGCATTGCCCCCCCACCCCCACCCCACCCCCAACGCACACACGCACCACACACACCATTCCCAAAGACCTGCATTTGTCGTGTTTTACGCGGCATCACTTTGAACTCAATGTAGATTCCCGAACAGGGTGTCACACATACCGGTACTACTCCTAAATGATGCATGCATAATTGAAAACCACGATAGGTGTGGTTGCGCACCACTCACCATTTCATTGATGCCATTAATCGTATTAGATTGTTAGGGATGAATAATTCACACCACTCATTAAGCGGATACTAGTCATCGTGATGCACACGCTTTGATCGCATGGGTACTGCTACCATGTTATTGTCACAACATATTTACATCATAGACAGATCCAGGGGGCGCGCCCCCCCCCCCCCTTTCCACCTAAACACTTTATTTTCATGTGGTTTTTAGTATGTGATTGTGCATACAAAATCCATGAAGTTGAGTGCACATAAGACCCTTTGTTGAATACTTGGATCTGCCAATGCACATAAAGTTAATGCCGTGGCACATGAAAACGTAATTTCTGTCCACTAGCTACCCCACTCTCACTGGTGGTTAAAGGTAGTAGTGTTAAACGTAAATTCATCACAAATACACCAGGCTTTTTCAAGCGCTTTCCGCCCCTTGCACCCCACCTACCTTGGCCACAGGCGATAACCAGCCAACCAGATGTCCCCAATATAAGTGGGGGAGAATAAGGAGAGTTTCAATGGCAGATCCAGTTTCATCGTGCATGACTTGGAATGATGCCATTGGTTATATAGCACATCGTCGGTCTACTGGAATCTCTCTTACACTACACATATATGTAACCCTGTGGGTTCATGCCATCCTTCATTCTTTAATGTTCATCTTATAGTTCTGCTAATATATTTATATTTGTTTATCATTTTGATTTGACACATTGCTAGCTTCTTTCTGCCAATGTGCACACTTTCATTTCAATAATTCATCTTGTTTATACTCTACCTTTGCATGCAATAGTTCTATATTTTCTCTCCACAAGACTTACAAGGCCACAGTTCGCAAATCATAATCACATCTTTCATCATTGTACTTGTTTTAATTCATATTGCGCAGTTGTGTATAAGACTAGTTGTACTGTTGTAAAGAATCGAAGTCGTGTGAATGTGTTTGAAATCAGTTGGTTTTTGGTTCGGATCGAAACATGGTCAATCTTATGAAGTTGAAAGAATAAAGCCATTAATTAAATTCTATATTCATACGTGTTATTGTCAGCACGATTAGATATATAGTCCTGCAGAATGGTGAAAGAATTGTGCGTTTTAGGTTAAAAGCATGGAATTTTGCACAAAGGTAGCTTTTGGCCTACTGATTAAAATTGGATATAGGGCCAACTGAAAAAAATCCAAGATGGCTGCCATTTGGCAACATTTTTCAAGATGGCCGCCATTTTCTATGACAATCAGAGGAATCTTATAATATGTCATGTATACAGCCAAACAATGAACAAAATGTCTTTTGAAATATTAGTTTTAATATTTTGAATAAATCCCAAGCAAATTAGTAATCCAATATGGCCGCCAAATATCAATATAGCCGCCATTTCTATAAACATCATTGGTATTTATTGTTTAAATCTATTCTAAGACAATATCTGTGATTAAAGTGCATAGTAAGCAAAACTGATTCAAGTTATTGATTAAGTTATTGATTAAGCTATTGATAATCAACTTAACATGAATCCATATACTGTCTACCAAGCTACTAGAATACTTCATATTGATTATTGATTTAACAGTGGCAGATGCCACAAAGTCAACTTTGACCACTTGGTGTCCTAACCTGACAACTCTTTGGAAATATTCAAACCATGTCTTGGGTCAGTCCCCTTCCACCAAAACCAGAACCACCTCAGAAAATAGACTGGGACATGTGTATCTTATGCCAAAAGAAATGTGAAGAGGTCTTACAATGCCCTGCAAACTCTGAAAGATTGGATACTGGTGCAGGATATGAAAC
>CM032666.1:16960170-17057316 GCA_019095985.1 Streblospio benedicti | reverse complement strand
TTAGATATATCTAGTGTTACAGTGTATAGAGCCATGATACAAGACCCCACTGTCTAGGCCACTAGATCCCTGTGCTTAGCGTGACTGCCGCCTCGGGTATCGTGATCTGTTATAGCAGAACTGTCTCTCAGGTGGACCTCGTTTAGGATCAGGAAAAATTGCCTTATGGTAGAGAGGTGGTCTAATTAGAGGTGCTGATGTATATGGCAAAGATATGGGGTAATAAGGGGTAAAGAAATCCTTATCCCTAATTGTCATGTCTTATTTCAAACATCCAAAGTTTATATTTGCCCAATTCCACATCCTACATATTTACACGCTTTTCACATCCTTCTTCCATTAAATCCCACAGCACTCTTCTTTTTTTTTGCCTCCCCCACATTCCTCTTTTTATCTTCCTTTCCTTCCACACCCTGCATGCCACATAAACAAAAAATAAAATTTTTTGAACAATGTATTCGGCATCTCTAGTAGTAGCTCACACAATTGCAATTAAACCACTGGTCGTGCCCCCCCCAACGCATGTTCACACAAAACCTGGATCTGCCAGTAATATTTCTGTTTTGTTGCAAACAATGAGAATCTACTAGAAAAAAATTAGCTTGCCCTTTTCACTACCATTGCCGTGAGAAATATTATAGTCCGTTAATCTGACCTGGGTGATGAAAGTCTATTGCAAGTCACAAACAATGAATGTCACCACAATGCTAATACAACACATACTGTACAATAGAGCACTCGGACTCCTATCTTTGATACTATGCAAATGAATTATTCGTGTGCGGTATGTACAGGTTTCAAAGACGAGCCTCGCTATCCTGGGAAACTTATTAACTGGTTGTAAGTGGTCTCTGTTAAGAGTTGAGGGTCTAGATGCGTGTGTGTGGGGGGGTCCTGATCCCACTTACCCATTAACTTTTAGCTCATTTCCCACTTCCCACTTAAATTTGCGCTTGTTTCCCACTTCCCACTTAATATTTTCATTTCCCACTAAAATGCGTACTTTTAATGAACATTTTGTTCACTTTTACAAAAAATGACATGATATTATAACGTCTAATTTTAAATTGTTATAAATTTACGTGCATGACCCCCACTCGCGCATTTTTTATAGTTTCCCACTAAAATTAGAATTTGTTCCCACTTAATTTTGGCAATTTTCCCACTTGCCACTTAATGGCCCAAATTCCCACTAACCACTTAATTTTTGCCAATTTCCCACATCCCACTTAATTCTAAGGCCATTTCCCACTAACCACTTGAAGGGCATCGGCACCCTCAGGATTGGTCGATGTGTGCCCGCTCCGCATAGTCACAAGTGGTGTTATTGTGTCTCTTTCATAGGATGAACATGTAGGTGATTACTATAAACAAACTAGCGTTGTTAAGCGTAGATGCACACCTTTACACATGTACCTGTCCACGCCAGTAGTAGTGACCATGGCAGACAGCAGAATCAGGTTAACGTTCACCTGAGCAGCTGCGTCCAGTGACAAGGCGTGACAGCGGGTGTCGTGCACGGAAGGTAACGGCATTCTTGTGTTCTGCGGCATTTCAACCAAGGACAAGGCCAGACCAGGACATGTTTTTTTGTTTTTTTTTTTATCATTATTAGTATACTATGAATTAACATGGTCCATTTACTGGCTCTATCATTGGTTTTATTTTTTTAGTTTGAGTTTGTAGCATTTATTTGCTCCTACTGGTTTTTATTTTTTCAATCCGGTGGTAGGCCTATGTCTGAATGTATAGGGATTATACAAAAAAAAACTACTCATGTTGAAGACGCGCTTATAGGGCGTGGGTCAACTTTACACCTGAGAGGAGGGTGTATGAGAACACATGATCTAGGCATGTGCAAAAATGGAGAGATCAGTTTAATTGAACGGTACTTTTGATGGAATTTTCAACATCTCTGCCAGTTTTTCAAATTGACGAACGGAAAGAAGTACAACAACGATTGTTACATACATGTATGTACGCTTTCATATGCTATCCTAGGAACCTTAGTTCCTGAAGAATATCAATCAATCTGCATGTTGTTTGGGTCAATGAGTGCTAACGAACGAGGGGTCACGTCCATATTTTCACCGGTCATAGGTCCACTCTTTTAAAAACACACACAAAAAATTTTGTCCTCCCTGAAAAAAAAAATATCTTTGCCGGAAATGTGCAGTCCGTCCTTTGAGCAAAAGAGTGATTTTGATGCCCTCGTATAAAAACAAGCTTTAAGAAGTCACCAAACAATGGACTACTTTCTTATTTCAGAGTCGGAAGTTTAGTTTAGAATAAATAAAATGCCAGTCACCTATAGTTGAAAATTTTATATTTTTTAATTATTGATTACAGTAATTTCATTGATAATAAATAGTAGTCAATTAGATATTACATGATTAAAAAACTAGCAGTTTTGTAAATGTAGAGCACAAATTCTATGATTAGATTATCTTATTAATCATATCTAATTGATTCTCATCGAATAAAATGCTAGCAGTGTAGCACTGATATAAATATTCCTTTTTATAATGATGTTCTCCACAGTTCTTAAATGCAAAAAGTGCTACCATTAACATAGCCCTGGAATATGAAAAAAAAATAACCAAATGCTTTTCAGCCTCCTGCCCCCCCCCCCCCCCCCCCCTAACCCACCCCACCACCTAGCACCACCACCAACTACAATTTCAAGGCCATGCTAAATCGTAGCCCCCTGAGAAAACAGTTGTGTATGCAAATAGATCAATCGAAATTGTTTTCTGTTCATGACATGTCAACTGTTCCCCTTCTTTAGGCTTTCTGTTTTATTACTCGGTCTGTATGCCAGCAGCGACTTCCTCTTGCTTGCTGCCAGCTTTCTAATCTTGGCTTTCACTTCTTCAGACTCAAACTGAAGATCCCTATCTTTTGGTTGATCTAAGGCAGTACCTGTGGATAAAATCATTCAGTATTTATGATTTTTGGTTAAAAAGAAATCATTTACATTGGTACATAAGGATTAGCCGCCTAAACAAAGGTGTGGCTTGTAAGTAATTATGTGCTAGGTGTGCAGTTTTTTGTACGGTGTAACATCGATGGTCAACAATTATGATGATTGGTACCTCGATGATTTGCACGCATTACAATACTAGGGCAATGCCATCCATCTCAAGGTAACGTGTTCAAGTGTTGCACTGGACATTTTGGAAGATGTAAGTGGCATAGATCATTTTGCTTGTATGGCTTACTTGTTGAATAATACGTTTAATACTTTAGCATTTTAATTCTGCTTGTATTAATTCTCATTCATACTGTATTTGGCTTAGCACAGTTTACCTCTCAATCTTTAGTATATGAAAGCATGACACGTGGCCTTTATACACATGACTGCCCTACACTTTTAACATGTTGCATTGCCATAGAAGAAAAAATCCTTGTATATGGATCAACAATTCCGTACATATGAAACATACCACACACTCATTAGTGTAAACAATAGGGCGGGTTTATAAGGAAGTAGGATGTTGGAATAAATGCCCAAAAAATTAGGGATGTGCGAGAAAGACCAAAAAAGAGGGATTATGGGATTTCATGGAAGTGGGATGTGTGAAAAACACCATAACATTTGTGTGATGTGGGAAAAATAGCTAAAAAAATAGTATGTGGCCGATAAGACAGAAAAAGGCCAAACAAATTACGGAAATGGGATTTCGACCCCTTATAACCCCCTCCCCCCACCCCATCCCTTTCATTCTCTCCTATTTGACACCGACCTTTTGGGAAGATGTCGTTGGCGCGGACCTGCTCGATGTAGAGCCTCCTGGTGGCGAGCGTGGTTGCCGTGGCGACGGCGACGCTGAGCAGGGGGTCGAGGAGCAGCGCGTGCAGCAGGTGGGTGAGCAGCGGGGAGAAGAGCCAGGCCAGGGAGGCGGCCAGGTCCAGGCGGAGGGTGGCCAGCACCGCATGGTAGCCGCACACACCTGCAGCAGCAGCAGCAACAGTGTGCACTGTGAGTATCAGATGTCAAACAAATTGATCTCTGAAATGTTTCGCCTGAGAGTGGATTAACAATAATTTATCACTTTATGTGACCTACAACTTGATTGGTTGAACCCGCCACACCCATCTGATACTCAGCTGGGATTGATCACTTGACCTCATTTATATTCATCACCGGCCTGGGGTGGATACAGATTAACAGTCTGTGGTTGGTCAGAATTTTTAATGAGAATAGTTTGATAGTTGTGTCAGAGGTCTCTTTAGGACATCTGATACTCAGAGTGGCATTGTGAGGCCTCCTCTTGTAAATCAAAGTACTGAAAGCCAGGCTTAAATAGAGGAAGCAAATCAAAACATTGTAATATATGGGAGTGAACGAACACAACGCACCCGTTGTATTACTACTACTAACGGCGTGTCACCTATTAATGCACGGAGCAACATGACAATCCATTTTGTCGGAGAACTGCACAGCGAATTGTGCACAATATTGTGGAACGCAGGTTTGGAGAAGGCCGTTGATCATGAGAGGTCAACTTAATTCCGGTGCTGGTCTTGGCGACAATATCACAGTCATGCACTCATTGCGAGGCTGGCAAATCCAGGTTTTTGGGGAAAAAAGGGGGGGGGGGTTCCGCACTTAAGGGATTTCATGGATTTCGTACGAGCGATTGATTGCAAATATACCAAAAAACCCACGAAAATGAAGTATTTTGGTGGGGAAAGGGAGCGTCCCCCTCGCATGGATTTGCCTATTTGGAAACCTCCTATCGTAAAGAAAGTGGCCTTGCAGAGCGCACGATGACCTCACTCACGAGAATGATACAGTATGCACGCGCCTCATGGCTTATTTTAGAAAAGTTTGAGATAAGATACAGATGCACAGTAGCCCTGCCAAGTGACAGAGCCTAATCCGTAGCGGATTGGATAAGCTGACCAAGTATGAACACGTCTTTGAACGGGTAGGACAGCTGGTCTAAAGGATAAAGTGGCTGACCGGTGTGTCAGGAGATCGTAAGTTCGATTCCACGGTCATCCAAAGCTTTACAACCTTACCACGAAAATTTCACACTTTGCTTTAACAATTCCCAAACATAGAATACGATCCCGTTTGTCCATGAAAAAGCAGCTTGGCGAGGGATGCCGCCCTGTCCAAGTGCAGGGTCAAGGCCAGTTTCGGAGGTAGCTGCCATCGTCAACAGTGTATATAATGTACACATTGCAACACTATATATGCGCAGTGTAAAAGAAATTCCTGTAGGTTGACGATGGGTAGCTGCAGAAACTGCACATTGGAAGATACTGCATTTTAATTGTTACACCAACCACGTCATAAATCCACGGGTAATTAGTTACTACTATTAAATGCTATATGTTTATGTAACTTCAAATAGAAAAATTGGCTTTGCTTGTTTACATTTGTAACGATTGTAGAAAACACCAAGGGAAAAGTCTCCACATCACATACTGTACACTTATCTGAGGTACAAGAGCTAAAAATTCACTTTGTGGTTACACGGCACACTAAAAGCAATATGCATGAAACATTTTCGTTCGTTTTTTGTGCAGGAATTGACCAGTACGAATAACAAAGAAAATCTAAACATTAAAAACTACCTGTTACAGCAAAGACGAGGACCCACACAACATACAGACACCACCAGGGCAGCACTGGAGGCAGTCCGGGCCGCATCACTGCGTCTTCCATACCCCCGCTCTGACCCCAGCCACCGCCACCGCCTCCCGCGTACATCTCTGTGGCATTGATGTCCGGTACGACGCCATCGTCCAGAGGCGTTTCGTCGCGTTGGCGCGTGTAGACCTTACGACGTGTCGAGAGGCGGCTCGCCTGGGCCCTGATGAACGAGAGAGCGCGCACGCCCACGGACGACGATTTCGGCTGATAGCGGTCGCGCTCGACCGACACAGACACCGACTTACTGTCGCTGGATGGACCTGGGTCTTGGGGGGTACTGCGGGAATGCATCGGGCTCCACGATTGCGAGTCTTCTTGCGGTGACTTCTTTGGCTGTTGCTTTGTGCAGGGTGCAGTCAATCCGTCTCTGTCCGGAGAATTCTGGAAATCTAGTTTGACGCTGTCGGTATTCACACTTTCGTTGTCATCATACGATGGCAATAGTTCCGGCGTGCCGAAACCCGGAAATCGCATGAATGATGTCAAATCCGTGCCGCTGACCTCCTCTATGTCGTCCACTTCAAACTGACACGATTCCCTAGTATGGTGATTTAAATAAAGAATTTAAGCACAGTGTAGCTTTAATTTAGCTTTTAAACTTCATACTAGATGTTTGATGGCATAGACATATATTATTAAACATCTGAAGTCTGATTACCGCATTCGTTCTAATAAGCGCACAGTGCGCTTACAAAATACAAATTTCAAACGAAAATAAATGTTGACTATTAGCAATAAGCACACCTCGACAATTTTTCGCAGTTTTAGCTTTTTCTCTTTTATTGCTCATCGTAAACGGTTTTTCACAACGCGCCCGGCGCATACCGGCGTGTTAGCTTTGTACAATATGCGAGATAAACATGAAATCTTTGGGGGTGGGGTGGGGGGCAAAATTTTATTAATTTAATCTGAGTAAACAAGGGGGTGCGCTTAATGGGGCAGGTGCACTTATAAGAACGAATACAGTATATAAAGCCAAACACAACACAATTAAAGTTTTATGTTTATTTTGGTTCCACAATTCCACATTATTATACACATATTCTCAATGCTTTGAACGCACAATGTTCATTTTTCAGTTGCACAAACAACACTAATCACTTTTTCCACATGAGTCTGACAGGAAACTGGAAACCGAGCACGATGAATTAATTAAATCGACACCTAATAGGCTAAATACATGTATACATGAAACGGACTTTTAGCATTTTTGTTTACAGTATATACATGTATGCACAATTAGGAAACTTTTACGAAGACACCCGAGAAGAGTAAGCTGACCTAACCGGCGCATACCGGCGTGTTAGCTTTACAAGATGTTACAAGATAAACATGAAATCCTTGGGTGGTGGGAGGGGGAGCAAAATTTGATTAATTTAGTCTGAGTAAACAAGGGGGTGCGCTTAATAGGGCAGGTGCACTTATAAGAACGAATACGGTATATATGCACAATTAGGAAATGTTTACGAATAGAACATTAGAAGAGTAAGCTGACCTATCGTAGCGGCGGTCCGGATTGCTGCGTTCTTCGTCGTCGTTCATGTCATCAGGCAGAGTCTGGCGCATCTTGAGCCGCTCGTTGATGACCAGCACTGGCTTGTGGGACTTGCACAGAGAGAACAGGTTGAGGACGAGCGTGGAGGCCGGCACCAGCAGCAGCCCGCTCAGCACACCTGCAGCACAGCGACGTCTCGTATCGGCGGTTCAGGGGCATCTCTTTTTAACATTGTTCACATATTCAGTGTTACAATATCTACCCGTGAGTGGAAAGGACGGATTATACTGTGGAAGTAAAAGCAACGCTTTGCAGAAAAAATCTATATTGGTTTAACATTATAGAGCTTATAATAGACTGCTGAACATTTCAACAGTTGGACTTCAGACTGGTTCGTGACCAACTTCCATGAATATTAGAGAGCTTGAATCACAGCTATACGCTGTGTATATAAGCAGGAGATACGTTGGCAGCAGCCCGCTCAGCACACCTGCAGCATAGCGTCTGGTATCATCGGTTCAGGGGAATCTCTTTAAGGGAGCTAACATCATTAATTGTATGGGGGGACGGTCATTTGATGGGGGGCACTTCATTTTTTTGGGTCACAGACGGGAGGGCGCTCAATTTCAATTCAAAGTGAAAGGGAGGGCACTCAATTTCTTAATGTTCACATGAGGGGAGGGCATTCAATTTCAATGTAGAGAGTTGGAGTGGGTGTTCATTTTTTTATCTTGTCAATACCAAATGATCGCCCCTCCCCTCTGTACAATTAATTATGGTCGCTCCCTTACTACCAGTGGGTGAAATGGACGGATCACTGAGGAATTAAAAGCAACCCTTTGCAGCATTGCAAAAAATCAATATCGCCTTATTGTTATTATTATAGTGCTGAAGGGTGGTGAACATTTCAAGGGTGGGGCAGCTGGGGCTTTTGACTGATTTGTGGGCAACTTCCATGAATATTAGGAAGTTTGAATCACAGCTATATGCTCCCGGGTATATGCCACATGTATATATATATGGTCGGGGTGTGCACTTAAGAATTCTCAATGGGGTTTTGTACATATGATTGATAGCAAATATGAAAAACCCCGCATGGGAATGAAATGTATTGTGAATTTGCTTATGGAATGGTAGTAGCGAGAGAGAAATCACAACTATGTGGCAATATTTTGCATTTGATAATATCAATGTTATAACTTTTGAGGCAAGACTTTTTTGGATGGCAGATCTCACAAACACAGGAGTATAAATAAAGAGAGTACTGGGCCTAGAGAAGCCTAATTTGGATGAGTCTTCTTTATGTCACATGACAATGAATGTCCAGCTTTGAGCTGTAGAAATTTATGCATAGAACCGACATTTGTTGACTTTTCGATGGTAGCAAGCCTATTTTTTATTAGTTTAAGGTCGCAGCCGTATGCAAGTCAGTCCATAGCCACCTGTAACCTGAACACCTTATCACTACCACTTTGGTTATGAGATACAGTCCGCTGGACTTGGGGTAAAAAAAATCACCAATCGTAAACGTTACCATCCAATGCAATATATCAATGTTTGACAAACTTACAGCTGGCAATGGAGTCCGCTAGCTCTACGTGCACGTTGTGCCTGTGGAGCAGCTCTTTCGAATGCCGCAGGAAATACACATTGGTGAGTGCGGCGAGAGCGGTGAGGCACAGACAGCAGGCGAGGCGCTGGCAGAGGGTGAAGGTCGACTCCTCGGGGCAGCGCACCAGCCACAGCCACACGTGCCGCTCCTTCAGGTAGCTGCGGCAGACGGAGAGGGGATTCTAGGTACAGTAGAACCTCCCACGTTTGGGACCAGTGCGCAGTGGTCTCAATACAAAGATGGTCTCTATACAGAGGTCCATTTTGCTAGCTTTATGAAGGTTTGGGACCGTGAAAAGTGGTCTTATTATAGAGGTGGTTTCAATAGGGGGGTGGTCTTAATTGGAGGTTCTACTGTACAGTAGAAACTAGAATATTTCGTTCCTATTAAATTTTGCCATTTTCATCTATGAAAATATTTTGTGACTATTCAATTTTGCGATTTTGCTCCATCCTGGATGTACTTTACATAGGCTATTAATGTTTGCTGACTATTTGAGTATGCGTTTTTGCACCTACCCACGAAATTCGCAAATTAAATCGTACACAAACATTTCTAGATTTACAGTATTTTTCTCGGTCCCATTCCTTCAAAATGATTCCAATGGGAACCTTCATATTGTCTTTAATTGAGAGGTTCTACTGTACAATAGACATACTCAAAAGCGCTCACTCCCACTTATAGGCCAACCACTTATTAAATTGGTATTTACAGCCTTCATGTTTCGATTAAACAGCCTCAGTTCAAACTTTATTAGTGTATCTCATTTTATTCAATTATTACATTGGGACCGAATTGGATGGTACAGTTTAACTTCATTGTCTCAATATTCCTTGTCTCAAACTTTCTATTTTCTCGATGCCTCGTTCATTTGCTTCCACCACATTACGAATGTACATGGGGTGGGTTTAGAAACTGTAAAGAAATCCAATATCATCATTTTGTTTTTGCCTTTAACACCCCTCTATTTTTGTCTTTTTTTCTACATATCACAAAGTTTCAGCCTTTTGTCACACATATCCACTTCCATGAAATATCACATCCCTTATTTGGCTCTTTTCCCACATCCCTCTTTCTACAGCCTCATTTCTCATATCCTACTTTTTTATAACCCCCCCCTGCCTCGTCCCCCACCCCCACCCCCCCTAAACCACCACCAACGATATAAAAAAAATCTCAAGCATTTTGCTGTTATCAGAAATCAAGATTCTTTTACAGTTGTGCTGCCACCTAATATGTTTGCATTGAAGGCTATTGCATGGATCAGTACTCACTAGAGTGTGTTGGTGAGGAGCAAGGTTCCAACACTGCTGCGTCTCTGCTCGTCTGTCGTGACGGGAAACGTCCTCTCAGTAGAGGCGACCATCTCTCCACCTCGGTGACTTGACAGCCAGCGATTACACAGAAAAGTGAACTTCTGGCCCGTCTGAACGTCACACACATGGCAAAGACTCACAAACCTACAGTAGCACACAGTTATTTGAAACTGGGCTCGAAAGTGGCTATGGGTGTGGAAGAAATGTAAGAATAACCTTTAGAGCAAGTGTCAGACACAAGAGACAATGGCCTGTTTACAACTCTTGTAAACAGGGAATGATAGTTTCCAACTTGTAAACTAGTTTGTATACACCTTGAAAACTAACAGTTTACAACCCGTTTCCAAGCCTGTTAACAACCAAGGTGTTCACAACATTTTCAAACGCTTTGTAACTATATATTTTGTTGCCACATAGTGAAGTATCTTACATCAGACTTAGAGCATCTTTTCCCCTTGTAAGTCACCTATATTTTCTGTGTGGTCAAGTAAAATATGTCTATCATAGTTATCTAAGGCTCTGGGGGAGGTGTTGAGGTTTTAGCACTGAATTCCAGGCTGTTCAGTTCTCCTACATTAGAAGTCTCACATCAAAGGACATGACAATATATTCAGATCTGATTATGTGTAAAAATGTGGCAGCAGCTCACCAATGTCTGCTTGCACTACAAGACCTATGTGTAATCCTGATGAGGCAGCTCACCAGTCTGGATCCCTGCCTATGTTGTCGTGCCATAGTGTTATGGCGGTGATCTCTCCTAGGGAGGCTGGAGTGCGGAGGATGTAGAAGTCCACACGACCCTGCTGGCACGTCTGCCTTGAGATCACACGCAGACTGTGTGGCTCCGTCTGGCCCTTGGTGCCTGGTAATTGCAGGTGAAAGTGATCAAGGGTATATGACCGTTACACTTTAAAATTGTGAAATATTGTAGCAATTTGACATATTTGTACGAAATACTCCTATCTAGGCATATCGCTATCTAATCGTGGTGGAAGTGGTCACAGGCACTTGCACATTGGTCTGCTTCCTCTCACATATATTTAACAGTTCATGACAGCCATATAATTATCGGGTATATCATATCAATACTATGTCATAAACAATTATGACCACTTCTAAAATTGTCTGTTTGATGACGCTTACCACAGTACAACTACCCAGGTGAGCATTAGCATACACAGTAAGCCAGATATTCATCTGTGCATATATTCTGTTCTGAGGCAGAATTTTTTCTGCTATGATAGTATTCATGCTCATCAGCACCTTGGCTTACCTTCCAGGATGACACTAACACCAGCTGTTGTGCCCGCGTGTTTCCATTCTCCAGTCTGCACAGTCAGCACATACTTGTATGTGTCGAACGGATCGTTGTCAAATAGGTCGATTGGGGATCTCTGGGTAGCAAATACAGCACAACATAGATTGTATGTAGCCAGTGACTTTTGCTGAACATCATATACTGCAGTGGATTTCAGATAAGAATTAGAAGAAATAAGAGATTCCAACGTTCACACTGTTTGTTCCTCACCATTGGTTTGCGCAACTTGTCCCTAGCTCGTATGAATGGCAACAGGATGAAGTATGTTGTCAGAGTGAGAATCAACGCAATTACACCGACTGGATTCATGATTGGCTTCAGCAACACTAAAAGAACATCAACACAGGGATTAGGTACTACCGCTACTTGGCTTCCTCAAACCCATCCTAGAACAATATATGACACTCTCATTTGAGAATGATAAATGGTAATAGTGTGTGTTGGTTGTAAATAGTAATTAATTTATTAAACACTTTTTTTTGTTTGTAAATAAGGAAATTAAACAACAGGAGAATACAGAAAAATTGGTCCTACCATCTGGAATATATACTGATAGCTGTTTGATAGCAGTTCTATTATGCTGTCCATCTTTGTACACAATCACTCTGATAATGTAAGTGCTATTTGGTGATGGGTTCAAGTTAACAGTCTGGTAGCTGATCCTTGGGGTAGTGTCATTCAAAGCTATGCTACGACCAAAACATCCTACTGCACCATTTATGAAATAGAAACAGGTAATTGCAAATATGTTAATATGGTTGACATGATGAATATGATAATTCAGGTTGCATCCAGTGTTTTCCCCAGAATATCCCAATTGAATTGGAGAGTGAAAAAAAACATGGTTTCTTGCCTTATACCCCTTGATTGCAATACAACAATGACATTAACAGCTAACATCACACTTTGCTTTATTCCATAAGAAATATTCATTACACAGGACTTAAAGATGTTAAAAATAACAGCATGTATTGTATATCTCACCTTCAGTTTCATTAAAAATAAATGTTCTTTGTTCTTCAATAGTTTCCTTGGAGTGTAAAGTAGTTTGGTCATATTCAATTTCTTGAGAAAACAACTCGCTATGATCATCTTCATCAGCATTTTCTTCCACGGGAATAGTCGGTAAAATCAGACCATCAATTGCATGAGCACAAAACCAGGCAAACTTTAGATCTGGATCCACATTGTTGCTAACCTCTGGATCATAAGACTCGCTTGCGTCCGCCTCTATAGTACTGCCAATAAAACCCACTTCTGAAAATACAGTACAGAAGATTGTTCATAGATGATGTCAGCTAATAATTTCATTTCATAGGCGGTGAGAGTTGTGTTTTTACAAGGCATGAATTTCAGAAGGATTGTGTGGTAGCAAAAGAACACAACTGCATGTATGTATCTCAGCATTAAGAGGTCTTAGACTATTTACTCTACTTATAAACACAAACTAGATAAATGATGAGTAATGTTCTAGTTCTTTTTCCACACAACTAAACGTTAATTATGTCTCTATCAAATTTCAAACGCAAAATACCTTTACATTAAAATTCTAGTACTATTTACTTGTTTTGTTTTTCATACTTACTAGGCATACTTAACAGACCGCCCTTTAATTTAGCTATTAGAGACGACCATATGATCCTGATGTAGGCTGTCGCATTAAGGACTAGACTCTCACCCAATGGTTTCTCAACAACAGACAGCTGAATACATGCAAATGTTAAAAGAAGGACGTATAAAATTTTATGTCAATCATATTTATTACCGTATATTAATGTCTATATGGATATAATTCAATGATGTCTTGATGCCGCACTTAAAATTATCAGAAATTTGATTTTTTTTTAGTTCTTTAGATTTATAGACTACTATATTATATTTATACACACAGCTAGAATATTAATAAATCACGAACATGAGAACAAGTCATCAGGTATTAGTGTGATATAAACCAGATATATGGTTATATATAAAAATATGAGCGCTGTTTGTTTTTTGTAAACACATGTTATGACTGTTTTGCCTTATGTATATCATGATTAATTGTGATTTTTTTGTATATTACTCAATAAATAGAATCTGTGAACAATGTTTTATGCTAATCGATCTTACCTCTCCAAGAATTTCATAATATCCAAAATTCAATTTTGATGAGTCAATGAAAAATTTTCTTTGTGAAAACGAGGTAACAGTTGTATTTACAATAGACCATTTCGAACTTAAATTTTTGATAGGGCATATAATCTTGTCAACCACCATTTCCAAAATTATAGGTTCTTTGCTTCTTGAATAGTTTCTAGGACTGTCTTTTGTTATTCCACCACCATCAATTTCCAATACACCACAAGAACCATCTGAAAATATGGTAATGACAAAATCACATCATGAATAAAGTAAGACAAGTAACACAGTTATAGTGACATACACGTTAAATGTACTGAGGAAATGAAATAAAAAATGCACATAAGGAACAATTAAATCAGGAATGCCAATCAAGTTTTTGGTTTTCATAATATGATATATGTGCACCATGTTGTATATTTGTGTACAAAAATTTAGGTCCATATATAAAGTTAAGAGACCGGTCTATATGGACCCATATACTATAGTCAACTAGTGGCCAATAGTGTCAGACTCATATTAGATTACACATATACTTCAAATAAAAACCACAGGGACAAATTATAGGCTAACATGAATAATGAAACATCTTTGTTTCACAGAAACAGAAACAAATACATTTTAGTATTCATTTTGACATTCTATACATTGTCCCTGCCCCTGTCATCACAATGATAAAAACCATAATTATTAATATTTGTAAAAATCAGAACTAGACAGTGTAGACTGAGATCTACCGGCAGACACGATTCCATAAATAATGAAAATGAACACTAAACGTGTGTAGAAATACACCATCGTGTCTATATGGTTTTGTTATTTGCAAAATGTGTTGTTCACAACATATTATTTTTGTTCTTGTGTTTACACTTTTTACATACTCATTCATAGAAAGCAGGTTCTTTTGATACTCTAGTACTAGCCTCGTTCAACCAGCCTATCTATTACACTCACGTCAGGTTCTGGTTGATTGAGACTACCTGAGTAATGCAGTAACATACTGAAATGGTTTGATTGGTTGACGTAACAATGTCACGTTTAACGTTCAAGTTATCCCAACGTGCCCAGATACCACTCGACAATGCAGTACAAGTATTACACCGATATTTAGTTTATAACACTATATCTGCAAATTTTAAAAGAACTTGTCATCTACTGTATTCTGTGATATGCGAGAATTAAAGTCTGCCTCTGTGTGTTTTGTGTTACAGCTGTTTACTTTTCATAAATTAGTATGGCATGCCAGAATAGAAGGTAAAATGCCCAGGCCAGGGCAGGGTAAAATGCGTAGATCTAGGTCTAGTCTAGACTCTAGATCTAAAGTTACTAAACCTCTAGACTAGATCTACATGTATACTTCTACTACATCTAGCAGTAACAGTGACAGTAGTAGTTTTCTAAAAAAAAAATAAAAATAAAAAATAAAAACACTTTTTAATTGGGGTTTGACTGCTGCTCTTGTCTGTCTGGGTCTGGTTTTAGTTCAGTAATCCACAAATTACTACTAATAGTAGCCATAGTTGGTGATGGTGTGTTATTTATGTACAAAAGAAATAGTAGGGAGCCCATATGACTGTACCTTGGGGGACACCTGATGAAACAGGTTCACCATCAGTGCGAATATAGGAGAATAAGATAGGGCCACGAATAGGAGAGAAATCGTACTTGTGGCAGTGATAAAATTTGGCAATGGCCCATCGGCCCGAGGCTAGTACAATCTTACAAGGGCCAGTAATGTTTCCCACATGGTGGCCTGGCTGGCAAACATAAAATTTGGCAGAATTTTGCGTTCGATTTTTGCAGAACCTCCACTCCCATATCAAAGAGCTTGACCTAGTCTACCTTCACTATGCCAACAGGCTATGGTTGCAGTTGACAGTTGTATGAATCTTTTAAATAAATTCAATAAGTTTCTGGGTGGGGGTGGGAGATAACCCCAGACCACTTAGCGATGCTTTGCATCTTCAGCGCTTGCAGGGCCAATAATATAATAATATATGACATAGTGTTGATATCTAATTCTGCATTAAGGTTACGGAAAATATTAGACTGGCTCTCGCAGTGGTATAAAAAGTGGCGCATGAGTTTAAATGAAAATAAAACAAAAGTAATGAATTTTAGAAAAAAAATATCTAGAAGAGCAAACTTCATATTCAAATGCTGTGATAAAGTTATTCGGTATACATGTAACTACAAATACCTTGGTTTATGGTTTAATGAATTAAATGATATGAGTTTTGCTGCAAAGGAAATTGCAAAATCTGCAACCAGAGCATTAGGGGTCATTATTTGTAAACATAAATCTCTTGGAGGGCTCTCATATACATGTTTTAAAAAGCTGTATGGTACAGGCGGAGAACCTATACTTTGATATGGTGCAGGAGTGTGTGGAAATAAAGAACACTAAATTTTAAGCTGTGTACAAAACAAGGCTGCAAGATATTTAATAGGTGTACAGAAGACCTGTTCAAATATAGCAGTAATGGTGGAGCTTGGATGGGGCTCATGGAATATAAAACAGTATACTGAAGTAGTTAGAATGTGGTTAAGGTTATCAAATATGGATTCTTCAAGATTAACCAGCAAAGTTTTTAAACATAATTGTACAAAAGCAATAATATGTATAATGAAAAATTGGGTGGAAAGTATAATGGACATATTTGAACTTTATGATCTGTCTTTTCTTAGAGATTGGGAAATGTGACACAAATATTGTTTTAAGAAATTGTAAAAAAAAAGTAGTTAGACAAGATGCTAGTGATTGGTATAATATGCTTTGGAACGATTCAGGATTAGTAAATGGCAATAAGCTTAGAACAGATAGAACTTTTAAAACTGAACTTGTACTATCTAATTATGTAAGTTTAAATATACCTATGCATAAGAAAAAGGTTTTTAGTATGCTAAGATGTGGGAGTTTGCCATTATAGATTGAAAAGGGCAGACATTGCTGCCCAGTTATGCCACTGAATGAAAGGTTGTGTAGGCATTGTCATTCCAATGTTGTGGAAGATAAATTTCATTTTGTTATGCAATGCAATCTGTACGAAGATCAGAGATATGAATTTATGCAACATTTACATAGTATAAATGATGATTTGTATAATTCGAATGAACAAGATAAGTTTATAAGTATCATGCAATGTGGAAATTTTTAAGTGATAAATATTGTATCTAAAATGTTCATGCGTAGGTTACTATATGTTTAGTGATGGCTTGATTTTACGTAGACATTTTGAGTATAACTTAATTCAATCCACAGTAAGGTGCATACTTTTTAATATGATAAAAGAATTGTGGTTGCAGGCTAAATGGAGTTTTTTTTACTACTTTAATTAAGGTTTTTAAAGTTATATATTAGTATAATAGTGTCCAGTATTACAAATTTGGCAGTATGTTTTTGTTGTAACAATAATTGAATTCACATTTTTAATGTATGCACAAGCACATTTGACACTTATATAAACAATTTTACTAAAATTTTACTGCTAATACTTACTACTACTACTATATCAGAAGGGCCAGTGAAGATTTCAAAATACTGGCCCTTCCGCTCAATTTGGGCTACTTCTCAATTTTTTTCACTGACTTCTCCATAGGACGGGTATCCTTGAAAATATACCCATCCTAACTAAGATTTACACATCCAAATGAATGAACATCATGTAAATACAATTGAAAGTGATGTCTCGTGTGACTGAGAATCCATGTCCAAGTAACTCAAAAACTTTACCTGTCCTGACAACACAGATACCCATCTCGGACTATAGGACGGGTACTTATCTGTGGCCCTGATAAAATCTGACGCCATCAATTAAGACACTCTGCGTACAACCTAACAGAAACTTAGAGATCCAGCCAGAGGTCTTGCCTTTGATGTTTGATGCCATGCAGATGGAGTTTCAGCATGTGTCTCTGGTGTGGCTCTTTCTTTTGTGAAATCAAGAATGCACAGGTCGATTTCTCCCTTATGATCCAGTCTTGCATCATGCTCATGCATCTAAGGAGAAGCCAGAGAACACCACCAGTAGGGTGAAGGCCAGTTTTCCGGTTTGCTTGCCATACTTAAGAGGTCTGTCTGAAAAACTCACCCACATTTTTAGACAATACGGAGTGAGCATGTTCCATAAACCGTTCAACACCATCAAGGCTCGGTTACCGTCGCCGAAGGACAAGTCACCGGATGGCTCCAAGTGTGGGGTCATCTACCATGTTTAGTGTCCTCAGTGCCAGTACTCCTACGTAGGGGAAACTGATAGAACCTTGGCCACACACATCAAGGAACACTTGAACCCTAAACAGACCCCAACTGCGGAGAGCACATGAGAGACACAGGACACAAAATTAGTGAAAAGGACTTTAAGGTTGTGGCAAGGGAGGATGAAGAGTTCTGCAGGAAAGTGAGGGAGCCTGAGGCCATTGAAATCCGCACGCGCCGGCCCGAGCTGAACCGTGACACCAGCTACAACTTGTCCCACGTATACTCGACTCTGCTGTCACATGACTGCCGCCACCATGGTGGTCATGTGACTCGCTGAGATTTTCATTCGGCCCGAAGAAGTTGTTGCAAAAACAACGAAAGTCTCGCGAAAGTCTCGCCAAAATGACAAGGTATTGGTGTCTATTGGTATCCATCAAATTCTTTGAGCTCATGCATTGTTACCAGAAGTTATAATTTACAGCTAAGCTTTTCAGAAAACTGTGCTGGTATGGTGAGATGGCGTTGTACTTGTCCAGGTGGTTATGGATGTGGCTGCACAGGACATGTCCTAGTAACTTACATGCCACACACGTCATACTCACTGGACGATAATTTGCAGCTTCACACTTGTCCCCCATGGGTCGACTCTCTTAAGAAGTTCCTTGATTCCATGGTCACCAAAGCATATCTCCAGTATTAGCGGCAGGCTGGGGTCATGAGGAAAGTGCTGGCTGCCTCATCATCAACAGTGAACATGGACCGGAACTGTTGGGCAAGGATGGAAGCCTTCTTTGATGAGTCTGATTGTACTTGTCCATTTTCTTTCAACATTGCAACTCCCAATGATTCCGTTTTCTAGGCCAGATGCTGTGAAAGTGTCATATTAATTGGAGACAATAGACAGTGGTCATTTTGGATATGATGACTGTAATATTACACAGTAAATCTAGAATTAGACTAGACTGTAATCTTGTCAAGTTGATTATGACTGTTGATTTATAATCAATTATGATTCTATGATTCTAGTTTTACTGCCATCCTGTTATTCAGTGAACCATATTTTAAATGATTAGGTATCAAAATATGAATCTTAAACATGTTTTAACGAAATAATGTTTTTATGCTAAACAGGTATAACTGTTGGGACTGATACAACAATTGAAGAAGGCAACTTTCTAAAACATGACAATGCAAAAAGATTTGGAGTAATTGATCTCAGGTACAGTAATATTTGCAATGTGCATTCCAAGATTCCAGAGACAGGCCACATCTTTTAAAAAGGCGTAACTTTAGGGTGAGAACTGATATAAGCATGAAGCTTGAAAAAGTATATTTAGTTTAAAATGGTTATTATTTTTTATCATTTATGTTGGTACAACTATGTGATACTAGACTGCATATTTGTTTTGAAAGAAACTTTAAAAAAGCTTGCCACTATTTTATAATTTGTTTAGATTTCCAATTCCTTGCGATGGCAACTTGACTCAGGTCCGTTACTTAGCAAGAGGATCTGGTCCTGATATATTTTGGTATGATGGACGACGACTGAAGGTTAGAATGACAAATTTAAATTGGATTAAAGAAATAAGTTTGTTTGCTAGGTCCACTAAATAGTACTGTGCCCCCTCTTTTGGACATGTTGAGATGTTTTAAGGTGACTTTTAAGACTAATCTGTAGTTTTCACATTAGTATATGTAGTTTTCATGCATAATATAATTATGTTTGACTCATGTTAGACTAGTATTTACTCCTAGGTGTACACTGTATAGAGTTCACAATCTACAAGCTCTGTCACTATGAGCAAGAAATCTGATTTGCTGCTTTATATTATTGTAATGCGCCTCAAAATCTTATTCTAGGAACATGTATTAATTTTGAAAACCATTGAAATATGTAGATTATTGATGTGTTCACTAGATGTTTGTTGCACATATAAGTTTGTAAAATGGTAATCATCAGTTAGTTCTACGCATTTTAACTGCTTATGTTTCTTGGACAAATTCACGTGATTATCTCTGATTGTATTTTATGTAAAATTTTTTCCATTTTATTTGAGAGATGTATGAACATGTGTATCTGAACAGCCACTATGAACATATAATTCTTTGACTAGGATACAATTTTCATGGTGGGGTGTATTGGATTCTGTTTTGTGTACTTGAATTTTCAGTTCTTCATTTCAGTTCTTCATTGCAAGAGGGCAAAACGCTAATGATCCCTGTACATTTGCAAATGTACCGTTAGTTAAATGGTGGGCAAGAAGAAATATTGGACATACACTGGTTACCGTACGTAATAGTTTGAAAAACACTTAATATACATAAAAATTCAGGCAGAAAAATATTAGAGCTACTGATAGATTTTAATTTTAACATAAAATTTTATGTTCATTGTGCCTCTAAAGTCTGTCATTTTTCTATTTTTTCCGCACATTTTGCTGGTTTAGTTCTAACAGTACATGTATGTTCTAATGCCTACAATTTCCATGGACAGAGACCTATTGGTTTTGATGTGAGAAAAGGCGATCATTTTGGATTTTGGTGGGATAACTATGGTGTAGTTGCTTTTGATCGCTATGGAAAAATAGGAGGAAACTTTTCCGAAAACGACAAGTAAGAATGACTTTTATTGCCATCACTGTATAGTTTTCTATTGATATTTGTGGATATCTACGATATGAAAAATTAAAAAAAAGGCTTAAACCATTGCAGTATTGCATGAGGTATTGTAATATGTGTGTAGTTTGCCTTGTTGACTGTGGGAATAAAAGTCATCTGTGTCTGAGTTATCATGCAATCTATTTTCACTCCTTAAATAGCCTTTTTCATTGCTATTTACCTCTCGGGCTCTTTATTCTATTTATTTTCATCAATAAACGTTTTAAGGAACTACTGTGCCGGTGCTGGCCCAGATTTTGTGGAGCCAATGTTGTCGGCCAAGGTGTCTGCCAAGTTATTCTCTAGATCAGCCGCGGGCTCGCCCTCCCATCGGGACTATGCTATTTGGTTGGAAGTGGATTGTAATGGTATATTCAATATTCTGGTTCACAATATTTTTTTTTACAATGTTCAGATTTAGAATATGTATTCATCTTTTTTTTCAAATTTATTTCTTTTATACTAAAATGGTCCAAAATCAACACATCATAATGTTGCATAAAAACATCAAACTGTAATAGAAAGTTTGCCCTTCCATTGCTTTGCAAAAGTGAAAGTGACAATGTGGGATAAAATAATGGTTCTCATTGATTTGGCAAGATTAGACACAGAAGAAATAAACAAAAAATATAATAGAATACAAATCTAATGGTTATTTGGTAAATATCTCATTTATTCAAAGGTTTTGAATTTTGTAGATGTAGATGAATGTTCATCTTCCCCATGTCAAAATGGTGGCACCTGTACAGCTGTGGATAACGGCTACACATGCTCATGTGTTGATGGATATTTTGGAACGCACTGTGAAAATAGTGAAAATAGTGAGATTCTGAAACCTTCTAGAAATATGAAAAACTAAATGTATATATAAAAGTGTTCACAGGATGCCTTTGTTTAATCTCAATTATGATTATTTCTCTTGCTTTTTTTTTAAATTTGTTATTGTGATACAATGAGTAATAGAATATAGAAAGGGTAAATTTAGAAAAAAGACTATTTTAAATTTTCAAAAAATAAATAAAGTGCTATATAACAACAACGGGGAAAACATATGGCTAATACATTGAAAAATTCAATTCATTATAAATCAAAATCAAAGTATAAACTTATCTAACATTTTTTTTTCAAAAATTTCTATATGCTAGGTAATTATGAAACTTCATTTTGTTATAGATTTTTGTTATAGTTTTAATGGAATAAGAAAAATTTACTTACATTTTCTAATTTCCACACACATTGTATATACAATGCAGGAGGTTAAAGAAAATGCTCTGCCATGAAACCTCTATGGTCATGTTGACCTGCATTTTTAGGTCCTTGGAGCCCCTTGCCAAAAATACATGATCATGGTCTCCAAGAAAAATAGCTATTTTTCAGTTATAACGTGTGAGGATCAACAGTGGCTCTGGGTAGCTGACTCGTGGAAAATGGCCTTGTCAAACTGCACTCTTCTTATTGACTATGAAGGCAATTATCCAGACAAGGATTCATGCATCGCAAAATGCTGTATGAGCCCAGGCTGTAATACTATCAACTACAGGTGAGTCATTGTTTTGTTTGTTACCACAGTAACAGCCATAACAGAGTGTTAGGTAGTATCATATTAGGTGCATTTCAGTACATCTAATACTTTTTGAATGAACCTGAAACATTTTGCCCAGGCTTCTGACCCGCATCTTTAGGAGATGATTTTGAAAAACCAGCTTTTCATGCTTCTTGAGCTTCTGCAGTCAAGGCGTTAAAGCCTCACCTGAAGAAACCAAGCAGAAGCCATTGCAAAACGTAGACTTTAATACTCAATAAAAACTTAGAATTGTGCTGACACCAATTTTATTCCACTACTTTGTGCTAGATAAAAAACTTTGCCCTAAGACGCTTATTTTAAAAATTGTTAAAAATGATTTCAAGTAGACTGCCGCACCGATACAAAAGGTTTTATACTTCTAATTAAGTAACCTAGAAAGATGTGCATAATTACAGAAATTTCACCATTTTCGAACTTTAAATTTGCAAATGTACACATTTTGATCAGATAAAGCCAAATTAAAATGTAAGAGCAATTTCCATAGTTGGGACTGCCACTGATATAAATCAGTGACGGAAAGCAAAGCTTCCATTCGTCAATAATACCCAAATATGTAGGAGATTATGCATCACCATTAATGTTTATGCAGTGATTGGATATGAAATCTTGACCTAATAAATAGGGATTATTTAAATGTTTACATAAGCATATAAACACAGCTGTTCCAATTATTCTCCATATATGCCTCTTAACATAATGGCTATTTTACAAAGTTAAAGTCTAAAAATGTTGAAATTTTCTGTAAGTGTGCGCATCTTCCCAAGTTTTGTAGTAACACAAATATTCTCACGTAAGTGTGGCATTTTCTTGTGAATCATTTACAGAATAAGTGTGGAAGGAAAAAAATACATGCCAATAAGCAGTAGAATGAAATTAATGTCATGTATTGTCTGTAACTTAAAAGATTATTATCACTACATTTCAGACCTGGGAAGTGTAGTATTAGGAAATGTATTGACCATGAATTGGAAATTGTTCATGATAAGACTGGCTATGAAATTCACACATATGCAGGTAACAATTAATTTTCAAAAAATTGCTTTCCAACTTATAAGATATAGAATACTATACAGTATAGTGTCAAATTATATCTCAATTTGCAGTATCCCTACATCAACGGCCCATCAATATTGTTTGTTTGTTTTTTGGAGAAAATAGAAATACACACACATTGAATGATACAAATTATACTATTCTTCATGACTTGATTTGTAAACTCAATAAAAGAAAATTGTCATTCCCATTTAGATATGAGTTGTGAACTTCCATCGAACACCAACCTAGTTGAGGGCAGCTGCACAAATAGCGATGGAAAAGTAAAGTACTCGGCCCAGTGCATCATGACTTGTCCTGAGTCACTCTTCAGGCGAGATGAAAACCGCCTGCAGAAGTTTTCCGTCGAGACCTCTGACACTTGCACATGGCATGGATGGCCAACGACAACTGTTGGCTGGAATCCCAAAACAGAATGTTACGGTACCGATTTTTTTATATCGCAGTGCTGTGTTGAATTTTAAAGTAGTTTTCTTCGAACCAACAAAATAACAGCGACGTAATAATCATGTGTTAACAGTTTAAAAGTATAAGTTCGTATATTTTGGACATTACAGATGGTCTCATTTTGATATCTTTTAGTCTTATTCTGTAGTGTTTTGGAAACTTTATTAGTGAATAATTTAGAATAATTAGGAATTTAGAATTTTTTTTTTTAGATTTTTATTTATTTAATATGATACTATATTGTTTTAAATAAATAAAAATTTCAAATTTCTGAATTTCTAATTACTCTTAATTATTCACTAACAGGTCTCCAAAACACTATAGAATAAGAATAAAAGATATAGAAAAAAGTTTGAAAATGCACACAAGCTTTTGTTCATGGACCACATGAGCTGGCAACAAGGGAAAGTAGCTGGTCTGACAAAATTGTAGAGGCCTTGAATATGTTAATATGATCGTTTTAAAAGTGTAGCTTACCATCAAGATGAGGATTTTTTTAATCGGACCAAAAAGCAGTCCTTATTTGGCATTCTCAACATATAAGCACATTTATAAGAACTGGACAAAAAGGCAAGAAAGAGCAAAAACTGACACAGAAATATACACAGCTGAATGTGGAGTAAACAGACCCAAGTGATAAAAAGGCATGAAGTGGACTGTTGTGAGGTATACTGTGATAGCCAGGCCACACCCTCAAATGAGGAATAAACAGGGCCTGGATATGGTGTTTTCTATCTTTTTGCAATTGAAATGTTTCAGCAGCGTCAGGTTTAAGCACTTATCAGATGTTGGCAGATGAAGGTTTTTCAGAAAAGGATATGGAGGGAGGCACACCCACATGATTTTGGTTTCACGAAAAAAAATATATGTATGCTAAAACCTCTTCAAAGATGGAATTTGTTTTGTTCATGAAATATATTATCTGCTTCTTTTCTAGACTGTGGAAAGAACTTCCATGGGATATATAATACGGAGGGAAGTAGAGCAAGAAATAGTCCATCACTAAATGGTATCTATCTTCAATATGCTCCGTTCACTTCTAAGGGCTTCATAATTGGAATCAACGTGGAAAGTCGTTATTTACGAAAGTTGCTGGTAAGGCCACTGTGTTTATAATTTTATGCTACATACATAAAATGACAACACAGACACAATGCATTATATATACATGTTTAGATTAGATACAGAGAATATTAATCTACAATAGTTTGTTTTTGCTTACGAATATTTTTACTTTTCCATTTCAGATCGGTTTATTTGGCTGGATATCTATTGATGAGTTTGTTACTAAATGGGTCACAGAGATTAGTCTAGAATATTCGTCAGGTTGGGACAATGTAAGCCAAATTTTCCTTTTGTTAGACTCTAGTTATATAGAAGACGGTCATTTGATATTCAGGAGGGGCTTGTTCTATTTTCAAAAAAAGTTTGTCATTGACTATTGTTGAAAAAATATTTCTAATATATGATTTTTCAAATAAAATGTTTGTGAAGCAAAGCCGCAAAAGTTGGAAAGTTCATGCTGAAAGTAGTAAAAAGGTTTGCCTTTCTCAATATGAATAGAAATCATCTCAGATTATTGGGAGAAAGCTAGCGACTACCCTTATAATCTTTTGACCGGGGCAATGATTTTTGATAGTTATTTGGTTAATAATAAACTTAGTCATATATTGGTAATGCAGATTACAGAAACATTAATGTTTTGACATATATATTAGTTGCAATGTTCGAAATGTTTGAAACTTGAAATGTTTCTGTTGGGCACATCTCCGACAATACTATGGATTTAAATTGATGATGTTCAGTGGCTCAGTTAGCCGTCTTCTCTCTCTCACACACAGGGGAAAACAAACGCAAAAGATCTTTTTATATAGTTGTATAACTGTAGATCAATTGCAATAAAATACTTATTATTGTATTGACACTGTACGATACCGGCCATTACACACAACCAAATACCATCCATTAGCAGGAACTAAGCATTGATCAGCTTGCTGCATTTTTTAGCCATGATACTCAGCCACATATACACCAACACAAAGAATGCATCCAGAGTGGGCCATTACGAACCACATCTTTGTATATAAACATGGTCAATTAATACAATGACAGGGTTACAAGACATCATAAAAAACGTCTGTGGGTGTAAGATGTCAAATACATGACCACAGCTTTACAATATAATGTAGCATGCTGTCTTTGATGATATAACAAACATTTGAATCAACAAGAAAAATGTTTGCTGGAAATGGTTGGTATCATAGTTGCACATAATATGGCCATTTTTGGATGGTGATTGAGAACATTTAACAAAGGTAATGGGAACTTTTCCATCTGCATGCTGTGGTCGAGGCCTCAATTAACTCCCTGCAGTCTTCAGGAGGTGTACTATATCAGTAGTTACTTCACATCTTCTGTATCTTTTAACTTAGTCATAGGCAGATCCAGGGGAGGGAGGGGTGAGCAGGGGGTGCATGCAACCCCCTCCCCCTTTTCCCACCAAAATACTGCATTTTTGTAGGGTTTTAGTCATGTCCATCATCGATCGGGCGTACGAAACCCATGAAATCTCTTAAGTGCGCCCCCCCCCCTTTTCCAAAAACCTGAATTTGCCATTTACTTAGTATAGTGTAAATATTTTTGAATGATAAATGTGTTTGTTAACCGGGGTATTGTTGGTAAATGAAAATGTATTGATAAATGTGTTTGTTAACTGGTATATTGTTTTTTTAGGTGACGCTAGAGAACCCAGTTCCATATGATCCTATGGATAGACTGGGTTTCATAATGACTGAAGGCACTGGAAATAGAATAGTCTTTTATAGGAATGATGAACTTTACTATTACAAACAAAATCACAGAACTATTAAGAAAAATGATATAATACAATTTTCATCCGGGCCCACTTCGGGGAAACACTTCATGTTTGAAGCACAGATATGTAGTAAGTAAAACCTATTTTTTACACTGCATAACTTTCAATGCCCCTAAAAAATGGGGAATCGCTATCTAGAAATATAATTAAATGTTGATTCCTTGATACAAAATCTTGAATACAATATTATTTTATCTTATTACCTCGTTTGAATCTGCTTAACATTTTAAGAAGGGACCTTCAATTTGTAGCAATGGTTACTTCGACATCCAAGTTCCGCAGTGTGGCCATTCATATTCACACGTACATGTAGTAGTCATATTTGTATATAGCATCATTAAAATTTAGATTCTTTGTAGGAAATCAAACAGGCCCTACATTTTTTAACAGTCAATTATTGAAAGAAAATACCTATTTCAGCTATTGATTCTTGCTCGCCCAATCCCTGTCAACATGGTAAGTGTGAGGCTAAAAAAGACGGTAGTTATAAATGCATCTGCGACCAAGGCTGGGAGGGCCAAACCTGTGCTGATGGTAAGCTGTTTTTGTTACTACTCTTTGTCAAACAGAACTCAGGCAGTCATGCCTTCCACCAATCACTGGAGCAGTTTTGAAGTGTTTTTTATTGCCCAATATATTGTAAACTTTTCTTGTAGATATTATTAGCATTTAAAACTTCGAATTTTCATAATATTTTGTATATAATTACAACTCAAACTCCAAGAAGTTTTAACAACATGGAATTGTTCAAAATGTTTAGTTTTCAAGGTGAATGAAAGTGTAAAGTATGTTAGTTGAAGGAAAATAGATATTCACTTGTTTTACCCACAATTCGAGTTTTCAAGTTAGAGACATATGGGTTGAACTGTACATTAGTACAAAAAAATGAAAGAAAACATCCAACAATCACCAGGTAGATTTTTCTTTCTTTGATCTGCAGTAGCTACAATGTGGTCTATTTCTTGTATAAGTGTGAAACACCAAACTCATCTAGCTTACGTCCACATGTAAGCTATTTTACTAGCTATGTAGCAACAATGCAAGGAATAGAGATTTTTCACACACCGAAAACAAAATGACGTTGCCTTGTGACGCAACAAAATTATACAGTAGAAAAATTGTATATTGCTGGATGTGATTTTCGATTGTCATTTATGTCCTTCTTTTTCCATGAATTCACGAATGATAAACATTGCTTTGATGTGAACTATTACATTTTCAGATGTAAATGCGTGTTTGTCTAGCCCATGCCTGTTTGGGGCGTGCCAGGACAAACCAAACAACTACACATGCGATTGCCAGCCCGGATATGAAGGCAGACACTGTGACCTAGGTGAGTGAAATCTCAGGGCTTTTTGTGTAGAGTAAAAAGCTAATGTAGCTTGTAGCAAGACCAGTGAGAATTCAAAAGGTGCCTTCATTAGAGAAATATATTTAGTACTTATTATTCTTTTAATACTTCATATTCTGGCAATTTTTTATAAATAGCGTGGTATTTTTCTGATAATTTGTGACTTGCCATAAAAATTTAACTAAAAATGTAAAATGAACTGCAAATAAAATTTGTCTATAAAGGAAAGTTTGTCCCATGTGTAAAAATCCAGTTGCAGGGATTTATAATTAGTAGAAACAGAATATACTAAGTTATGAAATAGACATGTATGCAACCATCCTAACGAACGTAGGCTTTTACCTTGAGAAAATAAATGGTCAATTTAGTGTGTGTAAACATGATTGTTTACAAATGTAAGTAGACATCAATGTTTATTTATTGAATGTTTATTTAAATTCTATCTCTGGAAATTGAACAGCATTTACATTCTTAACAATTTATTATTGTTAGAAAATACCCATTTCAGCTATTGATTCGTGAATGTTTAATTACCATTGAATTTCAATGGTCTAGATTATTTTCTATGGCAAAGATTATGGGGTTGGCCCTTGTATGGTTGTAAATATTCATATGCCAGTAAGTTTAAAACCTGTTCTGTGTTTGGGTCCAGATGGGACTCCTGTTTCCACTTCACACTTAAAATTCACCCCCATCTCCCACTTCACACATATATGTCAGCTAATTTTCCACTTTACAAGCTATGCATAGTAGCAAATTCAAACTTCACACTTAATTGTCAGCAAATTTCGAATTTTGGACTTGATTTTCAACCCAGAGAGAGAAGAATATAATCGTAGTTTCACAAGGACACCTGTCATTGTCATTTTTTTTGCTGTGTTGCAGATGTGGACGATTGCCTCTCCAACCCGTGTGTTCACGGCACCTGTAGTGACCTCGTCAATGACTATGCGTGTGTCTGTGTGGAGGGATGGGAAGGCAGGGACTGTGACTATGGTCAGTTGTCATTGATCTCTCCTGCTGCTGCTGCTGCTGCTGCTGCTGCTGCTGCTGCTGCTGTTGCTGCTGCTGTTGCTGCTGCTGTTGCTGCTGCTGTTGCTGCTGTTGCTGCTGCTGCTGCTGCTACTGCTCCTAATACTAGTACTAGTACTAGTACTAGTTACCTAGTACTAGTACATACGAAGGTTTATTTATCCAACTGCTGCGAGTGTCCCAGTAATAATTGGGTTCACAGCAGGCGGCTGTGTCTCTCTCCAAAGCAAATTATGGTTATGAAAAGAAAACAATATTTTTATTTTTCATTATAATTTTTTTCACAGAAAATGATACACTTGATATTCTGAAGAATGAAGAATTGTTTGATATTATCAAATATATTTTTGAATTTAGGCGATCACAACTTGATTCCTCGGATGACAACAGCGCCCGGATGCATCAGTTTTACCCCTGATAACTAAATAAAATGGTTAACAAACCTATTCTTAATATATCGCCGAAAAATACCCAGAAAATTTTTTTTTTCAATGTTCTGACGGCCAAGCGTTGCTTATTTTTCATCGGATTGTGAAGTTTAATACATTTATTTACAGGAAAAATGTCTAGATTATGAATGTGATATCTGTTTTACGATCAAAACACTCCATTATCGTTCTGTGTCTCAAATGTGTTTCCGTGAATTTTTACGAGGATGGCTTTACTTGTGACGACTAATCTGTTGTAACACAAGGAATTGGTATAAAATAAGCTTTTAAATGACACCAAGAACGTTCTAGCTGTATCTATTGTGGTGGGGGCCCTTTTCCTGTGACCCACAAATGCATCACCATGATGCAATCCTGCAATCCAAATATGCTACCAACCGTCCATTTTGCAAGGGTCCGTGACAAGGGAAAGGAAGCCACAGTTAAGGGGTCGGGAGGGGTGGGGGTGTGGATCAATTTCCTTAAGAGGGGAGCAGAAAGTACCTAATGGATAGACAGACATTTTAGTGCTAGTAGTGCTAGTGTTTCCATGCTAGCACCTGCATTGACATTTTTACTAAATACAAGGAGCTGCAAGGATAATTGACACATAAATGCTAGATTTATACATCATGAATAGGTACAAGAACAGGTTGCTAAGATCTCTGCTTTTATCATTACTGATCTCTGTTTCTGTGCGTCTGTATATAGCACTGATTTTTTCTTTTCACATACACAAAATTCATTGTTAAAACTGAAATATGTAAACTGGATATGGGATTTTCAAAGTTCATAAGTTTTCTTGGCAATTTCAGCTCTTTCTGGTCATGTTCAAACTATAAAAGTACATAAGGAAAACGTAAAGAGTGCGTGTTAACAAGTTTGAATTTGAATTCAGAACTTGGTTACACACCCTACTTTTGGATTTCTTGTGTGCTTTTATCTATTAACTTGGAGCTGAAATTACTATATACATGTCTTGTTGAACCTTGAAAACCACATATCTGGTTTACACAAGATTTCAGGAATAGCAAAGATTTCTGTGTGAAAGCAAGGTCATGAGAAATACTGAAGCACAGAAACAGAGATGGAGTATAAGAAACCAGATTTGATGATGGTTGATAGATTGAAATGGACATAGCTTTATAGACACTTTTAGAATGTGCATGTTGTTTGGAGCACCACATAGACTAGTTATATTTTGATGCTAGTATTTTGTTACTTGATGTTATTTATTAAGGCTGGTGCTGATTGATACCATGGTGGCAGTGTATTTACGTTACATCATTGTTATATGACAACATTGTATAGAAACTCTGATGAAAACAAAAGGTATTTAAAGGAAAAGAAACTATATTGTTACTACTTATATTTCACACATATTTTTTTATATTCTGTATCTCCTCTTGAGTAGACTTTGGACTGTCAGGGCATTTAAATCCTTTAATAAATATGTTGTTAAGTGATTTTATTGAAGCAAAAAGCATAAAAAAGCATAATGATAAATGCCAGGGTAGGTTACATAAAGAAAATAAATATTGCTAAACAACCATAGTACAACAAAGCAAAGATAGTGGATTAAAGGAATACTACAAATGTATATTAAAAGCAAGACAAATAAATTGCAACATAAAATCATGCAAGAAAAAAGGTATATATACATGTATACATTTGTATCTTTAATCCTTATATATTATATTTATTCATGAATTTTTCACGTAGACCCCTTTCCTTTGAAGTTCTCTGATATTTTTTATTTTATTTTACCCCTTCCCTCCTAAATTCTACGAAAATTATTTTTTAATATTCCCTCTGCCTTTGAAGTTCTCAGATATTTTTTATTCTATTTTACCCCTTGCCTCCTATTAATTCTACGCAAATTATATTTTAATATTCCCCATGCCTTATGACAAATTCCGTCTTCATATTTTCTTTTTATTTGGACTCACCTAATCGAAAATTTTGAAGTGAAAATTTTCGCCATCCTAGGAATCAAGTTTGAATGGCCTTATTAGAGAACTGAGGATCAGAATTGGTGATATTGAGGATACTGGAAAATTATGATCCGAATCATTCATTATTGTTATTGTTACAACCCTTATTTTTTACCATCACCCACAACACAGATACCCATACAGGTATGCCTACCGCTAATAAACGCCTCCCCCTCCAATAGAAGTATACCGATTGCCACCCGGCTGTTAATGTAAGATGTACGGTATGTTGCAGACATTGACGACTGTGCCGCTGCTGGAGCTGTGTCTGCCTGTGTGCATGGCACGTGCATGGACCAGGTGGGGAGCTTCAGCTGCGATTGTGACGCGGGGTGGACCGGACAGCTGTGCAATCACGGTATACTACTATACACTCTTTACACACACACCCTTATCTATTCTTCATGATATATGTAGAAAACAAAATGTATTATTACATGTAGGTGTATTGATGTATTCTGCATCTCAATCCACAACTAGAAAAGAGGTCTGTTACCTCAAGTAATGTTTGTCAATCCACAGCTATGCAACCACGGTATACTCCTATACACTCTTTTCTATGGACACATGCTTTGTAGAGGGCAGAAATCAACTGAGATTGATGATTGGTTATTCTTTCTTTTCCCACTTCATTTTTTACTTATAGTCTATCTACCGTATACGATCATCCAAGTGGCCACACTCTTGTAACAGCCCCCCCCCTCTTTTTCTTAAATGTCCTTAAGAATTATGTATTAACTGCACTCTCGTGGAACAGCCCACCCCCCTTGGATGGTTGTATATGGTAAAAGAGAATAGCCATTAATCAATCTCAGTTGATTTCTGTACTCTATGTTGCATGTGCCCCAGTCTTTCCTTATCTATTTTTTTATAATATACCGTATACGACCATCTAAGCGCCCAGGGCCTTTAAATTGAGATTTTCTCAAACTGGGGGGGGGGCTGTTACATGAGAGTGCAGTTACTACATAATTCTTAAGGACATTTAAGAAAAAGGGGGGAGGGCTGTTACACGAGGGTGGGCACTTGGATGGTCGTATATGGTATATGTTTGAAACTGAGGCAGTAAACGTTGATTCTTCTGTAATTGTACTGATTTTGTAGCATTCTATGAAATGTGAATGTCAGTGAATTATCAGGGATAATACGTGATTGTTGGAACTCAGATGCTTGACAAAAGAATATCTGAAATTTCTGAGTTTCCATTGTCTGGTCTCAGTTTATTTTTAGAACTGTACCTACAGAACAAGTATTTTCAGCCAATCAGCTTTGAGCACCATAATGCCAGTGTTCACGAAAGCAGTTGGCTACTCTATTACAAAATCAAAGTAGCTTTTACATAAAAATTTATTTTCGTAAAAACGTTTTTATGTATTTCAAACTGTACGTTACTAAGTTAATTATCTATAAAAAATTACTTTCAAAACATTAAAAACAAATGCATATTTGAGATATTCTTTCGGAGAACTATTTTGTAAAATGTGGATGAATGCGAAAGTTGTAGGTGTGATGCAGCGTCTTTACTGCTTACTCTCAACTTTACATAAAAGTCGATGAATTATGTAATAGATAGGTTTTTTATTGCATAATTGTATGGCCTTGTAATCAGAGTGTGAGAAAAAGGTTAGCAAATGGTTTAGGCTTCGCATGTTTGTCTACACCAAGGATAAATGCTATATCACACCCCAAACCATATGGTAGCTAGGTTTCAAGTCACAACATTAAACAGTGACCGCCTAGAGGCACAAGTCAACACCCGCAGACGGGGTGAACTCCAACATGCCCCCGGCAAAAGGGACACGCCCCTGTTTTCGTAATTATATGTAGATTTTGATCAGCTATAAAGCTGGTTGTTGCTTACAGGAGGCAGTTTACACTGGTCTTGTATTGTAGTGTATGATACTAAAAGTTTCAGACTGGTAGACATGTACTTCTCTGGCCAATTGCAAAGATTAATTTTATGAAAATTTCCCTATTTTACCCTATTTTCAAAAAGATTTGGCCCTATAAAATGCCCTATTTTGTGGTCAAAAGGCACTGAAGGCCTCAGATTCGTATGTTTCCTGTTTTGATTCCAGACGTAGATGACTGTGCTGCCAGACCATGCAAACACGGTTTGTGCACAGACCTACTCAATGACTACAACTGTACGTGCCAAAGCGGCTGGGATGGCAAGCACTGTGACCATAGTATGTGTTCACTATAGGGGCGATTATATTCTTCTCTCTCTCTTTTTTCTATGGCAAGCATGAATATGATAGTATGCACAAGCAAACTTGGGAAAAACGCATTAGAAAATTATAGGGGCAGGTTTATAAGGAAGTGGAATATGGGGAAAAGAGGTAAGTGGGATTTCAAGGAAGTGGGATGTGGAGTTGTGGGATAAAAGACTTAAACTTTGTGGGATGTGGGAAAAACAGCAAAAAAATCTAGGAATGTAGGAAATAAGGCCCAAAAAATTAGGGGTGTTGGATTTCTTGACCCCTTATAAACAACCCCCACTATACAATTGTTCATTGCTAATTGTCATGCACAGTGAGAAATAAATTCTAGATAGTGCCCAGGCAAGTGATTGCCAGTACTAAAAAATTTGACCAACCAACTGGTTGATTCTTATACAAGCTGTAGCTGTGTTCATGCTGCTTTTGATGAAATTTTCAACTGCGAAAAATTATCCCGTGCTGTAATTATTCTCTGGCAAAAGTAAAAAAACAACTACAATTAAAACAGAACAAATTATTAAGTCCAAAAGGTAGTAAAATTTATTGAAATCACAAATTTTTGCATCTTCAATGCTTTATAAAATAAAATAAAATAAAATAATGCGAAAAATTGTGATTTCAATAAATTGTAGTACCTTTAGGACTTCATGATTTGTTCTGTTTTAATATGATATAGTACGAGCAGCTCCAATAACTTTTTATACTAACAACTACAATGTAGCAAAACGCCAGAAGTAAACATCAGTTTTTCACTGCTGATTGTAATTCATGCCATGTCATATATATTCACATTTTCTTTTTGTCAATATGCAGGATAAAAATTGTACAATATTGAAAGATGAATACACTTTAAAGAGATGATTGACCTTCATAAGGAAACATGAAGGTTTAAGAGTATCTAGTAACAGGTCATAGGCATGTGGTCGTGTTAGTGTTTCAATAAGTAGGTTGTGGCTTTTCTGTGAATGTTAAGAAACGTCTGGAAGTTGCCCATTATAGTTGTATGTCAAGCCAGTAAGTATCAGTGGTGCTTGCAGGTACAGAGGTCATCACTGATGTTGTAGGAGGCAGTTACCTAAAAGATGAAGATGGAGCTCACTCCCCAGGCCCAGGTGTGTTGCTGCAGATTATACTTGGTTTTTATGCTACACTCACATGGCATGATACGCACCTGCGGATGCTTGCATGATGAAAATACGTAAATATTGAATGTGCAGCAAAGAGACCCAGGATTCCAGTTGTCAACCTGACTTCACAGTAAAGAGATAGATCATCATATTACTGCAGACCCTGCGTATTGGGTTACGGATAAATACGGATGATTACGTACGATACAGAGCCTCGCGGATGAGTTTACGTATCTTATGTAAGATTTATGCATTTTACGTATATTTTACGTATCTGTGATCCACAGCAAAGTTTTGGGAATTTCAAAATCTTTGTGGCGAATCTGCGTAAGTCTGTGCATGTCTTACGTATCCTGCGTATTGAGTTATGGATAGATACGTATGCGTATGGAGAATACGCATTCTTGCGGATGCTTACGTATTTGTCATCCTCAGTGATCCGCATCAACCGTAAGTTGCCGTCTGACTGTTGCATTAGATATAAGTGTACATATCATTTATATATTTTTCTGTTACCGTCGGGTGATTTTAAAGTAATGTAAAGATGAACTGTTAATTTGAAAATTGAGAATCCTTTATATCTGCACATTGCGTATAGCAGTAGCTTTATGAGCAATGGAAGTGCATGTAATCTATAGAACTGGCAGTTTGTAAGCGATTGTCCAGATGCTTTTGTTAAAAACAATAAAGCTGACAAAGTTTTCATTAAAGAAATGTATGTTTCTGTCATTAGATTTTCTAAGAAAAGTAAGAGTTACTCTATAAAAATCTTTATACGTAGATTGTATAGAAATAAAGGGTGTTCCCAGGATATGGGGAAAAACCAATGGCATCTATATAAAGAATAATGCGCTCAAAGACTGTGCCAAAGGACAGCCAGAAGCAGGACGGCCAAGGTATATAGTAACTCTGTGACCACATTTGTAAAATATTCACAATGCAAACGGAGCGCATTTTTATATCTAGGATAAATCCATCAAAGGCTTCCCTTCATATTAAGTTCCCCCAACTTATTTAATCCACATCAAAATTATGAAAGTGCACAGTAAAAAAAAACATTCATGTAAAAGTCAACCCATAGATATGTTGTTGTTTTTTTTTCAAAATAAAAGCCCACAGATGTTTGAATGCGATAGATATTTTAACACCTATGTGCAATTCGGTGTTACTGAACGGAGGACCGTCGGAGATGGTACTTGTATGAATACCCGGTGTTCTGTTGTTAGGTACGAGTCCAAGACACATCCGGGTAATTACTTGTGGTGGAATTCCTACTGGTTTGGTTCAAGTGTGCTCTGCGTCTCTACGATTGCATCCATACAGATTTCGAGTCCAGAGAACGTGACTTCACCCGATATGGTACGGCATGGATGGTATATAACGAGCTTGGATAGAAGTAGGGTTAAAGGAAGCATTGAAAAAGGTCTCACTGTAACTCCATGTTCTTCAGGTATTTGTTTTATCTTTCATCTATTTATTTATTTATTATTTTTAGATTGCGGCGGGCATTGGTGAGGGGTGTTACCAGTACATTATATAAGGGTTGCCAATCTCCTGTCTCCAAATTTTTTTTTGCTCATTCTCCCTTGCCCCAAAATTGTTGCCTCTCTCCAATCTCCAAATTTTTTCAGACCAATATGTTTAAACATTAAAGCTGCACATTAACTTCATAAAAAGGCAACTATTAAGTATAGCTGAAGATTCCATACATCTTCATAACATGCTTGATTCTTGCAGCACTTTTTACTTCATTCAGCTTTTCAACATTTGAACCTTGACGCGGTGACCCGGGTTAAGTCGTCAAATTTGCCACTTATTTTGATTATTATTTTTTTCTAGGCCAGGGCACCCCATCAAATTGCTTTTCACAAACATGTGTCGCACTGAATGTGAACAAAATTCAGGCAAAAACACTTGATAATACGATGTCTAATCTAACAAAACATTAGTTTTTTCAAGGATTATAATCATTATCATGGAACGCTACCTGTAACTTCTGGTGTAATATCAATAAAGATGTTCTTTGATGTACTTTGATGTTCTTTGATGTACATTCGATTTTACAGATGTTCTTTGATACTTACAATGTAAATATACTCTCATGTCACAGTTGCAAACATAAATACGTACACTTTACGACATAAATCAATAGAATTCAGTATATTTCCAAGAAGCTGACTTTGATGCTGCCGTGCCTAGGGTTTGATGCTGACCCGGGTCATCACGTCATGGATTTTTTGGTAACAAGAACAGATACATATTAAATTGCATGTTAAGTGAGTAGGTAATGCTGGGTGCTTTCAGATGATATTGTGGGGGACAGTGACCTAGAAGATGAAGATGAAACTGGTCCAGGTGTGTAGTTGCAAATTTTATTTGGTTTTTCAATGCAAATATATGTATATGCATCAATTACATATAGTTCGGACAGTTGCAACATTGAGTGGGGACTGTTGATTTTGAAACTGCAATTCCTCTATTCAGTAACTTTGCGATCATTGTCAGTCTCTGGGAATCTATTTTACAAGTTGCACGTATATTTTGTGTTACAATATCTCTCCATGGGTTTAGTTGCTACTTTACGTCTAGGAATAAAATTTCACCTCCTTTAATACTATAGATTGTATAGAAGTAGAAGGTGTGTCCAATTGGCCCAACACCAGCGGCTTCTACGTAAAGAACGATGCCCTCCAAGACTGTGCCGAAGGGTATCCACAAGCAGGACGGCCAAGGTATAGTAACTCTGTGACCACATTTGTAAAATATTCACAATGCAAACTTTGGTGTGTGTTTTTCACCTTATACTCTCTAAAGACCATTGAAATCCCCATGTAAGGAAGCCATATTCATAAATATGAACTATAGTAGAATCTAGACCTTGGAAATTTCAATGACATGAAAACAGATTCATGGAAAAGCCCACCTTAAATTGATAAACATCAAACCTAATAGCTCATGGGCATTTAGATGGTCATGTTAGGTATATAATTTACCACCTATGTGATATACCGACTGCAACTGTATCAGTGGCTTTGATATGATAACATTAAAGAGAAAGACCAATCTTTTCACAAAGTTCACTGTGTGACATACCATAAAAAGAAGTCATCCTTAGAATTCCAAGATAATTCAGAGTCGATATTTATGTAAATATACTTTTGTTAGGTACGAGTCCAAGACACATCCTGGAAATTACTTATGGTTCACAGCTGCAGGCAAGGCCAAAGCCTGGGTTAGTACAAGTGTGTTATGCGTCTCAAACAGCCTGGTGGGTCAAATTCTCAATCAAGCAGATGTGACTTCACCTGTCAAGGCACAGAGCGGATGGTACATGATGACTCCTGATAGAAGTAGACCAGAACCCGCTAACAACGTTAAGATCACTGCTACTGCATGTTCTTCAGGTATTTTTTATGATATTTTATTAAATGGAACCAACGGCATTAAGAACACATTGTGTTTTCATGTTTACACACATCATCAGTTTGAATGAAACAACATGAATAAGAAATATACTCTGTAGTATGTAGTATGATGATGTGTGTAAACATGAAAACACAATGTGTTCTTAATGTCATTGGTTCCATTTAATAGAATATTTACTGATCACCACAATGTTTTATTATGATAGGTTACAGAAATTTGTACCTAAGGCAAAAATGTTTGTGTTAAACATTGAAGATGCATAGCAAAACTCTTAATAAAAATGCCATTATTTTTTAGCCATTTTAGGTGGTGATTCTATACATTGTGTCGAAGTATTGAATGCTCATCAGTGGCCAGAGCTGATCAATGGCAAATATATTTTGGACAAAACCCTGAAACGGTGCACATCATGGGCTCAATATAAGTCTGGTTTTCGTAAACTTGTTGGTGCCGGCTTCATCTGGTTCAATGGTGATGTCTGGGTGGGATCCGCTGAAGTCTGCAGGGAGGATAACGCTGTCAAATTATTCTCCACCTCTAGTGATGAACTTGTGTCTTCGGCGACTATTTTCAAAGAGATGAATGCTACCAGAAACGGCATGCTGACTAATGAAGGCATGGAAATTGTGTCCTGTGATAGTGAAGGTTGGTACTTATGTAGTTTTTTATATCTTTATGCAGACTATTATTAGTAGTAGGAATATCCATAGAAGTTCATAATAAGCTACTCTGCTACTCATAAATCAACACACACTGACGTTGCGGCTTCCATCATGGAGCCTTTGACCGAAGTGACAAATCTGGTGTAGTGACGTCACATTGGCGCGAATTTGATATCCGCCAGGTGGAGTTCCTGGCAGAAAGCAGTGAAGATCCACCAGCACCGTCCGAAGCTCAACCTCAACCAGGGCAAGAGCATCCCCCCGAACCTCCTCCATCTGCTTTCTGCCAGGAACTCCACCTGGCGGATATCAAATTCGCACCAATGTGACGTCACTACACCAGCTTTGTCACTTCGGTCAAAGGCTCCGTGATGGAAGCCGCAACGTCAGTGTGTGTTGATTTGTGAGTAGTAGAGTAGCTTGTTATGAATCTCTGTAGTTTTTTTTATCATACATTTCATGTTTTTGGATGTATCTATAACTTATTTATGACAGGTAATGGTATATTTCACAGTTAAAAGTAAATATGGAAATATTACTAAACAGTTTGATTGCTGACAACTGCAGTGAAGATTGATGAGTCTGTATTCTATTTTACAGATGTTGACCAACTCCTGTCCTATTTTATCGAGCTGAGAGGCTCTTGTGCTGAAGAACTAGTGGTCTTAACAAGCTCCCAAACACCATTGCTGCAGTGTGTCTCCAGTTGTATGACAAGGGACAACTGTCAGATGCTCACCTATGATGATGCTCATGGTAACGTAATCATCAACCCTCTTAACCCTCTACTTGTGGGCTGGTAATTGATGCCCACTATTGCAGCTTAAATTTAAGCTTATATGTAAAGTAAGGCTAATTTTCTATGGATATTTTTTTCAGGTACCTGTAATACCTATGCGGAGGGATGTCCTAGAAGTCGCAAGAAAAGAAATGCTATCACAAACAGTACCGATGAAATTAGGACATTTGTCATGCGCCCTTCAGGTTGGTTTCTCTACAGCATGGTCTCTGAGTCCCGATGTTTACATGGAGGTAGATCGGTGTATAATTGACCACCTCTTTGTAAACATGGGACTCAGTGACCGGTCTCTACGGGAATGTTTCTTGGATTTAGAAATACTAAAAAGTAATTTTATTCAATGATTTAGAAGATATTTTTAATATTAATGCATGTTCCTGTTTAGGAAGCCAATTAGATAAGTTGAAGATGCACATACCATCAACAAGTACCCATGAAATTTTGAATATCAAGAAATTATCCTTTGCATGTATAGTATTATAAGGTCATTATATATAAGGTCATTGCATTGCTTGTGAAATGAATCTTGATTTCCAGGCTACACAGACATTTGAATGGTCAATACTTCTACCGTAAAATGTTCTTCAGATAATACAAATTTTTCACTCTACTTGTCATGTGACTCAGCACCAGAAAATACTGTGCAACAACATCTAGTGCAATTTACCAAACGGCATGTTTCCTCATGTAGAAGTACATGTATTTCAAAGTTCTTTCAGCTCAACATTTCAAGGCATAATAAACATGAGCATCAAAGTTTGTACTAAACAATGAATTCAGACGCTATAAACTCTTTCCATGGAAGATGTTTGATTATAAATTGGGCTATGTATGTATAAAGTTATAGAGGACGCCTGATAATCTTATTACAAGGCTTAATAGAATGTTTTATCATTTTATATGGGGAGTTAAAGATGAAATAAAAAGAAGAATTATGATCAACAGCTTTGCTAATGGAGGTTTCAATATGATAGATTTAGAAAGCCATTTCTTAGCTTTAAAAGCTGCTTGGTTTCCAAGATTCAATGGTAATAGCACATGGTCATTTATCCCAAAGAATTATATAATTAAATATTTAACAAAATTGTATTCTAAAATGTCATTCCATAGTAGCTCTGACATGGCAATAATTAAAAAACTTCCAAAGTTTTATCAAGAAGTAGTAATAGGCTTATGCAGATCAAATAACATGGAAGAACCCCAGACAAAAAATGAGTTATAACATAATATGGGGTAATTCTTTGTTTAAAGTCAACAATCAATGTATGTTTGATAAATATTTTATAGAATCCGGGTATATATACATTAACGAGACTTTCTGGAGATAAAAAAATTCTTAAAATGTGCTTGTTTTTTTTTATTTTTTTTATAAAAGTACAAGCATTTCCCTTTATAAAAATGTATAACACTTTAGGGGTTTCGGGAATAGATTTTGGTTTATGGACCATACAAAAGATCATGTATACAATTTCGGTACAGTCAAAATTAACATTGACTGAATTTTTCATTGTATTTGTATAATCTTTTGTATGGTCCATAAACCAAATTCCATTCCCGAAACCCCTAACGTGTTATACATTTTTAAAAAGGGAAATGAATGTACTTTTATACTAAAATAAAAAACAAGAACATTTTAAGAATTTTTTACCTCCAAATTCTTTTTATCTCCAGAATGTCTCCTTAAAGATGTTTTATAAATTTATCAAACAAACAAAGTTATTATAGAACTATTTATATGTTAAAGAGTTGTCTCAAACCATACAAAGAAATAAGAATAAGCCGGATAAGGGAAAAGATAGATTTCAAAAAGAAAAAGGAAAATATAAAGATTTTTATAAGGTTCTTATTTCAAAAAAGATAATTGATAATAAGAGTTGTAATAAATGGTCAGCACTATTTGATGGAGATATTATTAATGACCAATTTTACCTGAACAAAATGAAATGTTTACTTATATAGCTACCTATTGGAACCTGCCATTTTGTCTTTGGCAAGACTTTCGCTCTTTTTTCAAGAGCTTCCTCGGGCTTAATGAAACGATCCTCTCACTGGGTCACATGACCGCCACAAATTAGGCGATCATGTGACAGCAGAGCTGTGTACAGGGGGGGGGTAAGTCGTAGCCGGTGTCGCGGTTCATCCGGGGTTGGCGCTGTCTGATTTCAATGGCCTCACGGATTTTCCTTCGCAGCTCTATATCCTCACGTGATTCCACTTTAAAGTCACTGTGGCTGATCTTGTGTCCTGTATCCCTGATGTGGTCCCCAATTGCCGTCGGAACGCATTTTGGGTTTAGATGTTTCTTGACTCTGGTGTTCAGGGTCCTGCCTGTCTCCCCAACATATGTATCCTGACACTGAGGATAGATAATACCACACTTGGCACTGTCTGGAGACTTGTCCTTGGGAGAAGGTAACATTGACTTAATGGTATTGACTGGCTTATGGTAAGTACTGATCCCATGTTCACGGAAGATGTTACTAAGTTTTTCTGAAAGTCCTCTCAGGTATGGAAGGCACACTGGAATCTTGGCCGTCACTTCTTTAGAGACATCTTCTGTGGGCATCTTTTCCTTGGGCTTGGGTAACCTGAAGATCCATGGTTGGTATCCATTATCTTTGAGAACTGCTTTCACATGGTCTCTTTCTCTAGCCTGGTCCTCCCGAGTGGTCACTAGGTTGTCGGCACGATGGAGTAAGGTGCATACAACTGATCGCTTGTGGTCCAGATGGTGATTGGAATTGAAATTCAAATATTGATCAGTGTGGGTAGCTTTACGGTATACCTCGACCGATGTTGTGGCATCATCACTAATCTTGATGCACGTGTCGAGGAACGGAATCTTAAAATCCACCTCCGGCTCATTCGTAAACTTGATGTTTGGGTCTATGCTGTTGATGTGTTCTGTGAACCCCTCGATGAAATATTAATGCATCAAGACAAATGTGTCATCCACATACCGATACAATAGTTGGGGCGGGTTGGGCGCTGTTTCGAGGGCTCTGGTTTCAAACTCCTCCATGTATAAGTTTGCCACAATAGGTGAGACTGGGATCCCATGGCCGCTCCATGGGTTTGTTTATAAAACTGTCCTTTGTACACAAAGTATGTGGTGTTCCGGCAGAACTCCAAGAGTTGTAGAATCTGAGGGGGTTTTAGGCTGGTCCTTTTGTGTAATGTCTCGTCGTTCTCCAGTTTCCTTTTTATGCATTCTACGGCCTTATCAACCGGGATGCTGGTAAATAGTGCAGACACGTCATAAGAAATTAATTTCTGCCGGGTGGGACTTCTAGGTTCTTAATCTTGTTCACGAAGTCGGCGCTATTCTTGATGTGGTGAGGAGACTGACCGACTAAGGGGGATAGTATGTCCGCTACTAGTCTCGCTGCTTTATAGGACACGCTACCAATACTCGACACAATTGGTCTCAGAGGGTGGCCCTGTTTATGGATCTTTGGAAGACCATACAGCTTTGGGACCTCAGATGCCCTGGGGTAAATTCGGCATTTTAATGACTCTGAGATGAGGCCTTCCTTACTCCACTCACGTAAGATCTTCACCAATTGGTCCCAGTGAGAGGATCGTTTCATTAGGCCCGACGAAGCTCTTGAGAAAAGAGCGAAAGTCTTGCCAAAGACAAAATGGCAGGTTCCAATAGGTAGCTATATAAGTAAATGTTTATATAATGGAACCCAATAGAAGTTTACATTCTGTGAAAATGAAATGTATTTTTGATCCAAAGATAAAAGATTTTAACTGTAAGTTATATAATAACCTATTACCAACTATGTCCAATCTTTTTAGGTGGGGAAAAGCTGAATCCCCATACTGTATATATTGTAAGAACGTAGATCACAATTCAATAATTCAATTCACTTACTCATCAGATGTCCTATTATAGAACATATTTGGAATATATTTAATCGTCTAGAAAAAAGAAACTTAACTTCCCAAGATATACTACTTGACATAGCAAATGAAGTAGTTTTGAATAATATATTAAGTGAAATTAATTTTATCATTTATAAGAAATATCTAATTGACAAAGATAAACCAAATGATATGGTTCCCATTACACAATTTGTTAAATTTGAATTGGTATATTAATCCATGAAATATATTCTTCATCAAATAAATTATTGTTTCTCCAATATAGCAATCATATTAAAAACATCATATCGATTTTATAGATTGGTAACGTTTAAGATGTTTTATGTTATTTTTCCTTTCTTTTTTCTATATTTTGAAAGCTATCTTTCATCAGAAGAAGTATAAGTATTTAAAGATTCCAAAGTCCCCTGACCTATTAATCAATAGATTTGTCAAATTCACAAATGTTGAAAAAAAATGTATATCAATGCGTATTTGTTGTATTTGAGAACGAAAATCAAATTTTATTAATATTTTGAACTTTTTCTATTGATTAGAAAAAATAAATAAATAAATAAATAAAAAAAGTAAAGTATGTATAGAGGACCAGTAAAACAGATTAAAAGTATGGGTAGTCAAAAGTGATGATCTGATCACTGATGCATAGATGCATGGGCCCCAGGATCATGGGAGAGGGTAGGGGGTATAAATGGTCTACTATGTTTTACAAACCCTACACCAGTATATGACTAGAGTAATCTGTATGGTGTGGTGTTTGTAAAGCATAGCAGTAGACCATGTATACTCCTACCCCCTCCCACGAGGCTGGGGCCCATGCCTAGATGTGTGTAATTAATGTATGATGACGCTGCTTTTCTTAAGAACAACGAGTGCGACTGAGTGGCAACCTGTACCCATACACCGGGCGAGTAGAGTATAGAATGGCCGATGGACAGTGGGGCACGATATGTGATAGTGTAGGGATTGATACCGTGGGACTCGAGCATTGGCCAACGGTCGCATGCAGGGAAGCTGGATATTTACGGTGATTTTTCTTTACATATCTCTAAATCTCTAAATATTATTTCTCCAATGTCTTATGGGAAGGACATGTGTACACATACATGTATGCCTTTAGCGATAACTGTAAAATGAAAAACCTGACAAATATAGTTCAACCTTAGACAGGCTTTTTTTTTAACACGAGTGGGTATTTACATTGACTACTGAATGGTACTGTCATCTGATCCCAATTCGGGGTTGGCCCGTTACATGCGAGTGGGACGTTGCTGTATTCAGTACATGACCCGGCATATAGCATATTGGTGTCAAGTGTGTTCATTCCATCATCTGTATTCAGTATGATTGGTTCAGCGCTTTCATAAGCACTGTCTGACCATGGTTGGGTATTAATTGCTGCACAGTCATTTTGCGCAATTGGTTGGATATAGTTGAAGCAATATTGGTGCTTTGTAACAATTTCATCATCATCATCAGTGTTTTGATTAACGTGCAGGTGCTGGGGTAACGTCCACATCAGTGGACCCCCTTCCAGGTAGCTGGCTAGCTGCACGCATGGCTGCTCGTACACCAGATCTCCATGTGTTTCTCACAAGAGGATCAATTGTTGAGATAAATTACATATTATTTTCCAGGGCTTCTGCAGCTTACCATTGCAGTAATGGAATAAAGCAAGGAATTATACGCGTTAACGCATCACTACCCATTGCAATGAACAATATATATGATTGTAATTCCAACTTCAAACCATTTTTGTCTGATTGCTGGCAAAACTTTACCTGTGGTCACAGTGACGATATATGCCTTATATGTGAAAGTAAGTAACTTTATCATTTAGTAGTGATTTCTTAGCATCTGGATTCATCATAGAGAAAGGAAAAAAACCTACTCAGATGCTTTTCTTCTCGTCTAGAAGCGACGTTTCGGTGGACGTTTCACCTGCGTCAGGCTTCGATGGCAAAGTGCACCGAATGTTGTTGAAGCAGAGTGCAAAACAACAACATTCGGCGCACTTTGCCATCAAAGCCTGATGCAGGTGGAACGTCCACCAAAACGTCGCTTCTAGACGAGAAGAGAAGCATCTGAGTAGGTTTTTTTCCTTTCTCTATAAGTAACTTTAATAATTTGCTAGAAATGCAGATACATGTATTTAGTTTTCGCAAAATATGAAAGGGTGTATTTATTTTGTCGGGTAGATTTTGAATTTTTGAAGGACATCCTGTGATTAATTAACTGAAGGGTGTTTTTGTAATTCCACAATCACTTCCTCCAGCAAGTAGCAACAGGCTGATTTTATACCTTTTTATTGAATCATGGCCTATTAGAATGCTCTTATTGAATGACAAAATCTGCTCTTTTTGTTCTTTAATTGAGGTAAAAGTTGACGTTCATTTTATGTTTTAATACACTCTATATAACGATTTAATATATCAGTGGCTATCAAAATTGAAAATAAAAACAAAAAGAACAAAAAATCAACAACAATGATGTAATTCTTAAACTCTTGATTTCCAATAGAAAGTTCATTTTCAAGTAATCTGCCCCAGTTTCAGAAGAAAAATATAAGAAGTGCAACGGTGCATTGAAAGAGTAATAATATAACAGGGCCAAATTTCAAAGCGTTTCTAAGACAAAGACATAAACAAGTGACAGTAAAGACAGTTTTGTTAGCTGCAACTGATCATCTCTATCCTTTACCCTTGATAGGCTGCACGTTCAAAGATGTGCCACATGTGACTAATGCTTCAAAGGAGATCATGGATACAAATTTTGGGAGCAAAGTTACCTACACATGTGACAAGGATCTTGTGTATTCTGACGACAGCACTCAGCAGACTATCATGTGTGACTGGAGTGGCAATTGGACACAGCTGCAATATATCTCATGTCAGCGTAAGTAAATCCAAGTGACCAAAGTTGTTTAAAGATAATGCTCAGCCAAAGTAATATTGTTTTGTAAAGCCCAGTGTCAATGATCAATGCCTTTTCCATTGCAAGTTTAAGCAAAATGATATCTCTACTGTTCACATTTTTACACTTTTAAAAATACCATGCCCTCTTGCTACAAGGTCACGTGAAGTTGCATAATACAATGATTTTTACCAGACATAACATGCATTTTTATTAAACAGCAGATGTCACAATCAACATTGAGATGATAAGCGGCCTCTTCTGTGCACCGTCAAGTTACGTCTGTCGAATATCATTCCGTTAACATTTCTCGCCTTCATGTGTTTTGTTGGGTATATTATAGTGTGGCATTTAAATTGCTCTACTTTGTCTTTTTGTCAGGGTCTACTACCTGTCATAGTTGCTGATCCCGTGGTCTGTTAGCAAATTGTCTATGGGTTTCTTACCCTGAATTGCATACTACATTCACCGCTCACTGTATTTCAGACTATGATGAGTGCATTACCGGCCCGTGTGTGCACGGAACGTGTACGGACGCTGTCAATGACTACACATGTCAGTGTGAGCTTGGCTGGGATGGCAAAAACTGTGACCACGGTAACATCTACACTGACTAAACCATGGGTACTGTAGTCATTATTTTTCTTGAATTACAGTCTTTTGAGACACAAATTTACAGGTAATGTCTGTTTGCACCTCCAAGGTTGTTGTGCTGACAGTCTGCTGTCTTTTTTTTCAAAACTGTTTCAAAACATTTTCAAGAACTGCACTGACTAACCCTTGGGTAGTGATTATTTTTCTTGAATTACAGTCTTCCGAGAGACAAATTTAGATATAATGTTCGTTTTCACCTACAACGGTGTTGTGCTGACCGTCTTGTCTTCTTTTTCAATTTTTGTACTTTTGAAAACTATTGCTTATTTGCTGAAATGTTCATGTAGTGACTACTACTCCTAGATTTATAGGTACTTTAAGCATTACCATTAGGTTGTAGAGTTTTGAAGGTTTCCAATGCCATTGGTCATTTCCTGTGTACGTTGGTTACAGTTGTACTAAATTTATGAATCTGGAATACATATTTCATGACTTCTGGATTTTAGACATCAATGACTGTCATAATGACCCGTGTAATAATGGAAAATGCCAAGACATGGTAAATGACTTCCTTTGTGTATGTGACTCAGGCTATGGTGGCAGACTTTGTGATCAAGGTAACTCGTTTGATTTTGTTTATTTGTACATTTAATGACTAAGCATAAAGATGGAGTACTGATAACCATGATTTTATTTGTTTATACATAATTGTAAGCATTGAAAAACTGCAACACAACAGCAACTTAATTAACAAAGAGTGATCTGAGGTCAATCAAAGTCTTATATGATCCATTTCAGACTATGACGAATGCTCGTCCAGTCCGTGTGTCCATGGTACATGTGAAGACCATTTCCAGGAATATACATGTCATTGTAGCAAAGACTGGGAGGGCAAGCACTGCCAACATGGTAAATATTCGCAAGAAACATTGGGCTCAAGATTAACATGACACGCTAACCACAGAAAGACTGTTTAAATGGATTATATCAAAATATATTGTTCTTTTAACTGTTAATGCATTGCTTTTTTGAAAACAAACTGCTCAAACACAAGATTCTTCTTATTTTGACATTTATTCAAATATTAAAAACCACAACATTGAAGAGCAGATATTAAAGACCATAAGTAGACTTGCTTCCAAATGGGCATACGTTATAATCCACAAAACCTTTGATTTACAATTTTCAGTTTTATAAGCAAATGTAAGACGTACATGAAAGACGAAAAGAAAGAAACAAATTACCAGTGAAGCTACAATGTAGTTACTTGCATTCCTTACTCTTTCCACCTGTTTTCTCAACAGGGGTGGATATACAGTAAAACCTCATTATCTCTATATTCTTTATCTCAATTTTTCTTTTATCCAGAGATCAGTTTCATTTCCCTTCAACCAAATTATGAATCACATAGGCAGATCGGGCAGGGCGCAGGGGACACGCCCCCCTTTTTCCCACCAAAATACTTAATTTCCATAGGGTTTTTTACACATCGGCCATCGATTGCGCATACAAAACCCATGAAATCCCTGAAGTGTGCCCCCCACCCCCTTTTCTAAAAACCTGGATCTGCCATTGAATGAACATAAATCAGTTGGCATCAATCACACTGTTCGGCCATACACACAATCCGTGAATTTTACGTATGATGTGAACTCCCCGTTGTAGAGGTCAATAAATTTCACGTCATACGTAAAATTCACGGATTGTGTGTATGGCAGGTTTTAGTGATTGGTGCTCTATCTCGAATATTAGCTATCTCGAGCATTTTACTGTTATTCCTATGGATTCAAGATGATGAGTTTCTATTGTATTCATGATGGCAACTTGTGTACAAACAATGTGAAAAGTTGACCCATGTTCCAGCCATAGACCACTGTGCAGAGCCAACCCCTTGTGTGCATGGGACATGCAGTAACCAGGAGGGAGGCTACCTGTGTGACTGCCTCGCTGGGTATGAGGGAGTGAACTGCACTGTTAGTGAGTACAATGTACACTTTTGGTTGTAATGTATGTGAGGCTTTGTGTGAAGGCGCAGAAAGTACTAGATGAGGGATATAAATAAACTTTATATAGAGCACTGGAGAGCATGTGCTTTATAAATTGGTAAAAATTTTAACTGGCTGACTGCCTGCAATTTGACATATTTACATCACTAGGCAAACATTGCTAATAATCTCTCTGGCAAAATTCTGCCAGTACCATGATTATCCTTGACAAGATGTGAAATCAGTTGAGAAATTGACAGTTTGCAAGTGATACTTTCAGGCCTTCTAGATGGTTACGATTATTGCTAAATGTTTGTCATATAAAATGAAATGAAAATAAGTGAAACCTCTCTCTGCCCATTGAAGACAAGGACGAGTGCTCTCCCAGCCCCTGTCAACATGGCTCATGTGTGGATGGTATTGCTGCCTACACGTGTCACTGTGATGAAGGCTGGGATGGCGACCTCTGTGATCAAGGTTAGTACAAAACACAGATGACTATGGCTGCCATGACTATATGTTCTGGAACTACTTGTAGTATTAGACTCTACATCGTCATATCTCACAGCTATATACGGACTATATAGCCGTGATGCAACCATATCCACATTTGTTGAACTTACGAACAAAATCCAACCAATCACAAGACCCACTTCTGAAATGTTCAGCGGGGAATTCAAACGTCAACGTACGATCTTAATTTGCCGAGTAAGAAAACCCGAGTATTGATTTTATTTTTGAAGTAAGTCTAGCCTAGTGAAGATTCCCCACTAAAAAGACAGTTGTTAACCCACAGGTTGAATGGACTTGTATGGGCAGTGTGAGTGATCAGCCCGTGAAGAGCAGCGATGTAGACTCTAAAGATGAAATAGTAATGTTCCAGACTGAGAGGGGATTCATAACAATTGTGCACTTGGTGATAAGTTTTTGAAATTTGGCACCATGATAGGTATGGGCATGAGGATCTTAGAAACCACTGGCACCAAGTTGCCACTCCTTGCGATAGGCCTGACCGCTGGAAATTCAATATGGCCGCCGCCAATCATAGGGAAGGGTGTGTTTGCAGACTATTATTTACTCCCTCTGTGCCCCCAATGATTGCGAGGTTTTACTGTATTTCTCTGCTGTCAGACGTAGATGACTGCTGGCCTGACCCGTGTGTGAACGGAACGTGTGAAGACCGAGTGAACGACTACACATGTAAATGTGAACCGGGTTATAAGGGCAAAGACTGTGACCAAGGTGAGATCAGAAGTAAACACATGCCAGTCTCAAATTGTTCAGAAGACGGTTAAATAAGAAAACCTCATGGTCAATTTCATACTTTCATAATGCTCTATGAAAGTAAGACTTTATTGACAAACCTGAGCTGATAAATTTTAAACAACCAGTGCAAATTGATAAAAGTATGTATCATTTTAGAAGTGGATTTTCTAAATATTTCTAAATATTGTTTTTAGTAGAAGTATGATTTGATATACAGTTGTAATCATTTAATCTCTATTTTGAAAGGAGGAATTGAAAAATTCAAGTTGACAAAATTGTTAAGTTATCAGTGGAATTTCTATCTGAAGTATCATGAAGGGAAATGGCTATATGTTGAGTTAGCCATAAATTTGTCTTCGTAGAGATAGAGATAAATGACTTTGATTTGATTTTCGATCACCAATCGCACTGTTCGACAATATACTAAATCCGTGAATTTTATGTATGACGTGAAATTTAGTGACCTCTACAAAGGAAACGTCAGGTCATACATAAAATTCACGGATTGTGTGTATGGCCGGTTTTAGCGATTGGTGCTCTATATCGAATATTAACTTCTCTAACTTCACTGTACATATAGATGATATTTTAACTGTAGATATAGACGACTGTGTGATGAAGCCCTGCGTCCACGGTACATGTGTGGACGAGGTTAATGACTACCACTGCCAGTGTGAGCAAAACTACATAGGCAAAAACTGCGATAACGGTAAGAGACCTTTTATAATGTTAAAACTGTTACAACTGTTTAGACATCACAGACATGTTATATCTTGCACAATTTAAGCAAGCATCAGTGTTGTGTTCCACTTTCAGAAGATGGCTGTGCGCCCAAACCATGCGATCATGGCGAATGTGAAAACTTACTCAATGACTACAAATGCTTGTGTGATCTTGGCTGGGATGGCAAGAACTGTGACAATAGTAAGAAAATGTTTTAGTACATGAAACCAACGACAAGAACACTATGTGTTTTCGTGTTTACACACATCATCAGTTTGTAAAACCATGAAAATGATATTGGAATATAAACACTTTACAAGATTATTAATGATGTGTGTAAACACGAAAAGACATAGTGTTCTTGTCGTTGGTTTCATTTAATAAAATAAGTAAGAATATGCTTTAACATATATTGCTACAATTACACAGTGTTGTAAACTCATCGTTGTTCAAGGAATACCTATTTACAATTCAATTTGAAAAAAAAAAGATTATTTGGAAGCTAACCTATAGTTTTGTCAATCATGCATCTTGACACTTTCAACAACTTTGTCATGAAAAGTACAATTGCAGCTTCATTTTCTTTTTGTTTGAGGTGTAAAACTGTAAATAATATATTTTAATTTCTTCTAAAATCATATGGTTTTTGTTCAGTTACATTCATAAGAAAAAGACTTGAGTTATGAGACATGAATTTCCATGTTATAGACAGAGATGATTGCCCACAAGAGCAGGTATGTGGGTTTGGAAAATGCGTAGATGGGGTCCATGAGTACACTTGTGAATGTGAAGCTGGCTGGTCAGGAGAAAGCTGTGAATCTAGTGAGTGCTAACTTCTGTTCAACAAGCTGTTACGAGAGACAAGCCCACTTGGTCACTGTCTGAAACTGACCTCTACCTTCAATTAGAATAGCGGCCTTTACGTGCAACACGATCGGACATTTTCTATGTTGATTCATATGTTTGTTGTGGGTCTTGTTATCATCAATAATAGTGTACTGTATGCTACTGTAAAGCTTTTGTGATGCATTTCACATGTTACATCAAAGAGCTTGCTTTGATTTTTCTTGAAATCTCGTGCTATCTGTGTAATTGACCATTCTTTTTATACATTAATATTGAAGATAATGGCCTGCTCTGGTGGCACGTAATGGACTATCCTTTATGTGGCAGCGTAGGGTGGCTAATGCAAGCTGATCATTGTTAATTTACACCTAAAGGCGGCTTTTATGGTTGCACATACAGGTTGGTTTCAGATGGTATTGGTGTGAATTTGATTGGTGCAAGTGTGTATAACAAGGCAACCAACAGGCCTGATCTTAGTGTGAACCCTATGTCTCAATAAAAAGCTACCAATTGCTCATTAGTCAAGATTGTTCTAACCACTGGCCAATCCTGGAGGGAAAACCCATTACAATAGATAGGAACTAACAATTCTTTTATTTCAACAGTAAATACTATCAGTCATCTTCAGACACTAAAATTACATTTTAGAAACAGTACTGCTTTTACAATAATATGTTAGAATTTAGTGAATTATGCAGTAAATGTTAGATATTGGTAACAGTTACAAAATGTGAACAAAGTGCTACTAATCTGAATTACAGACATACTTGAATGTGCTTCCGACCCATGTATAAATGGGGAGTGTGAAGATCGGATCAACGATTACTCATGCAAATGTCTGGCTGGCTGGAGCGGAAAAAACTGTGATCATAGTACGTTTCTCTTTAATTCATTTTGGTTTTCCAATTGTTTGAAATTTATTTGCTCATGTTTTGTTTTGGCAATTTTATAGCTGAGGGTTTTAATTGCAAATATAGCAGTTGCCCAATTGCAATTCTTCTGGTATAAATTGTGTAGTGAATATTTTTTTGTTGGCAAATACAAGAAATATTCAGATATACATGCATACAGTACATGTAAGTATTATTGTTTCTCAACTCGCACTATATTGTTTAGTGCAGTTGATTAATGTAGCTAGCTGACAGTTCAACTATTTTATGCAAATTCAATCAACACCACTACCAACGAAACAATTTTTTCAGGAACATAAAAAATAAGGCAGGCCCCTTACCCAGGTCAGGTGAATATGTGCCTGATCAGTCATCCAAATGAAGCCTTCGCAAAAGACATGAACATTCTTTCAATATCAGATGCAGATTCACTTTAAAAATTGTTATGCCTGCTAAAACTTTACAGGGCCATGTGAAATTTTAAATCAAAGTGAAATTCTTCGAATTGGTCTACTCCTGTTTCTCCTTTCGATTCATCAAAGTAAGGAAAGGGAAGACCAAAACAGACTTAATATGCAGTCATGCAGAAAGATCGGGCACGCTTGGGCATGGGTCTGTTAGATCCTGGTATCAGACTGAAGAGCTTGGAGAGGATGGTTGAGATGTAGACTTGGCAGTCATGCCACACCCTCTGAATGAGGAATAATTAAGGCCCGCATAAATGAATTCAGGATTTGATTGATTGATTGATTGCTGGCTTGTAGACCTGGACGACTGCACTCTCCACGGCTTCCCCTGTGGCGACCATGGTCTGTGTCAGGATCTGGTGGCCGGCTACAAATGCCTCTGTGACGACGGATATGACGGCAATCACTGCGACCATGGTAACAATGATATGTGTGTTTCCCAGTGCTTGCGGAAACATTTTCAATCTTCTCTCTCTGTTTCACATCTTTTTAGCAACCATAATCGCTTTCTGCTTGTGATGATGGATTCATTCAGTCTCACAACTTTGTGGTCTTGAGTTCGAGTACCCCCAGGGCTGCTTGATATAGTTGAAATGGAAGCTTAGCAGCTATGTCTATCGTGGTAGAGATGCTTGCTAAAAAGATGTGAGATAGAGAGACAGAGAAAGAGTAGCTTCAAAACATGGTAATAACAACAATGCCACATTTTGATTGTAAATACTGTAAGTATGGGTTTAGTAAAGAGTAATGATGGTCATGCAAAATTAGTTTGCAGTTAGACACACAATCTGTACTGATTAAACATCACCAAAAATGTCAAGCAACTCTGGTAAACGACCATCTAAGAGCCCAACCGCAATTGCAGTTCAAAGCACATTCATGGAAAACCCCTCCAAAAATTCACTATTTTCAACCTACAAGCCATAGTTAATTGGATTGTTGTATGTAATTTGTGCTTCTCGAAATCTAGATGTAGACGATTGTTTGTCTGCTCCGTGCATTCATGGTGTGTGTGAGGACTTGGTCGCTGACTACAAGTGCCGCTGTGAGGCTGGCTGGCTGGGCAAGGTGTGTGAGCTGAGTAAGTAATGCTTGTAATAGTGTTATGATGATAATAATGATATAATTCTATTTCGCACAAGATGCATAGTAATAGATCAATTCAAAGTACAGATTAATACAATGTGTAAGAGCATAGTTAAAAGCATGATTATTTAAAAAAGACGTTTTACATATTTGAAGAATTCATTTTAACAATAGCTAATTATTGTATTTTAAGATACCTCTAATATTTTGATCACTATCAGTCCATCTTGTTCATAGAAACGAGGTCATTTACTCAGAACTGAACCAACACTCTCTTGAGGTTGTTTACTTCTAAGTAGTTTCTGTGAACAAGATGGACTGATAGTGATCAAAATATTAGAGGTATTTTAAAATCCAATAATTAGCTATTGTTCTCATTAATTCTTCAATATATAGTAACAAATACATAGCTAATGAACTTGTTTAATAATGAAATATCTTTGATTTTCTTCATCATATATTATCATATATAATCATGCCATTTGCCAATATGCCTCTAAGTTAGATAAAGACTGTTTCATATAACTACACATACACCATCTCAGGCTATGTGTCCTTGAAAACAAGTAAGTGACTGGAGATAAAATAACACTATATGCATATTGCATAACCCCTGTATTTATGCCACCACATCTAACTATGGGAAAAAAAGTCTAACAATCAGAATAGATTATAGCTCTTAAAAATATCAAGACAGTTGAATTTTTTCAAGGATGGAACAAAAATTAGCAATGATGCTTATTCAAGAAATCCCATCAAGTAATTATAAAAAAAACTAGCTTGTAACATTTGCTGGGTTTTGCGATGCAGCTGAAGTGTGCCTTGAGGACATTTCCACCTTGAGCGTGCCAGGTGTGAAGAAGCTCAACTCAAAAGGAGACATGGACTTGACCGTGTTCTATAGATTCATGTTCCACAAGGTTGGAACTCTAGTCAAATGGAAGTGAGTGCGTTTGGTGATTTAATTTTTGGTTTTATCGAACTTCTGATAATTGCATTAAGGCCTAGTTTATGTGGGAGGAGGTGGATGTTTGAATGGAGATCCAGCTATTGGTTTCTTGTGTGGATCCTTAGAATGTAGTGGTAATTGTGTTAAGTACCGTATAGGAGCATCAAAGCGTCCAGGGCCTTTAAATTGAAATTTTTTCAAATATTGGGGGGATGGGCTGTTACACTAGAGTGCAGTATTACTACATAATTCTTAGATTACATTTAATAAAAAGAGATAGGGGCTGTTATGCAAGGGTGGGCACTTGGATGGTCGTATACGGTATTATTGTGCTAGTAAGTTTAGTCAATTTGATATGATTACTTCTCGTCTTGAGCTATCCAAGTGTCAAATCATGTTTCACAATATTACATTACCTGCGGTTATAAGGACTAAGCCTAAACTACAACACCTTCTCTTCAGGTACTTTGCTGTATCAAAGGGGACAGTGAACCTTGGTGTTTGGAGGAAAGTGGGGACCGGCTTAGTATTAGTTGGAAGCAACAAAATAAAAGCAAACGGCTCTGGAATCCATGTAAATCATCATTTAGCCAAGAGTTTCTATTTCATATTTTCTATTCAAAATATAATCTAGCACTTCATTTGGATGTTATTCATAAACATTACTGCTTGCAATTATTGAAGAATTTGATTGTTTTTAAAGTACTCAAAAATTATACATAGAAAAAAATTTGACAATACTCAAATTGATGTTGAAGCTTACAATGCAATAAATGTAAATGTTTCATTTCACGCATGGAAATGTTTTATAGGAATTTCTAGTGCATCCAGATGACCAGATAAACGTTGAACCTGGCTATTTTGTTGGTGTTCACTATTCCTCTAATGATACTCATGGCATTTTATACTATGAAGACTCACGGTGAGACAATACTAAGGTGTCACAATGCTGGAAATACCAGATAATATTTTATTTTCTTCATTAGATTTTGAAATTCATGTATTAAGCTTGTCTGACAATGGATTCACACTTTTAGAGGAAAGTTGAATGGAGATTTGAGGCTTTTCTTAAGATGCATGATATATGTATTATCCTGTATTTCAGTTTTCAAAGAACCAGTGGTGTCTCTGACTCCGATGTGGGCCCCTATTTCAAAATTGATAAATATGGCACTCTACCCACAGGCAGTTGGTTTAAAAATGGAGATCCTATAGGGGAACATAGCAAGGGCATTTCTCTTGAAATGACCCTGAATATGTGTCCTGAAGGTAATATTTTGTTATAAATGTGCCTAGTATAAATACAGGCACATACCTCTAACTGATGCAGGTTACAACCTAAACCGCTTGTCAATCGACATCATGGTTAACTGAAAGATGTAAATAATGATCATGTTTGTTCATACTACAGATGAAAACGACTGTATCACAAACCCTTGTATTCATGGCACCTGTGAAGATAAGGTGGACCACTACGTATGCCACTGTAATGATGATACATGGATTGGCAGGAATTGTCACATAAGTAAGCAAAAGTGATGAGTATTCAATATATAAATAACACTTATTTTATCACTTGCATTATTATGCTCTGTGCTATAATCTTGCCTCCATATTTATATCAGAAACACACTATTTCTGAATAATCAGTTTTAGTATCTAAGGAACTTATTTAAAAAAAAGTCATATTTAACCTGAGAATATTGTGTAAGCATTTCAACACACTATATTAATTTAAGCCTTATAGTTATGCTCTGTTATGCAAAAAGCTTTGTATCAAATGCAATTTTTATAACTCTTACAAGTTTTTATTCTAAGGTCCCATGTTATGAAAATAATCTAACATTCCATATGTAAGTTTGTAAGAATGTATGTTTGTAAGAATCCTAGTTACTTAGAGCAAATGCAAAGCTGGACGAACACAAAAGCAGTGAATTGGAACTCTCAATAGCTACATTTACATTTTTTACATGTGTGCTGTAGGCACTGTGGACTGTTCATCGTTCCCGTGCCTGCATGGAACATGCAAGAACAAAGTGAACGAAGGCTATGAGTGTTTCTGTGATGACGGCTGGTCAGGGAGGGACTGTGATGGTGAGGCTGTGCACCTTTTCACTCACATGCTGTGTTGAAATGAAAAGTAGACCTGTTGATGGTCTTTTGACCTCTAAAATGAAAACAAATCCACCGCTTTATGTGCATTTCTATTTGCCGAACACTACTTTGCTATCATTGTGTGAAATAGACCAGAGTTACACCATGTATATTTACCATTGTAAATGTATGGCTTCAGTTTTAGAACATCAACGTAAATAAACATGTGTTTGAAAAGATTCGGAAATGGTATATGAATGAGTAAATATAAAATCACAGCATCAGGGGAAAAACTGCTAATGTTGATATCGGAATCATTATTACTCTTGTAGACAAATTGTGTTTTTTTTTCTCTTTATTTTCAGTTGAAGAACTAGTAAAGTCTGATATTGTGGTAAGCTTTGATGCCTATGAGGATGAGGATGATGCCGATGACAAACTTTCCTTTGATAGTGATCCTCTCACTCCTCAACCTGAGATATTTAACCCAAAATGCGGCTCGATTACAATCGCAGGTGCAGGTGAAAGTCTTAAAAATGCAAATGAATTTAAGAAGAGCCAGACTATACTGCTGGAGATGGATATGCACATCACTTGTGAATATCAGCATTTAGGTGAGACCCGTTCATACTTTTATATGTTCTTATTGTTCTTAGTAAGCATGATTTAGCAAATACTGTTCAAATTGGACTGCGGATGTTCTCCACTTCGATCTATATCTTACTATAAATGTAAAATTAGCCTAAGTTTTGTAAGTTTTGATTTAGTTATTGCATTGGACTTCTGAGAAAATTTATGTGAAAAATCTTATTGTTATTTAGAATTTAGATGGAAAGTGAGGAAGGCAACATCGGGTGACTGGTATGAAATGTTAGAGAAATCACAGAATCTGGAGATTGCGCCTTTTTTCCTTGACTTTGGGGAGTATGAAATAAAAGGAGAGGTTTGTAGTATGCAAATTTCTTTGTTCAATACACTGCTATATTTAGGGGCGAATGCCTAGTTTTGGCACTTTGATGAAAAGTATTGCATAGGATCATTCAAATGGATTACTATACCATAGATTTTAATTATCCTAACCAACCTTTTGTCACATAACTTCCTTTAACCAAACGGATTTCTATAAAAGTAACACCATTTTGTGCAGAATTGCCAAGGGTAAATAAAATCCATGGCAAACTAACTCAAATCCTTGTATACATTGCGAGATACTGAAGTGTTAGTATATTTTCCGTAACCTTTACCGAGTGCAGTACTTTACATGTCCTAGTGTTACGTCAAACGTATTATACAGACTTATCTCACTTAGTAATATTTTCTAGAGGGGTCAAAGCGCATAGTGTCATGTATCATGTATGTGTGTCATATATCAGGTTACAAGTTCACATGTTCTTGAAAGCTGCTTTTTTCATGGTGTAAATAATAAAGAGACAGACTATAATGGGTTATGACATGAAATTGAAACAGTGAACATATATTATCTTATTCTTTATGGGTCGAGGGCAATTTTCACGGTTTATGAAACTGTTTTTATATTTTGTGCTTACCAGCTTGCTGTTCACGTCTTGGATTCTTACAATGAATTTCAAAATCTGGTCAACAGTGGGTTTATAACCATCAACCTTGCTCAGTTAGTGGCAAAAATAAAAGGAGGTGGCAGTAGAAGTATAAGTAAGTGCTACATAGTTCTACAGTAATTATGAATATGTTATTGGCTGTAAAACATTTTATCTTATACCTGATACTCATAAACTAGCATCAATCTGTAATTGACAAAAAAAAATGAATTTCAGCTCCCAATAGTAATTAAAATTTGGCTGTACATGTAAATGATACAAAAGATGAGTGTGTAATCGTAATTGACACTGAAAGGGAATGTGTAATCGTAATTGCGTTTGAATTTTAAAATTGTAACTGACCCCAAGACTTCTTTAATACTAGAAGTAGTAGATGCAGTCTCCAGAGTTCCGACATACATCAGAGTCTTGTCACACGTACATTTTAGTGATGTGACAAGACTCTGACGTATGTCGGAACTTTGGCGACTGCTTCTATAAATATATGCAAGGAAATACATTAGATCTGTGTAATTTATTTAATAGATTGAAGAAAAAAATCCAAATTAAAAGTAATAATGGAAGCATATTATAAAAATCAATAATGATTAAGTAGATTGTTTATTCAATGTTTGTTGCTAGTTTTTTACACATTATAATTGATGTTCAGTGCCAGTCAGATGGTTTTCACAAGGTTGAGGATCAAGTTCATACTTTTGTAGGTACGGGAGGCACGCTACTGTTAGATGCAAGTGGTTCATATGATCCAGATATGCAAAAAAGATTGGATTATGATCCTGATCTAAAGTTTCATTGGTATTGTATGAAAGGAGCTAGACGATATTTGCCCCACGATCCTCCTATCAATAGTAAGAATAAATATCAGTAGAAGTCAGAATGGTTAGAATACCTTTATAACAATTTGTATGCATTTTTGTATTTCATTGTGCAGGTGAATTGGCATTTTTAACAAGATAATTAGTTTTGAATGGAGGTTACTTTACGGGTTTCTTCTTGACAGTATCAACAACTTTTCATTCTTGGAACCATGTCCATGATTTTTTTATCTTGCAGACATTTTGCTGTTGTCTCAACAGCTTCAAACTGCATCTGATGGCTGATCTTGAGTTTGTGCGACCATGTAGCTCACATGATACTAGTCAGAACCTTGCTAAACAGAACAACAACCCAGTGGAAAAGCCCAAGAAGTCCCATATATCCTATTGGTGAGCAGCATATGGGATTTTCGTATTTTAACAAAGAATGAGAAATCAAGAGACAAGTACCCCGTCCCAGACCAAATGACCTGGTGTGCCTCCCCTACGTCAGTGTGGTGATAGAGAATCTTTAGAAATGTGACATCAAATAATACCAGTGTAGAAAACTCAAGAAAATTTGGTCACAGACCACACGGTTGCTGGTTGGCAACTATAGAATGTAACCGGCCCTGACAAAAAGTAGCCTACCCATTGAGCTGTAAACTTTTGAAACCAGCTCGCCTAGGAAAAATCAGCCAACACTGCGTCTTCGATTAGGCTTTACTTTGTAACCTGTCAATACATATATAAAATCCTATAATAACTTGAAATCCATGTTACTAAAGCCCAAAGACATGGCCAAAAAGTAGATGTGACAGTGTGGTGTGATTTACCGCCTTAAATGCAGATTATAGTTCCAAATAGGTGTGTGAAATGCCCCGAGCACTGAACACGCGCTTAAAGAACATACAGCCGGTAAAATACCAGAACGCTGCAATTTGGCAACATGTAGCAGAGACCAGACACAGATCTACACCAGACAAAGATCCTGTATAAGGAGCCAAAGCAGCACTGTGTAAAAACCAGATCTCAACCGCAACGCTCCAACCGGTATACTGTGACCTCCATGGTCATCAGAACTGATGATCAGCTGCCAAAAGCACTGTTGATGCTGTCATCTAAAGTCTAGAGCCTACATCTTTGCAAGATAAAAAGTCATGGTTCCAAGAAAGAAAAGTCTGATGAAATAAAATAATTACTGTTATTTGTTAGAATGTTTCATATGGTTATTTTTATGCTCTTGTTTTGTACATGTATGTACTATGATGTGTTTCTCATTATCATTCACTTCCATTTAGATGAGTGCTTTGGCAAAGCCTTCGAAAACACTGGTGCCAGAATAAGCATACCAGTTGGGAACAATATCTCAACAGATACATACATATTCACGGTTGTTGTGACTAAGGAAGGCCAGAAGGAGAGAGCCCATGTAGCACAGCAGGCTGTGTATATTAAACCAGGTAATAATGGGTATATGATGGTGCTTAAGTAGAAGCATCCATCTGAAATTAGGGCTTTTAGTTTTCACATCACAAGTTAAGTCTTAAAATATAGACAAAAGAGCCCATTGTGTTCAAAATGGACAAAAATAAATCAAATAATAATAAAATATTGCTGTTTCTTTATTATTTTTCAATATCTGACATTTGTTATCAATAACATTTTTAATTTGAAAGATAAATTGAAGTTTACACATGGTTTTAACACACAATAATAATTAGACTGCATAACATACTTTCCATATGAAAAAAAAATGTGTACTGGTACCTGTATTATGGAAAAATGAAGAATACCACACAAAAATTAGATAAAGTAACAAAGACTGTCAGAGATAAAACTATCTTAATGATATGTTGTTGAACAATATTAGTGCCTTTAATGTTAATATTAGAATGTACATATAAAAATAGAATTGAAAATTGCGATAATATTTTAGTTCACACTATTTAACTGCTGGCAGTACCCAAGTTCAATATTGTACCTAGAATGGAAAAAACAATTGTACATTCTGTAATATGTTTGTGATTTTTTGCACAGTTTTATTTATTTACTATTTAATTATGTCTGTGTGTATGTATGTATGTATGTTTTATGTCTTTTCTATGGAATTATTCCAAAATAAAGGTTTCTATCCTATTCTGTTTCTATTAGTGTGAAATAAACTTTTGCATGTTATGTTAAAGTTTCTGCTTTGAAAAAAAATCAAGGTAAGTCTAATCAATATATTAACTCCATTTCGCATTCCTCTGTCATATGTCCCATTTCATTGCACGTGAAGCAGTATGGAGGGCTGGAGACCTTGTGGTGCCAGTCCTTACCTCCTGCTGCGTACATTGCTTGCTGTTGGTACTGCTGGTACCGCTGCTGGTGCCAGATGCCTTGCTGTGGGCAATCCTCAGTGCTGTGCTCATCAAGTGCTTCGCAGATATCGCAGAACACACTGGGGCAGGCAGCGATGGGCTTCATCTCTCGTGCTGGCACTGCCTGCTGCCTTGGGAGCGAGCCAATGCTGTCCCTGGCACCCAAACTCATGCTACTGTTGGTGCGCGCATCAGACACGTGCAGGCGCAGCTCTAGCTCCTCATTTTTACACTGCATTTCAAACATCATAGCATTTAGACGCATTATGTGGCTTTCTGCAGCTTCCTTTTCTCGTTTCAGCTGAAGCAGGACGGATTCGTTGTTTGAGGCTGGCTGTTCTCCACCTGGATGGTGGTGACTCTCAAGAGACTCCTTCATCACACGACCACCTTTTGTTTTCAGCTTTGCTAACTCCGCTTTTAGATTTGAACATTCTTCTTTGACGACAGCATGCTCAGCTTGTGCAAATTCTGCCTCTTCATGATGATTTTGTGCAATTTTCTTCATTTCTTCTAACTCTTTTGATAGCTGCTTACATCGGAGAGTCTCTTTCTTAACTTGATCATAATCCATTAATAATATATTTTGTTTTGCAGATACATGCATTGTTTCTTGTAGGTCATTCTTAAGCTGTGCGTTTGCATCTGTCAACTCACTTATTTTCTCTGATAGTTTCTTTTCTAACTGTTTATATTCTCTAGCCTCTTTTTTAGCTTCCTCAAACTCTTCTTTCAGTTTATTGATTTTGTCATCAGCTTCTTGCTGTTCTTTTAGCTGGGCTTTTAGATTTGTATTTTCCAAAACTAAATCTGCTGATTCTGCGAGTGCAACCTGTAGTTTATGATCGGTGTCTATTTGTTGAAGTTCTTGAAGTTTTTCTTCCAATTCATTTTCTCTTTCTTTGGCTTTGTGAAGCTGTTCTTTGAGGTCAATATTCTCAGTTGCTACTTCTCTAACTTCATGTAGTTTCTTTTTAAACTCACTTTGCATTGCAGCCAACTTCTTTGCTTTTTCCAATTGCCTTCGTAAACGATCATTATCAGCCAACATAGCCCTTGCGTCATCAAGCTCTAACTGCAGTTCACTTTGATAATTTATGGACCCTTCCACCTCACCTTGCAGATTAATGATTTTTTTATTTGCTTCTGTAAGCATCTCTTCTAATTTATTACATTTCCGAGCTTTTTCCTTAGCCTCTTTGAGTTCACATTTCAACTCACGGTATTTATCCATTACTTTCTTTGATTCTTGGAGATCACTCATCATAAGGTTATGCTCTTCAACTATTTTTTTTGCTTGTGCAAGTTCAGCCTTGAGATCACTCACTTCCTTACTAGTGTTCTCTAACTTTGACTTCAAATCATCATTTTCTTGCATCACATTTTCAACATTTTTACTAGCTTCATCTGCCTTCTTTCTTTCAGCTGACAGAATTTTGTTAGCATTTTCTAGTTCTTTATTTGAGTCATTAAGTTTTCCTCTTGTTTGATGAAGTTCATCTTTGAGCTGTTTATTTTTTGAAAGAGCTTCTTCAATGTCCACCATAAGTTGTAATTCCTGATCAGACTCTTTTTCTTTTGCTGCCTTCTCCTTGAGCTCTTGTAACTCCAATGTTAATTCCTTGTTGATTTTCTCAGTTTCTGCATAAAGTTCAGTTTGTTTTTTTAGTGATGTCTTCATTTCGTGGAGTTTGTCTTTCAGTAAACTATCTGTTTTTTCCGTAAGAGTTTCTTTTTCTCCTTTATCCTTGAGTTCCTGTAGCTCTACTTTCAACTGATTATTAGCCTTCTCACTTTCTATGTTGATGTTAGTTTGTTTATCAAGCGATTGTTTCAATTCATTGAGTTTTGCTTTCAGTTCACTATTGGCTTTCTCGATCCCCATTTTCAAATGAGCTTGCTTATCAAGTGATTTTTTCATTTCATTTCGCTCAGCTTCCAATTTAGTACGGTCTTGCATTGCCTCATCAAGTGATGCTTTCAATTCATCTACTATTTTCTTTGCTTCATCTGTATCGCAGATCATTTGAATCATTTTGTGATTTTTTCCATCTAATTCAATCATATATTCATTTGCTTCTGCTTCGTATCGATTGCTTGCTTCTTCTGCAACTTTTAGTCGACTTTCTAAGTCCTTTATTTTTTCCATTAAATCTTCATTTTGACACTTGGTTCTATTTTCTGTTTCCTTTTTAAGAGCAGCGATTTGTGTTTCTAAATCTATCATCTTCTTCTTTTCTTTTTCCAATTCCTCATCTATATTTTCTTTTTCTGTTGAGGGATTTATTTGGAATTTATTTGATGCTTCTTTGACTACAAATTCCATATTTTGTACCCTTCTTTTTCCTTCATCAAGCAGAGCCAACAGTTCACTTTTTTCACCACCAAACATATTAATTATCTCCTGTTGAAGAGAATCAAGAATTTCTCTCTTCTCAGAAAGCATGTGTGATATTTCATTGTGAAACGATGCATGGGTATTTTCTGCCACAAAGATGTAACGCTCATATTCAGCACGTAGCACTGAAAGCTCACTTTCTGTTTTATCCACCTGGATTGCCGCCTTGGCTACTGCAGTGCGTTCAAGCTCACGTTCACGTAAAAGCTGCTCTATGTAAGATTCCTTCTCTTTAAGTGCTTGCTGTAATGCAGACTTGGTTGCATTTATACTGATAGAAGATGGACGGATAGGTGCCTGTACACATTTTGCTTTCACAGATGATGTCGCAGAAACATTCGTGGATTTCGACCTTATGGAGTCTTGAGATGATGTTCGTTCTCTGCAAGAATTGTTTCTTGACCTTGTGCCAGATCCAGAACGCTCCCTTTGAGCATCACCAGCTTTGGCTTCTGTCCTTGGCTGGGAATTGGATCTGTCTCTTGCCATCCCTCGGCAGTTTATTGCCCTATTATTTCTAGGCCCTGGAGAGCTGGGTAGAAGTTGTGAATCTGATTGCTCTCTTGAGAGCACCTTAGACATGCGCCCAGACCGAGCTCGTGGTGAACCAATTTGCAGTTCAGAATCTGATTGCTCTCGAGTAATGATTTTAGCTTTACATACAGGTCTAATGGGTGAGCTTCGAGATCTTGAACGTTCTCTTGTAGGCTGAAGACTTGGGGAAGATTTTTTATTAGAATCTGGACTTGCTGAAGACATTTTACTGATTTCTGTAGATCGAGGTGTGGATTCAGAATGGTCCATGTTCTGGGAACTGTTAGTACACCTACTATTTTGAGAAATTGTAGTGGTAATTAGAGGCACACCAGTTAGACTTGTAACTTTGTAAATTGATGTAAATACTCCATGCATATTCTTGCACTGAAAGTATCTCTTGCCAGCAACTGATCCATCATTTTTCCCATTGGCTTCAAATAGCTCAACTCCAGCCCATTCGCCATTTGCAAAATGAGGAGTACCAACATAACGCAAAATGCCTTCTTTACAACCACTCGCCATCTTCACCACTACCCTATCACCTAATTTCACTCGAGATGAGTTTTCTTTAATGGGTATTTTATTAAACCTTGGAGTACTGGGTTGACTTGATTTTGATTTTTCTGTCCCAACTATGGCCTTTTCATCTTCTACCCTTGAAAGTTTATTCAATTTGACAAACACACCTCTGTAAGGCTCAGTCTGAAAATAGCGCACACCATAAAGACTTCCGTCATTTTTACCATCTTTATTATCGAGCTCAATACCTGCCCATGTTCCAGAGGCCACATTAGTTTTACCAATAAACGCAATCACGCCAGGTTTGTTTCCGCCAACCAACACTCGATCACCAACTTTAAAATCATCATCTTTTACATAATCGGACTTTACATCTTCAGCTTGCGGATCTTCGCCACCCTCATGTTTTTGCTCTTCCATGGTATCATTTAGGGATGTTGCTGCGTCATTTTCATAAGGTCCATCGTCTATTTCTATAGCATCACCTGTTGAATGGTCTGCAGACAAATTTGGTGGTGGTGGGTGTGTATGGTCCAAAGACTGGTGTCGATTCAGATTATCTAATTCCACTGATTCAGTGCTCTCTATCAGAGATCTATCCTCCGTTAAACTCATTTTAAACTATCTTTTTGCACAACTTTTAGGAAACGTAGACAAGAAAGTTTGTGAAACTTAAAATCTCAGCGCCGTTTTTGGCAAACTACATTAACATTACCCTCTGCTTTTGTCGTTATCATCAGATGTAGCACATGATGTTTCGCAATATATTTATTGTAGCTTATTACGTGCGCGCATCTTATTGACGATTAAAATCGTCAAAACTCTAAAAGTTTATCCATTTGTTTCAATGTTTATGTAAAAATATCCCAAACGCACAACGTACATACCAATACGTTAGACGTTGTCGTCTCATCATGCGAGATTTTTCGAGAAAAAAGTACTGCAGTGCTGTACTGAAGTTCGGACACGAGCGCGGAAAAAAAGAAGCGGTCACCCGGGAGCGGACTCTAAATAATTTTTAAAGTTCTATGCTATCTAAGCATGTTTTAAAAATTCAATCACGCCTATTTTATTGCATAATGAAACAAGGATTTGAAATGCATGTGTTGTCATGTAAAATGATCGTGAATAAATACCGCGCTAGAAGTCAAAGTAAAAGAGCTGGTGAAAGCACGTGCCACGTGGGCCGTCGTGGCGACCAGTGGCGTGTCTACCTGTCTTAGACTACCAGACGGATCCTATCAGACCTGAATCTGAGACTGAGTGAATCTTGACAGCGCCGCGCGAATCTTAGTCTAAGATCCACTTGAGTCTTGACATGTCATATTTGTAAGTTGAACAATTTTAAAAATCAGGACAACCAAAATTAACTATAGGATGGTGATTGTTCTCTTTGCCTTTGCCAACCAATTTCACTATGTCTATGTCTATGAAAGTGATGCAATTTTTATTTGTTGTATTTAAAAGGACCATTCAGTATTCATGACAGGGTGAGGTAGGGGGATTTTAAGGTGGGCCATGAACTTTTGTCACAAGGTTTGGAGGGGGGAGGGGGGCTATCACATTTTTTCACTCACTTCCGGGGGGGGGGGGGCTATCAATTTTTTCACAGAAAATTTACCCCTATTTTTTTTAGAGATTCTGTACTAAAATTTACTGGGATTTTTATATGATGGATATCCATATCAAATTAGATTTGAGTAAACTGACAATGATTGTCTTGAAACTGTTAGAGGAGGGGGGGGGGGGCATCAATTTTTATCCCATGAAATTGAGGGGTCTACCAATTTTTTCAGAGATTTGAGGGGGCTATTGATTTTTTCACATCATTTTTGGAAAATCCTCCTACCCCACTGTGTCATAAATACTTGAATGGTCCCCTAGATTTTTTCATGAGAAAAGATTTATATAAGTGTACAAATGAAATATTTTTTCATTGTGACACCGTGGTATCTACCTATTGTTTGTTGTTTATTTAAACTTCTGCTATTAGAATTCATCATTTAATAGGCATTTGTCCATAATGAGTGTGTACAATTAGATTGCACATGTTGAACACATGTCTAACTTGTCAATGAGTTCATAAATATGACAAAGCAGGATTTGATTTTGTCATCATGTTGTGGGTAACTCCTGACTTTAGTGTTGTTATACAAAACAACATTGTAGATTGATTGGCCTATAAATGTACTGCTGAATACACCACTGACTACAAAATTCTACATTTATATCCCCCAACAATTATTTATTTGACTGTAGGTATATTAGAGGTAAATGTAGAATGTGCGGGCAGCAATTGTGGTGATAAAATGAATCCACCCGACAAGCTGATTCTCAAGTCCCATTGTGAGAACTGTGATGGCAAAAGCAACGTGAAATATCTGTAAGCTTACATTTATTTTAATGTGGTTGATGTTGTTTTGATGTTTTATTACCATTCACTATCCTCCACTTATTAGTACAAAATGGTGTAATGTAAATTACAGCATTTAGAGTAAAAGTATATGACTATTTACATATTCAAACAAACTCAACATTCTCTAAAAGACCTAAGTTTCTACTTTACCTTGCCACATTTGAAATAGATGGACGCTGAAATCTGACAATGAAGCTGATTTGGTTGCAATTGATTGGGAAATGAACACAACCACAGGCAACAGAAAGCCCAACTTGGTTATCAAAGGCGGCGTATTGCATGAAGCAAGCAATGCTTATGAGCTCAAGATGACAAGTAAGGCATCAATTTTAACAATAAATTAAACCAATGCATTGCTAATATAATAAGCAACTTAGAAATAAAAGGAAAATTGAGAACAACAGTTGACTAGGTATATTATTGGAATTATTTTGTTTTGGAATCATAATGTTCTTTTATGCTGTGTGAATATATTGAAATATATATATATATATATATATATATACTATATATATATATATATATATATATATATATATATATATATATATATATATATATATATATATATATATATATCACACAGCTTAAAAGAACATTCAAAAGCAAAATGAGACCAAGCGCTGTGTACCAAATACATAGGATTTTTAGTATTATTGGAATTAACTAACATGTAAATATTGATATTAGAGGATTTTATCTCCCAAGTCTATAAGGGCTATACACATATCCTCTAGCAGAACTTGGACCCTGGAATCCTAGGTTTGAGTCCCAGCAGAGGCAGCTCAGCCTATATGTGAAGCCCTATAGACTTGGAGAAAGAATTCTCTAATGTCAAAACTATGTGTTTTTCTCTAAATTATTTCATCGCAGCTTTAAATAATAATGCCACATATATGTATAAGACACAAATATAAAGGCTTTACATATTTGATTAATGGAGTGGTTTTGGCCTAAAAACTTAGATGGGGTCATTCATTTCTGATGACATTGGAGGTAGGATTAGCTCAATCTCAAAACTACCAGTTGAGGCTCAACTATGAATTACATTCAAGGAGACGGATTGCATTCAGATTTTTTTTTGTTCTTCCTTTAATTTAGATTTCTCCAACAAAAATGTAAGCTTTAAAAATTGATTAACCCATAAAATCATAAAACTTTTCAATTTTAGCACTTAGAGCTGAATTTCTATGTTTGCAGTGTTCAGTGGCGTCGCGTCAGGCTTTGGCTCTTACAGATTTTTGATTAATGAACCGCCTGCAATTGGTAGGTTGATTTTAATACATGTACAGTATAGCACAAATCAACAGTGCTACACCTGTAGCTGATCAAACACAAAATACAAATCTTCCAGTTGAAATTATTATGTTTGTTGATTTCAAAGTTGTTTTAATACCTTTACAACCCATGCATCAAAGTTGAAGTAAATCAACTTTTCAGGCAAGTGCAAAGTGACGCCAGAAGAAGGTATTGTCATGGCAACAGACTTTGTCATCAGTTGTAGCGATTTTGAAGATGTTGACGTGCCACTTACCTATCAATTTCATTCTGTTGACAAAAAGACAAGTATGTGCCTTAAGTATTTATATAGCCAAAAGATTTTTTAAGTAATAACTGAAGTTCTAACCTCCAAAATAGCTTGCTTCATTAACAATATCATGCCCCTGAATGTACTTAAGTATTTATGCATGATTTAGTCATTGTCAATCATGGAAGCTGAATGAGCCATAGTATTTTAGTTGTTATAGGACAAATTGTTTCATCACTGTTTCGGCCCCATACCCCACCCTGCCACACAACCCCTTTATTTCTCATAGCCCGCGTACTGAAAATCATCTGAAATAAAATTTCTTGACTCTAAGCCAAGGACCTCAGTTGTAGTTTGTTTATTTTCCAGAAAGCCTTTTGCACTATGGTCCCGCTGACACCACTCCGCCGCTGTGGCTGCCCCTGGGGGAGAGAGACAGGGACTATCACCTCGGACTGGAGGTCAAAGTCAGTGATGCCTATGGTGCGCAGGTCACAGTGTACACGCATGTCAAGGTATTTATGCCATAGTAGCATACGCCAGCAAACCAACACTCGTTTTCAAACCAACACCTACATAATTTAGTGACATGTTGGTTTGCCGGCGAGCTCATCTATATATTTTAATGAGACCAGAGTTGAAATGTAATAAGTAGAATAAACAGTATTTTATTTATTGTTTTTGTAATCTTCTATACATAAAGCAGATATTACTGGATTACTCTCTCTGTCCTGCTGACAACAATCGCACACAAACGATGTACATAACTAGGTATCGCCGGCGAACATAACGTCCTCGGAGCTCGCGATGCTGAGCGACACGGTGGGTTCGACGCTGAACAACGGCACAACGAGCAGCCAGCATGCGCTGCAGATCATCCAGGGCGTCACCTCCATCCTCAACATGGCCGCTGTGGAGGAGCTGACGGAGGAGGGAGAGGAGGAGCGGGGGCGCCAGGTGCATGCAAAGGTAATGATAGGGGATTATGCAGATTTCTTCCCCACAATTTTTAGTTTTGCCTTGCACGTGTGTTGATCATTACCTAATGTTTGATGACAATACTTGATTCTGATTGGCTGAGAGGTGGAGTGGAAAAGTTCATATCCTGCACTAAAAAGTTGAAGACCTAGAATGATAAACAAACATGAGAGATGAAGGCAATTCTGGGCTCGCACGTGGGTTCGTGTTATCGCCATTTGCTAAAGATTCTAAAGATTGGCAAAAGATTTTAAAATTAAGAAAAAAAGTGTATATGTGTTATCAAAAGTTTGAATCAATTATTAGCCCTTATTAGCCAATCTACTTCATTTTTGGTGCAAAGCAGTGATCAGTAGAATTCTGTTGTTTTTTTCCTAAAGTTTTGAAAGTATGTATTGAGAATATTTTCCTACACTTAGTACCAACCCAGTGATCTATACTACATAAAAATATAAAATGCTTGTCCATATATCAACTAATATAGAGTTACAGGAAAGTAGTATTGTAGTACCAGTCCAACGTGTATGAAACTTTCATTGTTCTCACTGGCGTACTTGAAAATCAAATACATTAAAATATTTAAACTAGAAATAGTGTCAAAGTAACTAAAAGTGATGATGTTTGTGTTATTATTACCATGTTAATTGATAGCCCACACGAGGCGTTGATGAATTAATTTTCCATATTTTTTGCAATATTAAACACACTTCAAAAATGTAACATGGTCAAAACGTTACAATAGCAGTCATTCCCCACAGCTACGTGAGCAGTTTATTGAGTATCTGGTGACGGTGGACGTTTCCAGTGTCAACCGGCTACAGCAGAGCGTCACCACACTCTCACAGGTAACTAGCCCATACACTTGACATGATGTGAAAGTTGTATTGATATTTCTGATACTTCAAGCATTGTGTTTGATGGTTATTTTAATCCACGTTTAAAACTAATAGATAGACATTATTTTAAGTCAAATATTTATTGAATATATTTGGTGTCATGGACACATCCTCAGCATAAATGAAAAAATTATTACATGTAATTAGTACAACCATGGTAGTACAACAACGTACAAATACAGTTATATTTATAGCACCATTAAAACTGCTTTTATAATCAGTTTATAAAAGTAATAGCTTCGATATTATAGGAAAAATGCTAGTAGTTAGTCAACTAATTTTGCATGATGTTCTCAGGTTCTGATATATTTGTTCCCATTTCTCACCATTGCAAGTGTCATTTGTGGTATAGAATAAAATTAATAAGTCAGATCATACCCAAAAGTGGTGTAGATAGGAAATAGCGAGCAGTTTTCCATTTCAAATTCATATTTTAAGCTGTCTAGTGCCTGTGATGTACTTCAAATAGTTATGATCAGTTATCACTATGCAAAACTAATGAAAATTGGGCCATGGACAGAAAAACTTTAAAATCTGAGAAGTAGCCAGCTTCGGGTGATCATAACAGTAAAAAAGTAACCTGCCTGAAGCTTTTTAAATCAACTACCTCAGGCCAAAATACACAAGTCCCAGCCTGTCAGCAGGGTCAGGATTAGCCACTTGTCCGCTTTTATTGGCTAGTAAAAACTAGTGGAGGACGAGTAAGAAGTTTTAGCAACTCGTCCTTTTGACGGCTAGCAATTCTGAACAATTTGTTGTACAAGTATAGCGTTTGTGCAAGAAGGACAAGTGCATTTTTGCAGGACGAGTAGATATTTGAGGGTTACTAGTCCTGCTGATGAATAGCACTTTTCCACCTAATTCTGACCCAGTGTCAGTAGACATATCTATTCAAATTTTATAAAAAAGAAAGAAAAAAAAAGTATTTTGAAAAAATGTTGTAGAAATATCGTAATTAGTAGATCACCATAACTTTTTTCAGTCAAATAAATTCAATGTACGCATCCTTTTAAAAAATAGAAAAGATAACTATGTCATGCATGATTCATGCAAAAGTTTTGAGTGTTTCATCCATTTTTTTTTCTTTTTAAAGAAAGAAAAAAGTCAATAGTTTGTTTAAACCCTGCTAACATTTGCCTTCCTCTGCAGGTGACCCAGACCAAGGAGGAGCTGACCGACACTGCCCAAGGTCAAGCTGCTGACTTCCTGGCGGCCAGCTCTGCTGGGCTCGAGCAGATGGAGGAGGCCACGGCTCAGGAGGTGGACGGCTGTGTGGGGTGAGTCAGTGGGCGAAATGGTGGATGGGCGGTGTGGTAGGGTTTGTGAGCTGTCTTACTGTGCAAGTGGTGTGGTTGGTCGTAGCAAGTCAAGGCCTCAATAGTTACTCTTCTACAGGCTGTGTGGGGTGACTGGGTCAATAGGTGATGTGGTTTCTTAGATGCCTTACTGTCTAAGTGGTGTGGTGGTTGGCTGCTGTGGGTGAGAGGGTGGCTGGGTGACTGGCCTTTTTGTGACGCTTATTTTTTATTAACTTATAGAATTACTTTTGCAGGATACTGGTGGAGAGTGTTGGAAATGTGCTTGCTTCCCTACAACAAAATCAAGAACCTCATCCAGGACAGAAAACTTCAAATGTAGGTACAAAATCGATCTTTCTTTTGCCTTTCTATTGTTAAGCTGCTTAAAAAGATAGTGATGGTTCTGCTATTTATGAATTGGGTAATAGAATAAAAATTATTAACAAAAATTAGGCTTGTCAATAAGTGCTAGAATAGTTAGTACAATAGGAGAACTTAATAAACGCCATATAATCTGTTAATCTAAGCTCAATTTCTTGTCCTCTGGTATATGACATTTTCTTGGAATTTTAGAAATAGGAAGGTTGGTACATTTTTTAGATAACTTTGGTTATAGAGAGCCGACAAACAGCATCAACTTTTTAGTCAAAATTTAAACCTATTTTACGTTTTTTTTCCCGTATAACGGTATTTTTACGATTTCTGACCCCTGAAAATTCATTACGTCCGGGACATGGGTTTATTATGGGATTTTACTAGTGTCATAGAAATATGGACAGTTTCTTAAAATATAGCTTGATCAGCACCATTTAAGTGTTCATAACGCAATCTTTATTTGTTAGAAACAAAATAATTTCAACTGGATCACGAAGGTAATTTATATAGTGCGGAAAAATGTGTTTGCACATTGCTGTATTTGCGTTGTGCTAAATGCATGTTGTGTCGGGAACTAGTATGTGCAGTTGGTGCGCACTTGCCAAGATATGGCTACTATGAGGTAGGAATAGATGTCAATATGTTGAAATTTCTTTTTATATGCTTAAAATATTAAAGTAACAGTAAAATATATAATATACTGTCATTCCTAATAGGGTTTCACATAAAGTTATCTATTTTTAATCACGATGACACTGCTTCAAAATGCCATTTGATGGACTCATATTCGTGACGAAGCCTGTGACAGAGGGGTAAATACCAAATGCTTGTTTAATCTAAATATTAATTCCTTTATCAATTCTTGTTGGATTTTGGTGATCTTTTTTTTATTGATTTCCATGCTATCTAGATTTTTTTCCAATTATCATTTTTATTTGCATTTCACCCTCGAGTAGTTTACAATACTAGTAAATATACTAGTATTTCCCTTATTATTGTTTATTATAAGTAGAAAAACATTAAGATTTTATTAAGATGTTTTATATTTTTTATTAAGATTTTTGCTTGAAAATTAAGATTTTTCATGGCTGTGATTAAGATTTTCAACGCTAACGGGTTCACATCTCTGTATGTTGAATAAAATCAGACAACATATTAAAAGATATTTAACTGTTTTCATGCATACCATGTTGAATCCAGATTGAATCCAAACTAAGGCCTATCACTTTGTGATAACTGAAAGGAAAACAGACCTTGTATTTTACGTTATATTATCAGCAAAGCAATGCATAATGTTTCTTAAAATATGTTACATGTTTTAAACTATTGTCCATTATTAAACCTTGCTATGGATCATGTAAGTGTAAATTAATGTGTGAATAAGAAGGGTCAATATAGAAGGAGAGTATCTAGCCTTGATGAAAATCCATTCGCCAATATTTTTTTCCTAAATCACCGATCACCAATACATTTCATCGTCTTTCACAAATAATCATGAATTGTAATTGAATATCTTGCATCACATTTCACACCAGTAAATACAGGCAGTTCCCAATTCACGCTCACGATTTAGGGCAAACCACCAATCACTGCCCTTGCAATGAGCAGATCACCAGTCACCAACAATAAGTTCCATCACTTTTCACATACTTAAATACAGACAGTTCACTATTAACAATCAAGATTTAGGGCAAATCATCAATCACATTTTTGCTATATGACCCCCTCAATATACTGTGTTGCTGTTGCGGCAGTCACGTAACGTCACTGGGCTGCTGCTAGCGGCTCTGGACACTCAGAAGCGGACGTTGGCGCGGTACAAGGTGGTGGGGGAGGCACCCACAGTCATGGTCAGTGAGGCCGTCACCGTCATGGTGCACAAGTAAGTCCGCCAGTCACACAGTTAAGGCATCTTAAAGAAGGTACTAGACCTCCCCAAAAGTTACTCAGGGTCAGGATTAGCCACTTGTATGCTCGTATTGGCAAGTAAAAACGAGTGGAGGTCAAGTAAGATCAAAGAATGTAAACTTATAGCATCCTGAGTACCTATTAGTATCTGTTAAATTCTGTATGAAGACAACTAAGATGTTGTAGCTACTCGTCCTTTTGACGAGTATCAATTCTGGTAAATTTAGCATACAGGAATAGAGTTTGTGCAAGAAGGACTACATTTTTTCCAGAATGAGTAGATATTTGAGGGTTATTTGTCCAGACGAGTAGCACCTTTGCACTTAATCCTGACCCTGGTTACTCGTCCTGACATGTTGCCAAATGTGTTTTGGTTCAGCAGCTACTCGTATGCAGGACGAGTGAATTTAATTTAGCACTAGTCCTCCCCAATTTCTACTAGTCTAGACCCATGGATTAGCAGGCTCGGGGCACATTTGACTATCACTGTTTACATACTGGATTTCAAACATAGCTTAACTTGAATTCAAAGTAAGTTTTTAACTGAAACTTCAAGTTATTAGAATGACTTAAGTATGTAGTAAAGTAGCATTATAAGACGTGGATATTTACTGAGTTATCCAGCAAGCCACTCTAATCTGATTTCCTGATATTCAAGTTTGCTGTCAATAACAAAATAGAAGCATCAGGGCATCCTGCTGTCATTCTAAAACATTGATTCCAAAATCTTACATGATCTAGACTAATGTGTTTGTTGGCGTTGATAAACAGTCAATGAATACAAAGCCGTGTTCTCAAGCTATATATTGAAACTCTATTTTATTGTTTGCCTTGATAGAAGTTGTTGACAGTTGCTTTATTGTATGTGTTAATCTTATTGTTTTATTTGTAGAGAAACTGCAAACAATATTTTAGGATCAGCTGTTCAAATAGAAGGTGGTAAAAGTAAAGATACTTTCATCATTCCCAAATCACTGCCTTCAGTCAGTGGTGATGACGATGAGGTGTGGATTGAGGTTTGTACTTGCAAGACTAGATACAATTTTATTTGAATTCTCACGCTACTACTTTAGAAGTTCTTATATTCTGAGCACTTTTTTAGATTATGCAATTCAAGGACAATCCATACTTCTGGTCTGAAGAAGATTTTGTGACGAGTAAAGTGAATGATATAGTTATTCAGTCTGAAGATGGACTAGTTGAAAGCAGACAACTAACAGAACCAATCATGATGACGTTTGGGTTCGACTTTACAGATGACTTCAAGGTACATTATAAGAGAGGGCGTTAATCAGATTTTTAGCTGTTGCTCAATCTCTTTGTTGTGCTCGTATAACAAATAAATATGTTAAAACCAAGGTACATTTATCGTGATAGAATTAGCTAAAATAAAATTTATGCTAGATATATGGAATCACAATCTACTGACCTCATATTTCAAGATTTTTAGAAATATTCATTTTTACCAATGTCATATATAGAAATGCTGATGATTTTGCAATATAATATGATATTGAAATATCAGATTACTAAAATGACATTGATTTTTCAGCGTGTGAACCTGACAAAAAGCAAGCTGGGCACAGTCAGCATCACTTCAACGCGTGAGTTTTAAGGATTTATTATTGCCAGATCACTTTAAGCACCACATTTTTTCAGTGTTTATCAAAATTCTTCATTAACATGTATTTAATTAATGCCTCACTACCATTCTGATAGCCTGCTTTCAGCCATGGACCATGTGTATGTAACTGTGAAACTAGGAGGGAATGTGTCAGTTGAGGATATAGAAATGTACATCTACAGGGACGAGAAAATAAAACTCATCAGCAAGCATGGCAAAAGTCTGGCCCACTTGGTCCCATTACACGAGACTGGGTAAGTCCAAGTTTTGTGGCATTTATTTCCAAAATTTAGTTGGAGTACAAAATAGAAAGTATTATGTTTTTTACATTTTACTTATTTGCCATATGATTATTTACAAAAGATATTAATATTATAAAAGTCAAGTCAGGCAATTAGGAAGTGAAGTTTTGAAGAAGAAAAAAGACCAAAATAAAGTGTGTTGTCATAAAGCAGATCCTATGCAATTTTAGTCTGTTATTTTTGCAGTCAAGACAACATTTATGGAGCCTTGTTGCCAGCAGGGTCCTCCCGCTATTCCGTCTGCCTTCACCCAATTGGTCAGATAAATGATACCGAAATAATCGAGGTAACTTTATAGCGTTGATAGTTTGAGTGGAAGATAGCATGTGTAGGTTGATTTGAAATAAATTGGCTCTAAATTTGCTCATTGTTTAGTAATTTACAACTTGTATGCTCAGACAATGTGTATCTCAAAAATGAGCCGGTCACCTTGAGACGTCAGTATGCTTGTTAGAGCTTTGTTGGCTCCTTACAGGTGCAGGTGATGTCAACTTTAGTGAACTGCATGCACTGGCAGCCACAAGATGAGAGATGGTCTACCGAGTATTGTCAGGTAACGAGACGCCGTAAGATTCACTCCCATGACATGACATACTGTAAAACTAGAATATTTTGTGGCTATTAAATTTTGCAATTTTCATCTAGATCTATAACTTATATTGTGACTATTTAATTTTGCGATTTTGGTCCATCCTGGCCCTACTTTACATCGGCTATTAATGTTCGCTGACTATTTAAGTTTGCATTTTTGCTCCTACCCACGAAATTGGCAAAATTAAATTGTGTGCAAACATTTCTAGTTCTACAGTACTCATGTAAAAATCTACTTTGAACAAGACGCATATAAAATTTTAAAACGAATGTTTTTGTTATAAACTCACTCATAAAATTCCACTTTGTACATAAACCATGAAATATTTGTGTGATTGTTTTTAAGCTGCTGTCATGTGTGTTGTTTTTCTATGCAGCCTCGCACCGTGCGGAACCTCTCTGTGCTGGAGTGTGAGTGCCTCCACCTGTCTTCATTTGCATCAAACTTCTTTGTGGCGCCAAACCCGATCAACTACGAACGTGTGAGTAATCTCTTTCATCATTCATCAACAGGACTTCATGTTAAATATTATCTGATTGCTTTTCTTATGGAGGATTTAAACTTGATACAAAATGCATCAGCAAAACCAAAAATTGAATAGATTATTACATGAACCGTATCTGAAAGAATCCGCTGTTCATGTTTATTCAGTGGGTTACCAATTTCCTTCTTTGCGATCGTGCATTCAAGCTTTCCACACAAAACTTTCAGCCATAACAGCAATTTGCACATATAAAGAAAATAACCACCTAAGCTGGTGTGCGAATTTCGATTGGGAAGCACATGGCACTGCATGCGTCCAGCCTTTATCATGTGTGCCGCACTGTGTCAGATTTGAATCGTAGCATCTATCAAATGTGTTTCAAACCAAAGTGAATTAAGAAAACCAATAACACAAAGCTGATAACCTTTGGCCTTGTAATACATCGCTCAATGCTGCATATCCTCAGAAAGGCCTGTATTGTGCTCGAAACAGGGGGCACATCCATAATCTGCATCAGCAAGTGTACACATATCACATTTGTGCTGTGTTTGATCATGATGTGAGAGGCGTCATCGGTCTGTGTTTGCAGATGGTGCACTTCCTAGAGCCATGGACGAACCCGGTGGGCGTTGTGGCCGTCACTGTCATTCTGCTCGTGTACATCCCCGTCGTCATCTGGGCATGTAGGAAGGACCTCAAGCGCGCAGCAGCAGTAAGTGATGGTTGTGAAAATACTGATGCATTTCATGTCTTTGTACCTTGGAAGTTAGTCTTTTGGAAAGCTCTTTCCTTTCGGATGACCTCACGGTTGTCACAATATGTCAAGAACAAAATTCATGCATTTTTCCTTTCATTTCTGTTTTCATTTCATGTCGTTTTACCTTGCAAGTTAGTCTTTTGAAAAGCTCTTTCCTTTCGGATGACCTCACCGTTGTCACAAAATGTGAAGAAAAAAATTCCTGCATTTTGCCTGATGAAAATATTAGATAGGCAAGGAAGGAAACATAGAAAAACAGATACTAAAGCTGTTCACAAGCAATAATTGATTTGAATTTACAATGGCACTTGATATTTAACGCTAAATACTGAAGTACTGATAACTTGTTAAAACTGCTTTTTTTCTTGCTCTCAGTGATGATCCATCAGCTTTCTCTTGTTATTGGATCGGTTAAATCAATGGACATTATTCTATAAATTGATTCAGTGGTCTCCCTATTATTATTTTTAGGCTTTTTGTATAGTGGTATTCAGTTTTTGATCCGTTGGAGTTATACATTTTCAAATAGCTCACCATGCGGGTGCCACAGCTATCGTCTGGGATGGGCGCTTGAGAATTATCTGTTGTCCAGTTGACAATCTTCTCTCTGCAACATCAGTTTCTTTGTTACACCAAGGCCTAGGTCTGCACAGTACATGGGATCAATGCAGGTTTGGTTTATCATATTTTAAGTTGCTTCATTGGGGTTTTAATGATGCTGTGGATTATTCTGATGTCTGAAAGATTTGATAATTTGATAAATGCTTATGTATGTCATGGCGGCCTATCACAAAAATAAAACTGATTTCTACAGAATAAAGTTAAATATCACCATGATATCGGTGTTTAGATGACAAAATCTTTTCCAAATGGCGGTGAGGTGGAAATAGGCTTTGCGCAGGAATGGCGCATTAATATTGTTGTATATGCCGGACTTTCCAAGATAATGCACATTTTGTACTTCCAAATCTACATGTCTGAAGATATTATTAATGAATTTCCTATGAATTATTTTCTTATGACCTAAAAAATATGAAAAAATAAACTTACTAGTAAAGATCAAGGCCTAACTTTTCTTTGCATTGATAACAAATCTGGTCTTTGGCACCTAATTTAAAAAACCGAGATTGAATGAAATCTCTGGACTAGCACATGTCCAATCCGGACAAGTGCCGAAGAGTCAGAGTTGAACACCAACAGGCTACATTATAATAACACACGTTATATGCATGGAACCCAGGTGTAGACAAGTTGTATTATCCAGGTTTTTTAAAACTGGGTCCGTACAAATAAACTCAAGCACAGTTTGCCCAAAGGCTGGGTGATTTGTCATACAGCACAGGACATTCATCAAGCATACTCTGAAATTTCATTTCAAAATTAACTTCTTTAACACAAAGAATACTTGCAAGGTTTGACTGTTTTTTTATGATGGAATGTAATATCTAAAAAAAATAGTGATCAGTCTCTCATCTAAACAAAACATTTGTACATATGAATTAAAACAGCTAATGAATTTGTTCAACAAAATCACAAAATTAGTTTTCATTAAATGCTGATAATATGAAAAGGTTTTTCATTTTTGAGATTTGAAAATAATGACTGCAATACTATCAAGTAACACAAATTTGTATCATTTGATGCTGATGTAACACAATTTCAACAGTTTGTCTACACCTGTATTGCATATTAAGAGTGATTTTCTTTGCATGAACCACATTGTTTCTTAAAGCAATACATACTTTTCTTTATTGCATTTGCCCTTTTTATGCTCTTTTTAGCTATTTACAAACAGTGCAAACTGGACCTTTTCGCTTTTTTCTGGAGTTACCACATTTTGATTCAACATGAAAAGCTCCTGATTTGTAAACTGTTTTGTCTCATTTAAATGCATCCATAACCTTTATCTTTGCTTTACGTTTGCATGTCTCCTTTCATTATACATATCCAATGATTTAAGAATGCTTTGAATGATTCTCTCCTTGTCTAGTTTGATTCAAGCATTTTTACTGCTTGAACAGACCAGTGATAATTAGATTTGACATAGTTTGGCAATAGCCATCATTGAACAAAATAACAGCTATATTGATACCCAAAGAAACATCTACTGGAGAATGGTATTGTTCTTTCAAAACGATGCTTAATTTTGGGTGTCAATAGACTCGTCGAAGCCGACTGAGTAAGTGGCACTGCTTGGGTGACTGGTTTGCTTAAATTTGCTTGTTGACAGAAGCCTTGAGCAAAATCCTGTAGAACTAGAATTATAATGTATTAGCACATAATTTAATTCAAATTGGTGGGCCTTAAAAGCGCCTTTAATTTGCTTGTTGACAGAAGCCTTGAGCAAAATACTGTAGAACTAGAATTATAATGTCGTTGGCAAAGTACTACGCAGGTTCTCTGGCGCTGCGGATGAGCCCGAAAAGCACGCTGTGACAGCCGAGGGAGGCAGGGCTCCCCGTGGCAGACCCACTCGCTCTTGCGGACTGGCCTCGCTTCTTGCGACGTCCTCGTCGGGGCGGCTGGGAGGTTGAGGTCCGTGCAGTTGCGGCATCGGACAGTGACGCTCCCGGACCAGCCCCCGGTGAGGGTGCAGTTGTCGTATCCATTGGTGTTGGTGTTGCTTGGGATACTTCGGTGGCGGGACTACCCACTCCACCTTTTCTCCCATCAGCTACACCAGGGTGAGACCCAGCTAATAAGGGTACTGCTGTGGCGGGAATACCCCACTCCACAGCTTCCCCATTTCACTGAGTCTGCGATCTTCCTTTGATTCTTCTTACCAGTTTGCACTGTGTTGAAACCTAAATCCGGGCTGTCCAGACTCAGCTTCCCTAGTGCTACTGACCCCTCGGCCACGTGTGATGTGCCTCTAGTTTTACTGGGTGCACCCTTCTCGTCTTTTATTGAAATCTTCAATGGTTTTATGTTGTAACGACAATGAGGCCACTCACGTCCTCAGGCGGGGAGTCCACGATTGTCTGGGGTGTCCCAGCAATTTCACTTCTTCTCAAAACGTATTTGTGAATCCCGGGTGTCATAATGATTTTTTATTTGTTTGATCTTTCACTTTTTACCTGTTTTATTATGAATGAAATACTATTGTACATACGATGCATCGGCTTGGTATGCACTAAAAATTGCACGTGATGTGCGTGCCATGCTCTACATCGAAGTTACCCAAAATTGTATTCGCCAGTGCACGTAGGCTGAATTCGCTCTTGCGTAACGTGGGTTTAATTATAATGACAAGGATTAAATCCTAATCTTTCAACTCTGTATAGGGACATTGCATGAGATATACACGTTTAGTTTGGTATAACCATGCACTCTTACCTTTATTATCCATTTGACTGAATGATTTTTCACATGCTGTGAATACTCTAATCTCGATAACTATTTAAAAGACTTCATACCTTCTTACCTTCTCACTCTCCATGCACATGCTGCAGATTCTCTTCTCTGTTGCTGTCGCTGTTTGGTATTTGTAGGCCTAGAAAATAAATTGTACCAAATGGGAGATGTAAACTTGATCCATGTAATTGTTATGGGTTGTTAATTATACAGTGTTTATATTGACAAAAAAGTTGACAAAAATATGATTCAGCGTAATTGTTGCATCAGTTTTAAGCAACATAGACACTAGACAGACACCACCTTCATCAAATTTGATATATTTAGATGGCTAAAAGCCTAGGATATTATCATTTACGCTGTTCTTCCATTTATTACCACTTACCTGATGAAATCTTCCTGAATTGCTAATTCTTTTTGCGTTGCACTCAAGAGAAAATAGTCTGAGGTTTTCGTATTAGATTACCGAAGAAGATCTGCACTTTTGAACACACTGTTTTTTGATAAAAACTATGCATGTTTCATTTTTGGTCTTGACATGATAAAAAATGATGTTTGGTATTACATTAAAGATGTCGGATTTTACCACATTTTCAAATCCATCAATCTTAGAGGCGCTGCTTTTACGTATCATTAAAAGATTTTGTCGCGTGTACCGTTCTTACGGTAGTGATTGTGGCTAGCATTTAAACCAATCAATGTGCTTGACACAACACTTCAAGTCCTCGTTGACAAACGTACCAGTGATGAGCGTCTTGCACTGAGTCAGTGGGCGGGTGAGACTTCCTGGTCTAGTAGATCAATTCCCATCACATGCCTCTGATACACATTGTTCGGTAGCTTGATATTGTTAAAGTATTCATAGGAAGAAAAATTGTTACTTATTTTCCTGACTGAAACTATGAAACTTGCATGCTTGTTGACGTTGATGCGTGCAGCCTGTTTTAGAGACGCCCGATCGATGTGAGTGACAACAAACCCAAAGACACCTACAAGTACGTGGTCACCATCCAGACGGGGGCTTGGCGTAAATCTGGCACCACCTCAGAGGTCTCCATCATGCTGCAAGGTGAGTACAACATTTAACATTACAAGCGTTGATCATTTTTTGAAATACAAGTTTTTCTTCACTTTATTCCAAAGATTTTTTATTTATTCCTATCATGAAGCTCCCCATCTAACAATGGCTTCTATTTGAAATTTTCTCATTAAAATGACTAAAGTGCATCATGAATTAACATGGTATTGAAGTTTTAATGATTCGGTCAGTGAGGGGTGAAATGAATATTACCCATATTTTTTATCTTCACTATTTACATATTTTCAAGCTCAAATTGCGATGAGTACTAGTCTAAAATGATGCTTCAATGACTATGCCTTGACCAAATGCTATTCCGTTTACATTAGGTACTAAGGATACGTCTGCATTCATTTCCCTCAAATGCGTGTCACGGCTGACCTGCCAGACTGGGAAAGAGGACTTCTACATCCTCCGCACACAAGCCGCCCTTGGGGACATCACTGCCATCATGCTGGCTCACAACAACACTGGTGACCGCCCTCACTGGTCAGTCTGCTTGTTTTAAAGGAGCGTGGCATGGATGTGTGCATATAAAACTAGGGTTATTTATTAGTTAAAGATAATGAATGGTAGTGAAATTGTTGCAATCACTTTACACCAGCATTAAAAGTACTAGTGAGGGCCTTAAGCCTGGAGTTTTGATTTTAAATTTCCGGGAAGTACAATCAGGGAAGAAAGTAAATAGAACATCAAAAATATTTCTCATTACCTCAACGTGATATTTGAGAATACCTTCTCATGAAGCTCCCACTGCCTCTCCATGTCAGGTATGTGAACCTGGTGCTTGTGTACGACCCTCAGACAAAGCAGAAGTTCACGTTCCTGTGTAACAGTTGGCTGTCTGCGGAGGCAGGGGAGGTGCGTGTGGAGAAAACCTTTTCAGCCGTCAACGCCCAGCAGCGCGCTACCAATATCAAGGCACTTCTCACCACAAACACGTTCGCGTAAGGCACTCACACTTGATAGTCTCATTTATGGTCTTGACAGCTTAAGACCATTTTCAAGAATCACTGGATTAGTCTCAAAATTACTGTGCATATTATCAGACGAAATCCGACGAACTTGTATGCTGTACTCACTTTTGATAGTTCTAATAGTGCAACTTAAACGACTTATTCTTTATAATCATGACTGCAAGGCATTTTTCAGACCGTTGAATGTTTTAAAAGTTTAAATATCTTAGTGATCTTTGTGATGGTGTTTATGTACACACAATATAGAAAGTTGTTCCCATACAAACATCTATATTGTATCCACTAAACCAAATAAGATTTGGTTTTGAGAATAATAATACTATCTGATATATCCAAGATAAAGATAGCATCATATATTTGTAATAATTGCCCATCATAATCTAATTGTTCTCTTTATTTGGTGAGTAAGCTTTGTGTATATGTACTTGACTGTGCAGTGTAAGTAAATTCCAATTTCTTGGAATGTCCCATGTAACTAACTAGCAGCCATTGCCTTTTGTCATAGGGACCTGAGGGACAAACACATGTACCTGGGCTTGTTCATATCTCCGGACAAGTCGGACTTCACGCTGTCCCAGCGGATCACGTGCTGTCTCTGTCTCTTCATGATGGTGCTGCTCACCAACATCATGTTCTACGGCATTGAACCTGAGCCGGGAGAAAGGCCAGTCGGCATTGGAAAGATCCAGTATACCAAGACGGACATTCTCATATGTAAGTTCATATTTTTAAAGCAATTTTATTATATTAGAAATGTGGAAGTCGTTTTGGATAACATAGCTTTTGTTAATGAGTATCATGTCGCTTGAATGCAGTATTTGCTTTGGAGTCATTACTAGTATGCAGGCATAGCATTGCTAATGGGAAATGTTCATGTATTTCTTGGTAGTAAGTGACCCATTTACATAAATTCGCAATTGAACACACTGATGTAATATGTCAATGATGTCAATGATATATGTCTATGATATATATTTGTTGTTCCAGCATTGGAGTCGGCATTGCTGATGATCCCTATGGGCCTCCTCATCTCGAATATGTTTACGATGGTGCGGCCACGAAACCCTATTATTGTCATCAAGGTTAGTGATGCCTAGTAATGCATGGCAACAATACCGGACAACAATTTGACCATTAGATACGAGACCACGGGTTACTGGACATCAGGATCTCCCACGGCATGCACTCATAACTAACACAGGCATGATGCTTCAATATTCGAGATTTGATTTCCGCTGTGCTTGTGTGCATTGTCCTGAAGTCTCACGAATATCTGTACTAAAACTGCTCATATGATTTTTGGCATTAATAGTGTCCAAGCAATAAAATGTACACACCTAAATTCTTCACAATTTTTATTCATGTCACCAAGGTTCATGCTGCTAAATGTTTATTAAGATCACAGCAACAGCTTCTGCATGTTATCCATTCAATGACTTCAAATATGGTCGTCGATTTTATGTGTTTGACGATTTTATTGTTTCTTCTATGCTCACCCAGGAGACCATGCGCACAGACAACAATGCTGCCGACACCAGCCAAAAGCCCGCCCACCCCGTGTTCGATGTACAGACAGTGAGGCACTCAGTGCCGACCATCGCCAGCACCTTACACCCTGGTGGGGGAGGAGTGGGCGGCCTGAAGCTGCCCTCCATGCACAAGGCTAACATCATGAGCAGCTCCATCCTCCAGCTGCCCAACAAGATCAAGATGACGGTACGTTTTATGCTTAAGCATTTTGCTAGAACCTCCAATGGATACTTTCATGATTGTTGCTGAAGATGATGAAGAAGGTTCTTGTCCACACTGAAAAGCATAGTTTTGTTAATTTTAAAGCATGTACATAGAATTCAGGCCACTCACCAAAGAAAGCAGTGACTTAAACCAGGTTAGGCTTTTTTTTTCTTTTCTTTTTTCTTTTTTAGAAAATTCCATCTTTAACATACATTTACAGTTTGTAGGCTCATTTACCCTATAAATTAGAAACCTTTGATCGGAAATTTTGAAGGCATGAAGAAAAATACTCCAGAGCCAATATTCAAAATAAGAGAGCGGATTCCTTAGATGAAGGGAAATAAAAGTCTGTGTTTCAAGGAAAAAAGTGGCAGTAAACCATGATAGCAATCTACCGAAATCATCCACGGAAAGGCCTATGCCCTTCTAAAGACCCAAATGTTAAAAATAGATTCTATCAAATACCACTATTTTTTGATGTCCACGAACATAATGACTAATGTTATAACTGCTCGCTAAATGTATGTTGCAACATATATTTCTATGAGCTTTTTACATGAATATTTATGGTATGTTATTCAATCTTTTATCTGCAGCTGGGTGGCTATGCAGAGTTTGACAATCCTCCGGAGCCTCCTCGGGAAGACTCGATTGTGATGGAGAAGGTGAAGCAGGACAAGTCCTCGGCCGCTCTCCAAGACACTCAGCCAAAAAAAGGATGCCTGCTGCCCTGGTGGTGCATCTACATCTCCTGGACACTAGCCTTTGTTATCATCGGTACTCACAAACATTGAGCTTTTGAGGAATCATGTTTGTTTTTTATTTGAGTTGCTCAGATTTTATTTGTTTTGTTTTAACTTGCTTATTTTGTGTTGTTTGTTTAGTGTCAAGCTTAAAAAGATTCTACAAAGTTTCCACATCACTGAGGAGTAGGTGGCCCCGAGAAAAACTGGCCAGTTTGCTTTACATGCATTACAGTACTACTAATAGAATAAAATGTTTCATTTTCATGCCACTTGAAAGCTTTGAAACAAGAACCTATTTTCCTCACTAGCTTCTTAAGTTGATATACTTTAAGAAAAGCAGTGAAATGTGGTATATCTCATTAAAAAACCCAAATAAATTAAAGATATTTGAAATGAGAAATCTTGTAACAGCCCGTGTAACGGCCCTGTTATCTACCATTTATTAGACCTGCTCTCTAAGGCAAGAAATTCAAAATATACAATTTGGAGAGTTTTTAAGAAATGGGTCAGACATTACGGGGCATACAACCTATCATGTTTTTTTTTAGGTATGTGCGGTTTCTATGTGATCCTCTATACCTTCAACTTTGGGCTGGAAAAGTCCCTGCGGTGGGTGGTAAGTCCCTTTGTGTCCCACCTCACCGACATCTTCTTCCTTGACCCACTACAGATCGTCGTCATAACCAGTGTCTTCAGCATTATCTTTAAGAAGTTCTACATTGAGAACTGGGAAGTGGATGACTATGACGTCACACAGGGTATGTCGTTGAGTATCAAAACTGGCGTAGCATAAACGCTTTGCAGACGAATTGCATCAATGCCTAAATCGTTAGCCTAAAATAACCTTAAAAGTATATTGAACAGTTTCATTGGATTTCTTATTGTACAATACTAAATATTCATTTTGAGAAAAGTCCTTTATACTTGCTTTATTATAAGCCAAATATTTTCTCCTTCTTGATCAAGAAGGCTTCATCAGGGCCAATGTTGAGTGAATGTCTAAAGACAGTATCAACACAGCTGCAGACATCACATGACATCCGGAAGTGGGTCAGTGGCGGGGTGGGTGTCATGGCCGGTCGTTTGTTCCGGGTGCCCTTGGCTTCAGTAGATTGTCAACTGATCACATGGTCCAACACAACCATACCCCAGATGTGGATAACACAAATATTGTTGGAAAGGAATCTAGTGTAAGAGATAGACAAATCAGAGAATCGATAGCCATACGCAGCACAAAGAACACTATGAATCATGATGAAGGTGCATATATGCTATCACCAGGGTTCGATCTAGCTGCCGGTCCGACGGCCCGAGGCCAGTTAATATCGTGTCGGGCCAGTAAACCTTATTACTCTGCTGGTCCGTCGGTCCATTGAGAGTTCGGGGTCAAAATAAAATTGATATCTATGAAAAATTGATTAAATTGGTCCATTTTTGTCTTTCACTTTGGCTGCGACCTTGAACTTGCTTTCTTCGTCCGCTGACACCCCGATTCATACGCATTCAATTGAAATCGTTCGCCTGCCATTTGCACTTGGTCATAAAGCAGAAGGAAGCATGTACTAGCTTGCTAGTTCTCGAATAATAAATGTCGGTAAACGCTCCGATTTTTGACGATTTGCGCTGTAATACAATTGAAAATGATCAAGGGAACTAGCGAGGCTGTCATTTCCTGGTTGTGGCGGACAAATATGAATTCTTAGCATGTTTTTAGATTTTTCACAAATTTACTACATTTAAAGTACGCGTAAGTGTACTAGAGATTTTTTCTGATATTGTTTATAGTCCCCTGCAACCCCGTTTAAAATTTGACAAGTGGTTTTATACAACAACAGTTAATAAACCAGGTCATAAAATCAAATTAACATTAAGAATAGTAGAAACAACTGGTTCTGGATTGAACTCGAGAATTTGAGCAGACCAATGTCAATGTGCTTCTGTGGCCCAGTGATTGTGAAGGAAATTAGAACTTTGACTATTGTCAGTTCAATTCTTGTTTTGGGTAGATGTTGAGCATTACGCTCAGTATCAGTAAATTTTTGCACACGCTGGAGGTACAGGTCATGTAAGTAAATGATTGAGTGAATATGTGGTAGTGAGCTCTAATGTTATGAGTGCAAAGCACTGAATACTGTTGGGGGAGTTTCTGTAAATGAAAATGGTGTTGTTTTGGATGTTAGTTGAGGAAGATCTCTGTGGGGACCAGTAAACATTTTCTAATAACATGGATTCTTATTCTAAATCAGTAACTCTGTACAAGTAAGAATGCTATGTATTGATGATTTAGGTGTGTGGATCTTCATCACATTACTCCCCACTTTAAGAATTTTATACTTCTTGAATAATGGAGATATATGTTCTCTCCTTCTTTAATATTCCACAAATCATTGTTATTATTTTCTTCTGCAGTACAATTACTCTGTTTAAAATGTTAGCATTGACTGTTCCCCAGACTACAATACCATACTGAATATATGAATATAGAAATGAATCATACAATTGAATTAAAGAGTTTGTGTCCATTACCTTCCTAGCTTTTGCTATTAAATAACAACTTTTACTAATGTTATTACAGATGAATGATGATAATGTAACAGAAAAAAATTAATAAAGAGACTAGAACCATGTATATAGTGTGGAAAACTTTATTCCCTTTTAACACCAGTATTTTAGTTCTATCATTGCAGCACTCCTGAGTGTTCATTGAATTACTCTAAATTTTCAGTGAAAAATTGAAATGAAAAAAAAAGTATACAAAAATCACTGATAATTTTCCTTTCATTAAAGTGCTATTAAACATCATAAATGCGCTAGATTGCTTCTACTTTGTTCCTTATTTTTTTAAAATTCCTGGGGGATAATACCACCTGGACCACCCTGTGTGTGCTGGACGTGGGACCAGTTAAAACGAGTCCAGGCCAGTAAAGTTTGAGACTAGCTGGCCCTGTACATGCTCGCACACTAAATCTTTCCCTGGCTATTACACAGCTATGACAATCTACTGAAGCTGAGGGCATCTGGAACACACTGACGCCCACGACCCCCACCCCGCCACTGACCCACTTCCTGATGTCATGTGATGTCTGCAGCTGTGTTGATACTGTCAGACATTTACTGAACATTGGCCCTGATGAAGCCTTCTTATTCAAGAAGGAGAAAATATTTGGCTTATAATAAAGCAAGTATAAAGGATTTTTCTCAAAATGAATATTTAGTATGGAACCTTAGAAGTAGCCTTTGTGACTTTGTCACAGTCAGGATTAGGTAGAAAAGTGCTAACAGTCAGCAGGATTAGTAGTTCTTATAATACACTTTGTTTTCTTGAAAAATCAGCTTGTCCTTCATTATTATATCTCCACCAGTTATTGTTATTATGTGTAAGATCAAAAGGCTGCATTTATATTTAGTTAATCCTTGACTAAACTTTATCAACTTAGTTGCTCAAAAGTTTAGTTGCTACAAATGACAATATTGCTATGGTAAAGTCCAAGGTCCTCTTCCATGATAATATCAAATACATTTAATATAATTTGATTGTTATATCTATATATTTTAGGAAAATTTAGACTTTCTAACAATACTGTTAAATACTCTTTTATGGATCCAAATAGTGATACTGTAAACTAGATCTGCACTAGGAGGTTGTAAAGCAAGTAAAAAAAATACTAGTTATTTTTTTGCAAATTTTACGCTAATTACTTGAATTGGATCAATTTAGGTACAGTACTCTATATAATTCAACTGTGAATGATGATACCCCATCATATTTTTTCAGAGGAAGAACTGATTGACGAGGAAGAAATTTTAATTGCTGAGAAATATGCAAAAAAATGGAAGCGAACAGCTAGATTAAAGTCAGTTTCTCTAAACCCGAAAGAGCCACCTTTGGAGATGGAGGAAGATGAAGTTATACATTCACAAGACTTTCTTGAGATACACAGCACTGCCTGATCATAGGAAGCTGCAAAATATTTTCAATAATGTAGAAAACAATGAAAAGAATTCTTGACAATTTACAAAATTATGCTATCAAATATTCATGACTACAATGAATTTTAATTGTGATATATTTGCTTGTATCTAAAACGATAAAAGAATTACTAAATGATGATTAATGATTATCTATATTCATTATACTGTATGGTCAGTAAATTGCCTAATATTTTATGAAATATTTATTTCAAAGTATATATTTTTAAATATGTTACTTAATAAAAAGTAAGAAAACATTTTCATTGTATAAGCCATTTGTGAATTTATTGATGCTTAAGCGAAAATATCTCAAAATCTCAAGGGTAAAAATAAATTTTTTAAATACTTTATATTAGTTTTTTAAGGATGACCACAATTATATGTGTGTTTTGGTTCCTCCACCAAAACACAAAACAATTTTATCAACTTAAAATTCTATCAACTTAAGTTACACACAAGTGATGCCTGTTTTTATGCACTTTGGGGCGGGTGGAGGTGTTTGAAGTTTCTTGAGTGAGGTGTAGTGGCTTCCTCAGGTGTGTCTAACTTGACACCTGGGAAGGCCACTGAACCTCACTCAGGTGGCTTCAAATAGGCACCGCCACTTGTTCCCTGGTGTATAATTACAGGTCTTCAGATTGATATCAGATTGATATGAAAATTTTAGAATTCCATTTTAGGGTATTGAATGATATTATGGCTACAAAAAGCAACTTATTTAAATGGAAAGTCAGTCCTAGTGCTGAATGCATATACGGTGGTAATATAGAGGATATTAGTCATTTGTTATTTTATTTTAGAGAACCAAGTAATATATGGACTCGACTATCAGCATTCTTTTCATTTCCAATAACTTTGAAGGAAATAATTTTTGGAGTTTCAAATGAAAACGAAATAAATATTGTAATATCTTATATATGCTATGCCATATATAAAAAATATCTACTTGATAAAAGTAATGTAAATGATTTTTATGACCTTCAAATGCTCATAAGGAAAGAAATAAAAGAGAGGCTTCTACTTATGAGAAACTTTCAGGGCGTCAAGTTCCTATTTTTTCCTATTTTTTAGAACCATTCCTATTTATTCCTTTTTTCCTGGATAATTCCTATTTTTTTCCTATTTTTTGGTGATAATATATAATTTTTGGGTTTTTTTTGCCGATCATGCAAAAAAATGATGATATTTTTCAGATCCAAACAGCACTGGCAAGGTGATGAAATAAAATACATTTTACTGTTGTTTTGTGTTTCTTCATTATATGAAATATTTATAATAAACATACAAGACAATATGCAATGAAAGAATTGCATATAATCTCTGCATTTGGCAAAGGCCTGGAAAAATATGGCAAAGATATTGACCAATTTTGCTTGGATCTCCATAGTCTTTTCAAGTTCAGTGCAGCAAGAAGAGAGGACTACACGGAATATCAGTTATCTCTTGATGTTGAAATGCACACATTCCAACAACACACTAAAGTTTGCTGGCTTAGCATTGGACCTGCTGTTCGCCGCATTCTTGAACAATGGGATGCCATTTGTGAGTTCATCACACTCCTTGCTAAAGATGAGAAAAAAACATAAAAAAGTATCAACTTCAAAAAGAGCAGCTGCAATGTTAACTGGAGTGGAGAGAGGCAGCAAAAGGATCATGCTTGAATTCCTGAATAACACAATTCCTGTATTTGAAGGATTCCTCACACTCTTTCAAAAGAGTGGCCCAACTATACATATTGTGTATGACAGCATGTGCCAAAGCCTTCTGATGGTCATGCGCAGGTTCATGAAAACAGATCTGCTTGAAGCCAAATATGGAAATGAGCTTGCTGACATACAGTGCAATGATATCAAGCATCAACCTTCTGACACTGAACTGAACATTGGGGATGAAAAAAGCTCTTGTTGAACTGAAAACTGACAAACAAAAGTCAGTTTTTTTGGGAATGCGATCATTAATGCTGCTGCAGTCTCTCACATGCAAACAAGGCTCCCCCTAAACAACACTCTGTTGAGAGATCTAGGCTGTCTGAATCCTGCAAAAAGAACCAAACAATCAACTGTAGCATCAATTCAGAATTTAGCTCGAAAGCTTAAGCCTTAGCTGGATGCATCTATTCTTCAAGATGAATGGAAACTCTACCAAGCAGATGTTGATGTTAACCAACTGCAAGGAATCAAAGACATCGAAGAATACTGGTCTGCAGTTTTCCAGCTGATCTCTGTGGACAGAAAGAGTCGTTACCAATTTCTTCACCTGGTAGTGAAAGGTGGGCTCGTCTTGGCTCAAACTAATGCAGAATCAGAGAGAAGTCTTTCAATCAATGCACGACTTGTTACCAAAGAAAGAGCATCTCTGGGTGAAACTACAATTGTTTGTTTCCGCTTAGTCAAAGGGGCAGTGCTATTTCATGATCCAGTCAATTTTGCTCGAGAGAACATATCAATCACAAAAGCGTTGAACTTGTCTGTTAGATCTGCTCATGCTATATATCAGGCATGACTGGAAGAAGAGAGGATTGAATTGCAGAAAAAGAAAGAAGCCAAAAGAAAAAGAGAGAATCAGATTGCATGGAGAGAGAAATGGCATAACTGCGTGAAACTAAAAAGACACTAGCTGAGAGTGAAGAAGATTTTGCGCAGAAGGAATCATCAGTAAGGGCAGAATTGGATGCTGCAGATGAATTACTGAATGACACAACCACAAAATTGCATGATGCTCTCCCTGGCACCACTCTAAACAAACAAAGTGTGAATGTGCCCACCATGATGCTGGATATCGCCAAAACTAAAAGTGCACAAGCCATGCAGCATCTAGACAAAACAAGTAGTAAACAGAGATCATTGGAGAACAAAATTCACAAGTTGTTTGACAAAGCCATACCCCAACAGCAGTCAACTACCTCAAAAAAGAAATCTAGTGACAAAAAATCTGATGCCACACCTGCAAGGAAGGCGAAAAAAGCTGAATAAAAAATAGATATATATGTGAACATTATCATTCAGGTTTATGTTAATTTTCAGTATTATTTAAAGGCTTTGAAAAAAAAGTTATAAAAAAGACAAGTAATTTTATGTATACTAGTAATTGATTTCATATATGTTCAGTATTATTTCAAGTCTTTGAATAAAAATTATAAAAAGACAAGTAATTTTATGTGTACTAGTAATTGCAGTCAAAAGAACACATTTATTCATTTACATTCATTGTAATTATATATTTCGTCAGCATATAGTGTACATTTTTTGTTTTTCTTTGTTTACTGTGGTGGACCAGGATGGCTGAAGGGGGATTGGGAAACCATCTTTTTGAAAAAAAATACTCCTATTTCATGTATATATTTCAAGTAAAATTCCTATTTTGTTCCTATTTTTTGACTGTTGAAATTCCTATTTTCTAAACTCCTTTGTTCACTTGACGCCCTTTGATAAGATACCGGAACTCTTGGTTCAAATAATGTCTGATTTGGTAGCCTTCCTTTAAAATCTCTTTTCATAAACATTTATTAAGTATTCCAAAGCGACCTGATCAGGAGGCTCTAAATTTGATTTCGCAATGACCTAACAATCTTTATTTGGAAAAAAAAAAAATTCTGTGCGGTTTTATTTTGTCTTTCCTGCCTCCGAGTATTTATTTACTATACTATATACTATATTAATTACTTGTGTACGTCTACCTGTTTCTGTTCTCACAATTTATATGTGCGTTTGCATGTATATCGTATTTGCTTATTTGTCTGTATCAATCAATCAATCAATCAAATCCTAAATTTATTTAAAACAGGCCCTAATTATTCCTCATTCAGAGGGTGTGGCCTGGCTGCCCAGTCTGGATCTCAACCGAAGCAATATTAAATTATATTTGACTTTGGAATAAAGTGAAAAACTGATGAAATGCAATGATAAAAGCTTATGTTATAATTATCATTACCATTGAAACATGATATGACATGGACTCTTTGATGTGTGCTATTAGTATTTTAAAAAAAGATATAAACATAATAAAGATAAGCATTATTTAATCATTTAGTTATCATTATTTAATATTAGACCTTATTTTTCAGCAGTAGTGTACTACACTCTTCCTGCTCTTATCTTTTCCTTTACAAAGACAATTGACAATATTTGTTTAGGAACAAAAGCCTTACTGGTAATATAGTACATATACTATCCCTATAGGAAATTAACTATATCATTATTTTATCATATATATATATATATATATATATATATATATATATATATATATATATATATATATATATATATATATATATATATCCTTGGTGTTTAGTCAAAATCCATCAAATAGAGTGCTCAACTATTAGAGCTTTGTATATGATTTTGAAGGAAAAACAAATTACTTTGCTTATGGTATACAAATTTGTTTCATGAATTTGTTTCAATCTTCAGTACAAATGGTTCTATTACAAAGTATGGAACATATACTTTAAAAAAGTCCAACTAACATATATACAATTTGTGAAAACAAAACGCGTAGTTTCAGTTGACGCAATCACTGTTATGTATTAATTGTGTGACATAGTCTATAGGTGCAAAATGCAGAATACATGTTATGGTGACAGTCAATAATGCATGGCTTATATTGGTAGAAGAACAATAGTCTATAGGAACTGGTGTCAACTGGTTCTATGTTGTACACAAATCAGACCTTGGTTCTTACAATACATGATTGGGGCTACCAACGTGTATTCGAAGTCTTATTACAATAGTACATTATTATACTCTGCGAATATCATGCTATTGAAATGGTGTCATGATGTAGCCATCATAACATCCCCCTGTAGCTTTTAATACCATTAAAAGATATAACAACATCATTACACAATGCTAAATATTCATTACGTTCATTAGAAGACATGTTATAATATTACCAATAAAATACTCACTACATTAAACAATTAAAGGAATCGTAATACCAATATTAAAATATGCATTTCATTAAACAGACCGTGATATCAACAGTAAAACATTCATTTCGCTAAGCAGGTCATAGTACCAATATTAAAATATTCATCACGTCAGTTAATTGAACAAATAGTAATGATTACATAAAAATACTTATTTCACTATTAACTAAAATGTATCGTGGTGCATCATGTGCTTACCACAACCTTAAACTAAAACCAAACGCGTATTCTCGAGTGTTAACATGTACATGGGGACAAGCTATTAATATATATGAGTAAGCATAGCAATGTTAAGTCTGATCGTAACCATATCTATTAGGGGCTGTGCGCGTTCGAGTAGAACGGCGTAGTGGTTGTGGACTCTTGCACTGAACATCAGTGGGTTGCTCATCACTATGGGTTACATTAGTCTGCGCTGCGGCTGACTGATCAGAGATACTTGAGTGAGGTTTGGTGAAGCGTAAGTCTTGGTACCGCTCTGCTAATCGAGCACACTTGCGCGCATCGTTCCGAATCATGTCATCCTCAAGACTTGCTCTTGCGTCCATGCCTAGACCCGAGGGAGGGTCTCTGATGAATCTCCTGTTCCTACGGACGGTGGTGTCCTGTGCTGTGCGAAGAATATACGACCGGGGTTCTTCTGAGGCCGCGAGAACTTTGGCTGGTTGCCAGTCGCTACCCGCGTGCTGCTGATATAACACATTTTGTCCAGGTAGGAGTTCTTTGTATTCTTTATCATTGTCTGTATGCACTCGGCGTGTAGCGGCTCTTCTCCCCTCTTGAAATGAGTATATTTTATCATTGTATAATGATGTTGTTATATTGGTAGAAGAACAATAGACATAACTGGTGTCAACTGGTTCTATGTTGTACACAAATCAGACCTTGGTTCTTACAATACATGATTGGGGCTACCAACGTGTATTCGCGAGTCTTATTACAATAGTACATTATTATACTCTGCGAATATCATGCTATTGAAATGGTGTCATGATGTAGCCATCATAACACTTAACATCAGCATTGAAATATACAGACGACGGCCTGGCAGTATGTGACAAATGGCCCCAGAAAACCGAGAACATCAAAAAAAAAAATCTGCCAAATCTTTAAAGACAATAACCTTAAAATCACAATCAATGCAAATTTCAAATCCTGCAACTTTCTCGACATCACCCTTAACCTGAATGACGGCACCTTTAAACCATACATCAAAGAGAACACCAACCCTTCATACGTACACAAAGACATTAACCACCCCCTAACATAATCGAAAACATTCCAGAAAACATTAACAAAAAGCACTAAACAATAGCGACTCAAACACAACCCCCACCCCCCACATCAAAACAGAAATAAGAACAATAGAAAACGAAAAAATAACATGGTACAATCCACCATACAGCAAAATGTAAAGACCAACAGTGGACACCACTTTCTAAAACTAATAGACAAACACTTCCCACAAAACAACCCCCCCTACACAGCATCTTCAATAAAAACACAATAAAAATAAGTTACAGCTGGATGTCTAACATGAAACAAATCATATCAGGACACAATAATAGAGCAATACTATCCAAACACAGCACGAACAACAATGACAATAACAACTGCAACTGCCGAAACCCCATCATTTAAATCACCTGGATATGCAACCCAATTGACGTTATCAGGACGGGAAGATTCGAATCGGCAGTCTGCATGTAGACTATTCGTGTATTCATGTGCGTTTTGAAACTTGGCTTATTTATGATTATCTGTTCATCAACTGCATTATATATTAGAAACATTGCGTATTTGTGACATTGGTTGATAAATAAAGAACGCAGTTCCCTCCCCATATGACTGTTGTGTCGCCTAAAGGCTCGTCTGATACGTCCGCAGATTCGTCCGATACACAACAGTCATATGGGGA
>CM032666.1:16891008-16953345 GCA_019095985.1 Streblospio benedicti | reverse complement strand
GGGAACCACGTTCTCTCTATGTACCAGTATATTGCCTGGGATTGTGACTAGATTTACATTATTACTATACATCAAATATAATAAAAATAAATAATAAATATTTATGAATTCAGTCTAGCTGTAATAGCAATGCCCTACAGCCAATTTATGCATAGTACTAATGTCCAGTACTAGTCCAGTTAAAACTTAAACTAGATCAAAAGTGCTCAGAGAGCACAGCGTCGCTAGAGCAACATTGACCCATGGGCAATAAAGATGTTTGCTTTGCAATCAAAGTAGAATAAAGTCTTACTTGATGCGTGACTCATCCTACATCTATCTTCTTGGCATTGGATTGCAGGCGCTTTCTAAACATGGCTAAAGTAAATATCTATTGCCCATGAGTCGACATTAATAAGGAAACGCTATGCTCTCTGAGCACTTTTATTCCAATATAACGACTATGCCAATTCGATGGTCATGTTTCGAACAGTATTGAAACTATAGCGGAAAAATAGAAAGAAAAATAATTAAAATGGCCCTCTGAAAGGTAAACTCCAATTGGCAAAGTGCCAATATTGAATAAAGTTAATGTTCAGTAGGCATGCAAGCATTGTACAAAGTTTGAATGCTTTCTCACAAGCATCAACAAACCTATTACAAAAAATGTTGAAAATGGACCCAAAATGTCACTATGGAAAGCACACTTTAATTGCCAAAGTGTCCAAAATCGAATCACTTTGGTGTTGCATCATACTAAATAGTTGTGTTAAGTTTGAACGAAATAGGGTGAAGCGTAAAAGCTCTAGCTTGTCCGGAGACAAACATACATACATACATACATACATACATACATACATACATACATACATACATACATACATACATACATACATACATACATACATACATACATACATACATACATACATACATACATACATACATACATACATACATACATACATACATACATACATACATACATACATACATACATACATACATAGTTACAAACGAACGAAACACAAGGCTTTCGCTTCAGCTGTTGAAGCGACGCAAATATTAAAGGTCTACCAAAAATTTTATAGTTAGTACCAATCTATGGTTTCTATGTCACGAATGTTTCTGCAAAACTTTTGAGTTTTTCATCAGTTTTTTTAAATAAATAAAAAAAAAATAGACTCAATGTACACTGCTATTACACCTCGGGGCCGTGCGAGGGCGTAGCCTGCCGCGTCACCCCGACGCTGTCAAGGAGAAGGCGGTGCTCGGACAAGGCCGGCAGTAGCGTATATTGCCACTTTCTTCACATTACAATTATATATAATTTAATTTGTACTCAACCAAGTTGAGATATACTTGCTGTCGTTTCACAGCCTGCCAGGTTGTTTCTTCAGATAGAATCTAAGCTTCTACTGCTGGCCATCAGCTATTGTGGTGACTAGAACTTTTGTCTTAATGTGAGTGAGATTAATACTGTGCAGTAATAATACGTGTCATATTTCTAAACCAATGTATACTTTTTGATGAGTAAAATAAACATATAAAAATCTTTTTTGTTTTTGCCACCTTACCCTCTTAAAAACATGCCACCAGACACAGATATTGTTGTGTCTTATGTTTTAATCACATGCAGACTAAAGTTATTTTTAGTATCTCATACCAAAAAAGTCGGTAGTTTTTCGTACACATGCAAGTGCTAATTCATACAAATTCAATAAAATGTATTGAAAAGTCGTGACTTCTCCTTTTTTTCTCAGATAGAAGAGGGTGTAAGGTCTTCAAAACACTATTGCATAGTATACAAGCATTTCGTTCGGCGTACAAGTAACCATAGGTTCAAACATTAAAATTCATGCAAATACTCAACTTTGAGTACCCCTCAAATCCAAGATGGCGGCTATTTAAAAAAATGGCTGCCAGAAGTTATACTCTCGTTTATCTTTCTTTGTAAATCAGATTATTACTATTAAATCAGTATATTCTTTAGAAATTGCCGCTACTTAAAGCCATAAATATAATTTGGCACAATGCAATTTTTCATCGTGAATTATACTGTAGCAAAGGAAAGTACATCAAAATAGTCTTGGCTCTTCAATATAACACATATGTTAGAACGTGAAAGCATTGGTTGAGAATCCACTCATCCATCCATCACCGAAGACAATGTATTACAAACATGTCTACTATACAGTTAGTTAATTAATATTTTATCGTTGTTAGAATACACTATCGATTCATCAGAAAGGAACATTGTACATGATATTGTCGTCAATAGGTCAAATTGTGGAAAAAACTTTATCAAGTACTAGCGCTGCATCTGTCTCTCTACTCAAGTTGTCCTCTTTTACAAAATTAACACATGAACTTCTCATTGTAAGTTGGGGACATGCAAAACAGCAAAAAGAAGCCATAATAGAATCTAGCTCTGCACGTCAACTATGCCATTAAGTCTGTGATGTTTCTACACTACAACTGGACTAGAATAATTGATACAGACTACTTGTTTGCTGTAATAATGGAATTAATGAGAAATCATGAACTAACAACTCTTTTTATACTGATTATTTGCCTTGCGCTAAACCATGACATCGCTACGTTGGCGTTCCCTCAATATAGAGGTAAGTAAACCACATATAGATCTCCATATTCATATATGTGTGTGTGATCCGTGCTTACTACTACGTCAAAAATGACTGAAAATGTAGCTATTTCTACCTGGGTACAGTGTACCATCTTTTCAAGCCACAGCTTTACAAGTTTAGCCAGGCACACAAGGGTAGGTTACGTGTGTCAGTAAAGCCATGTTCAGTAGCAGTATTGGGTCGTTTATTTCAAACTCCAATAAGATTTATGGATAAATTACGCAAATAATTAATGATATTTTCCATTAAAAATCTCACCGACCACTGTAATTTAATATCACAATTATTTCAGTATGCTCCGATATGAAATACGTGTTGGTAAATAGAGCAAGTCTCACTGGGTATGATGATGATGAGCCAGTTGCCAATGCTGACTCGTCTGAAGCCTGCGCCGCGCACTGTGAGAACTGGAGTCCGCAGCCCTGCAACAGCTTTGCCTATAACTCTGCCCTGAAGAAATGCTATCTCACTCATTCCGATAGATATAATGTCACATTAGTATGGTCATATTCATTGACCTACGGTGAAAGGTGCCAAGGTGCTACATTTAGTTGTATTATCATATATCATTATATAAACTTTTTCTAATGTGTTTCTATTCTCAAGTTTGCTTGTGGATACAATTATATTCTCCCCCCCCCCCCAACCAGTCTCTCTACCTTCTATGGCAAGCAAGCTCCTACCACTGTTCTGACATATCGGAAGACCTAAGCTTCCATTTGACAAAATGGAAGCGTAGGTCTTAAGCTTCCATTTGACAAAATGGAAGCGTAGGTCTTCAGCTATATCAGAACAGTGGTAGGAGCTTGCTTGCCATAGAGCATAAAGAGAGAGCAGGGGAGAAGAATATAATCATTATATAAATCAATCTACACATAAGAGGACTGATTATTTTTTTACATCTCCATAAATTCAGAATGCCACCTGAACAGTCAACAGCTAGCCGAATACCAGAACATGGGCGGTGACTTCACGGCCAGTCTCGACTGTGGGCTGTCTGGTGGTGCTCTGTCTGGTGGCCCGGCTAAGTGGGTGATGTCGGTGACGTGCCCTGCAGGGCTGGTGTGGAGCGACACACACCTGCCCGTCCGCGCCTACGTCTGCCATTGTCATGCGGGTGCCTGGCCCCGGCCTGAGAAAGACATCGCCTGTGTGCAGGGTAGTAGTATTCATAGATTTCACTGGAGTAAAGCAAAGGTCGGGTGTTTCCCGCAGAATTAGAACCTGCTTTATGAACTCATTGAAGAGTTTGACGTGTGTTCAACATGTGCAATCTAATTATACATGCATAATGTTGATGCATACCTATTAAACCATGAATGCATTGTTGGGGTAACTCCTGGAGCTACGCCAGCCGCTTTCCCCCGGTGAGAATCGATTGATGTAAAGCTAAATATATGGAGGATGAATTCAATTTGAGTAAGCTGCTGGTAAAAATTGGTGTTAGTATTAGCAGTAGAAACAGTGATATAATAAAAATAAAGTTTACCATGATTTACAGTGTATTTCGCCAAATATTTACCTGATATTATATATCACATCTATTTCAGAGTGTCTAGCAACTAAATGGCTGTCGCACCCGGGTAGAAGATCAGACATATCTACTGCTGCAAAAATCCCTGATGTATCTAGTTTTGAACTTTGCGAGGAGAGCTGCAGAGCAGAGTCATGTGTGGCATTTCAGTACTACCCCACCCGTTTAAATTGCTATATTAAACACCAATATGATCCTGCACCTTCATATGATCCCTTTACAACATTTTATCCCATATACGCGGAGCTCTGTCATGGTAATTTAATTATCTTTAAAACATTTGAAGACATTTATACGCAGTGATATTTATTTATAAGATATATGTGCTTTGTGTGAATGTGTGCACGTATTTGTAGTGTGTGACGACACTTCTGTCGTGGCACCGACCTTCACCTTGACCTTTACCTTGGAAACGTGCTCTCTTGCGGATCTCACGTGGACGGTCACTCTCACGTGTCACAGAAATAGTGTGTGGGAGCAAAATGGCAGACGAGGGAAACAGCTGCAGTGTACCTGTGGTGGAGGTTCTGGTTGGAATCTTCATGGGGACCAGTGTGTTGGTAAGATTTGACATTTTTAACATTCTACCTATTTTGTATTTAAATAGATAGATCGATATTTAAGGAGAGCAGCATTAATTTGTAGACTACACAACTGCCTATGATGAAACTACTGAACTAGCAACAACTTCTGTGGAACCAACAAGTACTCAATTTCTGACAACCCAATCGTTCGGGTCTACTACACCAGAAATCGAAACTATGAAAGTGGCAACATTTTCAGATGAGGAAATTGCAACGTCATTACAAACTACTTTGTATCAACAGCATACTGCTGGTTTTGAAATGACTATCAGTACCCAGGAAACCGACGATTTTGTAACTTCGACATCAGAAATTACAACAAATATGAAATCCCCTGAAGATAGTGAAGATAGAACACCAACAGACCTTATTCTGCATGAATCTAGTACCGCTAAATATCATGAAACAAGTCATCATGATTTGAAAACCAAGGATTCGCAAACTATTTCAACTGGAGGTAATACGTTGAATTTGAAATCATCTTCCACTGGCCACATCACAACAACCGGACTGACTGAAACTGTCACTGGCGATTCATTTAGAATCATAGAGCGATCAGAAACCAAAACTACAAGTGCTGATAGGAATGGAGTTACATCTGTACACGGTAACATGCTTATTCAATTCAAAATAAGCCATTGAATATTTTAGATGTGTACCATGAGTACACATAAAATACATAAGGGACGGTGCAATATTTAACAGGCGGGGGACCGGTGCATATCGAAAAACTTGTCTGAAAAAAAAGGTCTTGTCCCCTGCTGATGTGATGAAAAAACTGATGTCCCATGACCTCTATTCATAAAAAAAGTCCGCGTCCTCTCCCATGAATATTCGCGTGATTAATTTGTACCGATTTCACGTCGAGGTGGGATTTCAGCAGGTGAAAAAAGTACATGTCCCATGCCCAACGAGAATGAAAAATCATCCGGTCCTCCTTTGCACCCTAAAAAATGTACCTGTCCCCCCTACCAAATGCACCGGTCCCCCTACCTGGTAAATATTGCACCGTCCCTAATGCCAATCTCAAAACACGCAAGGCAATGCGCTGATTATCATTTATTGCAACAGGTCAGGTTACTCCAGGTTTGGGAATCTGGTAAAGCCATTTTGAATTAGAGGAAAACAAGGCTAAAGTGTCACCTGAATGCACCATATTCATTGTATTTTTCAAAACTGGTGCAGGGGGGGCGCACGCCCCAAGACCCTCCTAGACTTGGCTGTGCACTTTCGGTGCTTGTCTTCTCAGCTCTTGGGAATTTACCAAACCTTCAGCCCTGGATCCGTTCATGAGTCTATGGGCAAATCGCGTGGGGGGTGGGGTGGGGGAGGCACACACACACACACACACACACGCACGCACACACACACGCACACACACACACACACACACGCACGCACACACACACACACACACACACACACACACACTTTTTCCAGCCAAATGTTCCATTTTCATGTGTGTATTTTAATTCTGCTTTTGACCGTAAATTAAAAAAGTGTCTATAACTAAACTGCCCCACTTTCCGTCTTTATTTTCCAAAACTTTGATATATTTGTGGTTGTGACACTGCATGCCACATTAAGCTATCAGTGTAACACCGTTGAACCTCTAGATTGAGACCACTTGTGGTAGTGACCTCAAGTGGTCTGAACAGACAGGTGGTCTTAATATCGACGCTCATTTTGGTCGCTTTATGAATGTTGGGAGTATGAAAAATCGTCCAGAAGTGGTGTCATTCTAGAGGTTGTCTTAATTGCAGGTTCTACTGTATATAACAATGATTGTTACTGTAAGTATAGTGGCACCTCCAATTAAGACCACCTTTCTATTGAGACCCCCTCTATAGTAAGACCACTTTTCACGGCCCCAAACCTTCATAAAGCTACCAAATCGAACCACTGTACAGAGACCACCTGTCTATTGAGGCCACTGGTCCCAAAGATGGTCCTAATAGAGAGGTTCTACCGTAGGTCCGTCTTTCCGCGGGCTGGAGCTGTCTGTGTGGACGCCCTGGACGGCCTGCACCAAGCCCTGTGACGGCGGCCACAGACTCAGACTACAGATGTGTCCGCGGAGAGACCAGTGCCGCCGACTGCTGCAAACTCCGAGTGGCGGACAGCTGGGTAACTATAACTGCATCGTCGGTGTTCACGGCTTGATCACTCACACTGCCTTTACAAGTACACGTTCATATCAAACAGTGGCCTTTCTGTGGAAAAACATCTTTCGTTTAGACTTAAGCCCTGTCTACACCGCTAAGACTTCCATCAAATGATATCCGACGAGACGTCTTAAGTAGTTTTATAAAAAAAATATGTAAAGACTTTTTGTCTTTCATGGAGCCTGTCTACACCGCTAAAACCTTACAACCATAAGTCGTGCACTTTCTAATTCTAGCAACAAGACGCACGGTTAATGTATCGTGGGTGGAAGGAATGCTGCTCTGTGATTGGTTAAATTATGCCCCGACGATCGTCTTGTCGCTAAACCTGTCTACACCAACACGACTGCATCAAACTACTTCAAACTACATCAAACTTCATCAAACCAAGACTTGACATGTCAAATACTCACGACGGCTTGAGACGAGACGAAATAGTTGTGTTTCTATTAATATATTTGCATATTGATGCCATGAATGCAATATTTTTATAATGCATTATATGGATCATATGATACACTAATATAAAAGAGTTAATGGAAAAAAGAAATGTGTTGTTACGTAAGTCCTTCATGCGCAAAATTTAGTTTAGTTTAAGTCAATCAAGTTCTAATTTAGATTCTGAGATAGGCAAAGGTGACGCATTTGAGAGGGGAAACTACAGGGACTCAAGTTGATAGACCAAATAATGAAAATACTGGAGAGAGTAATGAGCAATTGATTAGGAAGAAGACGCAGATCAGTGACATGCAGTTCAGTTCATGCCAGGAAGAGGGACGACGGATGCCATCTTCATAGTGCGCCAGATGCAGGAAAAGTACCTGGCAGCAAACAAGGCACTGTACCTAGCCTTTGTAGACCTTGAAAAGGCTTTTGATCCTGTCTCAAGTCAGGTCATCTGGTGGGCCTTGCGCAAGCTATGTGTCGAGGAGTGGCTAGTCGTGCCCGTGCAGTCAATGTACAATACAGTACGCAGTCCCGTACATGTTGGAGATGAGTACAGTGAAGAGTTTATTGTGGTGGTCGGTGTGCACCAGGACTCGGTTCTAAGCCCACTGCTCTTCATTATAGTTTTGGAGGCTCTCTTCCTTCAGTTCGGCACGGGTTGGCCCTGGGAACTGCTGTACGCCGATAAAGTCATTATTACAAACACAAAACAAGAGTTACTGGACAAAGTGCAGGTCTGGAAGGAGGGTATGGAGGAGAAGGGACTCTGTGTGAACATGGGAAAAACCAAGTGTATGATCTCTAGGTTACAGCTCGACCGACTGCAGAAGACTGGGAAACATCCTTGCGTGGTCTGTCTCGTGGGTACAGGCAGTAACTCCATCTACTGTGGAAAATGTGCTTGTTGGGTCCACAAGAAATGCAGTGGCATCAAAAGCCCTCTGAGAATTGACACAAGTTACGTATGTCCGAGATGTTCAGGTGCTGCCAGACCTGTTGATGGCAGGCCAGTCAAGGAGGTCACAGTAGTTGGGCATAAGAAGGAAGTTGTTTCCGAGTTCTGCTACTTAGGTGACATGCTATCCAGCGGTGGTGACTGTGAGCTAGCTTCTACGTGAGATGCAGGACCGCATCGGGGAAGTTCCATGAGCTCCTCCCTATACTCATAAACAAGCATCATCCACTGGTATCCAGAGGCAGAGTTTACTCCACTTGTGTACGTGGTGTGATGCTACATGGATCCTAAACCTGGGCTGCCTCCTCCAAGACCCTGAACCGTTTGAGAAGAAATGATCGAGCCATGATACGATGGATCTGCCGTGTAAGGCCTCAGGATGACGTGAGCTCTGACTGTCTTCTAGAAAAGCTCGGCATAAAGGACATCGAAGCTGTGGTTCGTGCTAACAGGATGAGATGGCGAGGCCATGTAGTGCGTGCATCAGCTGGATAGCCAGAGTGAGGGAATACAAGATCATGAAACATAAAGGCAGGCCAAAGCTGACCTGGGATGAGCTGCAGAAATGCAACTGAGTATTACTCGGCATGGAAGGAATGGACCCCGAGGACCATCAAGCATGGAGGGGGACATCTACGGTCACGACTAGGCAGCCAGGCCGCGCCCTCTGCAGAGGATTAATTCAGGCCTGCCCAACTAAACAAGGATGATGATGATGAATCAGCACATCAATGGGTGTAATAGCAGCTTAATTTTGATAAATGAATATATTTTTTACAATGATATATTCATAGTAACATCTATAATTACCTTACGACATGTGGTTTCTATTTCATAATTTGGCAGCCATCTTGGATTTCAAGATGGCCAAAAGTTATTGGTGAACGTTTGTTGTCTCATTTGAAAGCCAATATATATTTGTGCAAAACAAAACACTAAAATCATGCCTTTGTGACATCCCTACTTCTATATTTTAGAAAAATCATGATGTGTTTGTTTTTTTGAACGACTGCCATTTTTAAAATGGCTGCCATACATGTCGAAGATGACTTAGGAAAAAATGGAAAAATCACTTTTCTGGTAGGATATAGTATAAAAGTATCATAAAATTCATGTTTCCAAAAATCTATATGAAATCCCCAAAAAAATCATGACATAACTGTATATACTAGATACCATGAACTTTGTAATTGTAAATTAAATACAGCATGAACCGGACATCTTGTCTAGCTGTTGTTTTTGTGATGGCGTAGCACACAGTTTGCTAAAGTTACTACATCATCACACCAATCCCTGTATCAACCTGCCTGCCAAATCTAGGGAGCAGAGCACACGGCGCCATCTCCATCCAACCCACAACCCCATGAAAAATTATAGCAAACAAATGGAAATAAAATAAAAGTTATAATGAAATAAGAAAATTAAAGATAGAATAATATTCAAAAGAAGGCGTTAGATACGTTTTCTATATATGGCTTGGACATCAAATGATCATAATTATCAACACACTACCGCGATATTAGACTTTGAAGAGTGCTAGCAAATAATTAAACTTATTTACATAATTGGAAAAGTATACGTAAATCATTAAACTTACATGTGTAATTTTAAGAGGTCCTGGTAATCCATCTTATACAAATCGCGTACACATGTGCACATAAGCTAGAGCAACCCTACATCAACCAACGTTCAGGAAAAAATGCAGATAAATCAGAACAAACCTAGCACGAGACTGCCCTTATCATAAAGATTTATAAAATTAATGTATGTTTTTAAGTCTGTTTTTAGAAAAGTTGAAGATGATGTGATGATAGTTCAAGTATCAGTATTGGTTGTCAAGTTTATTAGCATGTCCCGTTAAAAAGCAACATCTTGATCTTCACACCTACTTAACAATGGCTCAAGTGCAGTTTCACTGCTATGATACAATGATTGTCAAGTCATTTATCTAAATACACTCATATGCATTGTCAAACAACTACACCTCTCCATTATTAAAAGCTATTAAACAGTGGTTGCTACTCGAAATATCACAGTTACCGTGCAGAATTTTGTCAAGATCATGCAAAATGATAATCAAGTATCTTGAACACCAATAATGCAATTCAAAGAATGCTTAATAATTGCTAACAAATGTATTTTATCACTCCGCGAACACTCTATGGGGCGGATTAGCACTTGAGAGTGGAGATACATGTATGTCTCATTTGCGATGTAAATCATAGGCAGATCCAGGGAGGGGGGCCACAGGGGGCGCCCCCCCGTTTTTCCACCAAAATACTTTATTTTCATAGGGTTTTTCATGAAATCCCGTAAGCGCGCCCGCCCCCCTTTTCCAAAAACCTGGATCTGCCTATGTATATGACTCAATATGGGGGATTAAAACAATCACGTGGACCCTTATCAATACCCAATTTGTGAATACTTAAAACTATTTTTTTTTTACTGTCGACGATTATCAGTTATTTTTCATAGAAAATCTGTCGCATGGGTTCAGGACATCTACAGTCATGTTCGGACAACATTCCGAGCAGTGTGCACTCGCGGACTGAGGTCTCCCAAAATCATTGATTTTCTATAGGTGCAGTCTGAATTTTAACACTGTTATTTCTCTTCTAAAATCTGTTCCTAGGGGGTCAGGGCAGGCTCCGGTCATGATCGGCACCCCTGGACCAAAGCTTCCAAAAATCATCGAAAAATTAACAATAGATACACATCGCAAACTGCCCCCCCCCCCAAAAAAAAGAAAGAAAAAAAGAAGAAAGTAAATTGCACTACATATTAAACCACAAACGCAATATATACGGAGGAAGAATGAATTGAAAATGTTGCAAATAATATGCGATCGTTAATAACCCCCCCCCCCCCAAAAAAAAAAAAAAAAAAAAAAATATTGGTAGTACGATGCGGCATCTATTAGACATTCATGAAACTAAAAGACAGCGCCTCTTCTTTACATGTTTATTAGTGAAGACATCAACCAGCAAAAATCAAAGATCGTTCATAACATGAGAAATAGCAAAGACATCTTCAAATCAAAACACCTCTCAATTTCAACAAAAATAAGATATGTCAATTGCTTCGAATCATAAATATTCCTCTACAATAGCTCACTATGAACACTCACCTATACCCTTGCCATTTCAATAGACTCATTTCACAGAAGACTAATAAGAAAAATAATAGGTTTCCAATCTCCAAAGAAAATAGCCAATAAACATTTATAGAAAAGCTGTGGACTGAAATAATTGAAGTGAGAAGGTTGAAAATGTAAGGACATGTGTGCAGATTTCAAGAAGAAACACCAGCAAAGCAAGAAATGAGAGAGAACGCCAAGCCTCAAAGAAACAGAATGGGAAAACCAAAGCAAACATGGATAAAAATAATTAGAAAAAACCTTAAAAAAAGTATATCAAAATAGAAGACAACTTTCAAAATATAAGAGAGCTTGCCCAAAATAGAGACACATGGAAGAACATTTGTTCTGATAGTCTGCATGAAATCAGACAAGCTGCTGGAGTGGTTCGCCTGGGTAAAGAAGACGACCACGACCACGACCACGATGACCATGACAACCACCACGGCCACGACGACCACGACCACTACAACCACACCATGACTACGACCACGACAACCACGACTACGACCACGTCCACGGCGACCACGACGACCACAACCACAACCACGATGACCACGATGACCACGACATCCACGACCATGACGACCATGAAGACGACGACGACGACGACCAGGACCACGACGACCATGACCACGACCACGACCACGACGATGTCGACGACGACGATGATGATTAGCGAAGCTACTAGTTCTCTGTCTAATGGGTTCTAGCGACGTTGTACAGATGATTATGTATTAAACCACACACTGGAGGTTATAAGCCTACCCATAAGATATTTGGTTCATATATTCTTGGTCTGGCTCTATGATTTCTACCTGATTATCATTTTCAAATTATAGTAGTGGAGTAGTAATAGGAGACCATGTTATTACCCCAATAAAAATATTAGCATTCTTAAGACCATTGTCGTGTATACATATGTATCTACTATAGTACATTACATTTCAACAAAATAGCTCCTGTCAAAATAACAAGGTATTAATTAAAAATCTCTCATTTCCTTTTAATCACGTACCAAAGAATGTGAATTGAAGTATATACATGGATTTACAGGTTACACAATGCAAGAAGAGAAATGTAATGTGCATGCGTGCCAGGCCACATGGGGCATTTGGTCCACTTGGACATCATGTGATCCATACTGTGGACAGCTGAGATTGACCTACCGCTTCAGAATGTGCTTCAACAACAAAGTTAAATGTATGGGTAGACCGATGGAAATGAAGACATGCCCAATCATGAGATGTCGTAAGTCAGGTATGGATGGCTTCGTACACATTGCAACAATAACATTTCATTCATTAATGCAGTAATGACCAGTATAACGTTTGCATTTATATACATGTATAATTTTTGTACTGTTTTGAATTATATTTGTATTGCATATGTTTCCCATGATATGTGTTCGAGTGGAAATAACAATGCCACCGACATTTTATGTCTGATAAAAAAATTACAGCCCTAAGATACAACAACCTATAAACTATGTTGTTTCAGTTATTTTTCATCTAGTTCCTATTTCTTTTATATTGCTCTTTATTTCCCTAATATTCTAGAGATCATTCTACATCTGCCTCATCATTATAAATCTGCCATTTTTGTCTGTTACTTTACATATTAATCGTTTATGCTACAAAATACTTAGTTACCATCTTGGTGTTCTATAGTACCTCCTTGTAAGCATTGGAAGAATGAAAGATGTACAATATATGTTACAGGTTATCAAGCCAGCACACTAGCAGACGTTCACGGGTTCACACCGTCCGACTATGAGCCTTCCCATCAGGCCATTGGTGCGGCAGCCATTTTGTTTTTGGTCTCGTTTGGAGTCCTCATTCTGATTATTGATGTGTGCAGGGCTAAGAGCGTCATTAAAAGAGGGTTAAATAATACAAAGTGGGTGAATAAACAAGACAATGAACACATTAGAGCTTCTCCTTGTGATATTGAAATGTATATATTGCATTAATAGAATATTAGCAGTTCCATACCAGGTATTCGTATTTCACAGCCATAAATGATGAAGAAATGGTTGATGTTACAACAAATGTTGAGTTAAATGGTAGACAGAAAATTACACCAAAAATAATTTAAGAAAAAATGCTAGAAGACGTCTCTGAAAGTAGTCTTTTTTACTAGTTGACTCATTTCAATGTCATTTAGTAATGTTTTGCCTCTGATGAATAGGATATTTATTCAGAGTTACATACATGTAGTACGTAATAGGTGGTTGACTGGTTATGTTAGCATATTAGGCAGTGAGAAAGAAAATATATAACAAAATGTTATGTTAGTATAACTATATTAAAATGTGTAATATTATGTGAAAATTGGTAAACAGCTACATGTCTCATTTTGAATTAAAAATATTTCATTATTAGCTATTCAAAGGTTTAAAATGAGCCCATAAAGAATCTTATACACCATTTGTATATTCTGTTTTCGCTATACATGTATTACTTATATATAATTATTGTGAAGTATGAATTTTGTTAGCTTTTGGAACATTGAAATGTATATTTACTTATCAATGTATGTGTTATTTTCTTCCCTGCGCTGTAATCTCAAAATAGTCGTTTGAAAAAGTTGTCTTCTAGCAAGATGTTTTAACTGAGCTGTGTAGGTTAATGTTATTTTTATGAGGTAGGCTCTTTCTTTTACATGTACATTCTTATTATTTCAATGAATGTGAAAGAGAATGTCACTCAATATAAATCGGCCCATGAACATGCAACAGCAATTCAAGGTTAAGACGTATCCATCGCGACTATTCAAGCTTCATGTATATCACATTATAGTTTCATTTTACGGTATTCTGGAGCTATACACGATGAAGTTTTCAATCATGTGTAAATTAAAAAAAAAACGTCTGACAAAATATTCATTCAAAATGTACCAAGGCTTTGTAATAAATGTGCGTAATACATGCGTTTTCCCCTCATTTTATTGTACCCTGCAAGTCTCTTGATAACCTGGATTGGTGGAACAACTGTTAGAATGACACTGGTACACCAGTCGTGTTTATGTTGGCTCACAGCTACATGGGGATCCAAAAATGCAACATAGCAAGACGTTTGACAACCTCGGTGACACCCGTATAACGGTTATCCCGTCACCCGTACCCTCTAAACGACCTAGCAAGCGAAGCTGTTATTGCAATGTGTACTCTGAGTCTCTCTGAAATTTGCAGAGTATAAACTCTGTCGCATGCAGATATACAAATACACAGGTAAGTCTTTTGTTTCAGTCTCCTCTTTAACTGTATTGTTGCAGTACTATAGTTATTATTGTAATGAAACACTCAGACCAAAATGTTGTGCTGGTATTAGTATGTTCAGGATTTTCTCCGCACAGCATAACAACAACAAGTCAACAGCAACTTTTGGTATGGTAAACTTTCCTATTTCAATGAAAATGGTTTGTAGAAGTGTTCACTTATCCTACCAACAGGCTATGAAAGCTGATATATGTCGTGTAAATTCGGGATGTCCTGAAAGAGGAGCAGTTGCGTCAAAACACGTGCAGATATTATCACGAACCCCGTGAACTAACTGTTCTAGGATGAAAAAATTGCCGGAACATTGGTATATGGTAACATATGTCATAGGCTGATCCAATGGACCACAGCAAGTTCCCCCCACCCCCTTTCCACCAGAATATCTTATTTTCATAGGGTTTTGGGCATGATTGCTATCGACCAGGCATACAAAACCCATGAAATCTATAAAGTAGCCCCGCCCCCATTTCTGAAATCCTGGATCTGCCTGTGGATGCTACATAAAATGATACAAATGAATACACCATGCAACTATGGTTCTGTTTACGGTACATATAGTTTTCGAATTCATTCAATTTCAGAGGTACTGACAAGTGAGCGTTGACTAGACCCTACAAGTTTCAATGGAGAACAAAAACCAGGCCTCATACGAGCGCAGTCAATCAGCTAGAGAGAAGACAACGTCGCCTAGAAAGAAGAAAACATCACCTAGAAGGAAGGAAACATTGCCTAGAATGGCGAAAACATCGTCTACGCAGGTGGCAAGATCTTCCAGCCAAAGAGGCCGATCATTGTCTTCGGATTCGCCCAGAGGAAGATCAGCTTCAGGGAAACGCCGGCAAACGCCAAGTAAGGCAGGCCAAATGAGCCAAGGGAAAGGCCGGTATAGTAGTCAGAGTCCCAGAGCACGTGGTGGCCGCGTGAAAGGAGCTGTCCTCAAGGACATGACATCAGCCAGCAATGAGTGTGAAATATTGCCAAGAGTTGATCACCTTAGTGACAAAAGTTTAGACAATCTGAGGAAAGCGATAGGCCTCCCCAACGGGATGAAAAGGGCTGAGTTAGAGAGTAAGTGGTGCCAGCTAAATTCACTTTGCTTCTCTCAAGGACTTTCCTTTGTAGTGATGCTTAATTTATTGTGATAATAAGTGTGATCGTGGTAGCTATATGCGAAAAAATTGTTATTTGATTTCCAAAACTTCTCTCTCTCCCACATCATTTTAGCAAGCATATTTTTACCAACGATGGACATAGCTGAAGGCATTATTTATAACCCTAAGCTTCCATTTAGTGGCCCTGACAGGACTCTAACTCACGACCCTAAGTTTTGTGAGACCATAATGATACCATCTTCCCAAGCAGCAGCCGTGTAACCTTTTAACAGCTCGCTAAAAAGATGTGTAAGAGAGAGATAGAAGTTTGAAAATTTATCCGCAAGCACTGGGAAACCCCGGGTGGGAAACACATAGATATCAGAGTTATTTAAAAATAAAACACACATTGCTAATGACGTGAAAATTAAAATCGAGACCACCTCCAAAAAACAAAAAAAAGACCACCTAAGAAGACCATTAAGAATGAAATTTTCATTAACAAACCACGTTTCTATATTGTGGTCACTCGGGTCCAGTCCGTCTGACGGTCTCCTTAATTTAGGTTCTAACTGATTGTATTGTATGGACTAATGTATTAACCAAACATTCATATGAATTCCATTGACATTGTGTGTTCTATGTTATTGAGCTGTTTTCTTATTTCAGAGATGGTGCTTGAAAACTTCCACAGGCTTCCTTTACTAGGTGATGAGGAAGATAGTAGGAATTCGTCTATTATAATGCCGAGAGTTGATCACCTTAGTGACGAAAGTTTAGAAAATCTGAAGAAAAGGATCGGCCTCCCCGCCTGTAACGGGATAATAAGGACTGAGCTAGAGAGTAAGTGGTGCCAACTAATTTCACTCAGAGATTCTCCTTTGCGTGGAATTCGATAGTGATGCTTAATTTACTGCGATAATAAATGTGACTGTGCTAGCTACCAAAATTTTATTTGACAACCCCCCCCCCCAAGATTACAATTTAGACCACCTCTAAAAAAAGACAACCTAATTATTAAGTGCATTAAGAATGGTGCCAATACTTAATATCTTGACCAATCCTTACCTGGTAAATCACACATGCAAGCTGCTGCTTCTGCAGTTGTTGCTAATGAATACTCTGGTTTTTAAGGCCAGAATGTTCGAGTCTGTATATTCAATATCAGAGGAATTCCTAGGGTTTTGTAAAAGACCTTATATCTATTAGAGCCAGAGGCTGTCACAATTGTAGTTGCATTTATCTTTGCACTTGATAAAAATGATATATGGTTGACATGAGCGTTTTTTGTAATAATAAAAATAAAAACTATTCGATATAAGGTCTTTTGAAAGCCTAGCATTCCATTGACATTGTGTGTTCTATGTTATTGAGATGTTTTCTTATTTCAGAGATGGTTCGTGAAAACTTCCACAAGATTCCATTACCACGTGATAAGGAGAACATCATAGTTACCTTCGTTAAGAAATGGTACAATTCGAAGAGAGATTCCAGCACGGATTCGGCAGATGAGACGGAGGATGAAGATGATGGGGAAAGTGAAGAAACGACGCTGTGATAGACATCAAATAATCATTTGCTTTTGTGTTTTAATCAACATATTCTATTGTCTTGATGGTGTGAATGGTGTATAAGTAGACTTTCAGCAGATACTGAATGCGGTTTTTATATGGAAGCAGTCCAATGACATGAGTTGCGTAGAGATCCAGAACGCAGGGATCCACACCTATTGCTCATTAAAGAAATACAATTTCATAATCCGGATCTCACCGTGTAAATGGCCACCTCGATTTTACATAGCCGCTTGTTAGTGAATGTGTATTTTATGTTTTTCATGTGTTGGTGTACAAGAGGTTTGGAATGAAAGTTTGTTTTACAGCAAATTGACATGATTCTCTTAAAAATAATCTTATTGTGAAATGTGCATGTTTAATTGTTTTAAGCACAATGTGTGTATAATTTCATCATATTGTTTTTTAGGGTATGGCATGTTTTATGAATTAAGTTGGGTTTTATTCTGCTACTATGGATGTTTTAGTAATCCTATTCTCTATTCAATATTTCTATTATTGCAGTGTATTTTAAAGTATCAATAAGCAGCTGTTATATTTGCAAAACAGAAATTTTAAATAAAACCAGATAAATATACGAATATTGTAACTGAATAGAGATTTTGGTCATTTCGATGTTTTACTATCAGTTATATGCTTTGCAGGCAAAGTTGTATTTTTTCACTAATTGCTTTATAAAAATAATATGATCATCAATCTATACAATTCAAAACATGTGTCATTAGATTAGATAATTATCTACAAAATAAGGTGTAAATTGTAAGAATTGAAGCAATGGTGAGTGAGAAAATCAAGGTGCAATAAAATCCTAAGAAAAGAGCTCCTAGTCCCCTTAAACCAACACTGTTTGGCTAAGACTTTGATATTGAATTACAATATGCATTGTGCATTGTGGGGTCTTCTTGCATGGGTTACAACTACAAACTTGCAACTCTGATTCCATTCAGGAAATCTCCATATCTGCTTAGTAATGACATTTCCTCGTAATTGTTCTAAATGACTTTCATTTTTTTTTCTTGAGAAAGGTGTAGGTAACATAACATCGGCAATGGAAGAGTTCATTCTTCCTGTTTCAGGGCTTGAATACACAGCAAGAATGCTAGGCAATGACTATGTAGATTAAGTGCTCTCTTCAAAGGTGTGATAAATAAAGTAGATGCCGATTATGTGTGTTTTAAATGTATAAGTTTATAAGTTATATTGGATAGTCCATGTTTTTTCCAGATCCCTCGTTACCCGATACATTTACACTGAACTTCAAAATACCTTCTAAAGCAATATTGGGTAAACAAAGTCAACTATTTCATGTGGATGCACAAATAACAGGAATATTAAACGAACCACTGAAAGCTTTTGCCAAAAGTAGAGGTAAAGTAGATGTGAAATTCTCATTTGATGGGGAAAATATTGGCGACAGGTTATGGCAAGAAATTAGGGCAAGAAGATCTAGGAGGATATGAAGAACCTTCCACGCTACAAGAACGAAAGCTAAGACTAGATGAAGAACTACAGATACGTTTGTCACTAAAGAAAACTTTTCCACAATCTGCAAACCCTAACAATGCTGTAAATTTCAGCAAAGAAGATAAGGCATTAATTATAAAAGGAATGGCGGTTCTTAGTGTTGGCATACAAGAACTCAGAGTTTAGTTACCGTATTCATATTTAAGGGCAAGTTACCGTCCTCTAATCTTTAAGTAACCGTTCTCATTGCATTGTAGTTACCGTATCCTCGATTCAACTTTTGAATGGCGAATTGCTTAAATATCTGCCATGTAACTGTTGATATTTGGTGTTAATTATGGTCTCCGTACGGTGCACTTGCTTTGTCAATGATATTGTTGTCAAAGTAGTTCTAGAATGTCTTATATTTGAGCTAAAAATATCACTTATCTCGGTTGCTGCTGTCAACATCCGCCCTTTTGAGAACGGTTAGTATAGGAGCCGTACTCAGTTAGCCAGGTGTGTAAGGGGCATATCGAGCGGTTGGCAGCCGTCGAATGCATTGTGTACTTCGTTTTAACATTTTATGGTTGCCAGACCATTACGGGGGTTGGGGTGCTGGTACAATTCACTTTACAGGACACATTGGACACTTAAAAGAGACTTTAATCATTGCTACTACCTCTCCCGAAAAATAATACACACCTCTCCCACGTAGTCAACTGTTTAAAATAGAAGCACCTGTTTTGGAACACACTCCCTCTCTCAATACGACAGTCTAAGACTATTGTCATTTTTAAAGCAGTATATGTTCGGAGGGCAACAAATGCACATGGACACTTCTGAATTTGCTCTGAAGAAATTTATAATTTAAATTATTGTGTGATTTAATTAAAGAATGCACTGTCACGTTCGCGTGCACGGTGTTAAAACGTCTCCCTGTAAGTTGGGGACACCAGAGAGCTGATACAGACAGTGGTTGCATGCGCTCAAAGCCTGTTTGTCGCTGTCGACTGACCATAGTTCTATGGGTGTGATTGACCAATGTTGAAAGTACTATTACCAACAGACGGTTAAGTTTTTCTGAGAGTTCACAAATGTTAGTACAACACGAGAAATATTGTCATAATAACTTCTACATTTTATTGTCTCCGTTGTTTGCAGTTTCACAAAAATAACACAGATTAAAAAATTCTTTTGTGACTTCGTTGTGGGTGGTGGTTATTTCACTTTTGAAGTGTATGCCTTACTGGAATGGGTCCAATAATCACTCCCACGGTATGTACTTTAGGGCGCTACTGTCCACCTCGGCCTGTGATTGGTCAGCCAGTTATATTTGTGACGTCACGCTGCACAAACCCGTTTTCATAACCCCACACATTCTTACGACATTCACATAACCACACATATTTTTTCTAATCCTCAATCTTCCATGTGCCTTTAGATAGTGGTTGACCATATCAACAGCAACGGATCTATTCAGGTGGCATTCGAACCCACGACCTCTGGGTTGAGATGATAACTGACCAAGTATGTAGGCTGGGGGTTATAGAGACAACGGTTTGTCAGTCTAACCTTTTAATAGCACGCTTCTTGCGATGATGGTATCATTCTGGTCTCACAACCTTGGGGCCGTGAGTTAAAGTCCCCTCAGGGCCACTTGATACAGTCAAATGGAAGATGTCTTTTCAGCTATCTCAATATAGTGGTAGGAGATTGTTTGGCAGAACAGCGAGCGTAAAATTGAATTCACAAGCAAACTCGGGAAAATATATATATACAGTTATTCATTGTTTAATGAATAGTATCTTACATTAAATTTTATGAAAATATCCGGCGTGTGTTCCCCATAGATCACTTCACACAGGTCCTGTGGGTCACATCCATCTTGTATGCTTTTTTAATATATATATATATAGAAATAGAAGAGGTATAATCAAGTTCATTACAGTGCTCAACGAAATGGGAGGTGTTCTGCAACAAAACAAGGAAGAACTTAGTCCTTCTTGAATATATTTAATGGTGGTACATTCATGTTTCGTTCACAAGCACTCTTCAGCCACATTATTTGTTTACAATTTCTGAAATTTATTCTTTGTATGTTTGATATTATGCTGCTTTTTACATTAATAGATTGATACAATAAATGGTTGAACTGTTTGCAAATAGATAAATATACGATGATATACAAATATTACTTTATATCAGGAATGGTGTCAAGTTAGGCATGTAAGTGCATTAATGATCTTAATTGGCCGAAAAAATTGTGTATACTATAACAAAAACTAGATTATATTTACTATCTTGAATAGGATTGTTTTTCCGCTGCAAAAGTGTAGAAAGAAAATTCCTAGTGAGAATAAAAGTATATATATTAAAAAAAAGTTCAAATCCCATGTTATCGCCACCCACGTGATGTGTGTGAATACGTCATTTCATAACATAATGCGCCATAGATCATAAAATTATAATGAATCTAATGAATCTTCAAAAACCTATGTATCTTACGAAAAATGATTAAGTAGCTTCTTTCACATTGACACCTAAAACACTATTGTTGGTTCATTACTGGCTATGCTACGATGGTTCAAACAAAAGAATATATACGAGATGTGTGTGAAGTGCTCTCAGATCCTTACACTAAAAGGCCGGTGTACGTCTTGATCCTCAAGTTATGCTCATTACTATACACCGCCAAATACAGTGCATCCTTCTGCCCACTCCAGACGCCCATTAGCCACTCATCGTCCTGCAGGTGGAGGCTCTCCCCCGTAAGCGTCACCTCCGCCCCGCCGCCCGCCACCTCGTGCACGTGGACATTTAACTGGTTGTTGTCGATCACGTAGACGTAGTTCAGGCTAACGGCAGGAGAGCGACGATGCAAGGGGTGGTAGTCAGTATCCTGTTGGTACAACCACTCACCTGCGGAACACGGCATGGGGAGTGTATACTTTCGTAATCATTATCATTATCGTTAAGCTCTTTCATATTTGCAAAAATTCATGTGTGTAACTCGTTCAAATGCATCCCTATACGGCGTATAGATGAGACCTGTGTGTGCACATTGTGCATTGCAGTATTCACCTTTAAGCTGCTACTTTTAATGACCAAACCGATGGTAGTCAATATCATGCCGTCTTATTTAATTGATTACATATATCTAAAACAAAATAGATTGACCTGTTAATTAAACTTCCATAGTGAGGTAATCCCTAGGATTCCTGGCATCATCCTACCTGTGGGGGAGAACGCCACCATCTGCCGTCTGTAACGATCCACCACGAAATATCTGCCGTCTGGAGCGATGCGGACGTTTGGCTCTCCCCACGTCTCCCCGTCACCCGGGCACATCAGCGAGAAGAGGCGGTGGTGGTGGTCGGTGATGTTGTACACGGTGATGTGGTAGTCACGATCATGATCATTGCCCTCCGCATACACGACACGACTGCTGCTTACTGCCTCCAGTATCCGGCCTAAGGACAGATACATGCCATTGGCAGAGCTTTACACGGTAATCACGTATTATTTAAAAGTATCTCATACTACTGCATATGAGCGTTGTCACGGCATTGCTCCCACTTTTGTGCAAAATGTCCAATATTTAAAATTTAGTTTGTATGTTCATAATTTTCTAGCAAGGGCTAGACAACTGCTATAAAACTTCAAACACCTCAAATCCACCCTCAAAAGCTTGATTTCTGGACATGGTTGGGGGTAACAGGACATTCGAAAACACTTTGCTATATTAAATGTCAGATTTTAAAAATGAACTGTAAAACGTATTATATTTCTTATTTCATGGTTCAATACTTTTCAAAACACCATTAGCATTAAAAAATATATTGGTATTTCAGAATGTGTAGAAGTTTTAGTAACCAAATTTGGTGGGAGTAACACATATACAGCAGATGGTGGGGGTAACTGGACATTTCATTTCTATTAAATTGGTCATATATGATATACTTGAAATATAGTTTTTTTTAAAGAAAAGGAACCTGTAGAGTTCGAAATCGATTAAAACTATATTTGAAATTTGAATTTTATAGGAATCAGGTAAATATATAAAATAATTGAATCATGAAAGTAGGATTAATTTAGAAGTATTCCTCGCAGTGACACTGCTATAGAACTCACACCTCAAACGCTCCCTCAAAACTTTACTTCTGTTTGTTTAAATTGTGGTGGTAACGGGACATGTTGGGAGTAACCGAATGTTACTCCCACAGGTCGCATTCAGGTCAACTCATACGATAATTATTAAAGGAAAAAAAATAATTGGGTTAGTTACCATCCAGAACATATTATGGCTTATAATTTAAAAAATATGAAATTATATTATTAGTTAGTGATATATAACATGTATAACCTGTATAAGCAAGTGTGGGAAAAACGCAATGCCTACATGTCCCCAAAATACGAAAATAACGTTTGCCATAGGTGTCACAAATGTTTGAGCAAATAAATCGAATGATTTTACGTGATTCACTTACAAAATGTGTCTTTTACTCAGGGCAAGTTTTAAGTCTAAGGCATGTTGGTTTGTTTCAAAGTTATTGTGTTCGCTTGCTACCACAAGTAAGCCTTAGACTTGGGTTCTGGTTACACACTGCCCAGACTGTGTTTAACCACTGGGTTTCACGATAGGCCTCACGAGAGGATGACTGGGCACAAGTGCTGATATGGAGTGCTTTTGGCGTCCCCATCGAACAGCTACATGGGAGGAAGGGAAGCCGCAGGCTAACACCAATAAAGGTTATTAAGGGTCTATCCGGAGGAATAGGTCAACAACCGTACGTGCTGTCAGTCCACAGTGTAAATAAGAGCTATTTTCTCAATACCCAGTACAAGAGAGTGCTGTTTCCAAAATACTACAGTGGTCCTAGTTGATATCAACATAGGTCCTATCATAGTGTTTATAACAGTGGCAAGCTTTACCACAATCTTTAAACTCCAGTACAACTTTCTATAGACTACTTTATACTTTGTGATCATGGGGCAATGGTCCCACGCCCTGGACGCCCAACAGAATTTACCATTTTTGTTAGAAATGTACTAAATATTTTAACTCATGTGTGCCAGTGTATACATGTGGTCACTGGGAATTTGATATCCGAGGCGGTCTTTAAAACACAATATATTTCTAGGACTTTCATTCTCATATGTTATAATTTGCAGCTTCTCAATGGCCTAAAATGTATTTCATCATGCTTATGGTAATGTTTTTCATTATGTATTTTATGTGAATGATTCACCATGAACCAATGGGCATGACCACAACACATGATGTAAAAAAAATCATGCTATTGTATGTCCGTGAGTTAGAAGTGTTAAGCACATGTATATTCACCTTAACGTTTTAAACTATTCTGTCATTTGCAAGGTATCTATCTGACAGCCGGCGTTATGGTTCGTGTGAACATGCTATTCCCACAATGCCGTGCAATTTTGCTGTGATTGCATACTATTTTTTACAGAGTGCGTAATCACGGCTGCCGATAAATAGCAACTTCTTTGTGCAGGCGGTGCACCATGCAAGTGCAAGTGTCAAGGAATTCGTTCTTCATACACATGACAGACTTTGATGGATATTTCTTTCAAAATGTAGAATATTATGAGTTGCAATTGTGAAAATAAGAATTTGCGTTGAATTTTATGCATACCACATGAGTATGAATAATTTTTGGTCTTGTAAGTATACAATTAATGACGTCATTTATGACTTATTCATATTTCAGGCGCCTACATAGTACAAATCACTACTGATTCGAGGAAAGAAATTCAACTCCTGGACGCCACTAGACAATAACGTGTGATGAACCTGGACGCCATGGTCAGGAAATTATTTAAAACAAGGGAAACATATTTGATGTTTCGACCAGTCATTTTTGGTCGACAACACCGGTTGCCAAATGGTTAGAAAACGTAGGTTTGAAAGCTTAGGTTTGAAAAACACATTGATACATTGTACATTTTGATAATGAGCTGACTCCCTCAATTATCAATAGAATTAATAAATATTCTTTTGCTGGGTTAAGGATGATCATATCACAGCAGTGTAAAAGGCGTGAATAATGTTTATCCCATAGCATTCTGAGGTCATATTATATAGATTAATCCCCGAATCCCACCCACCCATGACTCCACACACATACAACACTCATCCATTACCAGTCACAACAGAGGCGTGCAGCAGCACCGGCTCGTACATAACACCACAAACTAAAATCCTATGCTCTCACTTAACCAAACAGCCACCCACCCATTATTCTAACCTTTCGTCTATAGACCAAACCTCTCACCTTCGACGTCCCACCTGCCGGCCTCTGTCCAGTCTGTCTCTAGCAGCACCGTCTCTGTTGCATATGCATACAGGAGAGCGCGGCCGTCACCAGCAGCATAAATCCCCCACCACGACATTCCTGCTGAAGCCACGGGAGCCGGGCGTGTCCACTGTAGCTGGAAGTCTCCTGCGGCGTCTGGCCAGTACAGGGACACCGTCTCCTGGTCCTTATGCAGAATGAATAGCTCGCCTACCGGGCTCATGTCAAAACTGTAGAAGAGCGGCAGTGGGAAGGTGAAGATCGTCGCTGTAACACACAATATGAGGGTGACGATCAACACTCAAATCAGTTCATTTAAAAGTGTGTTATAATATAGAGGTTTACACTATTTAGATATGCTGGCCGCCTATAATTTATTTTTATGACCTTTGCCGAATTATCGCACATTTGTAGTCACAATATTGCACATTTCTACAAAATGTCTAATTTTGTTTTTCTCGTTTGTAACTTCATGATTTTTTAGCACGGGCTCGACAATTGCCATACATCTTCAAACACCTCAAACCAACCCTGAAAAGCTTAATTTGTCTTTGTGTAAGTTGTAGTAGTAACGGGACATGGTTGGGGGTAACAAACTAGGATAAAAAATTGGACATTTTGCAGAAAAGTGGGAGTAATACCATGATGACTCCCATATTAATTTTCGTAGTTTTGCAATTACGCCATGATTATTTATTGAATAATCTAATAGTTTTTTTTCTCCAAGTAAATAGTTTGATTACTGTCTGGATAAGGATCACCACCAACAAACTATCACATGAACTCCTCCCAAGGGATCATGTGACACTAAACACCATTTCTAATAATGTAGACAATCGGGTCCACAAAGTCTCAACTTTATGTGCCTGTGTACAGTTTCATGTGCCACCTGTATTGGAGCACAAGCTAGTGTCAAGTCATATGTCATAAATAATCACTTACGCTGGCATGTATTTGCAAAATCTAAATGAAGTCCGTCATTACAGTTGCCGGGATCACACTTGCCAGGTCCATTGGTAGCACAGCCTCCACCACAGTTAGCGTCACAGCCTGCAAAAACAACATATGGTAAATTCGAATTGCTATATCCCATGCACTACAAAAATCAAAGGGTTGTTTATTCTGAGTTTGTTCCAGAGTGTTTCTACACTAGTTTATACACCTAAGACCCATGACCGTTCATCTACGTTGTAATTGTACCCATATCAGTCTGATAAGGTTCATAATATGCAAAAATGGTGAAATCTTTATTCGGAGATGATGGCTGGCAATACCTCCCTAAAATGTGGTAAATTGGGGGTTAAATGTAAATCTTCGTGCCTGGTGAGTTTTTACTGAATGTCTGTGTTGTAAATGAATCTACATCAATCCAATTTGCATCTGATGAGGACTAAAATATATATAGAAATTTTGAAGTGATGGATAGGGTAACGGGAGTCACACACACTGGACGAAAAGCATCGCTTTCCAATGATAATCCAAACGTGGTTTTTCATTGAAACATTGGTAAACCACGTTTGGACTTGACCAAAAACCAACTTTGTAATTTCAACAAACCACATATTCTAATGACATTTTCTTCAAACTCCTGCTTCTTCCAATCTCCCTAGGGACCCCCGTCACGCCTCCATGCAAAAGCAGTCAAATGGAGTAGATTCTGCTTTTTTGAGAATGTGAAAAAGCACACATTCTTTGATTAAAATCTCTCGTTTCTTTATACACAATGTACTTTTTATGAAACTGTTTCATAAACAGATATACACATGGTTTCTTATCACATAAAATTCCAAAGTGTACATGCATGTATTTATACAGTACAAAATTCGAATTAAGATCCAGACTACCTCTGTAAAAAGACCATATCTAATGGTCATAATATTTCAGTATATTATACATTATTTATTAATAGCACACCTAAAAGCTTCCATTCAATATTTCAACAATATTTCAGAGAATATCATCCACTTGGCACCACTTGAAGTGGTTTATAAACGTCATCTCTATATAGATGTGGTCTTTATTTACAGCCTCCAAAAATTTTTACAAAAACAAGCTTACATATTTTATAACTTCTTTTCAGTTGCCTTCGTGAGAAATAGTAATGACCTTTCCAACAAAAATCCTTCATTTTTGTAGCGTTTTTATACGTCCGCCATCGATCACACATATAAAACTCATGAAATCCCTGAATTGCGCCCCCTTTTTTTCTAAAAACCTGGATCTGCCATGCCCTTGATGATCCAACCAGCAACAAAAAACTACAATCAATTAACCGTGGCCCGTACAAATCCACCAAACGCACCCCACACCAAGTCTACCTACACGACATCACAACAGACAAACCACTAAGAAACCCAGTGAGTATAACCCACATATTACGCCCAGCGAACTTTCACGGAAACTTACTATAATCAACGCCACAACTACCTCAACCTGCTACAGGGCCGACACACGTGGCATCACCATCTAACACCCCACCAAATAGCCGGCGCTTCACGGGTACTCGGGCAGACGTAACCGCGGCCACCTGCCGATAATGAATAGGACTGCAGACCCTCGTTTTAGGCAGCCTATGGCCCGGGACACACTGCATCGACGAGCTCATTCCTAACCGAACACTCGTCGTAGCGGTGAGAACTACGGGTGTCACATTGCCACGACAATTTTCAACCAGGATTCGAGACATGGACGTGTATTACGAACAATCGACTATTTCATGCAAGCGCACTCCGTGCATGCGCACCACAATCACGCTCATTACGCCACCACGATCACTTGGACAAGCCACCACTGCATCCTAGTCGATAGTGGCGCATCCATCAACCCTGACCCCCCACATGCCATGGTATCACAGCCTACGACACCAACTCAAACACCACGATGAACCATCCCGTAAACATTCACCTACTGATGGTCAACAAACCACCACAGCCATCATCCATCACACCGCCACAGTCTAACTCACCTCCACCGTGAAGCTCACACAACTATAACACGCTCCCTGCTCACGTCAGTGATATATATTCTAAATAAATAATGACAGCAGGAGTTATAAGATACGTATAATTCATATAAATCAGATAATTAAGCTTAGAGCTGTACACTAGGACTCTACTATATTTGCAAACAAATGATTAATGTATGATCAACTACGCACCTGGGAGAAGATTCTTGATATTCGCCACCTCTTCTTTCAACTACAATGGCAAATGTTTGCATATTTGGGATCAAGTTATTTATACTGTAATAGTCTCAACAATCACCCCCCCCCCCAGTCCCATTCTGTATGCATGAAACATTGCGAATATGAATACACTAAATAGGTGCTTAGCAAGTGTTGTGTTCTTTTCATATTGTTCAACTTGCAAATATAGCAAAATAATGTATATTGTCTCAAAGGTATTTCCTATTCAAGAATTTTGTGATGACTCAATTTAAAACAGAGTCTTAATAATTTGGGATGTTCTACAAGAAAACAATATAATGCTATACTAATAAATAATAGATTATGATCATATGATGATATTCGAAACAAATGGGCACAATACTGTCCGTACTTTGAATAAATACTGAATAAGAAATGTATACATGTGCATGCCGGGAAAGGCCCCAGCTGCGCCGCCACCCCCTTTCTGGGGTCAGCCCTTTGTTACATACGGTCAGAAGTCTGTGTGTCTGTCTCCATGCTCATTCAGGGATGGATTCAGTTTCCTAATCTGGATTGGGTCTTTAATCCTACGTTCTAAGTACTTCGGTCCAATACACAGGTGGTGCTTGATATTCCCGAGGGAAATGCTACGTCCCTGTCTAGATGGCGCGATACTTCCGACCCCGAAAAACTCGGGTGCTTATGTTGTGCCTCCAGGGATTGCTCTGTCTCACCCACATACATGTACCACACATCACAGTCCTTGCACTTGATCTAGTAGGACAACCCACACATCATCATTGTTGTCCACATAGGAGACACTATTGAAAGCACAAAGTAATAGTTTGAACTTAATTGTCCTGTTTAATAATGAGCTTTTGTGTGCTTTTTTGGCCGAGTGGTTAGGGAGACTCGTGACCAGAAGGTCGTAGGCTCGATTCCCGGTTCGGTCTGGTGGTGGGTTTTGAGTAAACTCATCCTTAAGGGAGTTGCACACTGCTTCGTTGCATCTACACGTTAATTAGGTACTGGTCATTGGGTTGAAATGGTGAGTGAGTGATTGTGTGAATGACTAGTATTGTGCGCTGCATGTGCTGTTGTCCAATCCTGTTATAATAACGATCAACATGAAGGTCCCACAGCTATACTGTGGAAAAAGCGCAATTACAAACGAATAAACTACTGGATCATGAGACCATGAAACTAGTAACCTACAAGGATTACAGCCGAAAGTGAATAATTATGATTTTATGTGGGGACCCACAATATATAAGTTAATCTTAATGATAACCAATGTGGAATCACATAGACCATGTTTCTCTTTCTAATAGAAGAAAAAATGTGGTTCAAGATTTTTTTGCTTTATTAGATATCATGGTCATAATTAGGGACAATTATAATAGTGATGGTCGTACGGGACCAGTTCCTACCTTCTCCAATCTCTCATCTTGCCAGATGATGCTGTCCTTTTCAGGGTCATCAGGCTCTGCTGCGGAGCACATCACGTCGGCCGTTACAACAACTATTGAACAGGCAGGGAAGACGACAGACGTTTTAAGACTATAACATATTGTTGCTGAGTTTAGCTTTTACAAAGGATACATATTGATGTAATCATATCTTATTCTCATCTCCCTGGAACTCGCGGCGTTCTGAACACCAGTCCAAGTAGTACTCACAATGCTTCATGGGTAGACCATCAACACAATAGGAAAATCCACATGTCCAGAAGATAGACCCTTTGTTCACGTGCGAATCGTATAACTATAGATGATACTTTGACACATTTTCATGATATTCAAAGATGATTTCTAAATAGTAACAGACGTTATCATAAAGGACGAACCAACTACACAATAGCAAGTGAACCTACCAATGACGACGAACACCCGGAGAAGCATCATAGGAAGCTGCTGCAGACGCTAGTAAACCGATAACAATGGGCGCTCCCTACTCGTGTCAAACTATTTGGCACACAATCACCAGTCTGCTGAGTTGCAACCTATTGCAGCATCATAATTGACCCTAATGACCCCACTTTGCTCGCCATGTACCAATATCACCGTGATATCAGCCCGCTTTGTGCAATTAGAGCGGCGGAGTGGCGGCCAATTGTACGCAGTTTTGTGTTAAATTAACCCTCATCAGTCCATTAACCAAAACACCTTAATCAGTACAATAGGGGTCCATGTGGACCCCAATCATTTGATGTGATTTTCTTTTCAATTCATGATCTTTCTGTGATACAAATACATTCATATGTTAATTATGACTGTGTCAGATAAAAATAACAAATAAAGAGTTATGTTTTTTTATTATCTACATATTTTAATAGATCAAATTATCGAACAACTCTGTGTTCTCTGCACCCATTGTGTCTGGGGTCCATGCGGACCCCAATAAAATTGCTTTTGTATTGGTCCTTATGTATAACCAAAGAAAATAATTTTCATTCTTCATAATGGGAAGATATGAGCTGACAACTTCATTAAAGGCCTTCAATCAAAAAAAAAAAATCCAGTGCACCCTGCATTTTCTGTTCTCAACAGGTGTGGGGTCCATGCGGACCCCAAGCAAATATTTTTTATGTACGTCCTAATATTTAAATAAATCAAATAATCTTCGGTACTGATTGAGACAAGATATAGGGTGACAACTACTTAAAAGGAAAAGAAGAAATACTAAGCGGATAAAGATATATCACAAAAAGTATACCCCTGGGATCCAAACGGACCCCTAATGTACTGATTAGGGTTAACAATAATGAGGGATTTGCACTCACTATTTCTGATATGTAAAGCGTTTACTATTACTTCGGGTAGACTTGAAATTACAACAAATTTCAACATTAGTTCTACCTATTCTAATACAGAGCTTTAGTGTGTACGTAATGCGATTTCCCAGCTTAAATTCGAATCCTGGTGATGCCATATGTGTTGTATATTCATTCCCTATTATATCTATATTGTGGAACATTACATGAAAATCTGTTATATATAAAGAAGAACAAAAGTATAACATAAACTAATTTATTACACAAATGAAAATTTTGAAGTAAGTACATCCCTTGCAATTGAAAAATAGCCACTCTTTGCATCACGTTTATCCTTAAATATATCTGTAACCTCACCACCAACAGTGATGAGGAGTTGTACATGAAACTAGCCTTTCTAAAGGCTATGATATTTATTATTTAGTTTAAATATACATATTTAGTTTCCTTCATATTAAAACACCCACAGAGAATACAAGGCCGGAATATCTTCTGCTGTGGTAAAGATCATAGCCTTTCATGAAGGCTTCAGAGTCCATGCATCAATCCTAGCATCAATCCTAAGAAGAATACAGTCTTTATCAGCTTTGCATACAAGACAAAACCATGTGCTCACTCACTGGTAGCACTCACATTCCAGAGCATGTATTTTTGACAGCTGATTTTTGTGTATGCGTATGTGTATGCTCCCTAGGGTATTGAGAAAATATGGTGTGACAAGGATGCCAATGACCTGGTGCGAATCTAAAGTCACTAGAGCACAATAACAGTGACTTGCGACTGTAATTATACACATTTACATTCATTACAATTAGATTTTTTCCCATCAGTAATAAAATCAAACATTTTGTGTGATACTGAGAGATGTAAAGTGTACTGAAATTTCCATCTTCCCAATAGAATCAAATGTTCATGTACATTTGTCATGAATAAAAACATACTAAATCTAAGCAATCTTATAGATCAACCACATTCAAGGATTGCATAAACCTAGTTGTCATGCTGTTGGGTGCTGGTGACAGAGAGATTATTGTTTCTCTATGACCTCTATGGCACTGCATAAGTGATTTGTCTGTCACGGTAGACACTCATGCTGGCACTATTGCTTATCATATACATTCAGTGAAACATAAATATCACAATTTTTTGAAATTATATCACCATACATTATTACTTGATGATATCATGGAAACGTCTGAGCTCTGTGATGACTTGGACTGTGAATTCACTCTGCCTCCACACAAGGCAGTAAGACTTAAATAATTCAACTGCTTCTGTTGTGATGTAGGCATACTTTTGACTACCCCCCCCCCCCCCCCCCCCCCCATTCTATTGATACCGCACACCCCTTTGTACCGGCATCGAGTGTTTTGTAAATATTTTGTTACTAAAAATAGCATTTTCTGACGAAATTTGGTCCCGGGGGGGGGGGGGGCCGCAGCGCCGCACTGGGGCCAACGGAGTTATTAAACGGCGTGAAAAGCCATTCCATTGGAATTTTCACTTTTCGACTAAAATTGCAAAATTTCTGGCCACTTCCTCGGAGAAGTCGCAGGATACCTTCCAGGCTCACACCGTCGACCGAGGGGATTATTGATCGGTATTCCCTTTGATCTCGCCGACACCGTGCTACGCTCTCCGGTACCACTTTTGACATCGCTGGGCTTTGCCGGCGGTGTTTAGGGGCCGTTGGTGGCCCCATCGGCCCCGGCACGGGGCCGTTGACGAAGTTTCCTTTCGTTCCGCTGATCCTGTTGCCAACTGGGGTTGTGGTACGGTATGATTCCGTCGACCACATCCTGAGGCGGTGTGTGTTCCTGTCTACGGTGTCTTCTTGCGCCGTTGAGCGCCGTTGACTTTACATGGCTTGTGCCGGTCCACCTGTGTTTGGGGTCGTGTCCGGTGTCTTTACCAGTCGTTGGCGATGTCATTTGACACCGCCGGGTATCGCCGGCGTTGTCATTGGACCGTTGGCGGCTCCAACGGCGCCAACTGCGCCCACACGGGGCCGTTGGCGATTCATTCACTTCGTTCAGGTGGTCCTGTCGCCAACTGGGGTTGTGGTACTGTGTGAATCCGTCAACCACATCATGAGGCGGTGTCGGTTCCCGTCAACGGGGTCTTCTTGCGCCGTTGAGCGCCATTGACTTTACATGGCTTGTGCCGGGCCAACTGTGGTTGGGGTGGTGTTCGGTGTCTTTATTAGTCGTCGGTGATGTCATTTGACACTGCACAGTCGTGCTGCTTGAAAATGCCTATAAAAACCCCATGGGGCGTGTGTTTCATTGTCCATTTCTTTTAATTATTTCATTGACACTCCAATCTCGTGGTCAATTCCCACAATTGCCGACTACTCATTTTTACAGTTTACATGGCACATACTCATACAGCAGATGATAGATTCGAGTGCATAATGTCTAAAACTGGTTTGAAATATGTAAGTTTATTGCTGCATTCGTGTGGGTTGGGTATGAGTAAAATATTGGCAACAAAGTTGTATAATGTGATGGCATTATATATGCAGACATCTTGTTTGATCTTAGGGGGTATTCTGGTCAGACGTGGTGTGGGCATATGTGGCTCGCAATGGGATGAGATACAGGAATGTATGTAGCCCTAATTGAGTTTAGTATATAACGACTGTATCCACTATCGACTGCAACTAAGATTAAGGAAGTGGCACCAGCCTGGTCTGAATTTGTACTCTCTCCATAGCAAGGAGTGCATCTCCATGGAAGCAAGTACGTGACTCTCTGTATGTCCCTGCACGTACGAGGACCTCAGGCGCCTCCTGTTTATAAAGTAGATACTAAAGAAATATAATTTAGAAAACAAATAATAATATTCTGTGACGAACATGCCCTTCAATTCACCACCAAGTGACTCAGCCCACCACTGCAAAAGCCTAGAGGGCCGAGATGGTGAGTTTAACGCCTCCTTCTCTTGCTCTTGTCTCCCCTCCTTGATCTTGACCTCCTGCGATCTCCCCTCTTTTTGGACTTGCTTCTGCCTCCACTCCTTTTAATCCTACTAAAGAAGATACCATGGAAGTTGATGGCGTGAAATCGGAGGGGAACACGTGGCACTAAGTGAGAATTGTACACTAAATGCGTGAGCATAGACACACCTCCTAGGATAATTGGCGTTAGCTCAAATTACAATATCTTGCACTGGAACCATTTGTCGCGGCCCTTACTGGACTCCCTCAGTTCAGTAGTACAGAAAAAAATACCATGTGTGTGTTTAAGTAGTAACAGCAGCAGTGGCAGTATAAAAGTACATTGTTCTTTTGTTTTAAAAGTTTCTATGGAGGGTAAAGTAGATATACCTGATGACATTGTAGGCTAGTAAACAAAAATACTATCTACTCTATGTTAAAAATAGCTTGCATTTGGTGTGGTTATATTTTGCGGCAGTGGTTATATTTTGCGTCACCAGGTCCATTTTCGGGGATGTGGTTACGTTTTGCGTTAACGCAAAACTTAACTGGTTATGTTTTGCGGCTGGTTATGTTTTGCAGTCTAACAGTCTCCACCAGTTGTGCGGAAATTGGGCAAAACAATGTCCTTGGAAACCAGGCAGGGTACGTTATGTCACATTTTCATAAATATATTAAATGCTAAATGATGAATCTCTATTACAATGTAGTTCTTATACCCCCACCAGACTTCTATACATTTGTTTTTTCTTTATATAAGACCCCCAAAAATAACTTTACTAAACATGAACTAGTATATTTGATGTGGTCCGTAACACGATTGTAACATGTGAAAGAACAATATTATCGTGGTATGAGCTTGGTTTATTACACATAAATGATAAAAAGTTTTATAACATATTTTGGTGGCTGCAACAATCAGTCTTTAAATACTGAACTAATACACACTATAATTTAAGATGGAAACCAAATTTTATTTGGTCATGCCACGTCATGCCACGTTGCCATTTGCCACGGCCGGAATAAACGTAATTTTATTTTCCCGTAGTACTTTCCAGTTTGCTTAACGTCCGTCTGCTAATTTTTGTGAGTATAAAATGAAATTAAAGATCTTCTCGCCCGCTAACAGGCAAAAATAACGCGGCCAAAACGATGACCGTAAACGTCAATTTGAGCTCCGTTACAGCTGAAAGTCGTATGCTTTCGAAATTTTGCAGAATACGTGTAGATACGTCGATCTAGCCCCTACTCTAGGTAAAGTAGACCAAGTGTTCCAGTTATGGGCAGTTTACCACTTGATCGTGATTCTTATGCAAGTAATCTTGTTCATAAGTAATAAAAAATGTATGAACTATTTTACAACATGATCCCAATGTAATTAGTGTTTTATCATTTCACAATACTAGAGTACTAGTAATAGCTTCATCAAACAAGCAGGCCTACTACGATTTCTGAATTTTATTTTGGTGGTGGTTTCCACCTGTTTACTTTTGACGTTTAAAACATTGCTCTAATTATGGGTAGGTTGCGAAGTTCTGTTGTGACTACAGTAAAACGTCTCCCCGATTGAAAGCACCACTTAACAGTTTGCCTGAATTATAGTTACTAATGCTCATGAGCAAATATGTATCATAAAACTTATTGTGATTAAGTAAACATACAGCTAATTAATCTCCAGATTTTTTTTCCTCTTACTACTTGTACGTGCTGTTATCTGTGCGTTCCCAAGGAGATATAGTAAGACTCAACCCCACGTAGGATGTGCCCATAATTAGTCTGAGCTGGCAATTTCAATTTGTTTTCAAGACACATGGAACGCAATTTTTATGGATAATACTGTACTTAAAAGTAAATGTTAGTGAGCGAAAAATCGTTCGAACCGAATTGTTAGGAGCGGCCTAACGGATCCGCTATTGGAGCTCCCGCCAGTAAAAGACGTGTAGCGGAAGGGGTCCTGCAGGACTATGCAATGTTCCCAATAATCTATTCTCAGTCACGATGCCGGTCGCAATGCATTATTTTATATTAACGAAATATCGTCAATGTGGGTTCTGAACAGTAACTGCCCTCAGTAATATATTCTGTGTCTCGACGTCCTGACCATAACATAACATACACGTTAGAATTAATGGATTAAAAGAAGCGAAATATTGAAAATTGTTCTTAATCATGAGTCACCATTAGTTACTAGGAAGCAGAATGTTCAATGTTCTTATAAACGTGTTGGGGAACCTTATGTCCCCTTTTATTTAAATATGTTAAGTGTTAAATGATTACTTAACAAAATACATTTTGAGTCCCGGTGTCTTTCTATAGTCCCACTACGTTGATACCTATTTAGTTTTCATTTAAACAAAACGCAAAATATTTACTTTACAAATAATCAAAAAGTAAATTCGTTATGGGATAAAGCAAAATTGTAACGTGTACAGAACATTAACCATGTGGTATGACTGGTTCAGTACTCAGAAAAGATTTTTTACTATTTCATGACATATTTTGTGGACTGCAACAGTCAGTCTCTTCTAAATGAAACTAATGCACACTCCAATTCACACTGGAAACAATGGACCAAAATATGTATGGGTATACTGATTTGCGAATTGTGACGGCACTGGGAGTAAAAGAGCAACCCTTCCCACATCACATACACAACCACCACACACACCTACTCAACTAGATTGAGAGAGGTCCCCTCGGGATGTTGACTTTACCAAGGACACGTGTATCTGTATGTGTGGGCGTGTGGGAGGGGGTCAGGCAAGACTATGCACTGTCCATAATAATCTATTCTCTGTCACGATGCTGGTTGCAATGTATTATTTGATATGATCAACAACAAAAAAATGTGTGGACGTGAACAGTCACGGCACTCTGTAATAGTGTGTTTAAAATGTTGTAGCTGTCAGTGGAAACCTCGACGTTCTGACGATAAAATAACATCCACATTAGAATTAATCGAATTAAAATAATTGATAGATTGTAGGAATTGACCACGAGGTTGGAGTGTCAATCGCAAAATTGAGCATGCTGACGTCTGATTTACCCGAACTCTGATTTACCCGAACGAAGTGAGGGTAAATCAGACATCAGCATGCTCAATTTTGCGATTGACACGACAATCGAGTGGTCAATCACCATTCTATCATGACGTGCAAAAATATAAAATAAAATTAGTTTCCATTAATCACTACACATGCTAAGTATACGCGCATACATTATTATCTTGGTATAAACCATTTGCCGTCATTAGTCTAAACTTAGCCTTGCGCTACACAGCAGGTGGCTGTTCTTTTTTACCCCCTCGAAAAGCTTCTCGGCGTCATTATTTTCTTCATTCTTTCTGTCTATCGATTTATTTTGTGTTGTTTATTCTCAAATACTTTCTACTAAAATATTTTACGCAAATAAATTACAAAATGCCGGTTTTCAAGCAAGGAGATGCTGTAATATATCAGGAGAACTACTTAAAACCTCAATATAAAGCAAGAGTTATGAACGCATTTAATGTGTTGGGATACTTTGAATATATTGTAAGACTAACAAGCAATGGATTAAGATGTTGTTCTATACGGCACTTTATTGCAAATATATTTTACATGCTCAACATTTATACTTTTCTTTTATATACTTTGCTGCTGTAATTCTAAATATTTCTACATATGTAATGATATAATTGTAAATATTATTCTACATAAATAAGAGTTACTTATATTTCCTTTAGATACATGTTCATAATGTTCAGTAAAGTAGCTCTCACTGTATTCAAGCATTTTACATTGTAATAAATGTTCATACAATTATTAACCTTAAGTCTGTGTTTTTACTCTGCAGCTAAACAATGGAGAGTTCTCAAAGCATGAAATTGACAAAAAACAATGCCATGCTGCAAATGTTTACATCAGAGATAATAGGAGATAGTTTTGTTTGTTTACAATATATTGTATTGATTTATCAAGTTTGTTTACGTGTAGACACTTGGCTGTTCCTTTTATGTACCACACCCGAAAAGTTGCGACACAAGCACAAAAAATGCGAGTAAAAGTTATCCAAGCATGTGTTTCTTTAATAATTCTGAGAGAATATGTTTATGCACATAATCCACGCGAAACTATGAACTTATTCTAGCAGTATCCAAGTCTTAAATGCATCCACCAGTGTATCCATGTCATGAAGTGACAAGCATGACTGAATTTGTTAGCGATGGTTTGCTGAAAACAGCAATTAGACTAGTGCAGTCAATTTTGGCAAAAAAGAGCGCGCAGAGACCACTTCTATGGCTGTAGTCTAAACTTATGCTCTCAGCTACACGGAATACAGTGGATTATGGCCTTTACTACGTCAGCGGCTGTATTGATATTGTGAGGAGATTAGACTAGCGCCATGTTTTTTTTCCGAGCGTTCATTCCATCGCAAAATTGAGCACGGAGATTGACCAATCAGCGTGGGTTATTGGCGGTGATTTTTGCACGGAATGATAGAATGGAAAATTGTCCTTGATCAAGAGTCACCATTAGTTAGTTGGAGGTTGGGCAGAATGTTCAATGTTCTTATAAACGTGTTGGGGGACGCTATGTCACGTTTTTAAAATACGTTAAATGTTACATGGTTACACTCAAACGCATTATAGTTTCTGTAGTTCCACTAGATTTATAAATATTTATTTTTTCTTTGGACAAAACCCAAAATAATTACTTTCCTAAACATTAACTAGTAAATTATTTTAAGGGTAACACACGATTGTAATGTGTACACAACAAGAATATTCTGTTATGAGTTTAGTTTAACACTCACATAAGAAAGAACTAGATAGTGTTTTATAGCATATTTTGGGGACTGCAACAGGCAGTCTTTTCTAAACCTAATGCACACTCAAATTGACTCTGGAAACAGTGAACTAATATAGTTTTTGGTATATACAGTGTTGTTGCAAATTGCCACGGCTCTGGGACTAATAGAGGCTGAGCAACCCTCCACCACATCACACACACACCACCACACACATCTATACAATTTGATTGACCAAACAGGCCTCTCTACACTACTGAGATTTCGACTTTACCTCACGTGTGTGTGTGTGTGTGTGTGTCTGTGCGTGTGCGTGTGCGTGTGCGTGTGCGTGTGCATGTGCGTGTGCGTGCGCGCGTGCGCGCGTGCACGCGTGCGCGCGTGCGCGCGTGCGTGTGTGATGTGGCTGGGGGAGGGGGTGTCATGCGAAACTTTGCAATGTCCCTAGTAATCGATTCTTAGTCACGATGCAGGTTGCAATGTATTATTTGATATGGTCAACACATTTTTCGTGTGTATGTGAACAGTAACAGCCCTCAGTAATATTGTCAAAATCTGTCCTTAAAATGTTGTAGCTGTCAGTGGAAACATTGACTTTCTGACCATAAAATAACATACATGTTAGAATTGATTGGATTAAAAGAAGCGAGAGATTGGAAAATTGTTCTTAATCAGGAGTTACTATCATACTCTAGAAGCTGAGGTGGATTCTGTGTGCAAGTTTTGTCCAGAGAATTTTGTTTAATATTCATGAAGAGGACATGTTTGGGCAATAAAATCACTAAGGTAGACTTTTCCTACCCCGGCACTATGGGAGAAATTCAAGATGGCCGCCGAAAATTCATCAATTTTTAAGAACATGAGGGAGTCCCTTTAACACATCAGATTTCTACTTAAATTCCTAATTTTGCCAACTAAAGTTAGGTTTTCATGGTCCAGAAAGGTAGTAGTGTTGAGAAAATAAAAAAAAAACTACTACCTCATGATATATTTCAAGATGGCCGCCATAATATCTGAAATTTTGTGTAAAAATCGCCTATGGAGGCTATTTCGTTTGCTCTATTTCCAAATTATATAATGATTTTGGTCATATTAAACAATATTCCAATAAAATACAATATAGTGCATTTAAAAAATGAGGTTAGGCTTCCTTCGACCTTGTTATCTTAGAGAAATCCAAGATGGCGCCCACAACCCCAAAAACAGCAAATTTCAATATTAACGGTTTCCTACCCACACCACTCAAACCCTTTTGAAAGTTTAATTATTTCTCACTTGATTTTGGTACACGGATAGCTCATAGTGAATTTGTGATGTTATTTCCTTCTGTCACCCCCTGGCAATTACAGATATCCAAGATGGCCGCCGTTGGGGTCTGAGGATTGTCAGATTGTCTATAACTATTTTAATATTTGTGATCGAGTTATGGTTTTGGTGTCTACATGTAGGTTAATGAAGTGAAATAATACAAGTTTAGCCATAAAAAGTAGATTGTTGGATGTTTAACCTAGTTTCTGGTCACAGGTATTCTTTCGGTGTGAGCTCTCTTTACATTGCCCACGAGACCCTGAATTCTCGTAGGGATCCTTCTGCAGCTAGGGACAGTAGTGTTATTTGAATTTAAAAATTACCGAATTTTAACACTGGTAATTGGAATTCGATATAGTCCGCAACAGAAGGATTCATATGCACAACCTCGTCCACCCTTGGGTTTTGGTTGTCTAGCTGAGGAACTCGTGGGTAATGTACTTTCAAGGCTGAAGTTTGCGCATGCGCACGTACATCTCATATGACTCCTTCTGAAGCGGACAGTCGTGTTATCGAATTCCAATTACCAGTCTTAAAATCCGGTACTCTTTGAATTATTTGATATGTTCAAAATATTTTTCATGTGGATGTTAACACTAACTGCCCTCAGTAATATTGTCACATTCTGTGTGGGGAACGTTATGTCAAGGTTTTTTAAATATGTTAAACGATAAATGATTACTCTCACACATTGTAGTCTCTGTAGTCCCACTAGATTTATAAATATTTGTTTTTTATTCAAACACAACCCAAAATAATTACCTTCCTAAACATTATTTAACTAGTAAATTAGTTTTCGGCTAAAACAAGTTTGTAATGTGTAGAGAACAAGAGTAGTCTGTTATGATATTACTTCAAATTACTCAAAATGAGATATGATGTTAATACCATATTTTGGGAACTGCTACAGGCAGTCTTTTCTGAAACTAATTGCACAATCAAATTGACACTGGAAACAGTGGACCAAAGTAGGCTGATTTACCAAATGTGACAGCCCTGGGAGTAAAAGATCTACCTTCACCGCACAATTCAAACAACCGCCACCCATATACTCCACTAGATTGACAAAATCCCCTCGGGGATTTTGACTTTACCACTGGCGTGTGTGTGATGGGGTGGTGGAGGGGGTCATGCAAAACTATACAATGTTGCTAATGACCTATTTTCAGTCACGATGCCGGTTGCAATGTATTATTTGATATGATCAAAATATTTTTCGTGTCTATGTGAACAGTAACAGCCCTCATTAATATTGTCACATTTTTTTTAAATGTTGCAGGCCCGTAGGAAGGGCTGAGGCAGTAAGGCATTTGCCGCTTGACCAATAATTTGTGTGTGGGGAAAAAAATGCAATAATTCAATTATGGCCTGACCAATCATTTGTGAAAAAAAAGTCCATGGTTTTAGACCACAACGTTTAAATAGCCTCACCAATCTCATTTTGCTCCCTACGGGCCTGTGTTGTAGCTGTCAATGGAAGCCTTGACATTCTGGCCATAACGTAGCATACACATTGGAATCAATCAGTTTCAAAGAAAACAATATAATGTAGGATTTGAGCACGAGATTGGAGGGTCTATCGTAGAATTTTGCACGGTGATGTGTGATTGACACGAACGCAGTGAGTGTCAATCACACATCACCGTGCAAAATTCTACGATAGACCCGACAATCGAGTGCTCAAAAACCATTCTATCATGACTAAAATGACTAAAATCCACACCAAATGAGTGTATGATTCGTTTTTATTTTAAAATAAATCATATCATAACGTTCTCATTGCCATATAACATTCAACATTCAAGTCATTTTGAGCGCGCGGAGACGTCAATTCCCGCAGTTTTTGAGCGCGCGGTGGAGTTAGTCTAATCTGTTGTACTCCGCACAGCATTAACACGCCTTCATGGCCTTTACTACGTCAGCGGCTGTATTGATATTGTGAGGAGGTTAGACTAGCGCTGTGTTTTTTTTTCGCAGCGTTCATTCCATCGCATAATTTTGCACGGAGATTGACCAATCAGCGTGGGTTATTGGCGGTGATTTTTGCACGGAATGATAGAATGGAAAATTCTCCTTAAGCAGGAGTGTTCATCAGTTACTTGGAGCTTGGCCAGAAGGTTCAATGTTCTTAATAACATGTTGGAGAACGTTATGTCACATTCTTTTAAACATGTTAAATGATAAATAATTACCCTCAAATACATTGTAGTTTCTGTAGCCCCACTAGGTTGATAAATACTTGGTTTCCATTTGGATAAAACCGAAAATGTTTACTCGTGGAAAATGTTACTACTAAATTCGATGTGGGCTAGAACAAGATTATAATGTGTATGGAACTATAATAGTGTAGTTTAACATTAAAACAGGATTCTTCACATGTATGATAATGTTTAAAAGTCATATATTCATATTTTGGAGACTGCAACAGCAGTCTTTTCTGGATCTAATGCACACTCAAATCGACACTGCAAACAGTGGACCAAAGTAGGTGTGTGTATATGGCATTGCAAATTGCCAGGTCAGTGTGAGTAAAGAGCAACTCTCCCCACATAACATACACAAAACCACCAGACACACCTACTCAACTAGAATTACCAAACAGAGCCCTCGGGATGTTGACTATGCTACTGCCGTTTGCCTGTGTGAGTGTTTTGTTGTGTCTTTGTGCGTGTGTTTGTGTGTTTGTGTGTGTGTGTGTGTGTGTGTGTGTGTGTGTGTGTGTGTGTGTGTGTGTGTGTGTGTGTGTGTGTGTGTGTGTGTGTGTGTGTGTGTGTGTGTGTGTGTGTGTGTGTGTGTGTGTGTGTGTGTGTGTGTGTGTGTGTGTGTGTGTGTGTGTGTGTGTGTGTGTGTGTGTGTGTGTGTGTGTGTGTGTGTGTGTGTGTGTGTGTGTGTGTGTGTGTATTGTCAGTGTGTGTGTGTGTGGTAGTGTGTGTGTGTGTGTGTGTGTGTGTGTGTGTGTGTGTGTGTGTGTGTGTGTGTGTGTGTGTGTGTGTATTCTCAGTCACGGTGCTGGTAGCAATGTATCATTTGATATGATCAAAACATTTTTCATGTGGATGTGACCAGTAACGTCACTCTGTAATATTGTCACATTATGTGTTTAAAATGTTGCAGCTGACGTTCTGGATGTAAAATTACATACGCGTTAGAATTAATTGGATTAAAAGAAGCGAAAGAGACCAACCCTCACCACATATAACCCACAACCAACACACTGACACCTTCTCCACTAGATTGACAAAAAAGCCCCTCAGAATGTTGACTTTACCACTGGCGTGTGTGTTTGATGGGGGTGTAGGAGGGGGTCAGGCAAGACTATGCATTGTCCCTAATAATCTATTCTCAGTCACGATGCTGGTTTGCAATGTTTTATTTGATATGATCAAAATATTTTCCACGTGTACGTGATCAGTAACGGCCCTCTGTAATATTGTCCCATTCTGTGTTTAAAATGTTGTGGCTGTCAGTGGAAGCCATGACGTTCTGGCCATAGAATAACATACACTAGAGAATTAATCGGATTGAGAAAAGATATAGATTGCAAAATCGTCTTTAATCAGGAACTTGGAAGTTGGACAGAATGTTCAATGTTCTTATGAACGTGTTGGGGAACGTTATGTCACGTTTTTTAAATATGTTAAATGTTAAATGATTACTCTCACACATTGTATTCTATGTAGTCCCACTAGGTTTATGAATTGTTGTTTTTATTTAGGCAAAACCCAAAATAATTACTTTCCAAAACATTATTTAACTAGTAAATTAGTTTTCGGTTAAAACAAGTTTGTAATGTGTAGAGAACAATAATAGTCTGTTGTGAGTTTAGTTTAATACCAGAAATGAGATAGAATGTTAATACCATATTTTGGGAACTGCAACAGGCAATTTTTTATGAAATTAATGCATGCTAAAATTGACTCGGAAACAGTGGACCAAAGTAGGTTTGGTTATATCGCATTGCAAATTGCCACGGCACTGGGAGTAACAGAGCATCCCTCCCCCACATAACACGCAACTACCACTCACACCTACTGCACTAAATTGACCAGACAGGCGTCTCGGGGTTCTGACTTTCTGTGTGTGTGATGGGTGTGGGGAAATAGGTCAGGCAAAACTATGCAATGCCCCTAATAATCTATTCTCAGTCACGATGCAGGTTGCAATGTATTATTTGATATGATCAAAATATATTTCGTGTGATTGTGATCAGTAACGGCCCTCAGTAATATTGTCACATTATGTGTTTAAAATGTTGTAGCTGTCAGTGGAAGCCTTGACGTCTGGCCATAAAATAATATACCGTAGAGAATTAATCGGATTGAGAAAAGAGATAGATTGGAAAATCATCTTTAATCAGGAACTTGGACAGAATGTTCAATGTTCTTATGAACGTGTTGGGGAACGTTATGTCACTTTTTTAAAAAATATGTTAAATGTTAAATGATTACTCTCACACATTGTAGTGTCTGTATTACCAATAGATTTATATTTTTTTTTTTTTTTTTATATTCAGACAAAACCCCAAAAATCACTTTCTGATGCATTATTTAACTAGTAAATTAGTCTTCGGCTCAAACAAGTTTGTAATACGTAGAGAACAATTATAATCAGTGATCGTTGTAGTTTAATACTCAGAAGGAGATATGATGTTAAACCATATTTTGGGGACTGTAACAGGCAGTCTTTTCTGAACCTAAATGCACACTCGAATTGACAATGGAAACAGTGGACCAAAATAGGTACAGGTATACTGATTTGCAAATTGTGGGAGCATCCCTCCCCATATAACACACACAACCACCACACACACCCGCTCCAATAGATTGACCAAACAGGCCTTAAGAGATTTTACCACCGACGTGTGTGTGATGAGGGAGGGGTACTGCAAAACTATGCAATATCCCTAAAAATCTATTCTCAGTCACGATCCCGGTCGCAATGTATTATTTGATATGATCGAAATATTGTCCATAAGATGTGACCAGTAACGGCCCTCAGTAATGTTGTCACATGTTGTGTTTAAAATGTTGTAGCTCTCAGTGGAAGCCTCGACAGTCCGGCCAAAAAATAAAATACACGTTAGAGTTAATTGTTTTGAAAGAACCGAGTTATTGGAAAATTGTTCTCAATGACGAGTCACCATCAGTTATTTGGAGATTGGGAAGAATGTCCAATGTTCTTCTAAACATAATAGGGAACGTTATGTCACGTTCTTTAAATATGTTAAATGATAAATGATTACTCTCAAATGCACTGTAATTTCTGTAGGCCCACTAGATTGATAAATATTTGGTTTCCCTTTGGATAAAACCGAAAATGTTAACTTCAGGAAAATTTAACTATAGTAAATTCGTTGTGGACTAAAACAAGATTGTAATGTGTAGACCACAATAAAAGTCTGTTAAGAGTTTAGTTAAATACTGATATTGTTTTATAGCGTATTACCATATTTTGAGGACTGCAACAGGCAGTCTTTTCTGAACCTAACGCACACTCAAATGGGCTCAAGAAACAGTGGACCAAAATAGGTTAGGGTATATCACATTGCAAATTGCCAGGGGTGGTGTGCATAAACGTTTTTCCAGTCGCAAAGTACTGAAATTCTGTCGGACGCAAAAAACGGCGACAATTTGGCGTGCATAAAACTAATTATGCGACCGACGTCGCAGAATCTGCGTGGGATGTAAGGATACGACGGGGACAAATCAGATCCTGCTCCAACTTGCGTCAAGTAGTATATGCTGCTGGCATATTCAGTACTATTCAGTCCTTAATCATCATGGCTGTATTTTTAAGAGTTCAACACAATCAAAACAACAACAGACATCGTGTTATTCACAGGCCTAGAGTGTTTAGGGATAGAATTCACCCTCTAGATGCTTATGATGATGAAGAAATAATTGATAGATACAGATTGTCAAGGGAACTGATCATAGAATTGTGTGACCTAATTGACGACAGACTTAGACCTGGAAGCAACAGAAATCATGCTATTCCAAGCATTCTGCAGTTATTTTGTGCATTAAGGTTCTATGCTACAGGGAGTTTTCAAGCCGTTGTTGGGGACAGTGTAGGTATTCACCGCACGTCTGTCAGTAGAGTCATTACACGAGTAACGGATGCTCTTTGTTCTATAAGACACAGATACTTACGATTTCCTACAGGACATCAACAACTACAGGAAACAAAACAGAAATTTTATGAAGTGGCTGGATTCCCAAATGTCATTGGAGCAATAGACGGAACTTTGATACAAATAAGCACACCCTCTGAACAAGAACATCTGTATGTGTCAAGAAAGGGAGGCCACAGCCTGAACGTTCTTGCTGTATGTGATGCAAACTTGAAATTCTCCTATGTGGTCTCAAAATATCCCGGATCAACCAATGACGCCTTCATTTGGAATAACTGTGCCCTTCTGGGAAAGTTTGAGGCAGATGAGGTAGAGAGATGATGGCTTCTTGGAGATAGCGGGTAAGTGCAAAATTAAGGCCAGGTTAATCCCTTGTTGGGGCAAAATGTATATTTTTTTTAAAAATAAATGATTGATAATTTCTGTCTACAGGTTTGGCGTTTCACCATATCTTTAACTATTTGATTTTCATTTTGATAAAACCGACGGAAAATGTTTACAACACAGTCCATAACTAGGAAATTCAGGTGGTTGAAAGGGATTTGGTGTAACAAAACAACGTTTTTAGTTTAATACTCAAATAATATACGCATGTATGATAATGTTTAAATCAAATATTTTCATATTTTGAGGACTGCAACAGGCAGTCTTTACTGAATCTAATGCACAACAAATGCATTGGAAACAGTGGACCAAAAGTTCCACTGAATGATGATGATGACCAGGGCACTGTGAGTAAAATGACCCTGATGATGCAACATACACAAACAAGAGGATGAGAATGAGAATTATAAACGGAGCCCTGATGATGGTTTTCAAAACTGTGGGTGTTTCTTTGGAGTGTTCAACAAAGTTTGTAATAATGCAAGTGAGTGTTTAAAACATGTGTGTGTGTGTGTGTGTGTGTGTGTGTGTGTGTGTGTGTGTGTGTGTGTGTGTGTGTGTGTGTACTGTGTGTGAAAATGTGTGTAATTATAGTGGGGGTGGTGGATGCCCTGCAAAACTATGCAAAAACATAGATCTATTCTTAGTCTGCTTAAATTTAAATATTCAAAATTTTTTTTCGTATGGACCTGAACAGATTGGGGCTCAGATAACTAAAATCACATTCTGTGTTTAAAATGTTGTAGCTGTCAGAGGAAGCTTCGACAGTCTGGCCATAACATAACATACACGTTAGAATCAATCGGTTTGAAAGATGCGAGATATTAGAAAATTGTCCTTAATCAAGAGTCACCATTAGTTACTTGGAGGGTGGGCGGACTATTCAATGGTCTTACAAACGTATTGGGGAACGTTATGTCACCTTTTTCATAAATATGTTAAATGTTAAATGATTACTCTCAAATACGTTGTAGTGTCTGTAGGCCCACTAGATTGATAGCTATTTGATTTCCCATTGGATAAAACCGAACATGTTTACTTTAGGAAAATTTAACCGGTAAATTTGTTGTAGGACAACACAAGATTGTAATGTGTAGAGAACAATAATTGTCTGTTCTGAGTTTAATTTGATATCACAGATAATGTTTAACTTTTATTACCATATTTTCACATTTTGGGGACTGCAACAGGCAGTTTTTTTCTGAACCTAATGCACACTCAAATTGACTCTGGAAACAGTGGACCGTAGATTCGGGTATATCACATTGCAAATTGCCAGGGCACTGTGAGTAAAAGAGCAATCCTCCCCACATAACACACACAACCAACACACACACACACGGACTCCACTAGAATGACCAAACAGGCCCCTCGGGATTTTAACTTCACCACTGCCGTGTGTGTGTGTGTGTGTGTGTGTGTGTGTGTGTGTGTGCGCTTGGGTGTGTGTGTGTTTGTGTGTGAGGGTGGTGGTGGAGGGGGTCCTGCAAAACTATGCAATGTCCCTAATAATCTATTCTCAATCACGATGCTGGTAGTAATGTATTATTTGATATGATCAAAACATTTTTTGTGTGGACATGAACAGTAACGGCCCTCTATAATATTGTCACATTCTGTGTTTAAAATGTTGTAGCTGTCAGAGGAAGCTTCGACAGTCTGGCCATAACATAGCATACACGTTGGAATCAATCGGTTTGAAAGACGCGAGATATTGGAAAATTGTCCTTAAGCAGGAGTGTTCATCGGTTACTTGGAGGCAGAATGTTCAATGTTCTTATAAACATGTTGGAGAACGTTATGTCACATTCTTTTAAACATGTTAAATGATAAATAATTACCCTCAAATACATTGCAGTTTCTGTAGTCCCACTAGATTGATAAATATTTGGTTTCCATTTGGATAAAACCGAAAATGTCTACTCCTGGAAAATGTAACTAGTAAAATCGATGTGGGCTAGAACACGATTATAATGTGTAGGGAACTATAATAGTTTAGTTTAACACTCAAACAAGATTCTTCACATGTATGATATTTTCATATTTTGGGGACTGCAACAGGCAGTTCTTTTTCTGAACCTAATGCACACTCAAATTGACACTGGAAACAGTGGAACAGAGTAGGTTTGGGCATATCACATTGCAAATTGCCACGGGCCTGATAGTTAGAGACCAACCCTCCCCACATAACACACATAACCACCACACACACACGGACTGCACTAGAATGACCAAACAAGCCCCTCGGGATTTCAACTTTACCACTGCCGTGTGTGTGCGGTTATGTGTGTGTGGTGTGTGTGTGTGGGGGTGGGGGAGGGGGTCCTGCAAAACTTTGCAATGCCCCTAATAATCTATTCTCAGTTACGATGCCGGTTGCAATGTACTATTTGATATGATCAAACTATGTTCTGTGTGTATGTGAACAGTAACGGCGCTCTGTACTATTGTCAGATTCTGTTTTTAAATTTTTATAGCTGTCAACAGAAGCCTTGACGTTCTGGCTATAACATGACATACACTTTAGAATCAATCGGTTTGAAAGTAGCAAGTGATTGGAAAATTGTCCTTAAGCAGGAGTGTTCATCAGTTACTTGGAGGCAGAATGTTCAATGTTCTTATAAACATATTGGGGAACGTTATGTCACGGTTTTAAAATATGTTAAATAATAAATTATTACCCTCAAATACATTGTAGTTTCTGAATTCCCACTAGATTGATAAATATTTGGTTTTGCTTTAGATAAAACCCAAAATGTTTACTTTACTTTACGAAACATTAACTAGTAAATTCATTGTGGGCTAAAGCAAGATTGCAACATGTTCAGAATCATAATATTGTGGTATGAGTGAAGTTCAACATACATTTTGAAGTACTTTCCTACGTTGTTACACATTTAATATATTTTGGAGACTGTAATAACCAGTCGTTTAAGGATATTTGAGAACATCCATTTGGTGACGTCAAGTAGTGCAATATCCCATTTTCCCAAGTGACACATATTTATTGAAAAAAAAGACACTGTCAGACATAAAGATTTCATCTATTTTGAAAAGTAAAATTGTAACTTCAAGTATTTAATTGGTTCATTCGAAGTTAGGCTTCTGCAAAAATGCATCCATGAAATACACTGGAATTGAAGATTTGTATCCATGCTTTCCTCCTAAAGCACTATATGTATGTATTTGATGCCTAATCATAGTTTTATTATCTTACTAAAAAGCAATAATACATATACCCATACTTTCCGTATTGTGGTCCATTCTGAAAAAAAAATCATTTGGTCTATTGTTTTCCTGTTATCCCTCTACAAGTCATATTCTTTGAGTGAGGGTGTTCAAATTTGGTTTGCCAGCTGAACATGGTGAACTTTCTGCGTGTATTTCATATGGATTACAATGTCCCTTATTTGGGGCCATTATGGCTATTTATTAGTTCCCTCTTTGTTACACGTCTACAGGTAACATGGTACAAGCTTGATTACTCAGATTTGATCTGTAAGTCACAAATATTGTCCTCTTGGCATCAATTTCATGAACTGCTACGGCTCCTTATTTGAGTCCATTATACAATACAAATTCAGTCAATGTTAATTTTGCCTGTACCGATATTGTATACATGATCTTTTGTATGGTCCATAGATCAAATTCTATTCCCGAAACCCCTAAAGTGCTGTATATTTTCAAAAAGGGTAATGAATGTACTTTTATACTAAAATTTGAAAAAAAAAAGTTTTTTTTTTTATCTCCAGAAAGTCTCGTTAAGAGAATTATCTTGGTATTTTTTGATAGTATATAATTAAAATTTCAAGGGGATTTTTTTCAGAGACTCACATGATACGTTTTTTCAAATGGTAAATTGAATTGCGACAGGTTAGCAAATTCTTTAATTTGCATTGCATTATGTCACTAAAATATTGACACAAATGTGTTTGTTTATAATAAAATCTAGACAAAAATTGTGTCTCAGTAATATTTTTTTCCAATCACTATGAATTATTATCTATCAATGGACAAAGTTTTGTGACAATTCACAAAACATATTTTACTAAAGGTTCTCAATATACTTAAAACTGAACTTAATGCAGATTGACATTGGAAAAAGAGGAAAAAAGTTGCTTTGGATGGTGTGAATGCCCTCAGAGTAAAAGAACTTTCCTGGATCACATCACACACACAACTGCATGTAATTCATGTACGACAGAGAACAGTGTGATTTTAATGGGTATCATTGAAATTGAAAATCGCCTGGCTGTAGATTAATCACCACTTAAACCAATTTCTGAGAGCCTGGATCTTTCTTCAAGATGTAGTACTATTGTCAAGGTCTGTATTTAAAACGTTATCAGTGTGGCTGTGAGTCAAGACTTCCTGGGTACGAATCCAACTCTCTATCTGCTCCGCCACGTCGGCACATACAGTTTCCTCATCGTGAGTTGTCCCCATTAGAGAAACATATTCTGCAACGTAACATACATGTCATAAATAGCAGACATAAAACAATCAGTTGATTAAGAAATGTCTTCAATCTGGCAGTTGTCATCAGGTGCCTGGATGTTGTTTGAAACCTGTACGGGAATGTTATGTCATATTTTTATATCCAATGTATAAACAAACAATTACTCTCTATCAAGACATAGTTTACTCAGTTGAAACCTATTGGCATAATTTGGTTTACCCTTTAGATAAGTACCAAAAGGCACACTTTACTTTATGCGTGTTAACGATGATATACGCTATGGGTCAGAACACGATTGTAACGATTAAACAATAGCACTGTAGCGTATATTATAACGTTAATAGGCCATTATTGTTTCATGGGGGACCATTATGTCACGGATTTATAAAATAGGTTAAATGTTAAATTATTACTCTCTATTAAGATATAGTTTCTGTAGTTCCACCACCTTGGTAAATATTAGGTTTCCGTTTAGATAAGAACCAAAATCGTCACTTTACTAATCAGTAAACAGTATAGTCGTTGTAGGCTATAGCACGATTGTAACGTGTAATGAACAATAATAATGTGGTACGAATGGGATTCATTACGAATTTTAAGAATTTTCAAGGTTGTTTATTTATTTTGGGGACTGCAACAGTCAGTCTTTTCAAACTGAACCTAATGCATACTCAGATTGGTAGGGCCTACGGGACACACTAAAATCTAAACTCATTGACACTGAAAATCCTCTAGTTGTAGATCAATCGCCCCATGAGCAAATTTCTGAAAGCCTGGAGCTTTCTTTGAAGTAGTACTATTTAACATTCTGTATTCAATGTTATCAGTGCAGCCGTCAGCCACGACTTCCTGGCCACGAATCTAATTCCATATAATTATACTGGATCACGGAAGCACATAAAGTTTCCCCATAGTGAGGTGTACCCAATAGAAAAAAAACATATTTAGTAAACCCCAATTTCAAATACCGGACACAAGCTCCAGATGCCCCAAAAGATATAAAAATAGATATTCATTATGTTAGAAGATTTATCATCAAAATAAATTATAAAATACAATGATACAATATATCAAGATAATTTTTAAACAAATGACCTCTCGTAGATAGTGAATATTTATCATGTAACAGCCTGTGACGTTGCAAGACGTCAGAGACGATGAAGCAGGTCCTACAACAATAACAGTGCCTTAGCCTCCCGGGAAAATGTAGTACTTGATGGGAAATGACCGGAGACAGAAAGCATGACATAGCGCTATGCCAGTGGTCGGTTGATAATGATTCAGGGCCCATTGAAGCCTAACAATCGTAATTTTCTTCATCCCCCCGTAGTATTCTTTCTATTCTTCCCTCCTGGCTATGTTGTTGCAACTTACGTTAACTATTATATTGGTTAAGTTGCTGAAAACACAATTGTAGCATGTATTGAACAACAAATAGACTGTCGTATGACAACGTTCCATGATAGAGACCATATGTAATGTATAAGTGACATTAGAAACGATTTATATTTTGGGGACTGTGAAAGTCAGTCTACTCAAAACAGTCGTCAAATTATCGCAGATTCAGAAGTCCCAGTGAGTAAGTTTAAATTGAGTCGCCCCCATCAGCAGACCCATTAGTGACACACATTCAGTATCATTGCATGCGAGGTAGATATAGTAGCTTTAAAACAAGGGAGATAATAAGTACAATGAAGTTGTCAGAGATAACACTTAGCCTGCTGAGAAAAAGCAGGCTAAGACACCTCTCGTGCATAACTGGTGTTATCTCCGTACTAAACCACACCATTGCCTTGTTATCTCCCCACTTTTGAATTATTTAATCACAAACACTCGATTTTGTCTACAAGGACAGCCTTGCACACATAAGCATAAAAATACTTCTCAGACGAATCCCACTTCTATATTGTAACAATTCTACAGCAATATATTACTAATACCCATTCAACACAAAATATGACAATAAAAACACTTGTAAACATTATGAAAAAGTAAATTACAAACTATGGCGAAAACGAACATTTAAAAGAACGACTTCTTCTAACCACCCTATGAATTAATATCTATGTTATTAAGCAAAAACAATGATAGATAAAAGGCATAATTTTGCCCTGTGTGTTGACCTTTTATTTTACGTGTAAAGACTACAGGTAGCAAAGGGGTGACTGCAGTTATGACCATATGACGAATGTGTACTTTTACCCAGTGTCATTGTTTCAAGAAAATGATAGACAGAAAGAATAAATGAATTTGTCAGACGACCATTTGAACTCCTGGTCCAGTTTGCAAAATGATTTTATGATAAAGAATCAAAATGGATGGAAATGTAAAATTTCATATTTCTTTTGATGAGGATGATAATAATTTTCTTTATCTAATTGATAGGAACACATGCCAACCAACTGAAAAGTCGATAGAAGAAAAAAAGCATGAAATATTTTAGTTTTGGGGCCGTAGTCGGGTGACATGCATTGGCATGCGCAATTTGTCATTTGCCATTTAGTTATCAGTTCCATTCACAAATTGGGAGATAAACTGATCTACTATGGCTCTTAACCAATCAGCATCGATAATGAACTGCAAAGTTGGGAGAAAATGAAGAATCTCCAATCAGGAACTTGGAAGCTGGACAAAACTGTCCCTTGAGACATGTCGGGGCACGTTATGTCACGTTTTTAAATACGTAAAATGTTAAGTGATTACTCTCTATTAAAATGAAGGTCCTATAGCCCCATATATTGGTATATATAGATTGGTATATATTTGTCATCCCATTAGATATGAACCAAAATGTTCAATTTACTGAACACTACTTAGTATATTCGTTGTTGGGCGAAGGCTGATTGTAACATGTACAGAAGCTCAAATGCTGTGTATGAGTGGAGTTTAATATATAGAAATTGTCTTCAGAGTTTCTCTGAGTTATTTTGGGGACTGCAACAGCCAGTCTTAGTATACTGAACCTAACGTGTACTCCTATTGGTATTGGAAACAGCGGACCCATTTACATTTTGTGACGGCCCTGCTGGGAGTAAGAAAGCAACCCTTCCCACACCACACACACACAACCACCGCTCACACCTACAAGACTAAATTGATCGAAAAGCCTCTCAGGATTAAGTGCAACCACAAGTTGATAGACTATGAGTCGTCCCCACAAGTGAAACATATTCAGTATCAATACAAACCATGTTACAGATAGTAGGTTTAGAATACAGATAGTAGGTTTAGAACAAGCCAGAGAATCAATAATTGTGCTCTATCATATTACTGGGGAAGTTGGGCAAACCTCTACGAGAACGTTATGTCACGATTTTTAAAAGATATTAAATGCTATATAATGACTCTCTGTTAACATGTCCTTCTTATAGTCAGGCTAGGTCGGTATGTATCTGTTTTCTGTTTTGATAAAATCCAAGGTATACACTTAACTCATGGCTAACTAGTATATTCACCGTTGGCTAGAACATAATTCCACCATGTACTGGGCAATAACAATTTGGTATGCACAGAAATTAGCTAAATATTTATTGTTGCCTTTCCATAGGGGAAATAAATAAGACTCATATTTTGGGGGCTGCACCAGCAGTCTTAACAAACGCCAACATGTAAAACCTTGAAAAATTGTGGAAATATTTTGTAAATGCATTGCAAAATTCAGTCGGCCCTGTGTGTAAGTGCACCAGTAATCTGCCTCCCCCACTTCCCCCCAACACCAGACACATACATGTACATCACCAAATTGAACATAAATGCAAAAAAGACTGTGACAACGCCTCTGTTATGTGCACACCGGGGGGGGGGTTAGGGGGAGTTGTGAGGTGTGAGACAGTGGTGATATTCAAACCCACAAACCATGTGCTTCAGTGAATAGAACCAACGACATTAAGAACACATTGTGTTTTCGTGTTTACACACATCATCAGTTTGTAAAACCATAGCACGAATAAAATATACTCTGTAGCATATTGGAATAGAAACAATTTACAAAATTCATCCAGTATGTACTAAACACAAGACAGATGTTACTATAACCTGCAATTGTATATTAAGACAACAGAACTATTACACTGTCAACACCTTAATAGCAAGTTCCCTGCCACTCGTCCTTTGTATTGATAGCCGGTCTGTACTGCCGTATGTACAGAGCCTCTAAAGTCAGCAAAAAGCTCTCACCACGAGACGTCTGGTGGATGACTCTAACATCTTACTCCTTTAAAGTGGTTTGGTGCTGTCTTACGTGATCATTGGACCGGTTCTGTTCCTGTGCTCATTTATGCAGGTGTGTAGATGACGTGCAGTTTGGCTGACATAGCGCTCTTTGCTGCGTGGACATTGAAACATATATGAATAAACAATCCCAATTTTAAGCATTGTGTTCACTAGAGGTTTTGGTAAATTGTATAACATGGGCCTCAGCATGGTTAAAGGGGTGAGTGTGTATATGTATTGTGTTTAAGATGTATTGTGCACCCTTCTATTTCTATAAGACAAGTATTATTCCTTGACACAAGTTGAACATTAAGTATCACTTAATATCACATGTTGCTTACTGGACAGCTGGTTCAAATTCCCACCGCATGATGAGTAATCGCAGCCTTCAGACACATACAGCTCGATCTGGGAGGATCCATCGATTTAAACTTGGAAGTTGTGGAGATGGCAACGTGTTGGGAGCGTTATGTCAAGTAATTTTAAATATATTAAATGCTAGATAACTACTCTCTATTAATACATAGTTCTCTAGTCCCACCAGGTTTGTATGTATTATGTTTGTTTCTATTTAGATAAGAAGCAAAATAGTCACTTTACTAACCAGTAACTAGTATGCTCGTTTTGGGTTAGAGCACGATCATAACATGTACAGAACAATGATACGGTGGTATAAGTGGTAATTATTATAAACTTTGAAACTTTTCTTATAATGTATTATATTTTGGGGACTGCACAAGTCAGTCTCTTCAAACTGAACCTAATGTATAACGAGATTGGTACCGGAAATAGGGGACAATCTGTGCTTTAGTTTAATAACATAATAGTGTAAAGGCGCTGAGAAAAGATCACAACGCTTCCCTCAATCCCACACACAACAACCACACACACCTACTCCACTAAATTTAAATAAGAGGCCTCTCAGGGTTTTGACAGTTTCAGTATTGGCCTGGGATGGGTATGGATTTGTTGGTGGTGGTGGGGGTGGGGGACAAGAATATTACTTATTAATAATTCATGTATGATAAAGCAGATACAAGTGAACTGAAAATCCCGTCAGTATAGATTACTCGGCACCTGGTCCAATTTCTGAAAGCCTGGAGCTTTCTTTGAGATGTAGTACTATTTTACATTCTGTATCTAATGTTATCAGTATACCTGTGAGTGGAGCTCGTGTCGTCTTGGTCACAAATTCAACCCCCTCTCCATTCGGCCACAAAATCACATAATATTTTCTCATTGTGAGTTGTCCCCATTGGAGAAAAATACTCAGTAATATCGACGTTATAAAGACTATAAGCAAGGGAATAGAGAATTGCCCATAATCTTGAAGTATTCATCGATGTTTTGAAAGTTGGGGAAAACAAAAAAGTCATTTTAAACGTGTTGGGGAACGTTATGTCACGTTTTATTTAAATATAGTAAATGTTAAATCATTGCTTTAATTGAAATGTTGTTTCTGTAGTCTCACTAGCTTGACATATATTTAGTTTCCCTTTACATACAATCCAAAATCTTCACTTTACTCACGAAAAGCTAGTATAGCCGTTGTGGGCTAAAGCATGATTTTAAAATGATGCAGACATAAAACAATCTGTGCATTAAAGAAATTGTCTTCAATCTGGCAGTTGTCATCAGGTGCTTTGAAATGTGAAGGGGAACGTTATGTCACATCTTTTAAATGCAATAAATGATAAATAATTCCTATCATTGAAGATATACTTTCCATAATTGAACCTTAACGGTATACATTTGGTTTGCTCATTTTATAAGCATCAAAATGCACAATTCCCTGTATGTTGACGTGTATATTCTCTGTGGATTAGAATACGATTATAGCACGTCAGAACAATAGTATTGTGGTACAATAGTTAATAGGCAATTACTGTTTCTTAACACTAAATGTGTTATTTATCAGTCTTTTGCATGTATTTTCAGTCGATATCGACCTCCAGAACTGCCGTGTAAAAATGTTGTATACGGACTAACCGTATAAGGAATCCGTATATGGTTAGTTGTCAATCGGACTACTTTTGCCTAACTTCAAATATGTTCATGAATCTAGCACACCTACTACTTCTAGGGAAACCTCTATTGATTTTGTTAAACTACTAAGAAAAAAGCTCCAAAATCAATGCACATCAAAGAGATGAACAGAACAGCGTTAGTAGTAGTCATACGTCCCACGTAACTGTAGTGCAGAAATCCGACCATAGGCGTCTATATGTCTAGCGAGTGACTGCGCCGTGTTCTGTTATGATTATGCAGTGTATTCCTACACATTATTGCATTTTGTAATTTATTAATAAATTACCTTGTTAAATGTGTTGAATATATACCAGTTTATTTTTCAACAATATTGTAATTGTTTAGAAAAGACTGATAAATACAAAACCGGGTTCGTTGGTTAACATTGATTGTTTTATTGGGCTCGTTCTTGGGGCCGTGATACGCCCCAAGAACTTGCCCAATAAAAAAATCAATGTTAACAACTCACCCGGTTTTGTCTATATATTGTGAACTAAGTGCAACAATTAGTCTATTCAAACTTTACCTATTGTTTACTGGATGCAGCGGTTCAAATTCTTGCTGCAGGTATGAATTAATAAGGAGAAACCGCCCCATTCACACACTTACTCCACACACACATACACCACTAAATTGAACAAAGATGCGTCTCGTTCCTTTGGCATTGCCATGGTTTTATGTACATTGGGCATGAAAGTTTGGGAATTTGGTGGGGGCCGTGGGTGAAGACTCTCCGTTATAATATATGTAGGCCCTATGTAAATTTCTGTGTTGCTGTTATTCTTTCACACGCTTTCTAAACACAATATTCTACATTTATTTTAATAGTAATTTATTTTATTAATTTGGAAAATATTTTCGATTCTCAAGAATCATTTTCACTCATAAACCAAAAGCCAAAGATATAGAATATTGTGTTTAGAAAGCGTGTGAAGCAATAACAGCAACAATGACATTTAAATAGAATGAGACACAGTGCTGTGCACCATACAAATAATTTATTCAACTTAATATATATTGAGGACAAAGTATCGTGTGATTGTGATAGATAGTTTTGAAAATGAATCAACACTTGCATCCTTTTCTGAACAGTAGATCGTGCTAGGTGCAGTATCCACTGTACGCTGTCATGTATGTCATGATAGAAATGTGCATGCCACATTTACTAAGGTAAGATTCAATTGTGTTTTCAACGTTAGATACACTTTTATATTTCTACATCATCGAGACAAATGTTTGTATAACAATGTAGTACACATGCACCCTCGCACCCACCCATTCTCATTATGCTGGTGCCCCTGTATTATACAATATGATTAAAATATTTTCAGTGTGCATGTGAATAGTAATGACCCATACTCATTAGTATCATAATGATACTGTCCGTTAGTAATATTGCATTGTCACATTCTGTGTTTAAAATGATGTGGCTGTCAGTCATGACATCCTGGCCAAAAACGCACTATCCACTCGTCCAAAGAAGCAGTTAAGGTTTTGAAACATTTTCAGAAACAATATATGTTAGAAATAGCAGGTTTAAAACATCTCCATCACATGCTTATAAGTTGGGCGATGCAATGTCCTCTGTAACGTGTTTGGGGGCGTTATGTCACGTTTTTAAAAACTTCATTAAATATTAAATTATTACTATTGTGGTGCACTATTGTGGTGCAACGCGGAGAGAGGCTTGTATAGTTTATTGTATTTGTGTATAAAGGCTCGGAGCAGAGCTCTGCAGCTAGCTTTATAGAGATTACAGTGATCAGACTACTGTGTTTGGTGTCGTAGGCTTCTAGACAAACGGCTGGACTTATTCCATGTATCAGCATCCTTCCCCCCTTAACTGATAGATTTTATTAATAAAATCAAATATTAAAGTGATTATAAAATTAAACGAAATTGAGGGCTTTGAAAAAGTGGAAATTTCGTGAACCAAACACAGCAGTAATAACATAATATGTGATTACAAATAATAAAATATATAAAATCAAATAATAAATGCACATAATCAATTACACGAATACAAATGTAAAATAATAAATTGATACATACTATACTAAGAAATAATAAATCGTGCAGTTGCACGTTACATATGAAATTTTCATGTATTTATTCCATGTTCCAGCACTATCTACTATTATTTCGGTCCTATAGTCCAACCAGATATATATTTATTTTTCCTTTAGATAAGAACCAAAATACACACTTTACTAAACATTAATTGGTATATTCCTTGTGGGCTACAGCACGATTCAATCAGTGTAACATGTACAGAAAAATAATAAGACTACTACGCATATATCTGAGATCATTTTTACCCAGTGGTTCAGGATATTTCAAGAATTATTTTGGGGGCTGAAATAGCCAGTCTCTTCAAATTGAACTTATTGATACTTGACACTGGAGCTGCATCGGTTTAATTTATGGTGATGCAAAGTGTGAACACACTAGAGCACCACACCTCCAACCCTCCACACATACACTTGTAAGGGTACGTTGTGTCATAAATTTTAAAAATATATTAAATGTAGAATAATGACTTTTATCTAAGATTTAGCTCCTAGTTGTGCACCAACTTTGTATAAACTTAGTTTGTCGTTTAGATAAACGCCTAAATGCACCCTTTACTGAGCATTAAGTAGTAAATTCATTGTTGTTGAAACCACAATTGTAACACGCATTGAAAAACAAATAGACTGTGTGTTATGACAAATGTTTATGCATTGTATATGTGCAATCACAGGTTTATTTTGAAACAATTTATTTTGGGGACTGTAACAGTCAGTCTGCTAAAACTGTCGCCTTTGCTTCATGGACACAATGGATCAAACGTTATCAGACTTTTGCATGTATTTTCAGTCGATATCGGCCCCCAGTACTGCCTTTTAAAAATATGTTGTCAGGACTGTCTATGTACAGATTGAAATTCATTCATTATAATGATTAGTTGTCAACCGAACTACTTTTGCCCCACTTCAAATCTAGCACACCTGCTACTTCTAGGAAAACCTCCAAAATTAATGAACATCAAAGTGATGCACAGGCCAGCGTGCGTAGCTGTCATACGGCTGACGTAATTGTAGTGCAGAAAATCGATAAATGGACAACATCACAAATGCCTGGATTTCTGTTGTGATTATGCAGTGTATTCCGACGCATTTTGCATTTTGTAATTTATTAATAAATCACATTTTTATATGTGCTGAATATATGCCACTTTATTTTTAAACAGTATTGTAATTGTATAGAAAAAGACCGATAAATAGAAAAACGGGTTTATTATGTAACATTTATATTTTTATTGGGTTCATTCTTGAGGCGTGTCACGGCTCGCCCTTCGGGCTTCCCGCAATACGGCCCAAGAACTTACCCAATAAAATAATCAATGTTCACAACTCACCTGGTTTTGTCTAATTTATATATACACTTATGTCACACACATAATTTCTTTGTGAAGTAGTAATGAAGCCACTAGTAATCTCTAAAGGACGCCATCTTGGTAGCCATGTTATATTATTAGTATCTTTATTGTCTACATGTTTATAAATATGTTAATAAATATATTGATAAAGTTCCATGTACCATCATGTTATTTATAGCTCAAAAACAGAAAGTCTCATTACAATTAGATTTTTTTATAAATGGACATTTTTTATACTATGCCATATAGTAACAAAAATATGAAAGTAATGACCTTTTGCTTAGCATGTGTTGCATGAAGTGTATATAAATTTCATAGAAATATGAAAAAATCCATCCATATTCAGTTAATTTTCTTGTTATATACAAAGATGTTGGAAAATAACGCGAAAATTATTATGTTTTATGCAAATTTATGCAAATTAGCATTATTCCAACGATATTAATTTGCATAATTATGTTTTGTATTAAAAGTACAAACAATTAGCAATAAAATGATGTCTTATATGTAGCTTTATCTGTATTACTTTTCATTCTACATCAGATTCAAATATAAGCGTAAATTAATTATGGCGGCCATTTTGAAATTCAAGATGGCGGCTGAAATAATGGTCGGCTGACGTGTGTCCTGCTTTTAAATGAAAGAGCATATCAAAATTGACAATCGCTGAAACTTTGGCGCTTTTGTACCAAAGTGAACGATTTTTCCCCTAACAGCCCCTACTATATATCGTGTTGCAAGTTCAGAAGGCCCAGTGAGAAAGTTCAATCAATGCGTGAATCATATCGGGGAACGGTTATGACACCTTTTTTAAATATGTAAAATGTTAATTTGTTAAACTTTATTAAAACAGAGTTCTTATAGTCCGACTAGATTGGTATATATTTGTTTTCGCTTTAGATAAGAACCAAATTGCTCACTTTACTGAACAATAAATAGTATATTCGTTGGTGGGTAAAGCAAGATTGTATTACATCTACAGAACAATAATAGTGTGATATGAGTATAGTTGTATAGACCTATGTTTTGTCTTATGTTAATTTTGCCATGAAACAAGATATTTTGTGGACTGCAACAGTCAGTCTCTTCATATGGGTTTTTAATGAATACTCCGATTGATGGTGGAAACAGAGAGCATCCCTCCCCGACATCACACACACAACACCGCACACACCTACTCCACTAAATTGATCGAGAAAGGCTCTCCGGAGTAAGTGCAACCACATGTTGATAGACTATGAGTCGTCCCCACGAGTGTAAAATATTCAGTACCGATACATACATGTTACAAATAATAGTTTTAGAACAAGCAAGAGAATGAATAATTGTTCTCAATCAGATGCCATCAGTTACTTGAAAGTTTGGCAAAACTGTCAGGGAACGTTATATCACGAACGTAAAAAGAAAAATGTTATATAATGACTCTCTATCAACATTTATTACCTCAGTCGGTATATATTAGTTTATATTTGTTTTGTGTTTTAACAGGGTCTAATGTATGCGCCTTACTGAGTGCTATGGTATATTTCCTATGGGCTAGAGCATAATTGAAACATGTACAGAGCAATAACAATGTGGTATGAACAGAAATT
>CM032666.1:16837611-16890908 GCA_019095985.1 Streblospio benedicti | reverse complement strand
TTTTATTTGCAACTTACTTTGATTGATAAACAGAATCAACAATATAATTTAAAACACGTTCATTCACTCCAAAGCGTACATGAAGTTCGCATGTCTTGACTATAGCTATGTACGTAAAAGTATAGACGTCCCTTATGATTTTATCAAGCATAGAAAAAAAAGTGCAATTCTCTACGATTCTCCTTTCTCATGATGCATGTCTGATGAAAGCTGTGACGATGAAAGTTCTATTTGTTCATCATTATTTAATCTAAAACTGTTTTAACCTAAACCGTTCCTATTCAAATTCGCCATGCATAGTTATGCTAATAGTCAGTAATTACATTGAGATACGTAATTAGTCACCAATGATGTAAAAATACTGCGCAAGACAGTGTGATCTGAAAGACAGGTGCATGCTCTGGGCAGACTTTCTACACAACACACACGTAACCGGATAGGCGTATGACCGAAGGCAGACTTTGTTACGTCACTATGTCAAAAACGGAGTCTAAGGTGTTCAAATAAAACAATCGGTCTGCATAGAACCCCTGCAGAATTCAAAGTTGTTTTGCACTTTCTAATTCACATCCACTGACACAGAATAAATGAATAAAAATGATGCAGCATATTTTCAGTGATTAATTACAGGTAAGAAAAGTCCAGGGCGTAACACAAAAGAATGAATAATTCTCTCAGAGTGTACACTCTAGCCATAAGTGTGTATTTAATTGAATCTCATTCTTAATTGATGCGTAAAATTACGATCCCCCCTCCCGCCCCGGCCGAATCATCCATTGATCAATATAAGGGTCTTACAAAAATAGTTTTAATGAATCTCAATGCATGTTAATTATCTTCCGGTCTATGTTCGAATCCTGAGCCAATGTAAATGGAAAGGGTTATATGGTCGTCATTGCTTTAAAACGCAAAATTCCAGGGGGCCATAGAAAAGTCCCAACTGTTGGACACTTACACAAACTGCAAAAAATATTTTTCTTCTCCCCCTAATTCCAATGTAATTACAACTCATTTAGCCATTGACAGTAAGCGCTTAAAAAGCGTTCACCCGGACATCAAGCAGAAATCACATTTGCAAATCAGCCAAAACATCCATTTCTCTTCTTGAATAGCGTCTTCGTTTAATTAAAGACAAATCTCGGTTGGGATTACATGCTACAGTGCAACTTCAGTAACAAGAATAGCTGCTAAAGTGAATGATTGTTCAGAGAAACAATTCTACGTGAGTGCAAACTTGTCTTACATGTGTAAAGAATGGCACCAGTCATTCTAGGGCATTATAGACGCCTGACTGTATTTTTGATGGCAGCATCACGTGACCTCCTGTGACCTGATGCTGCCGGCCGCCTGACCACGTGGGGGAGCGGCAGTATCTCTGCCGCTACAGTGGTGTCAACAGCTCAAATTTTTTTATCCTCTGCCTTTAATAGTGATATTCATGATGACAAGGCGAATGTGTAATAAGTGTGGACAGAAGCATATGCCACCAACTGGAAAACACTGTGAGAATGGATACACTGTGACCACTGTGAGTACTCAGACTGTTGTAACTACAACGACGACAACTGCAGCAATGTCGACTTCAGCATCCACGATGGGTGCTAGAGCCTCAGTGACTCTCGCTACGGTTACAACAGCTTCACTATCGCGGAACAACGGCAACATCGCGGTGACGACGGTCTCGTCACCTGCAACGAGCACAACACAGCCTACCAACGTGAGCATCACATCATCGTCTCTTCCGGCAAGTAGCAATGTGACTGGGAGCAGCACGCCTGTCGATCTCTTAGCAGGGCTGCAAGACGCCCTGCAAGCTACGCTGGGGCCAGTGATGCAGCGATTAGAAAACGCTCAACATGTTTCCCTGCCTCCTCAGTCAATCCCACCTCAAATTAGACCCACGTCACATCATGCATCAGATACAGAGAGTGACATGTCAGTGTTCACGGATGAGAGCAGTGGCCACGTTAGAAGGAAACAGGAGCCCAAAAGAAAAAGTGAAAAAAAGTCAGGCAGACTTAAGACATCTGCGAGCACAGTCAAAAACAGCAGTGTAGAATGGCCTCATTTTGGGGTATATAAAGGCCCTGCGTGTGAACTAGCAGAATATGACTCTCTTACACTTGCAGAGTTCACGTTCGGCTATCTAGAGACACTGAAGTATTCACGAGAAGATAAAGCTATAAAAGCAGAAATGCTGACTCATCTACAAAATATAATGGAGGATGCTTCTCTGTACCCATGGACTAATGTGCGCAATTTTCATGGAGTTGTTTTAAGTGAAATGGAGCGTGGGCGATTGTCATGGATGGACAGAGAGAAGATCCAAACATTACGCATCAAGTATGCTCAAAAACACTTTCTCACTTTGTTCCATGCTGAAATAAATCCGTGCCCAGCATTTCAAACTGGCACGTGCGATATGGACGGTGACCATGACAACGTTCGTCACGTATGCGCTCACTGTCTCAATTCCAGGGCTAAAGTGTGTCCTCACCCCATGCAAACATGCTATGGAAAGCATGGACGACCACAAGGTCGGCGAGGTCAGAAACTGTAAACATGAAATCGCAACTCTCGGTAGGCTAGTGTGGTTGATGTTTCCCACATTGATAAACTAATGTCAATTTCCTGCCGACCAGTGGAGAACAGTGTGATCTTTGTAGGACAGTTGATGTTTCCTGTCCACCTGCTGGGTCATGTGCAGTGCAGACAAGACAACATCTCGTGCATGTAGCGGTGCTCTGCATGATTAGTTTGATGTGTGTTGATGGGTGTAATTAAATAGGGACCGGAGTTGATTTCACACATGTAGCGGTGCTCTGTGTGAATTGATAATCTGTGTACTATGTTTACGCATGTCTGTTTAGATTATGGGTTAAGTTATGTCAAGCCAGTTAAACATATGTGCTACTGAATGCATTCAAAATTACATATGACATTTCAAAGTCTACAGCGATCTTACTTAGTTTTGTTTTATTTGATGTTGCATTATTTGCCAGACTACTACGTGCAGCGGTGCTCCGTAGAATCTGTTCCTTCTATAGTAATAGATAATTGAGAACAACTTATGTGTAGATTGCTCTGATATTGTATTAACATGTCCGGGTAATTATGGCAACATACCCTCTCTCTTTCATTATACGTTTGGCGATTTACTACCCCTACTTTTGGCATATGTTTTGTTTATTTGTATTGTCTTTGTAAAAGTGAATATTCAAAACAAATAAACTGTAGTTTTTAGTCGCCAAACGTTCATGTTTGTGTTCTTTATTTACCATTAGTCTATTTTAGTATTACTAGTAATTTGGGAGGGCAACAGGATAATGTGTAAAGAATGGCACCAGTCATTCTAGGGCATTATAGACGCCTGACTGTATTTTGATGGCAGCATCACGTGACCTCCTGTGACCTGATGCTGCCGGCCCGCCTGACCACGTGGGGAGCGGCAGTATCTCTGCCGCTACAGTGGTGTCAACAGCTCAAAATTTTTATCCCACCATCCCAACCCTTAATCATTTTCCTTATTGTTTAAGATTCAGATAATTTGTTTGCTACCATTAAGATCTACTTATATATTATATTGTTGTATGATATGCACTGTTTGCATATGTTTTGTTTATTTGTATTGTCTTTATAAAAGTGAATATTCAAAACAAATAAACTGTAGTTTTTAGTCGCCAAACGTTCATGTTTGTGTTCTTTATTTACCATTAGTCTATTTTAGTATTACTAGTAATTTTTGATGATAAAAGCGTCAAAATTGGCACAAATGTAGAAGACAACTATTAGAAAAAAATGGCTCGATTGGCCATCTCAATTTTCCAACATGGCGGCCATAATTCAAGATGGCCGCCATTTTTTTTCACTAATGAAAAAAAATGTTTAATAACTTTCTTAAAAATGATTTTATAGCATATATTACTATTAGACATAGATATAAAGTCATATACGGCAGTTAAGAAAACATCATTATATATGACCTTGAATGACCTTGAAGGTGGAATTAAGCATGACGAAAATGTCCTTTTCTTCTGTTTTGCGTTAGATTTACGAATTACTGAACCCAGTTTATCATATATGTTTCTAGAATAGTGTGATATGTAACAGGTGATATGTGGTGAATATAACTTCAAGTAATTGACAAATAGTTCTTTAACTTTATTGCCTCAATATACAAGAGTTTCAAGAGGTCCGTTTTCCATTTCTCGAGTTCCATCTGTAGTAGAATCACTTTTTCTCTGAGAAGAAGAGGCCACAGATTCCTGTTGGGAAATTATCAATATTAAAAGTTAGCAACAGTTTTATTTTTAAAAACCTTATAATCATTATAAGGTTTTTAAAAATAAAACTGTTAAAATACATTACAGGGTAGCTACTCAACTTTGAAAAGATGGGGGAAATCTCTTCAAACACATTCCATGTTTGCCGTGCTGTTTTTTCCCTTTCCACGGAAAGCAGAAACGGTGTCACATCCTGAAAAGGCATGGAAGAATAGTAAACCTTTTGTTTTCTCAATACCAAGATGAGCAGCAATACTGTGAATTGGCAGCCATCTCTTATGTTGACCTTGCCCAAAATGAATCCGAAGCTCTTCTACGCCAAGGTTAGCTAAGGATAGGAAGCACGAGATAGCAATGATGACTACATCCGTATCATTGGCCTTGATCGTGATGGTGGTAAAATCTGTAATAGCAGCATGCTTGCAGTGAACAAATAGACGTGTATCTGCTTCTTCATGTGAACATTGATTACAAAAAGGCATGGTGCAGGTAGCAGCAATACAAAAGTTCCTTGCCCAAAACAGCAGTCACAGTGAACAAATGCTACATGCTTACGAACTTCTGATTCATGTGGAACAAGGTTGTAATGCTTCTACAAGTGCAGGTATTTTCACATTACAAACTATGCCATTGTCTCTCGTCATGCATATGATACTGTCTTGACCACATAGTTCTCTTGTCTTATCCAACAGAAAGTTATGCAACTCAGTTTTATTGGAGGATTCCCTCATGAAACTTTTCCAGTTTGATGGTGTGTTTGAATTGGCAGCTACCCTTCGACGGACACCCTTTCTGCGCTTTTCTCTTGTAGCTGTCTTCAGGCTATCCTTTTTGTAGCAATCAAACACAACATCAACTCTTCCATATTTACTGCCATAGTAATTAATCTGTGAGAAGTCTTCTTTGGCATAGTCATCAAATGACTTTACTGCTTTGGGTACAAGACTATTGGCTAGGGCAGATCCATCAATGAGAAGACACTCAGTTATAGGTTCACTGTCTATTTCAACTGAATATGTCTCCAGAATTTCAACTAGTTGAAACTTTTGGCATGCATGTAATTTACCATTTACACTCAAAGCAGCAGGAGTTGGCTGATTTTCATGCTTGAAAAAACTGTTGTAAATCACATTGTCTTGTTTGACATGAAATAAACATTCTACTGAATATTTGACAGTCTTCTTTCAGCACATTTTCTTTGCTGGAACGGTCTTTCAGCATTTGAGACAAAAAGAAATCCATAACATTCCTCTTAATTGGATGATAAAGAGCATCACCATTTTTTTCACATATTCCATAAACAATAGAAATTGCTCCTGACCTTTCTGCAGATGTCCAGCAACTAATTTAGCTCTGGTTGGGTCAGCAATATCTTTAGAGTGTAGAACAAGCAAATCTTTTGAGTCTTCCAAAAATGGGTTTCCTAAATCTTGAAAAGTTCATAAAAGTTTTGCAGTTCCTTGAAGGAAGGATGCTTGAGCAGCCTTTGTCTCTTCATGATGCTTTGTGCTTGCCAGGGAATCTTTGGTTTGGCAGAGACTTTGGTATTGGTCAATCAGTCGACTGACCTCAGGGCCTGCAACCATCCAGCGCCTGAGTGCAGTTGCATGCTCTGTAATGCCAATAGCTCCACCATCACCCTTGATTACAGAATTGTTTTGCTCATGTGCCTGGTCAATTGGTAATGCAGAAAGGGACCTACATGTTTTGTTAATTGTGAAATAACCTAACCTAAAATTGTGAGCTATGTCAAATGTGGTGTACGTGTTTGTGGTTTATAAGGTGGTCAGACACAAGAATTTATGCAGGCAGCATTCAGCATAGTATATAAGGAGAATGACCTTCTCAGCATGTTGTTCTTGCATAAGCAGTAAGAACATACACATGTACTTTAAAATAGTGTGCTCAGACATGATAAGAACAGAAATTACAGTATTTTCGGGTGTTGTCAGAAATGCAAGAGATTTCTATAGATGGGTGAAAATTCGGCAGTAAACGTGTTAGTATTTGCACTTTATTTCCCATCACCCACTACAACACAAGCTTATCCGTACCCTGTTTGACAGATGCATGGACATTGTCTCTGAGGAAGAAGATAGGAGGAAAGAGGAAGAGCACATGGTTGAGGCCTTGAAACAGTGTGGCTACCCACAATGGTCTTTCCGAAGAGTGAGGAAACAGTTGTCTACCAAGTTTGAAAGAAAAGAGAGAAGAACAGAAGGAAAGAAGGTGAAAGATCCAGAGGACAGGCCATACTTCCATACGTGAAGGGTGTCACGGAAGGTGTTTCTAGGATCTTTAACAAACATTCGGTTTCAACAGCAGTAAAACCATTACAGGCCCTTAGAAACATACTAGTACACCCTGAGGACAAAGTAGACCCACTGGATAGGAGTGAAATAGTGTACAGGATACCTTGTAGGTCATGTGATACAGTGTACATTGGTGAGACGGGTAGGAAGTTGGGCACAAGAGTGAAAGAGCATGTAAAAGATGTGGATATCAACAGGAAGAAGGTATACACTAGATCTTCAAAGAAGGAATCTCTGACTGAAATAAACAAGAGTGCGATAACGGATCATGTCAACCAACATAATCATGACATAGATTGGGACAGTGTGTGTGTGACAGAGAGAGAGCGACGATTAAGGAGGCGGTACACATCCGCAACAACAGGCCGGTCATGAACCGGGACGAGGGGGCCCACCAGCTCTCGCGAGTATATGACCCACTTCTCGGCGGCGGCGGCCAAGATGATTGACCGCCTGTCATGCACAGTCGGTCATTCTGAAGATGTCAGCAGAAGCTGATGAAACTGTTAATGATATTTTTGTAAGTTTTACGTGTTGTGAATAAAGAAATGACTGTATATAAACATTACCAACACAATGAACATGTTCAAGGATAACGTGTTACGCTGTTTACGGGTATTTCGGTTCGCTGATTAACAGTAATTTCTGGAAATTATGCGTATAACGCAAAAACTGGTTGAGTTCAATGGAATTTTCTATAATTACTGTGGTCCTTATACGGTGACAGTAGTGTATATGATAATGTTTTAGTGATTTCAAAGTCGACAAATAAAATCGTATTTAATGTACTGTACACACAAAATTGAAAATATAAGAAAAAATACTTTTATTTTTGAGCATACTGTACTCAAAATGTTTTGTAAAACTACCACAGTATATATTTTATCCTGACATGATCATACAATATATAATCACGATTTATCCTACCAAACAAAAGGACTGAAATGAGCAAAATTGAAAATACCTCTAAAACACGTTATTTTAAAACGATGATTTTGATACTATTTTTAATTATTGATCAATTATCTTTTCATATAATGTAGAAAACACATTATTGTACTAGATACTCTTTTCAAAAAATGTTTTATCACATAACTTATGAAACAATAAGCTTTTAGTGCAAAAATGAGGCGGCCATCTTGGATTTTGGCGGCCATTTTGAAAAATCGCGATGGCCAATCGGGCCAAATTTAAGAATGCATATCAAAGAACATATATGCCAAATTTCATGCTTTTATCATCATTTGCACGATTATTCTGTTTCTGATCCACTCGATAAAGAATCATTACGGTTATCAGCGTAAAAATTATTTTGTCAAATATCATCAAACTAAACACCATTGTACGTTCACAATGATTCCTAAGGTTCCCTATGCGATAATACGCTACACTACCCCATAGTTACTGTTAAACACTTATTAGAAACTTCAATATTGTAGAAAATTCAAAGTGATGAAAACTACCTTCCGCCATCTTGGATAACCATAATGTACATTACGGTTATCAGTGTTAGCACTGTGAAAATGACTTTTATGGGATTCCCACTATGGCTATTTTTCAATTGCAATGGTTTACATGTAACAAAAATCCCTAGATCAACTAACTCATTAAACCAATATAATTAATTTATAAATGTATATATTTTCATTACGATTATCTACCTAATTGACATACAAATCCTTAAACAAAGGTAAAATAGAATGATGTGTCTACCTAGGTCACGCAACGTGCCGTATTGGGATATTTGTGGGGTAGAAAATCATAAGTAAAATATAGAAACTTTGAATTTTGTTGTGGGAATAACAGCTTTGCTATTTCCCCCTACCCCGATCCGCAAGTTCCCGAAAAAAGGTAGCTGTTCCTGAAAAGTAAAAAAAAACTCTGCAAGTTCCTGAAATTTAAGCTGTTTATGAAATGAAAAAATGCTATCCAAGTTCCTGCCATAGAGAGCTGTTCCTGAAAAGAAAAACTTCAACTGTTGTTTTTTTTTGCTTTTTTACAAAAGAAATTGAAGTATCGACGGAAGTGGGGAGGCGTGGGTTGAGAATCTTAAACTGATGTTAGTGTATGTGTGGTTTGAGCACAGTTGGAAGATATCAAATGCATGTAGACTGCGGGTGCCTTGCTCCTCTTAGTGTGAACGGCATCGTCTAGAGAAGGGTTAGGGGTTAAAGGTTAAATGGTCATGCCATGCCCAATAAGTTTATGTTTTGAAAGCCACCATACTATTTCCACACTGCGAAATTCACATTTGATAGTCTTAACTTTGGACCACACTGATAATGTTGTTTGATGTGACCATAATAATCTATCATACAGACTACAGAATGGACATAATTTATGGTTTGACAAAAGTCTGCTCGGTATTGATCTCTATGGGGTTAGCACCGATATACAAACATGGACCTATGGTTAAAATCAATCATGTTATTTGTCATCGACAAAGTATTTTACATATTATTTGCACAGTATCGCTTGGATCAGATATACCTTTAAAAGACGTGGATCACTTGAATTCATGATTACTGAATTGGGTTTACAAGATGAAACTATTACAGAAATGTGGATAAACATTTCATTATACTTATGTCAAAAGGTGTACAATAGTAAAACATACTTGCAATTATGATATAATTACTGAATGAGATTTACTTTTAAAAAAAGTCTCTGTATTTGGGCTTCATGATTACTGAGTGCAGTGTCTGCAAAATGGACAGAGCTATACCAGAAAGTTGGATATAAATTTAGAAATAACACTGTTACTACAATACATTGCACTATTACAGGAAGAAGACAATGATACTATTGAAAAAAAGAATACACTTTTATATCTAAAGAGATTCCATTACATATACCTTTTCTAGAATAACGTGGAAACTGTGTTCTGCATTGGTACAGTCCATGCTTATGGAATTACGACGGACTGCTGTACATGTACTGAAATATCCTTGTCAATAAACTGCTCTGTTAGCTCTTCTATTCATAGGCAAAACACTCATACTGGATGGAATATGGTGAAAGTTCTTGTTTGAAATAAAAATATGATCTTTATAGCCATAAAACTTTGTGGGCTTTAAGTTCATACCAAATACTCGTAAGAAAACCAAGCACCTGTTATGGATTTGATAAATGCAGACATAATAATACATATTGAACATCTTTACTGACTAATGACTGACAAGTTTATGATACAAAATGATAAGTACATCATGGGTACAAAGCATCATGTAATACATTTTAAGCATCATCGTTTTGACATTAACAGTATGTGCTGCGCACTATTATCTTTTCATCCACATTTCAAACAAATGGAATGAAAAAGAACGAACATTAAGAAAAAAATCAATTCAACAGAAACTACTGAGATCTATTGAAAATGAGAACTGGAAAGAAGTCAGACAGATGATGGAGGAAGCCAAATCCAGGGACACACCACAGGAAATCCACAGTGAAGATAAACTGGTACTCTTGACGGCAGTTTCCAACAATGCACCAATGGACATTGTCACCAGTTTGATCTCCTCAAGTAATATCAATGCGCAGAATGTAGTTAAGGACACAGCACTTCATGAGGCGGTAAGAAAAAGAAGGTGGGAGCTGTTGCCAGTTCTACTGCAGCACGGGGCTGATGTCAACCTATGTGATGACTATAATCAAACCCCATTTTGTACTGCTGTAGATCTTGGTGCCCCAGCAGACATCATCACCCAACTAATTTCTCCTCACAACATCAACATACAGGATACATTAAATAGAATGACGCTCCATTGGGCAGTGAGAGAAGATAGGTGGGAGCTGGTGTCCTTTTTTATTGCAGTACGGGGCGGATGTCAATGTGGTGGAGTGGAGGAATCAAACCCCATTTCATATGGCTGTAGATCATGGAGCCCCAACAAGCATCATCACCCAGCTGATTTCTCCTTGCAACATCAACATGCAGGATAAATATGGTAATACAGCGCTCCATAAGGCTGTGATTAAGAAAAGATGGGAGCTGGTGCCAGTTTTACTGCAGCATGGGGCTGATGTCAACCTGGTTGAGTGGTGGAATCAAACCCCATTACATAGGGCTGTAGATCATGGGGCTCCGGCAGACATTTTCGCTCAGCTGATTTCGCCTCAAAACTTAAACATGCATCATCCATCAAAATGTGGTTACACAGTGCTTCAAAAGGCAGTGGAAAAGAAAAGATGGGATCTGGTGCCAGTTCTACTGCAGCACGGGGCGGACCCCTTCATATGCGACATCCTCCCAGAACCACCATGGCCACTTTCTCTCCAATCTCTGTGCATCGCGACCATCAGGAGCCACATGCTGGTCAAGTCCAATGAAGAGTTTGAAAGACTTGGCCTTCCCCTGAGACTTCTTCCTGAGCTGAAGCTGAAACCGCTGGCTGAGGAGATCGTTGCTGTAAAACTGCTGGAAAATCTGGAATGACTTTCTTCCCAATACCTGTAGAGTATTTCACCTGTTTGAATATAATAATAATGTAAGAAAATACCTCAAGCAGGTTACACTATATATGTCAATAGAAAAGTCACACAACCTTTCTGTTGTATTTGCAGTTCACTTCCATTTATCACATGTAAGAATTGAAGACCACACACATAATGCCGTTTAATTTTTGCTCTCTAAATTCCTACTATTTCACATCTTTTTGATTGTCATAATATATGTATAAAATAATTAAGTGTGGAAAATTTAAAAAAACGATTAAATTCAAGTTCAAAACATTAAACACTTTCTCTACTGATTTTAAACACTATCTTTCACATTTAGAAACGACCCTGACACGAGTTGTGTAAGTTTGCTCCCATCAATGTATTTTGGACAGTCAGTACCATGTAACACATCTGCATACTCCATTTCACTGCCGCATTGCCCACAGCTGTTAAACACAGCATTGTGTGAAATATGTGATGTAATCTTGTTAATGCAGTTTGAAGCCCCACCCCCACCCCCAATAGCCGGTGAAGACGTCTGTGGGGACATGTTGTGTCCACACCTCCTGTTTCAAATGCTCTACTGAGGTGGCATGTGCTCAGGTTTGATGCTTGCATATATCTCAGTGGACATCTTCGTGGTAACAGTATCATAACGACCATAGGCCCAATTTGCTGGCACAAGTAGGGTAATGAGTTGTGCGCAAATGACTACTATCAAATCAAATCCATCCGTGTTTAAGAAGTTCTATAATGGGAAACCGGGCAAAGAGGAATAAACAACAAGTGACGCCATTGTTTAGATGTTGTTCGATGTGTTTAACTGATCAATAACGACTCTCGACAGGGGTATTTGAATTATGTAAAACGTCAGCTACCTGAATAATGGATTATGAGTTGTCATCTTCATGATTCATGAGGTGATCACGTGTGTTAGATTGTCTCTGCTGCTGCTGCTGCTGCTATTGCTGCTATTGCTGCTATTGTTGTTATTGTTGCTACTGCTGCTGCTACTTGCACGCTGTTTCATAAACTGATTTATTGTAAAAAAGTACTAGGTACTGTACATATTTATATACGTGTCCGCATAAGCCACATCGTATACTTGTGAACAACTTTTGTTCAAACTTTGCGCAACTATAAGGCATGAGACGACACCAAAGTGATTTGATTTTGGGCATATTGCCAATTAAAGTGTGCATTGCAAAGTGCCATGTTTGACATTTTGACATTTTCCACAGTAGATTGGAACCCTGCTTGGAAAAAGCATTCAAACTTGACTCAATGCTTTCAAACCTAGTGCCCATCACATTTGTCATTTTCGGCACTTTGTCAATGTATAAGTGTGATTTCCAGAAAGCCATTCTATATCATATTTGCCATTTCTTTTCAAGTTTCAGTTAAGTTTGAAAAACAACCTCAACATTTAATACTATGTTTATATAACGAATGACTGTCATCTGTGACCACTTTAAATTTTGTCTGCCTTCTAGCGAGTAATTGTAAGTGAATATATGTTCTTTGTTTCCAAGTTTCTGCTTGAAAAACGACCATCAAACTTGCCTCCCTAAACCAAGGTTGACTCTTGGCCAATAAAGTTGATTACTATAATCATATGTCTAAAGCCAATAACAATTTGAGGTACCCTAGATAAGCTGCTATGCTTAATTACTCCTGCTGAAAACTTATTCAACGAAAAATGCTTTGTATTATATGTGGAACTTTGTGCATTGCTGGATAAAATGAAAAATTTGTATTTACATAAAACAAAAGCTCCGCAGAAACAAGATCTTAGAAAGCGTCAGTGTGTATATAAAGACGGTAATATAATGTTGTACTTACTCAAATGTTAATTATTTCATGCAGAATGTATGTTCATATCAAACATCGAGTGATACTCTATATTTGAATGACAAAATGTTTTACAAACATGCTGAAAAGATAAAATGTGTACATGTGTATGTAAATATAGTTATATAAAGAAATAAAGTAAACTTCTACATTGCACAAGTAAATATTCGATTGTACATGTTATTCTAATTTATATTATGACTATGCGGCAAGAGACGAGAATTTATCATTGAGCTCTATATGACAATCTATCCAGAACTATTAACCAAGTTGTTATGAAAGGTGATACAGCGGGGTTTGAAATGCATACCAATAAGATTCTACAAAAATACTTGTTATGTGTTTGGATGTCGGCCCGTAATAAGGATAATGCCATTATAATGTTACAAAACAGGGAAAGCCACACAAATCAATTGCTATTATAAATTCATGTTCCTGCACTGCCCGTGGTGCGGTGCTGGTGACCTTTATTTGAACGAGTCACAAACGGCCACTCACAGCCACCATTCCCAGGCCATAAAAACACTTAGAAACACTCCACAAACAATGGCAACCAATCAGAAGCCGCCACCACGACTTCCGGCCAGCTCGGCTGTCGCTAAGTCAGCAGGGATAGAAAGATGAGAACATAGTCTCGCCAGTGCACTTTGTGTAAAGGATGGTGTGGTAAGTTGATTTTCATATTGGATAAAGATGTCATACAATTTATTTACTGAGCTTTTAAGTAAAACTTATGAAATGTACGTTTAAGCATTGCATATGGACATATACACATGTGTACATGAGAGTCTATAAGGATAATGGTCTGTTTTAGTGTGGAAATAACACTAGGTTGCACAAGTGGTGTCCAAGGTGAACGAGAGCAGGTTAAGACACCACACGTGCATAGCTAGTGTTATCTTCACACTAAAACAGACCATTGCCTTTTATCTCCCCAGTTTAACAGAATTATTTAACTTGATGGTGTTTACCATTCACAAAGTAGGGAGATAACCTGATCTACGGCTCTTAACCAATCAGAATCGAGAATGAACGGCAAATCGGGGATAAATTTGTATATGGATGTATGATATGTATTTGGAATTAATTTAGTCTTTTGATTACATCAAAAAGCAACAAAAACAAAAATCACAAGTAGAATTAGTGTGAAATTGTAAGTGAAGTAGCAGTCTTTTTTAAAAGTTATTGTGTTTTTGAAGGTTTAGAATAATTTGTATGTTTAAAAAATTACAAATAAGTTACTAGAAAATCACAAGAAAGTACGAGATACCAATGTTTAATTATTTATGAAAATCATCACAGTTTTAAATAACATTGTACTTTTTTCTCGACAGTCTGCGTATCATCCTTGTAGTGGCACTGGCGTCAGTGGTAGGCGCGAGTTCTGGTAAGTGGCCACTATGTATTGATACACCGTCGAACCTCTCAATTAGGACCAACTGTGACACAGGCCTCTTAATGTTTCCATCAGAGAGGCGTTTTTGTTTGTTTTCGTTTGGGGTTTAGTTTTTCTGAAAACTTCATACTGTCAGAAGTGGTGGCATTGTAGCCACGCCGCCACGTTATCTGCATTGAGATGGTCTTAGTCAGACGTTCTACTGTGACCATAGTCTTATCTTGCTTCGTTTATGACCACTTGCATTCTGTTTAATGTATGCCGCTTTACTAGCGTTGCCCCTACCGCTACCCAATATGTTTAATATTCAGATGATATGCTGTACAACTTTATCATCATGAAGATTGATGGGAGCAGCAGAAAGAGTCCCCATTTCCTATTTATCCCTATTTGTGAAACATTTTAATCAGCATCATTTAGCAAACGGAAGAACGAAAAATTGCCCTTAACTTGTGACTTACCCCTTCCACTTACCCTTCCCCCAGGCCGCTAGTTTTTACGATGTACATGTATGTGTGCGCTCCATTTCTACGTCTATTTCTGTCCAAATCTAGAGCTTAACATAAACATTTCTTCCAACTTGCGCATATATAGGACGACATTCAAAATACAGAAAAAGCAAATTGCTTTGCCAAATGAACTGCTTATTTCTGCGGGCAGTTGGACGCATCTAGACACATCAAACGTATTTCGTTCACAGTACGTGTGCAAATACAATTCTATTGGCGGGTGCATCTTTTCTGGATGGATTTTGACCATGTACGTTGGTGTGACGGAACTCCACCGGCGTTGCATTAATGCCTAGGGCACATTAGGCCTCACAGCTAGTCTACTGCCACTCTACCATCCAAAAATTGCATGGAGATGGTAGAGATCAGCGAGTGTCCAGTGCGGCAAACATGTTTATTTACGCCGTACAGTGTATAAGAAGTTTGGCAATCACACTTCCTCTACGACCAATTCAGCAGGGGGCTGATGGTACGTGCGCAGTACAGAGACATTACGCCAAGTGTCCTCTATACATGTTAGAGATTTAGGTACATGCTGTCCGCACAGATGCTCAACTGGCGTAGTGCTTTCCCTGTTAACAGACAGTACGTCGAAGCATGTTTCACTCATTGGGACAGCTATGAAATGGTTCCCACTGCCTACATACTCATAACACATCGAGCCAGCGTTACCTGTGCCCATAACTTTAAGAGTGACACTGTATGTGTAGACACAGCAAACACGAAAAGCTAGTTGGCTTAATTGTCGGCAAGGCCGGGTATGCCTTAGCTTTAAGCGTAGGGCACATTACGCCGCAAGGTCCGTCTACTGCCAGTCTGCGGCCAAAAACTTATAGAGATTGTAAAGATCTGTGGCTGTTAAGTGCGATAAACGTAGCGGTTTTTTTAAAGGCCGTAGGGTGGCCATTCATGAACATCGCTGGAGTAGAGATACCAGCGACTATAACGATGGTACAAACGTGCCATCAATTCTTTGAATCAATAGCAGTGGCGTTATTGTGAAAATGTAACATTTCAGCGCTCTTTTATTATTGATAGATCAGCGGTAGAGTTATAAACTTGGGCCTGTTTGACGACATTTAACGCAGACAAATGAATGCTGGGTGAATTGCCTAACCAAACGAACTGTTGCTTTTTATACAGGAGGGGGTGCACTTAAGAGAAATGAGTTTGGTACGTGGAATCGATGGAGGAATAGAAATACCAAAACACATGACAATAAAGTACTCTGATGTAAAAATGTGTGAGGGGGACGCCCCTGCCCCCGCTGGATCTGCCTATGACATAACTATAGTTTTAACGAAGTTTAACCAAATCATGCACACAATTGTGAGCATATTCAATATTTCAGACGAAGTACATATATGTACATGTATTTAGTTATCGCACGACTTTTGCTCAGCAATGCTGGTACATGTATGTGGAGCTGTTTACTGAATGAGAATGCTGGTAGATATTATAGGGATGCATCTAAGAGGCAATCGCACTAATATGCTACTTTATATTAACGATAATTGTATTCAAGAATGAAATAATGCCAACCAGTAAATACAAAAGAGTAAATACTGAGTAAGTGAAATATCTATCAGCAAGGTTTCGCTGTCATGTGCGTCATCAGCAACTAAACAAGATTTTGTGCCGTTTTAGGTTTGTGTCGCATTACTCAGAGATTAAAAATGATTAAAGATTAAAAGATCATATAAAATAAAGCAGTTGAATTTATGGCTTAATTTAATGGTTGCAATATGCTCATTCATGGGGCAAAGACACCTCAATAGCAATTAAACTACATATAAAATGAATTAAATGCAGAATTTGATTGAGTTGTGATGTCCCAACACTGACTCTACCTGTAAAATAAGTTATATAAAGTATCCGGTGCTTATTACTCTCGATGTGCTTTTTTTTCTTTTTTTTCACCACAGATGAGATTTGTTGTTATGCAACATTCAAAATTAACATCGTTTGTTGTTGAGAAGACTGCCATAGTGATGAATAATTTATAACTGTCTGTGTTCATTTATACAAAGCGGTTACAGCTTGTCACTGCCTAGCTACAAGTCATTATATAATTAACTCATCTTCAGGAATGTCCTCTACTCTTCTTATGAGCAGTCTTACAACATTCAATTTTCACTAACTTCAGTGTTGATTATAACCACAGAACTGTAGATGATGCCTTAGGCACGAAGAAATAATTAACAACCATTCTTAAGATTTTGGACAAAAATGTGGATTTTTGGACTTTACATTATGGATTTTCAGTGATCTCTTCACTAACTGCATTCCTTCCTTTTGACTGACATATTATTCCTCAAGTTGAGAGTCCATATTCAGGTATGGTTTGTCCATCTTCAAAAATGGAAAAAATGTGGTTGATCAACTGTTGAACTGCATTGCATAATGTATGACTATGACTATTGAAATTAGAGATGTCAGAGTAATTCGAAGCTTCGAAGCTATGGTAAGCTTCGAATAGCAAAACAGGATTTGTATGGTTCGTTTTATACTAAATCACAAACCCGGTATTACATAAACTTTCTGTCGGCTGTTAATTTAACAATTTCCCTTTGTTCTCTGGCGTTGCTAATGGAAGGGCCGTCGACTGGTCATTCAAGGTCATTCATAGTGTCTAAACTCTCAAGGTAGCAAGTAACATAAGAGTGTAATACACGATTGTCCATTTCATGGTCAACTAAGGGGAGTAGTACAAGGATGATCGTTATACAATAGTGTCGGCTGCTTTCTTTTGATTTCCGCGGTTAGACCAAGAGTCCCATTGTTCTCTGGCGGTATATAAATCTATGAAAGAGCTGCTTCTGGTCAATCAAGGTCATTCATAGCGTCTAAATCGTTAAGGTGGTAAGTTACATAACAGCACACTGTGATGTTTCAGTGTAATGTTTAAATACGGCAAGTAGTTGACAGGAGTATAGTATCGTTGAGTGTTTTGGTTTACGACCACATGGGTACTAAATACTTACATTTGTAGGTACAACTCATGCCGATCTAACCATTCAAGTACAAACGTGTTGATCAAGTGAATGAAAAGATCTCTATCACTGTTTCATTGTTTTTCTTAATAGCGCACTCTGTAAAGTGGTGACTCGTGTTAATGAAGTATAGCATTATGCCCCGCCTCGTTTAAGCTTCGAAGCTTCGGCCCTCAAAACGGCCGAAGTTCCGAATATCAATATTGGTGAAAAGTGACATCTCTCATTGAAATGACTTTATAGTTCCAGTTAAGTATATTACTTTGGTTGGAGCAACTGTTAAAAATCTGAAAGAAATGCAGGATAAGTTCTGTGTTGTTCAATTGATTTGTGAAATGAACGTTAACTTGCATATAAATCCACTTTGTGTGCTTTTATATTTCTAAGACACATGAAAAATGAAATTAGTAAATTGAAGTAAGTAAGAAGACTACCAACTAACGATCACTAAATATGAGTTGTCGCCATCCAGAACCCTAAATACCAGGGTCCCCTATAACTTATTCATACTGCGCTCAGTTACACGTTTTCATCTATAGTTAGGTGCAAATGTCAAATTGTATGAACTACACTCACTGATATTCAGATTTATAAATAGCTGATTTGTTTACTGCCACAACTGTTTTAGCGTTGCATTGTGTCTAGACTTTGTTTTGTAAAGATGACATGACAACGAACTCAGTTCATTTCAAGGCAAGTATTTTACAGAGGTCATGTCAATACTCCACCTCGAAAACAGAGGACAACGTACGTACAGCCAAATACCCTGTTGGTCTGACAGTGTGATTCAGCTTCATGCTGGGAATTTGCATGTAAACTTTGAGTTAAATTATTGCGTGGGTGAGGGTCTCGGGGGAGGTACTTCAGGGGTGAATTGGTGGATTGGGGGGGGGGGGGGCACTGAAGGTCCAACATCATACTCCTTAGTGAAACCAGTGAAACTATGAAAATGATACCACTAGTGAAACCACCGGATGACAACAATAAGGCATTATTCCAAGGAGTATTATTCCTATGTGATGCTGTAATGAAAACGAGATTTTCTACAACCCTTATTTACCTTTTATACTTTTTTATGGCTCAATAATGCAAAATCACATGAAAAGACAGAGCTAGATATTGAATCTCGAGATTGAACCTCCCTTAGTGAAACTGGCTGGAATGTTGAAATCATGACCCCTAGTGAAAGTGAGTGGTGGAAAAGGTGACCGCTAGTGAAACTGAGTGGTGGAAAAGGTGACCCCCAGTGAAACTGCGGGGTTGAAAAAGGTGACCTCTATCAGTGGCACATGCCGTATAGGGCGATTATGGAAGTACCCCCCCCCCCTGAGGTGAGGGTGTTAGGCAATTTCCGATTATATTCTTTAGACCCATGCAATGCAGCAAGCATTATTGATTTTGCTATTGAACAATGAGCGGGTAGGGGGTATGGACGGTGTTTACTTCAGAAATAGATTAATGGAATCTTCAATGCCTCTGCTTGCCAAGTTTTAAAACACTGTTCACATCATGGGACAACACTGTTCATAGCAGCTTGCTATGATGTTTGCAAGCTTTACATATTTGAAAGAATTACCCTACAAAGTTTGGTTAGCAGCAATGTCAAATAAACTTTAAACTGCTCCAAAACTTAAGTTACGAGTACTTCAATTACAGAAGTCTTTGAACATGTCACTGAGGACATATACAGACACCTCTTTGGAAACCGTCAATTGACAGGGACCCACCTCAAATTAACCCAATCCAATTCGTCTAAATGTTAGAACAACAAATTCAGTTCAAATGATGAACTCAGCGAATCACATTATCATGGCGAAGCAGAAACATGATTTGGCTACATGTAGTTATAACTAAAATTACTAGAAAAAAATGGAGGTTGACGTTTTGATAGGAATTGCTTTTTTCCAGCACTTGTATATCAAAATATGTATGGAGGAATATTCCACAGTTGTTTCTAATTGGTATTGTTTGTAACAATTAGGCCAGTTTGAAACAAAGCTGCTGCTGCTGCTCAAGCTGGCTGGTTATCATTTGCTAGAATTCGTGGGATAGACACATCATTTCATGCATCGCATATGCATGACATTTGCATACAGTTTGTAAATTGTAAGGTTTTTTCATATCTATGTCATGGCAAAACAATGTTTTCAGCGTTTTCTATAATAGAGGTCTCAAACACTAACCTAAAACCATGTCTAAGTTAAATCTACATTATGTTAATTATTGCCTAAGTCACCTGACCGTTTGCCATGTCCCCTGCAGCCCTGGACCAGCAGCTGGGTGCCTACATCATGCGGCCCGGGCGCTGTGCGTCCCTCAACGCGACGAGTGAATGGGCTGGCGACCTGGAAGCCTGCGTCACGGCATGCGACGTGGACGCCTCCTGCGTCATGTTCACAGAGACTAGCAGTGAGTAGGGTCGCCGGACGCTTGTATGGTGCGGTAGAACACGCTTTACACACAGGCGATCATACGCGAATATCTGCAACGATTTTGGCACGCTTGTCTACTTGGAAGCATTGAGACGACATTGAACGTAGTTAAAATGCTTGTTACACTGAGTTGCTGAACCAATCGAAGTGTTACTTATATGTGCAAATGGTCTACGATCCATAGACGTAGCATAACTACTTTTTAGCGAACCTAAACTAAACAGTATATTTGTCAACAAATTTTTGACGAATTTGGCAGTTCCCCATTGCACGTAGAGCTACATAAACGGAATTTGCTATTGTTCAAAGCAGGCTTACGGCTTAATAAGAATCTGCGTTTAGGCTAGGAATCGCGCTCAATACAGGACATCGTAAGCCTACACATCAGTGGTATGGAAGTCATTAGGACATTGTTTGCAGGTAGAACTTTGCCATTAACTTTATCTTGAAATTTTTTTAGCTGTTGATTTTGATCCAAGTTTTACTCTGAGTTTGAACTTATCTGGTTTCTTAACCTCTTCACATTGTGATATTGTACATGTATCTGACGGTTCTATTTTAGATGCTGGGTCTAAAGACGTACAGCAGTCTTTTGGTCTTTCTACTTTTCTGACTTCAGAACAAGTAATCTTTGGATGTGCAGGGGCACCACTTGGTTGACCACTTCTTCAAGGTTTTCCAGGCCTAATTGTATTTTGAAAAAACTGGTGACTAGAGAAACTGGCCCAAAACATTTGTTAGAAGTATATTAGATTCAGTTGTCTAAATGGCGTGTTTTTCTTGATGCATTAAAAGTAAAGGAGTATGATGCTTTGAACTGTTTGTTATGCACACAATCTCGTGCTACTATATGTTGTTACTTCCATTTACTACTATAAAATCGTTACCATTTGGGTAAGTACAGACAATTAATATATAAACGAATGCATACAGATATTCGTAGAACAATGTTCCCTTTCATCCTAGAACAAGTACACCATCTGAAAATCTACCCTGGTACATAGCTCAATAAAAAGATTTGAAACTGATATTATACATCTACTAGTACTTAAGGGGACTGTGAACTCTTTGAGGGAAAAATATTCTATTTTCAGCTTTTTAATATTTATTATACTGTAAAGTGTGAAGAACAACATGTTTTGAAATGAACCTTTTATCTTTAATAGTTTTCCCATTACAACCCATTTCGTGAAGACCAACCCGGAGTGAAAAACAATGACTCATTCTTTGCAGGCTTATAAGGTTATATGGGGTAAAAATTCAATTTTTACATTTTCAATGTTTTGTATGCTATAAATGATAAAGAACAACATGTTTTTAAAATTAACCTTATATCATCAATAGTTTTTCTTATATGATACATTTTATAGGCAGCAACTACAATCAAAGTATATTGATTGGTCATGTTTAAACCCCATTTTCTCAAAACTAAGTTTGCATAGTGGATTAATTTTTTTTTTTTTATATTTCTCTCTAACCGTGAAATCAAATTTTTCACAAACGTGTATATATTTGAAGATATATGCATTCTGAAGAAAACCTTACTAGGGATTTTGATTTTTTTATTTCGTTGATGAATTATGAACGTTTTTGAATTGATTTGCCAGAAAATTCGGAAAATAAGTGGTTTTAAAACTTAAAATGCATACAAAATGAAAAATAGGAAAAAAATTAAAAAAATGAGGCAAGGTTTTCTAGATAAATATACACATTTTGTAACTGAATAGTGATTTCGGTCATGTTGATGTTTTACTATCAGTTATATGGTTCACAGACAAAGTTGTAATGTTTTCACTAATTGCTTTATAAAACAAAATGTTCATCAATCTATACAATTCAAAACATGTTGTGTCATTAGATTAGATAATTATCTACAAAATAAAGTGCAATTTGTAAGAATTGAAGCAATAATGAGTGAGAAAATCAAAGTTTAATAAAATCGTAAGAAAAGAGTTCACAGTCCCCTTAAATGAGGTCATGCTTTTAAATCTTAAAAGAATCTAATCTGAATGATGTCATCATTGGTAAATGACTTCATGCAATCCAAAATGGCGTGATTCTATTATCATATTTCAAAGAAAGACAATTCCTCATTTTGCTCCATTTAAAAAAAAATAAGCTGTATTTCAGATACGTGGATCATAATGACAAGATATGTATAGCATCCTGGGAGTTATATTGCGTAAACTAGATGTAAATGACCTGATCATCGACATAAAATCTTAACATGCAAATTAGGTGTTAAACATGCTTATATGGATTCCAACACGATGAACAGATTCAAAGATAAAAGCTTTAAACCAGCTTTTACACTATAGCGAATTCCACCTACTTAGCTCTACATTCACTGGCGAACTGGCAAATTCGTCAGGAAATTTTGAACAAGTCTGCTTTGAATAGTTATGCTGAGTCTATGGATCGCAGAACATTCGCACATGTAAGTAACACTTCGTTTGCCTCAGCAACTTGTCGTACCATGCATGCATTGTTACTATGTTCAATGCCGCCACAATACGCCCAAGTTGACGACGTGACATAATACGTGCAGATGCGTTGCACGGGTTCGCTCATGATCGCTCAAGTGTAAAGCGGGTTTTAAGCAGGTTTTAGCTCAAAATAGCGGCTACTCAACTACGTTTTAACTTCAGAAACTATGTTTGCACCCACATGGGACGATTTTAGGGCAAGAGATAATCATTATAATCTATTAAAAGCGTAATTAGATCAATCATTATTATTCTGATGCCACTGGAACCTCTATTCTTGTGTACAAAATATGTTTGCCTGCTGTGTTTACCAGCCTGGTGTGAGCTGTTCAATAAGACTTGCGGCAAGGTGGACAACACGCTACTTGGACATACGTACGACAAACGACCGCTCGGTGAGTGACCACTCTCTTACTTTCCTCCCAACTTACCAGGCTAGTGGAGTCATGTGAAGTGTGTGAGTATTTCAGAACTTGCTCTTTATATGTTGTCCATTATATTAAAGCTACCTGCACAGTGACAATAGTGTGCTGTGTGTACTGTAGAGACACGGGCGCGGATTAGGGACGGTCCGGAAATCTACAGAGGCCGAGCCGAGTATCAGAAGGCCGACGGCACGTGGGGCACCATCTGCGACAAAGACGGCTTCTTCAAAACTCATCTACCCAGCGTCTTCTGCAGGCAGGCTGGCTACCTGAGGTATGTGACTTCTTGGGGTGAATACAGGTAGTCTTTTTCTTGTTGCTGCTCTTGTTGCTGCTGCTCTTGTTGTTGTTGTTGTTGTTGTTGTTGTTGCTGCTGCTGCTGCTGCTGCTGCTGCTGTCGTTGTCGTTGGCGGCGTTGCTGATGTTGTTGTTGCTGTTGTATGGTACTTTTGCAGCCCCTATGTAGTGTGGTAATGGGGTATTACTGTGATGTGGTACTGTTGTAGGGTGCGGTGGTGGCGTGATACTGTAGTATGGTACTGTTGCAGGGCTGCCGGGGTATCTTACTGTGGGACTCAGTACCCCACGCCGGAGCTGCCTGTCGCAATGAGGAACTTGGGTTGTCATCCGAGAAAAGCCTTGTTCGTACACCACTGCCAAGGCAGCGGTACCTGTTATCACGCCAAAGACCTCTGCGTGAAGTGCGAATGTAAGGGATCGCTACATATGTTTGTCCGCTAGCCTAGCTTGTTGTCTCATTGTATTTACATTGATAGTAACGTTTCACCCATCCATTGGACAATATACTGACAATAGAACGGTCACTTAGATCACAGGGGATGTACTAACAGTCTTTAATCATCAACCAGTTCTCCTCGTATTATACATTTTGAAAATCCAATTCTTATAACATGTCACTTATCCCATCTCTTCACTATAACATTTGTTTGAATACAAGAATATTAACAATTGGCCAGTGATAACACAGACGGCTACTTTGTTAAAAATCTGACTGTTTTCTGTAATTCAGGGTGTGCTATTTCTGATTACTTTGGATATTATGCATGGTGTGTGTCAATAAACCATTTCCCCATAAATGTGACTAACACCGATTCTTGCAGACCATTATTTTTGACATATCTACAGAAATCATTCTTCTCTAATGATAAATCATAGTATCTCTCCTCGCCCCTCAGCGTGCCGCCTGACCGAAGTGCCTGTGGTCGCCAACAGCACCACAATGGTGATCGACACAGCATTCCAGGGCATCGCCGCCTTCCCCTGCCTTCCTGGCCATGAGTATCCAGATGGCAGCCAGAACCAGACCATCACCTGCGACTGGGACGAGACATGGACGCCCCTAGCCTTCAACGCATGCCAATTGTGTATGAGTTTTTTGTTTGGTTCCATGTTGCATTATAATCTGGTGCCTCATGTAACTTTGGCCATTATTATGTAATTACCACCCAACAAAAAAGTGGAAGAGGAGATGGTTAGGTTTTGGTGTGTAAATGCTTTGACCTATAGTGATGAGCACCATATATGGACCCAAGCTATAATAAGGTTATGTAACGTCAAAATCCTAGTAGAAAAGGACAAGGGTCACAAAAACTGCAAAGCGCAAATAACTACTTAAATATCCATTTCAGGGTCTCAAAATATATAAATGACATGTGAGAAAGTCGGTATGAGGATTCAAAAACATACCATTCAATTGTCACTGCTACCTTCCTACAAGCTGTAAACAGGAGTTCAAAAATTACAAATATTAAAGAATATCGTCACGGTGTGGTTCCCGATTGTCCTTAAAAGTGGTTACTCCTACATATTGTGCCATAACTTTAAAACAACCTAACAAGCCTTATATTCTATGCTTGCCACATGTAAAAGACATATTTGGAAAGTAAGTAACCTAAAATCAACCTGTTTTCATTGCTCAAACAAGTGTGATGCCTATGTTTAACGTGTTATTTTGGTATTTTGTGGATATATAGGCGTTCTGTTGCTCCCACACTTGGTTCTATATCAATAACTAATGCTAGAATTTCGTATTTCTTGTAATAATACATGATGTGTCCTGGGTGGGAAGATATCCTAATTATTTTTTTCCTCTAATAATCTTTGTGTGAGTTGATTTGAATGTAACCTGTGGGAGTGACACTTGGTTACTCCCAACATGTCTCGTTACCACCGCAATTTACACAAACAAAAATAAAGCTTTAAAGTGCGGGTTTGGGGTGTGAGTTGTATAGCAATGCACTGCAAAAATACTTCTAAATCAATCCTCCTTTATATTTCAAATTCATCATATGACCAATTTAACAAATATAAGATATCCAGTTACCACCACCATCTGGTGGACATCTGATACTCCCACCAACTGGACATTTGGTGGCTCCCACTTCTACGCATTCTGAAATACCAACATTTTCTGAACACTAATGTTCTTTTGAAAAGTATTAAACCTGGAATAAGAAATATAATCCTTTTTAAAGTTTATTTTTAAAACCTGACATTTAAAATTCTCGATATATTTCAAATGTCCTGTTACCCCCGAACATGTCCTGTTACCACCACAACTTACACAAACACAAATTAAGCTTTTGAGGTTGGGTTTGAGGGGTTTGAAGTTGTATAGCAGTTGTCTAGCCCCTGCTAGAAAATTATGAAGATACAACCTAAATTTGAAAAATTTGACATTTTGCAGAAAAATAGGAGCAATATTGGGACGATTCTGATATAGAAAAACACAAAACTATCCTTATATAGTCATTACATGGTCTCAAAAAATATATTGGCCTATATATAAACGTGGTTATGAGGATTTCAAAAACATAATTATTTTCTCCGTGATCTTTCTACAACATAGTCACACCAAGAACTCACAGGTCACAAATACTGAAAAACACAATATCCTCTTAGATATCCATTTTAGAAACTCAAAATTCATAAATGACACTTAGCAAAGTGGTTATGAGCATTTCATATATCTTAGAAGGCAAAGGTCAATATATAAATACATACTACACTGTAATAAATCATGCTTAGATTATTACTAAACTGATAGTTGATATTGAGAACATTCGGGAATACATCCAGCAACCATGGTTAGCTTGCTGAATGTCAGAAAATGACACATTTATAGATACATATTACGTACATTTTAATGGTGGCATGTTTCATAGAATATGAATATGCAATTGGCATAATAAAGCAAGCTGCATAACTCTAATCCTCTCAAAATTCTACCACCAAAATAATAATGTGCACTGCATTTGAAATCATTCGGGTTGCCATACAAAAGATCAATTATCATGGTGTTGCATCTTTCAGATATTGATGAATGTTCTTCCAATCCCTGCATACACGGTGTGTGTGAAGATGGTATACATGAGTACAGCTGTATTTGTGATGTTGGCTATACTGGTGCTAACTGCGAACTGGGTGAGATTGATTGCCATAATACCTATTGCTTTACCATTTAGGGACTGCTTGTTATAGGATATTAGTATGCAATAAAGTATTTTAGTGATGATGGCGTTTCATCTTTTCAGATGCCGACATGCTTGTCAGCCATCTGGAGTATCTACTGTTTGAAATAGATATAATGCGTTACAACACACATATTTTAAATTTCAAATTTATTCTTTAGGACCAAAAGCAATCTACACTCTTCAAAATCTAAAGTTCAACATTTTCACAATCTATGTCCAATATCAATATATTATGATAAAAACTTGCAAATTAAGAATATGTACATAAAACGTTCCTACCACTATGCCGCGCATGTTCAATTCTGATTGGCTGAGACCTGTCTTACATTGGCTCATCTAACTTCTTTGTGAAAGAAAGAAGATTGTATGTCCAATGATAATTAGTGCAGTAAAGTACGAAAGCCTTTGGGGACATCACACCTCACACTTACTGTTTAACCAATGATTGATCAGAGAACAACAGCCGCAGGGGACATGTCAAAGTTCACACTTCACAATTCATACAAATGCCTTGTGTAAGCTGTGCATGTAGTGTGTATCGTTTCCTCCACAGTGCAACCTCCAACAACCACCGCAGCAGAGAAACCAACGACAGAAACTATTATAACATCCTCCTCAGCAGAATCGACCACATCCATAGAACCAACAGCAGATGAAATCATCACAACCACCAATGCTCCAACAACCACAACAGGTTTGATTGATTAGTTTCTAACAACTCTCTCTTCAGGGTGGATTGTGCGTGATCTGGCCTCAAATGTGGTCTGTCGGTCACCTACAATGTATCTGACCGCTAGTACGGCTCGGTAACTTTGGCATGCATCATCTTCAGACTTTTACGTAATAAATATTGATACATTTCCGCCGATCCACCCCGAAATGACAAAACGGGTGTCTTTTGGAGGATCTGGAGCCAGGATCGGGCATGTGAAATGGGGGGTTTACCAAGCATATATGTCTTCCATGATGGACATACAAGTATCTGAATATTGGTTTTATAACTCCACTCGAGTTTGAGAGGGCTCGGGTATATAATACTTGATAGAAGAGGATATGTTACAAAGATGGGCTGACAATAATTATTGAATACATACTACACAGTTTACAGTATAACCTATCTATAAAGACCATTCGAGGGGCATAGCTCAGGTGGTCGCAATAGAAAGTTGGTCATTTTAATGAGCTTTATGTTGGTCCTTTTATGAAGGTGCAGGACCATGAAAGATGATCTCATTATAGAAGTTGTTTCAATAGAGAGGTTGCCATAGCTGAACACCTACTGCATCATACAGTGTACCTCGACTTACACCTGCTAACGGTTTAAAAGTCACCTGAATAATTATACACAAACCACACGCCCACAAATACTTTCACATTCACAAATAATACCATCACTTCTTGTAGTCGGCTTCTATCATTTAACATAAATCTACTACTTATCATTTAGAAGTCCACCAAGTCAAATACCAATAACTCTCATTCTCAATTCTGTTTGGTTTGGAGCCATGCGACGTCAGTGTATCATTTACTTTGTTTAATAGTTTGATAATTTCCATATGATTATTGTAGTTGCCACAACATCAGCCTCTGAAGTAGCCACCACAGAGACTAAAGGGTCAGTTACCACATCCGCACCTAGCACTGAGAGAAAAACAACAACAGTGTCTGTCATCCAAGCTGCATCCACCACAGAAGCCCTGGTCCTCGACTTCAATTGTCAGCTGCCCTACTTCACAAGAACAAGTCTAGGTGAATGTTTTAAAATTATCTTTGACATTTACGGGCATTTGTTATCTTTATCTAAGAAATCAAACAACAGGAAAGCTAACAAAATATTAATGATCATAAACATTATCGAAAATGTAACTGAAAACAAAGAAGGCAAAGAGACAAATGACAACTAAGAATATCAAAGCCAACCCATGTGTGACCATTAAACCTGTGTGTATGCATATTACCAGCCGTGAACATAATAACTATTGTATCTTATAAAAAAAACTTTGAAAAAACTTGTTTCATCTTCCAGAACAAGCCCTCTTCAAATCCGTCTGCTTGGATCCCCAGACGGCCGTGGGACTGCAGGCACTGGGCGTGTTCGCCCAGCACGAGGATGGGCTTCCCCTCCCCGTGTGGGCACAGGCGACAGTGCTGGCGACCAATCCGCTGTTAAGTTTACAGCAACGAGGATGGCAGCCTGTGTTGAGATCTTCCCTCCCCGTGTCCATATGGGCACAAGGCAGACAGTGATTGGGTGTTCTACACGTTTTGGCAATAGCCAGTGTTAAGTTTGGGACGAATTGGTACTCTTCAAAATCAAATTTCTTCAATATGTTTTTAGAACTGGCAAGAGACAATCATTTGATATATTGATTATTTTCACTTTTTGAGAAAATTTTAAAAGAAAGAATGAATTGGTAAAAACGGACAATAAGCTTTATTCGTACAGTCATGTTGAAATATATAGTAGATGCATTTATCACACATGTTACCACCGTTAGCTACGAAGCTAGAGTCATTCACATTAATGAACTCCACCCGTAAGGTACGCCGGGGAGGAACGCCGGGACTTTCTGTAAAGGAAAAATGTGTGCCTATGACGTGTGCCACGTGTGCCTATCATCCAGATGAAGTATGACTATAAAGCCAACCACATTCTTGTTGCAATATCAGTATGATGATATACATCTATTGCATCTTTTAAAGAAAAGCTATACACGCATATGATTGCATATGTGTAAAGCTTGAAAAGCAAAAATACTAGAAAATTCTAACAAACAGAACATGCATGTTGTTTTGGGAGTTTTAGCTGGCAAAGAGCCGCCGATAATAACAGGTTTATTGACTAAAACCCGCACCCTCACCCACTAACTACAATTTTAGAACCCCCTTGATGTTAATTCCACATCAGATAGATACTTTTTGGGTTATACTAGTAACACGCATGTTCCGTATCTCCTACCAGTGAATAAAACATCATGATAGCACAGACCTTACAATGAATTCTAAGGTCTGTGATGATAGGTACACCACACTGTGCAACCTCCAAATCGAGGCTCCTTGGAAAGGAAGAAAGGGGACGTTATGATTTCCCGTTCGAAGTTGCACACTGTGGTTTATTGCCAGGCAACTTATCGTTCATGATTTAACTTTTTTTAACAACGAAATCTTTAATGGGTGCCGGATCGAGATTGCCTTCGAGTAGATTGATAAGTGTGAATTGCATGATTATTATTAAACTATTTATATTTAATACTTGCCGCTTTTTTGACATACTATTATTATTTGGTTTAACATTGGAATTATGTAAAGTAGAATTTTTAAAACGATAATCCATCATTAGTTTCACTAAAATAACCTTGGTTAAATAGCAATATTGAAAAAATAAAATTTGAATTAATTTGTTTATGTTAGGCTGCTTTGTCAGTTTTTAATTTTATAGACAATATTGGGTTGTATAGCTATAATAAAGAATTACCGATCCGAAGATTATATGTTCTTTATTTATCTATAAACCATACATATGATTAATAATAAAGACAAATAATAAGAGCTGTGTAAACAATTGTTTTTAAAAATGAACCTCACAATGTTTCAAAATTTCACAGCTTTGAAGTTGCCACCATTGCAGGGTGGCGCAAAAATATAACTGCAAATCAGTATCCATGTCTTTTCAACCTCCATGTATTAATTGTATTCCTTTCAAATGCTGCTATAAAATCAACTTAATTATAATGAAAAATCTGTTTATCAGTTGCATATACTATTTCAAAATAGATACCGGCGTTTTACTGTAGAATAGTTAGTTAGTTGAGTTGATGGATTATAACATTTTGCTAATCCACTGTGTTATGCTTGAGTGGCTTTGTCACCAGGCTAGCCACAATTAAGACAGAAGGGGGCCTTAACAATGCACCTGTAATCCCGCTCGAACTCACTCAGTTTCAATACTACAGACAGTAAGCTGCTTTCCTTTATTGTGTAAAATAGTCTGATTTTATTTTATATACCCACCTCCCATTATGTTTATTATGGCTTTCTACAATCTACCTACAAAATGTATCTTTTATTTGCATTAACTTGGATTTGAAATAAAGCTTGACATCATTACATTATCTACCCTAATATAGTGATGCATTGATACCACCAATTAATGCTTTTTTAAATGTCACCAAAATAATAACATACAGCCAAACATTACAAAAGAACACACAATGGATGCAAGCCTGCTGAGAGCATTGATTGTAGAAAGGCTTTAAGTCAAAGTGCTAATATGCACGGTCTAATTAATGAGTGATGGCTTTGCCCATAAATATAAATAGTTCTTTGCACTACCTTGTATTACAATAAAATATTTATAAAAAATGAAATAAAATAAAAACCAAAAACAAAATTAGGTTAAAGATACACTTTGGGTGCTTAAAAGTCCACTAAAATATAAGATAAAATCTTTACACGCAGGTAAATACATGTATGTAGTTAAAAAACGTTGTTTATTGAGAAAGAAATCCATAAAACATGCATATAAAACACTCTCTACGAGAGGTGGAGATTTTTTTTTGTTTAAATTTCTTTGTGTGAATAATACTTTGTATGATTGTATTTTATAACTTATTTTCATGGATGTGATGTATATTGGTTGTACTACAATGAGAATTTAATATTTAATATTTTTTTCTGGAGGATGCTTTTTTCAACTGACTGCTCTCCTAAAACTCAGTACTAGCAGGAGATTTGCGTTGCACAATTGCACCCTCACCGAAATATGCGTTCAAAGTAATCTGTGGTTACACGTCATACCAGTTGGATAACGAAAAAGTGGGTTATATAAAGAGGCCTAAAGAAATAACAGCAATCCTCTTTCAATAGAAAAGAATGTTTATTGATGCATATTGATTAAAATAATATCTTTTACAAATATACATTATAAACATGCAATCTTTAGGACATTATATATACGATTATTCTCAAACAAGTTTTCCAACAAAGTGGTTATATTTATCTTTAAAATAGATTAAAACACAACGTTCTCATGTCAACTTTTGTTTTCGTGATAATATGGTAAAAACTAGTTAAAAATGTATTTCATCAGCTCCACAGATGCTTTATGACCCATTGAATTCAAGAAAACCAAACACGATGCTGAAACATTACTTGCTTTCTAAATATTTCATTTGGGAACGACCTCGATCACAATTGATGACGTCACGGAAGGATATGAACTATTTTTTGTGAGTGTGAATCTGGGAGATTGATCATACATGAGAACGTTATGATATAACTTATTTATTATAAAAATGAAGCAGACACTCGTTGAGTGTGCATATAAAACATTCATAACATACAATTGCATTGACATTGTACTTTATGGCAATGCAGACGTTGCACACCATACTTATTATTAATTATCTAAATGATATGTGTGTATTTCTCAGTGCGTGACGTCAATGGCAGATCCAGGTTTTTGAAAAGTCAGGGGTGGGGGGGAGGGGTGCACATACGGTGATTCTCAGCAAGATTTTCCAGCAGATGATTTTTTGTTTAATTTTTTGTGCATAAGAAGATTATTATATGGCCATGAAAATTAATGAAAAAAAAATACCTCGCCCGCAATATATTTTTTTCAAATTGACCGCCAGTATCGCAAAATTTAAGAAAATTATCTTCCTAAGTTTTAGTTATGGGTACATAGCATATTAAACCAACTGAAATAAAAAATCTACATAACTTTAGTCTCTTATCAGTGTTTTACCAAATTAATATACATTTGACACCAATTTTTAATTTTTCATTGCATAAAATCAATAGTTTGCAATGCTCCAAGTCCAAAACGTGCAAAGAAATTGAAACAAAATGGCTGTTACTTTTTTTTCAACAGAGGAATATTTTTCATTTTTGTTGCATATAAAGATTATCAAATGGCCATGAAAATAAAAGAAAAAAAATGACCTCGCTCGCGCTACTTTTGTTTCAAAATTTCCGCCAATATGGCGAAATTTAGGAAAATTTCCTTTATAAGTATTAGTTATGGGCACATAGCAAATTAAACTTATTGACATAACAAGTCTGCATAACTTCAGTCATTACTATTTAACAAAATTAATATGCATTTCAGTGGCAGATCCGGGCGGGGGGAAGCATAGATCATAGATAAAGTTGTGTCAAATTATATTTCAATTGTACACTATGAATTAGATAATATCAGTAGGAATAACAGGAAAGTACTTTAGTATACTTTAAATAGCTCTTAGAATGCAATATTTAAGGTGCAAATTAAAAAAAAATATCTGGGGGAGCATTGCCCCAGACCTCTCGGACACATTGAACGTTTCTGGGCCCCCAGGTCCTCCAAATCTTGGATCTGCCACTGCATTTCGGCAGAAAAATATCCACAGCTATGCCCCAGGTAAAAAAAAAAAAGTAACATATTCGACTGTTCAGTACAAAAACAGGTATGTCGCTAATAACTATATTCAAAATGCCTATGATTAAAAAAAATACAAATAACATAAACTGACACTCACTTAATTTACTTTTCAAAATAACTACAAATAGAAGAAATAATGCTGGCTTTTGAAGTCACACTCACCCCATTATCCTTGGCCTTCAGAACAGCTGAAAAACCATCATACAGTACCCCTTCTTTCAAACAGTTTTCAAGTGGCCAAACTGAAGCCTTCTACCGTATCCTCACTGTCAGGCAACAAATTACTATGTAAATGATGATCAGGGCCGTTAATTTAATAACACTTATCATGCTTGCACTGTGCCACTAACATTAATATCAGGGTTGGGGGCATTTTCATCACTACTGTTGTCCAGCATATCCATTGCCTCATCAAACGGAACATAGTTATCCCCTCTAGCCTTATGTTTATTTCGGAGAAGAAGGGTAGGTCTTTCACATTTCCATTTTTTTTTATAAAGACCTTTCTTATTTCTTGCAGACATGGTAATACTTCTAGGTTTATACTGTATTATCACCCAACAACAGTAAAACACAGCAGTTCATGCTGGCTGCACAACAGATCTATAACCGATCAATAACTGCTCGCTGCAGCAGCAGAATTGTATATAGCACTCTGTTGCTGAGAATCACTGTAAGGGATTTTATGTGTTTCGTATGCACACTCGATGGCGGACATGCCAAAAACCCTAGGAAAATGAAGTATTTTTGGGGAAAGGGGGGTGCTGCGCCCCATGTATCTGCCTATGCATGAGGTTACAAAATTATATGCTTGCTAAAAGATGTGTTTGCGTGAGAAGCTTCTAAAAACACCATTTAATAGTCAAGTAAATAGTACTATTTGAAATTATAGTACTGGCAGTACTGTTGAAATCTTGAGCAGATATAGTGATCACAGTAATTTTGCTGTTAATCATTACAGTCTTGTGGACGTCTTTTCCATTTCAAATGCAACATTAGCTATTCCTTCATTCAAACCATGCTCAGTTGTTGGTTTGTCCTTACTGGTCACTGATTGTGAAGCCTTAGTTTGGTCTTTACCGCCACTATGTTTGTCATCAGTACTTTCCAAACCAGCGTCATTTTCAGGACCTGGCTTGTATGTGACCAGTGCAAGGACAAAGGACAGCAAAGAGGTCCCTTTTAGTATTAAACCTGTAAAGAGAATATATAATTCGTATTAGAACAGAACTGAGGGCATGTGCATGTTTGCAATAGTTGAGCACTTTGTAAACATGTGCAGTTGAATGATTCATAGACATTGTTTACGATGGCTATAGTTTTACCAATTTCCATTTTTATTTATCATTTAGACTACTAGTATTTCAGGAAAAAACATAAAGTACATACGATATATAAATGTATAGTAATATCTGCTATAATGAGAAAAAACAACAGAAAAATACAATATCAGCAGAAGCATGTCATGTAAATGTAAATCAAATAAAATAGTAATACTCCATATACATGTACATGTGTACATCGATTGAGACTTAAAATACTGTTTCATTTCGCATTCAAAGTACAGTTAGAAAACATAAGAGATTTGGTATTAAAGTCAATGATTGTGATAGTTGTTTCAACAATTCTAACCCGGAAACCAAATATTTGTTTTCTCATTAGGTCTTGAAAACCAAAATTTTGGTTTTTACCATAAAGACTATAAGGGAAGCGTCATTTTGATTTTCTTGGGGGGGGGGGGAGGTCGGACTTTTAAATCTCAATTAATAGGAGGGGTATCATAGTTTTGAATTTTGGCATTTTGAAAACATAATAAAATCATAATGAACACAAAACGTTCATCTATCATATATAGTATACAGCGTACTCATGCAAATTTAAGTTTAAAACTAGGCATTCATATGTTAACATCTGCGTTCAAACGTCACTGTCTCATACACCGGTAAATCATAATGAACATTTAAATTTATATCCTAATAGATTCATCATCATCATCATCACGTGTTAAAGGAAGTCGTTGAAAGTCCTCTCTTGGAACTCAGTCAAAGGCTTTTTCAAGGTCAATAAACGAGAAGTAGAGTGTCTTATTCTTTGCCATTTACCCCTCTTCCAACGGACAGAGGATGAATACAGCTAGCATCTCTTGTGCCTCTACCTGATAACGCCAAATAGCATGTCATTTATGCATCCCTTGCATGAACGTTGCAGCAATTCTCTCTAGTCTCTTCATGACCTGGTCTAGAAGTAACTGTGGTTGATAAAAAAGTAAAAATTACTTGTCATTTTTCTAATCACTGGACATACATTGCATTAAATGTAAGTGACTCAGCTCGATCTGTAAATAAATAGACAAGCGACAAACTAACCACAATTTACTCATACCTTCCTTCACTCGCCAAATCACACTGAGTTTTTCTGTTAAACTTGTTAATGCCTCAACTGCGAAATTGAAGACCGCGGAATATTCTAGTTTTACAGTACTTACAATGATCAACCCCATATTAAATCTAAGAGTAGTTCCAACGGTGGCAAAGTACATTGTTGTCTGAATTTAACAATGCACTCCTATCATATGCAAGCTCTACGTTGCAAATAACAATGTAGTCCCTCAGCAAAATCCAGCGCTCTCCTCAAGTACAGTTCACGTCAACCCTGACTCCTGAGTAGTCCCTTAGCCAATCCAGTGCTGCCCATCGTTGGGCCGGACATTAGTAACCATGAAGGTCGAGGACAACTGTTCATTAGCCAATGGTGATCGGGCTAGTACTTCCTTAAAACCAAGGCCAAGATAGTGGAATTGAAAGTAACACAATCTGAATCCATATAGCATCCGGCCAATAGGCAGACTTTAAGCTCAATAATCCTAAATTGCCACTGTCCTTCAGCGATGACTCTACTACAGCTCTCTCTGTTCCGGGAGACCCCTCCTTCGAGGTCCTACGGCTGGCACGTCAAAGTTTTCGAACGAGGGAGCCACTGAATAGCCGTACGGCAGGCTGGGATGCTTGTCTCGCCAACGTAGGATAGGCTCGGTTGCCTACCAGTGCGTAGAACCATAGGAAGGCAGGCTGGGATGCTTGCCCAATGGACGTAGGGTAGGCTGGGATGCCTACCTGTGTGTATAACCTTAGGAGCGTAGGTTTGGATGTCTACCATTCTCCGGATTTTCATTGACTCAAGGGGTCTTGAGTCGCTTTTGATCTCGCACGTAAAAGGGTCACCATCTTATCCAGATCGCTGGTAGCATTTCTAGTCATTGCTCCATAATTGCAGGGCAAGACCCAAGATCTCCTTCCAGGGGAGTCCATCAGCGAACCAGCAGGCTTCACCAACTCCATATTGTCCAGTCGCCACATAACAGAAAGAGTAGCTCTTTGCCTGCTGGTTCCACCGCATCTGCATCCAGTCGTCGGACTTAGAGTTGGCACCTCATTCGCTTTCACCACCAACTCTGAGATCCAGTCAATACTCTCATCTGAGCAGTGACCCATAAATCCGCAACTTAGCAGTGAACCTAATTGCTTGTTCAGGTTCTTATCTTCATTGGGGTAAACCATCACCTTCATCATATCATCCAGTTCTGCAGACTGGACCATCTCCCTGAACATGTGAATCCATCTCAAGCCCCGTTCTCGATACTGTCCCCTAAATAAACACCACTGTGGCCTCAATAGTACGAAAATTATGAATCATACAACATGTTCTTCGGATAACAAAGTGGGGGCTCTAGCCATATGGGGCAGTGAGGGATGGTTCCCCCACACTGCCCATTAACTATGAAGAAGATATGGAGGTGGGTCCAGATGAAGAAGCCGGACACCGAAAGGAAGAACCCGGACACCGAAAGAGATCCTTATTTCTTCGCAAAGAGCAAGAGCAGTAGCGCGATCGGGGACTGGCACCGCCAACTTAGTAGGTCCCGTTTTCATCGCTCGTCACTCAGCTGGCCACTAGAAAACAAGCCAACATGAGAGCCGAGGAGCAGCCTTAGGCCCCGTGAACCAGCTGGGTTCCAATAGAATGTGATTAGATTCAAATTTGCATTTCAATGTTGAAGTTTAAAGACAAAAAGTCTTCGTAGAAATTTGTAGATTTAATAGTGATATTTGAAATAATCCAGTATGCAGTAAATCAAAACTAACTGTATGTGTACATATGTAAATCCTGAAAGGAGGGATGTAGAACATTACTATTTTAATATGTTCATGTTCCTTTGATTGTACGCATTTGGGCATATACGGATGTAGTTGTTAATGTGGTAGTAGAAACGCTATAGTATACACTTGTTTTCGTATAGCTAGGAATCATGGGAAATAGATAGACAAACAAACCAAACATGTGACTGTTTTGCATATACATATATGAAGCTTTTCCGCTGTCTCAATAGAATTATTTCAGTACGATTTTTACCCACGTGGTGCCAGTCTCAATCAACCAAAGCTCTGTGATGTACGGCGTGGCAGAAAGAAATGATAAAGACTGATACTGTTTGTCTATTATTTTCCCAGAATGCAATTGTTTGTAGCCACCTGCTGGTTTTAGACAGGAACTACGATTGCACCCTAAATATTTCTATTAGAAAATAAGTGTATTGTCACCAATGTGCAAGTAAAAATATCAATAAATATTATACAAAGACATTACCATCGTTTATTTATATTCATCCAAGACAATCTATAACTATAATAGGTGAAAAGCAATACTGTACTTATATATGAGCATTTCACGAGTTCTAGTTAAAAACATCTATTTTAATTTATTGTAAAATATAGTTGATTATCTTTTTTAATCGAGGGTTTCCTTCAACGTGGTGAATACCTCTATACTCTCAAATTGAGAGTGCAATATTCGGGCAATATGGAGAAATATTGCCAGGCTAATTTTGGCTCTAAGCCAGTCAGAGAACAGCATTCACCTTTTTTGTGTTTTTAATAAATCATATTCTTGATAGAGTGATGTAAAGATTAATAAGGCCGAAATAAAGGAGGATGTGGTGGTGGCTGCGGGGGGAATACACACAATGAAACAAGCCCATGTTTAGTGGTTCAATGCGTGGGTGGGAGGGGTCGCTTTAGGAGGTTCTGCTGAACCCCCGTTGAGTGCCATATTTTCTTCCAATAAGGTTACATAAAACTTTGAATTGTTCAGGGAAATCTTATAAAAATATTCATCGGACAATAACCTACAAGTAGAAAAACTATAAAAAGCTGAGCACAGGCATGCAAAATGTCAGTTTGAAATAATCACATAAATTTCCTACTCAAATTCAAAGTTGTGTCTCTGGTGTCCACTTTCAAGCAGATCTGCCTGGACATAACTCAATCAATAAGGTATAAGTTACCATACATTTATAACTTGGCTTTAAAGCTTTACTCTACCAAACTGTTGGTATATGAACATCTTGTAAGTGCCTCCTTATTGACACTGACATTTAAACCCGCTTTACACTAGAGCGATCATGAGCGATCCCGTGCAACGCATCTGTACGTACATGTATTATGTCACGTCGTCACATTGGGCGTATTGTGGCGGCATTGAAGCTAGTAAAAATGCATGGTGCGGCAAGTTGCTGAGGCAAACGAAGTGTTACTTGTATGTGAGAATGTTCTGCGATCCCTAGACGCAGCATAACTATTTTTAAAGAACCTAAACCAACCAGTAAATTCGTCAACAAATTTTGAACATGTTCAAAATTTTCCTGACGAATTTGCCTGTTCGCCATTGCACGTAAAGCTACGTAGGTGGAATTCGCTATAGTGTAAAGCGGGTTTTTAAAAATATTAGTGTAGGTGAACATTACATTGTGTTGCATGTACATTATAGGACTCAATAAATGACATTGTAAGTTATTCGTGCATTTGCCTTAACAGTGTACCTACTTTTGTCGAGTCCAATTAGCATCAAAATGTCAGGAAGTTGAAGCTTGTACTTTTATTGTCATTACTTGTTAGCGCATGTGCGAGTGGGTGTGTGCACACAACCACAAGCTCAGTAATGCGGAGGTCCTGGGTTTGCATGAAATATTTAAGCTACTTATATATGATATGAAAGATATAAAACATATAAAGATATAATACATGTATATGATACATAATTCTGGACAACATTATGATCGACTTGAATGTATATGGCATGCTACATATAAAAGTTCAAAGTGACACCTTACCAGCATATTTGTCGACCAATGCAAGCAAATCATTTTTTATCAGTATGCTACATGTATACCCTACAATATTCAATATTCAATATATATATATATATATATATATATATATATATATATATATATATATATATATATATATATATATATATATATATATATATATATATATATATATATATATATATATATATATATATATATATATATATATATATATATATATATATATATATATATATATATATATATATATATATATATATATATATATATATATATATATATATATATATATATATATATATATATATATATATTAGGGGGTCAAAAAAGCACTTTTTTTGAAAAGTTATGCTCCCCAGTGTTTTTGGTGTTCCTTTTGGGCTAAAAACCTTGGAGATTTTTTTTTAAAAAATTTGAAGTATGTTTAGGTGTCCCCCAAGGACCCCCAATTTTGCTGATTCAGGCGAAAATAGGCAAAATTTCATATTTTTGATTCAAGTCTAGGATATTGTAATTATCATTTCTGATTAATAATTCAACTCTTATGAAGTGAATATATCAGTATGGAAGAGATCAAATAAGAAACCAGATCCATTTTTTGCTTTTGTAATATATATGATAATAAATAATATCGGTCAAAATTTGCCAAAAACGTGAAATTTCAGATTTTCTGACTATACTAACGTTAAGTCAATAATGCTTTCATTTTGCACCAATAACTAGGAGGAAAAATATATATATACAAGAAACACAATATATTAGAAATTATTTAATGATTTATTAATATCAAGTAGTTTTGTACAGTGCTTAGTCAACAGTGAACTCCGTGCCAACTACAAGGCATTGAGGTTGCCTTTCTTCATATTTGTGACACCCCCCTGTGGTCATTGGCCACAATGATAATTGCATCCCTCAAAACAGGATCACTTGTAGCGCGAGCATAATCAGAAATGTCTTTTTACCCCCTCTCTGCAGCATCATTCACTACCTGAAGGTCTTTCCAAAATGACTGCAGGTGCTGGTATGGTGTGAAGCCATGTTGATGGATCATCATTCAACCATTCTGAGTCGGCGTTTATCAAGTGGAACATAAGCCATGAACGTTCCGTTATAAAACTGGCTGATGGTGGTTTTTCGTTTGTTAGGTGGATTGCAACAGGATTAAACTGGGGCTGTCCAGGTTTTCCTGGGGCAAACACATCAGGTTTTGGAAATTGAAGCAATGTTTCAGCCATTGCTTTCTTTCTCCACCACTGTAACACCATCATCAAAAAGACTCAATGCAACCAGTTCAGGGGTGAGGTACAGTACAGATTGCGTCAGAAGGATACAGAAGAAAATTTTCGAGGATTACGTTTCGATTCCTTACGATTTTTTCCCTATTTCTTCTTATTGTTGTGTCTATTACGAACGTAAAACGTTCTGTAGCTTCCGCAAATTACGGTTTTTTCTTGTAACCCGCCTGAAGTTACGTTTATTTCGATTGTTCCGCTTATATTACGCATTTTACGGAGCTTCCCGTAATAAAAAGAATTCTTTTTAAAAGTTCAAAAATCATGCCGACATTTTGACATATTTTCATTTCATTGCGTCTGTACGGCGTCGGCACTTCCGGTTTCTCATTTGTGGCGAGAATAAACGAGAACGGCGAACAACCGACTATTTATGAGCGAAATATGGGCGGAACATTGACAGGAAGTATGAGAAAATGTTCTGATTATTACGTTTTTTCTGTTTATTTCGATAATCGTAAGTTTCGTAATTTCAGTGATTGAGCAGTTCCAAGAAAACTGTGATAGCTTTAACTTTGTTTCGAATTGTTTGAATTATTACGTTTTTTACGCTGACCACTGTAATTTCGTTACGATTCTGTATCCTAATGACGCAGTTCTGTACTGTACCACAAATGTCGTCTTGAACTGAGAAGAGCTTGATCGGCTGCTACACGATCAAATTGCGGATATTCTTGGAGGTCATACCAAAAGTTGAGATCATGTCTTGGAGCGGCAGTACTCAAAGATGTTGACAAAAGTATTTGCCATACAGCAGGACCACAAATTGGGCTAAACGATCAACCCGGCGCTTTTCCATATTTCGAGTAAGATGGAAGACCTCAGATAGAAGGTAGATCTTCAAAATGTACAGGCTTTTTTCCCATAAATCTAGCATGATTGTATGCTCCTGGTTGACGCATGGTAAACTCATGATAGACCTGTCCGTGACGAGGGCGAATTGGCTGAAATGCAATATATAACTATTTACTTTTTAATGTTGAAATAAAAATTATGATGTAATGTAGATGGCCATTATTAATAACTTCACAACTGTCTATGCACGCATATTAATATGGAGATTCTAAGGATTATTATATTAAACAGATGCAACTAACCTCCCCACCGAGGACAATGTTGATCAGTTCACAGAGTTCATGGTAGTCCTCTCTTGGAAATGTACCACGTACAAGATGTTCCTGAACCCAGGTGAGAGTTGAACGTGCCCACCAGTTCATACTAGTCAGGTATGGGCCATTTGGAGAAGTCTCAGTCCACTCCCAACGATTAAAGTCTGCTGGATCAGGAAACACAGCGTTGTGCTCCCTTGCATCATTGGCCTGTGTCTTGTACCACTTGAAGCGCTTAAAGAAGGGATCATCTGGACCTGCAATAATCATACAGCAATTGTACAGCATTTGATATTTTTTATGTCTGTGACATGTGATGTGTCCACTCTATATGATAAGCAGGATTATAGTTTGATGCAATTATATTTTTCTAAATTTTTTTCATTAAAATCACATACCTTGAGTTGCTCCTTGAATTTTGTCATATGTGTGCTTGATGTGCAGTTCTGCCATGTGGTGCCTGCATGCGAGCCAAAGAACTGCATAGCCAAGAAACCGCTCAAAGTGAGAAGCAGCACCTTCGTGAACACCAGTATTAGCAGCAGTGGTGTCCCAACATGTAGCAATTATATTCTGGAGTACATCCCACTCTCCGAGCAAACGAACTGTAGCATCAAATAGTAACTGGCCGGTACCACTTTCAATTGCAGGGGAACCAAGAAACATGGGTTTCAATTCCAGAGGTGAACTTAGGATGACAGCGTTAGCGTCTTGGTAAACTCCACCACCATTCACATTCAAAAACTCAATCAACTTTCCATCCCAGTGGATGACTTTATATGTTGGCATATTAGACTTCAGGCGAGCTTTTTACAGCCTCTGCTTCAGCTATTTGGGTCTGTCTTCTATGCCTCCCCTTGTTGTTGCCAGGCTTGCAGTAACTTCATTCATGTCACCGCCTGCAGCAGACACTGTGCTTGATACCATTGCAAGGTGTTGAGTTGGCGTCAGCTTGAATCGAGTTGCAGTTGGCTTTGCAAAAGTCATAGTCTCTGATTTGTGGCGAGATCGTTCTCTCTTTTTGTTGCCATTCACCTGGGACATATTCGATATCCTTAAATTCACATTCATCTGAGGAGCCACTGAAGATATAATATAACATGTTTTTAATAAATGGACATGATGTATGCAGTGTTAATTTACAATTACTTTTATTGATGGATAAAATTGTTAAATACTATGTAAAAGTACCTTGATTCCAGCAAAGATGCAGATGAAATAGTACTCTTTCGTAACATCTCAGCACCAACTTCAGTCTTAACTTGCTTTTTGTATTTCTCTCTTCTTTTTCTCTTTCTCTTTTCTTCTCTATCATTTTTACGTTTCTTTATAGCTAGGGAAGTTTTATCTAGAGCACCTATACACCCCACCTGTGGCACTTGACACTGGTTCTGATAAAACTCCCAATATTCTGCCCATGTTTCACTTCCCATTTTACGAAGCGTTTGCTGCAGGTTTTGGACAGAAATATCAAAGAGATTTTCTAGAGATGCACAATAATTTTTAATGGTTCCTGTTCAATGTCGCATCTTTCACAATGCCTTAACATATCTCTAAAAATATTAATCAATGCTAGTATTTTTTATTTTATCTATTCTCTGAGTAGGGATGTTTGCATTACTCCACACTTCAATAACTTCTCTCGTCATTTGGGATGCTAAATCAGTGTCACTTTTTTGGTTGGGGATCATTTAACTCACTATTTCTACGTAGAAACCTCCACCTCTTTGGGGATAACCTTTTTTTTTGATTGGTAGGCGTGATTGTGACAAGACTTCAGCACCATCACCTAAAACTTCATTTTAAATGGTTCTGTTGCATTATATGTTACACGAAGCTTGAACTTCTTCACTGTCTTTGTTGATTCTGACATGATAGAACATCCCTTTACTCAAGCTTCTAGCCCATGCATATACTTTATATTAGTCCCTTCTGTAGGGGCAATGTTTCCTCCCGAAAAGTACCAAAAGGTTGTTATACATTTTTAGAAAAGGCTGTATCCATAGATTATGAAAATCAATTTCTTGTGTGCGGCCGTTGGTGAAAGCGTACTGCTTGATTGAAAATGGTACCGAAGAAAAATTCTACTTATTATAAAATAAGCTGTATCTCAGAAAATCGTGTAATGCATGTTATAGAAAGCAGTGATGTTTATTTTATTACATTTGCTACTTGCCTATGGGTGTCTAGAACAAAACCAATACAAAATTCATTCTGAAATGTCTGTTTTAAACTAAATATTAATGAATATTTTCGGGGGCCCATCTCACGGAATTTGAGATACGGTAAAAAGTTTGTTGAAAAAGTTTTTCTATGATTGCACAGTAGATGAAAAAGTATCATATGTGATATGTATCTGATGGGAAAATCATCTAGAATTCATATAAATCCAATTTGAACCTCTCGCTTTCTTGATAAAAAGGTATGGTACATTTATGGACCCCTACCCCCATAGCATTTCCAGTAACCTGTATACGGAGTCTGTAAATATGAGTACTGATATGTTAATAAATCATGATATGTGATTATGATTTTTTTACTATACATATCATGGGATATACTGATATGATACTCTAGCTATATTTGGAGTGCATTTTGTTTTTAATATTTTTCAATATTCATGATCGCCATTGTGTAAAAAATACATTTCGCTAATAACATTTTGATTATTAATGATACAACTGTGATTTTGGTGCCTAACTATATTTTTGGGGTCATAGAATCTAAATCCAGCAATAAAAAGTCACATTGATCAAAATAGATATAGCAAAATCCAAGATGGCCACCACAGAATGGGTGAATTCTGTGATTGCCTTGGACTTTTTAACTTTTAATGGCATAAATATTGTTGTGTTGTCCAACATGTTTTTGGAGTCATAGAATACGGAACCAGCTAACTAAAGGCAGATTGACTACATAGATATAGGCAAATCCAAGATGGCTGCCACTGAGATGGGTGAATTCTGCAATGTCCAAAATGGCCGCCAAAACCATAAAATGGCCATATCTTCATCAATAAAGGTCCTAAGAATGTGATTTAGGTGTCTAGTGTATGGGGTAAGACTACAAGTAATTTAGATTTGTATCTTAGATGACACAAACAATATCAATAGAAAAAATATTGATAACAATCATCAAAATTATGTTAGTTAAAAATATTGAGTGATAACAATGATCATTCAAAAATTATGTTAAAAGTTACATATTTTTACACATAAAAAAAAATCACACACAGTGATCACAACTTAGTGGTCGTCATTCGCTTGTCCACCTCATGATACACATTTTGAGATCAATGTATTCATGCCGCCGCCGGCCGCGCCGCCGCTCCCTCATCAGTTTCTGCCGCCGTCGTCGTCGTCGCCGCTGTCGCCGCCGCCGCCGCCGCGTCGCATCGTCACATCATCATCTTCTAATAGATTAGTATTGGGATTGTCCCAATGTCCTGTCTCTCCGCAACACTTGCAAAACTCTCTGCACGGCATGCCAGCTTTATGGCTACTGCAGCTTGTGGTTTGACATGGAGATATGCTACTGCATCTACTCTTCCAAACTTAAAAAATTTTCTCTCTTCATGCCACAGTATAACAGCCTGTAAAACCTTATCTTGGAAGCAGGTCATGGGTGGTCCTCAATAGCTCAGTGGTTAGCGCACCGACCAGAAAACGTGATTTTCCCAAGGGCCACAAGTTTGGCTGATTTCCACCAAAACATCGCCACAGTACAGTGTTACTACTAGAAGCCTTGTTAAAAGCTTTTTTAAAATATTTACGTGTAGATAGAGAAATTGGCTTTCCATTAAACATCACTATAGTGAAGGAAATGCTGCCCTTGTTCTTCACAGAGGGTCACTATGTGATGAAATTCGTTGGTACAATGACGACAGTCCAAAAGAATCAACTCAGAACAACAGGGATAAAGGAGCTAGTAGGATTTATGATCTTACCCCTGCTACTATGTTACCAGGGATGGATGTTGTGCTCTCAGTTTTTAAAAAAAGAATAAGCATTTTAATGATTCAGTCATTGGCAATATCTTTGCAAAGTTAGACTCCATCAATTGCAAGCTGGTTGTACAATAAGTGCTGGTTGTAACAGGTAGTGCTCCCCTTCCAGTGGAAATAAATGGTGCAGTATCATGTCGCACTGACTTATCTGTCATGCATGATGAGACAGACACGATTCTCATCATCTTCACCAATTCAGGGGTTCTTCACATCTATATATAATATTTGATAGATGTTACCTTGCTACGGCAGGATGCATTCTCATCCATCATATAGTAGCTGCCATACCAAACAGACCCTACCGTATTTATATGTGATGACACTGATGTGTTTGTATTATTGTGCCATTTTGTCAATAATGGTTCAATTAAAAAGCAGGTAAGATGAGCTCCTGTAAGACGTTGGTCATGTACACAGATATCAATGCCACAGTATCTAAATACAAGGGGATCATGAATGACTTGCTTCCAAGCCATGGGCTTACAGGCTGTGATACTGTGGCAATATGCTACGACATAGTTAAACCCACAGCTATCAACACTCTCAGGACAGGGAAGTATCCACTAGATGATCTTGGGAACATTTCCTCTTCTGTTGAGCCACAGCATTCATGTTGGAATGTTATGGACATCTTGAATGTGAGTGCACAAGTCTTACAGAAGCAAAACAGAATATATTGAGATATAGTAGCACATTTCCATGTTAAAGCACAAGCTGCAGTTGCCATAAAGCTGACATGCCATGTACAGAGTTTTTGCAAGTGTTGCGAAGAGACAGGGACAGGAATGTTTCAATCCCAATACTAAGCTATCAGAAGATAATAGTGATGATGATAATGATGATGATTCAGAAACTGATGAGGAAGCGATTTGAATACATTGATCTCTCAAATGTCAATATCATGAGGTGGTTGAATGATCACTAAGGTTTTGGTCACTATGTCATTTTGTCATTGCTAAGGAGTAAAATCTAACTTTTTGACATTATTTTTGATGATTGCTATCAACATTTTTCTAATAATTGATGTTAGATGCCATGCTACCTTTATTTAAGATACATAGTTAAATTAGTTGTAGCTGATAACCCTATAATAGACACCAAAGTCAATAAAGAATAACAAAAGAATATTTATGCCATTAACAGTTAAAAAGTTCAAGCCAAATCACAGAATTCACCCATCTCTGTGGCGGCCATCTTGGATTTTCCTATATCTATTTTGATCAATGTGACTTTTATTGCTGGATTTAGATTCTATGACCCCAAAAACATATAGTTAGGCACCAAAATCACAGTTGTATCATTAATAATCAAAATGTTATTAGCGAGAATGTATTTTTTACACAATGGCGATCATGAATATTGAAAAAATTAAAGACAAATGCACTCCAAATATAGCTAGAGTATCATATCAGTATATCCCATGATATGTATAGTAAAAATCATAATCACATATCATGATTTATTAACATATCAGTACTCATATTTACAGACTCTGTATACAGGTTACTGGAAATGCTATGGGGGTAGGTCGGTAAAAATGTACCATACCCTTTTATCAAGAAAGCGAGAGGTTCAAATTGGATTTATATGAATTCTAGATGATTTTCCCATCAGATACATATCACATATGATACTTTTCATTATCTACTGTGCAATCATAGAAAAAACTTTTTTTCAACAAACTTTTACCGTATCTCAAATTCAGGTAAAGATGGGCCCCCGAAAATATTCATTAATATTTAGTTTAAACAGACATTTTCAGAATGAATTTTGTATTGGTTTTGTTCTAGACACCCATAGGCAAGTAGCAAATGTAATAAAATAAACATCACTGCTTTCTATAACATGCATTACACGATTTTTTGTGATACAGCTTATTTTTTAATAAGTAGAATTTTTTCTTAGGTACCCATTTTCAATCAAGCAGTATGCTTTCTTCCACCAACAGCCGCACACAAGAAATTAGTTTTCATAATCTATGGATACAGCCCTTTCTAAAAATGTATAACAACCTTTTGGTACTTTTTCGGGAGGAAACATTGCCCCTACAGAAGGGACTATATATATAAGAGCAATGATTTAGTAATTATGATTTTAATATTTAGACTTTTGTGTATAATGGTAGTAAGAACAGCGCTACACATCATTTGCAAATAAGGTTACAATATCAGACGCATTTTGGAAATACACTGTACCCAATTACTCTTATTGTGTGAAAAGTATATAAATATCTTAAAGTAATAAAAATAAAAAAAACACAATGGCCCCAATATATATCTATAAAAGGAAATAAATAACATTAATGTTTCATTGCTTTATTTCATTCAGGAGATCCAAAAATTGAAAAGTGATTAGTGAAATTTAGCAATTTCGTCAAAATTTGGAAAAATTGGGGTCCCCCGCATATGCCTGCAAAGGTCATGAAAATGTATCCAATACCTGCATAATTTGATATATTACTTATTTTATGGTAATATATTGACATTTAAAACGTAAATTATTACTAATAAACAATAATTATCATATCCTAGACTCAGAAAAAAAAAAATATGAAATTTTACCTATTTTCGCGAAATCAACAAAATTGGGGGTCCTTAGGGGGGACACCTAAACATACTTCAATTCTTTTTTTTTCCTCAATGTTTTTAGACCAAAAGGAACACCAAAAACACTGGGGAGCATAACTTTCAAAAAAAAAAGTGCTTTTTTTGACACCCTCTAATATATATATATATATATATATATATATATATATATATATATATATATATATATATATATATATATATATATATATATATATATATATATATATATATATATATATATATATATATATAAATATATATATAAATATATATATATTTATTATATATATATATATATATAAATAATAAAATACTAATTTTATTTGAGCCACACTAATTCCCGGCTAAATGAAAAAACAATTTCAATAGAAATGAATAAATTCTGCAAAATATATTCTTAATAAAATAATGAAAAGTTAAGAATTAAAGAAATTTAATTCAAACAAAATTTCACTAACCTTTCTATAAAACCCTACCCCCACTCCTCCTCGCTGATGTTCAATATGAACGGTCCCTAAACAGGTGATGCCCGTGTAAAAATAAAGCCTGTACGTTTCAGTTGTTTCTTTACTTTGACCATCATATCAACATAGCGGTATTAGGGAAACACAATGCAATCAGAAGAATGTGGACAGTCAATTGTAAAATCTCGTCAAATGAAGAAAAAAAAGTAGGGTTAGCTCTATACTTGTTGGCAACATAATAGCCTCCCTTCAAAACGGGACTGCACTTCAAAGGGGGTAATATCCTATGCAAGTACCGTATAACTTCTATGTTACCAAAACTTGTCACTCCAAAGCATTAAAACATACAATAAAGGCAACCTTTATAAGTAGAACGTTTGTATACATGTACTGAAGCGATTGTCGTGTTCTCAAACGTTCAAATATAACACATTGAAACTTTGCAAAATGGCCCCCTCTCTACACAGACTATTAGGAACCAACCGGGGTGGTCTTAATATAGAGGGTTTATAATAAAGTAGAACCTTTCCTTGGGACCACAAGATTGGCACTGATCTTTACACAGGCGGTCTCATACTGAAGGTTCAAGATGGTCTTTGTGTGAGGTGAGCTCTTGTATAGATTATCTTATTTGGAGGTTCTAGTCTTCTGTACTAGGTAAGTATGAAACAGTTTCTCACCAAGTTGGGTGATTCCACGTGCGATGCTCTGGGCGTCATAGATCCAGCAGGCTCCCAGGGAGCCACAGGTCTCTTGCTGCAACCAGCAGGAATCGTCGAAAATCGACGCCATCAGAAATGGGGCAGGTATCTGACCTAAATTATGCATGCATGTGCTATAAATAAGCTGAACCAATGAAGCAGTAGGAAGCAAACAATATGAAGTATAAGAATTGAGGCTACAAACATGGGGCGGGTATCTGACCTAAATGATACATGCATGTGCTATAAATACGCTGAACCAATGAAGCATCATTATGAAGCAAACACTGTGAAGTGTAAGAATTGAGGCTACAAACATTAAAATTGGAAACTGATTTTTAACATGCGATTTTCCATACTTTGCAAGTCCAGCAATGTTTGTGGTCAAACACCCACTACGTTACGTGTAAATGCTAATATCTTGCGACTCCATCTGACTTCAAACTAGGTATCTTGAAGTGCTGAAATCGATCACGAGACTATACATGGAAAAATATACATGTACCATAATAATCATTTTATGTAGTTATTCATTTGCATTTCCCAATATTTGCAAATGTGGACTGTAGACCCATCATAAATGATCCTTCTATGTCCACTCTATTAGTATGCATTACTTTCTCCTTGTAAATTTTAGAACCGTTAGTACTTCATCTGACATAGAACTTTTATACTTATTTTGACCTTGAAAAGTTTTGTGTCATTTCACTTTACCAATATATCGCACAAACGTGGACTGTAGACCCATGGCGAATGCTCTTTCCTTGTCGGGAACGCATCTGATGGTGGCCGCCTGTCCAGTGGTGGCTGACATGAAGGTTACGATGTTGATGAAGAAGAACAGAACCAGAAAGAGCGGCAGATATTCACAGTCTTCGTCGCATATTCCTTTGACCGCCTCTTGACCACCGGGCAGTTCCCATTCGGGGAAGGATTCCCGGATGCAGCTGCAATTGCTGTAGCCCTAAAATTGTAGTGAAGTATGAAGTTGAAAACTCAAATTGCTACGTATTTTTATGAAGTTTAACATTTTGATAATCTCAATATTTCAAAAGGGTGCGATTTCGAGTGGACGGTTGGGCTTCATTTGCTGGAAGAAAAAACACTTCCTGTTTATAGATTTTAACCTTTTACTTAAAAATGAAAATTGGTTGCTATATATTTACTTATTAAAGCTATGCTTGATAACCCCCTGTTGAACGGGTTGCCATTGCAGATCTATACTACTATTGTAGACATTATTTCTTTCTAGAGACAACATATAAATTGATGATTTTAGGCTAAATACGCCAGTGGTCCTCATAGAGGTGTGATTCTGTGCCCGAGTGGATAGGGAGACCAAAAAGTTCTGAGTTTGATTCCGAATCAGGTTTGGTGAGGTTGTGCAAGCTCATCTCTGACGGGTTGCACACTATTCCGCGGCATATGTACGGTAGATACGTCCAGATCAGGCAAATGAACGATAATATGAGTGATTAACACTAGTGCAATTGTATTGTATGAACCTTGGTGAGTTGCAAAACCAGCAACAATGATCGGTATAATGTTAGAAGGATGTAGTGACTTGGTGGCGTAACACCAACAGAGCATAACACCGTGACGATTCTCACATAGACATTAGACTATAAAACTAGTACATTTAGATTTCTACTGCACTCACCTGTTTTCCGTCCACCTCTACCGAGACTTGACAGCCAGCAAAGCACGGGGTGAAGTACTGGACGCCATCCCGGCCACACACGGGGTCGTAGCTGGCCGTCGTGCAGTTGCAGGGTTCATTGCACGGGTGGAACACAGTCCTCGTGTTCTCGTCAATGCCCACAGAGCTACAAGGCGGGGTGTGAAAGTGCACTGGCAGCACCAGTTTTTTTTCTTAGGAGATTTCATGGATTGTGTATACAGCGGACATGACAAAATCCTCATGAAAATTAAACAATCACCACTGTATTGCACTTTCCTCTGGATCTGCCTAAGATATGGGCTTATGTGAAACAGTCATCGGTATCTATAATCTCTACTCATTTTAAATCAGGAATTAATTTCTTGAGAACAGAAACCTTTGCAAACGTTAAAGTGTGTGATAGATAATAAATCTAATCCTACCTGTTGGTGTAGTCCACACTGATGCCGGCGATGCTGGGAATCTCACAGCGGATGAGGAACTGGAAGACGAGCAGCAGAGACAGAGAGCTCATCACCACACACTGGATCACCATGCCGCGCAGCCGCAGGCTGGAGGACAGCACAGTGATTAGTGAGGCAAGCAGACAGACAGGCAGACAGGCAGACAAAGAGGCATGCAGGCAGGCAGACAGGAAGGCGGGCAGGCAGGCAGCCAGCCAGCCTACCAGCCGACAAATTGGTGAATCAGTAAGCCAGCCAGCCAGCAAGCAAGCAAGCAAGCAATCATACAAGCAATCAAACAAGTAAGTGAGTACTAATTATTTCATTCCAGACACCAGCAACTGTTTCAAACTAGGATACATTAGCTCATAGTTAGTAAACCGCCACACGCGTTTTCGCCTAATCCAACTTAATCAGTCAACATGATATAGCCAAAATGACATGGATATAGGGGGGATTGCAATAGCGTAGTTTAATATGGGTGTATTTCACTTATTGCTCTTTGTAATTTTCTATGATCTAACAATGTATTCCGGTACCTGAGCCAGCGCGGCACCAGTCCTCCCAGGACCTGACCCCCGGCGGCCCCGGGGATCACAACCACTCCTGAAAACAGGAGGTGCATAGATTTGTTCTTCATATTGCAAATCAACTCACGCAAGTTTTCGCATATACAACAAATGAAAGTAGCATGCAATTTTATACAATAATATCATAGACTGATTTTATGGTAAAATTGCTGGATATCATAACATTACTTAATACAAAGGACAAAAAAAAAAGTCAGCACTTTTTAGGGACAACGTGTTTACGAACGGGTGAAATGACATGACCAAAGATTTGTGGCAAGGCTATAATTATAAAATAGAGGATTATTTCATTGAGCAAAACATTTTTCTAAGGAAGTTTGCTTTTTTTTTTTCTACTGTTGTATTAAGTCCAAAATTATTCTAAAAGAGTCTCAAAAATTCACAGTTAATTTCGTGACACTTTTTAGAATAATTTTGACTAAATACAACAGTAGAAAAAAATAAAACCTAAAACTTGCTATGAAAACAAAATACTGTGCACCAAATAAATAAAATGTTTGATAAAAAAGCATGTAGTGTAGATGTATTTAATAATTTGAAAGTCAGCTATAAATCAGTACCTGCCCACACGCCTGCCATGACTAAAACTCTGAAAAACTGGTACTGGAGAAGTTTTGGAAGGAACACAGCGAAGCCTATTACAGCACACGCTTCAACGGTGCCTCCCATCGTCAGGGAAGACAAAAGTTGGATTTGTAAGCAATATCTGAAACATAATTGCTGCCTTTGTATAATACTAACTAATTGAATAGCAACAACTCAGTCGATTGCTACAATATATATGACAACAGGCCAAAACATACACATCATCATAGTTGAAATTGTCGACAGTAGTTTTCTCAACTATGCGTGTGAAAAGTAAAAATGCTGGAGATGCTGCCAAAACTCCAGATCTGTATATGATATACGTTCATAAGACTGTTGATAGGAAATTAAACTAGCCTGAAAATAGTAGAAAATACGAGATAAGCAATATCAAGATAGTGGTTGTTCTACGGTATGTTACTGATACCTTTAGAACAATAGAACATCACTGAGAACGATTTGCCGAACTCCTCTGACTTAGTGACATGCTTCACCAGTTCCTTTGTAGGGCCTCAGACCATCTGTCACTCTCATATTTCTCGGCGGTGGCTGAAATTAAACCAGTGGAAAAATGTGCATACAGAGTTGTTCACCCCAAAAAAACGTTACTTTTTTTTCATT
>CM032666.1:16796026-16828462 GCA_019095985.1 Streblospio benedicti | reverse complement strand
AACATTCATTCACTAATTTTTGAGTTAAATGCATTTTAAACTTAATGTCTTGATATATTTTCGGACAATTTCCATGCCCATCTTCTGAGACATCTTTATGTCACAAGGTGGCAGCATGTGACAATAATTGAAGACAGTCAGTGTTTGAGATTGTCCAAATATATTAAGACAGTTAGCTTCTAATGTATCAAGCAGAGAATTAGTAAATATGTTTTTTGGCACACATTATATTTGCTGAGTATAACGTTGTCGATGTCCAGTAAGGATATACAGGTAGCCCAAAAATACAACTTACATCTACAACGCACGTAATCACGTGATGTTTATAGTCGTGATAAGAGTCTTTTTTCAAGACTTAAAATTTGCATCAGGTTATTGGCACACTTTGTAGATCAATTGATCATTTCTCATTTCTCACATACTGTCTCACATACATCTGGAGGTCATTCAGCGCACAATGCTTATAATTACCATGAAGCAGAGTGCAACTTTTTAGGGATACGTTTTATCAACACACTCTCACCCCCCCCCACACACACCCATACACCCCCCCCCCACACACACACACACGATCACAGCCGACCTGGAATCGAACCCATGCTCTTCTATATACTGGACACGAGTCCAACTTTTTACCAAATTGGTCTCAGAATCACACAGGATGTTTATGATTATGGTAGTTTTCAATACAGATGTTCATTTTAGGGATGCCGTAAATTTTGTTCTGAACAACAAAAGTGGAAAATTTTACTTTGTTTTCTTGACCAAAGTGTAGAATGCAATGATACCATTTACGTATCCAATGCCCAGTGATGCTTTCTACTCCGCCGTTTACGCGGACGCTTTGTATAAGCCACCATGGGCATATCATGGGCAGAGGGCTTTTCACAAACTAATATGTGACTTTCATGGGATTTATTTCGTCCACACAAGCGGTTGTGGAACCCATACAAGCTAGGTGCATCCCATTTCTAAGAACCTGAATCAATCAATGGCCACATGTTTTCATGCAGACAATATTAGAAGACATAGTTAGTTATAAGTGTATGTAGATACATGTAGATAGATGCTGAGTACTATAGTAGTTTGAAAACCACTGTAAAATCTCACACAAATGCATTGGTCTGCAATATATTCGCTGATTATAAACCTGTTACAGGTTTATGTAGGATTACTGAAGTGCAGAGATTGCAATATTCTCTTGTAGCTAAATATAAAACACGTGCGAAAAATCAGTACCACTTCATCAAGTCACAATCTCCAATCTCAAGCAGCTTTTGCACCACTACGTGAGGTTATTTAAAAAAAGCAGACGACATCTTGGTTTTATCATCACGGATGAACATGGCAGAACCGTTGCAAGACGATTTGGCAGGCCAAATGGGCTCTACTAGAGACAAAATCATAGCAGCTATGCGTAAAGGTGAGGATTGTAAACAGTTTAAAGATATTCTGAGCCAAAAGCCAGACCTTCGGGAGGACTTGGACCTATTTCACATGTGCGTCCAATTCTACTCTGCAGGCGTGGAGCCTTTGCTTGACGAGTTCCTATCCCTCGAAGATCCATATTACAGGTATCATTTGCTGAACAAGCAAGATGCACATGGAAACACAGCCCTGCACTATGCAGTGATATATGGTCATTGGGACCTATGCGTAAGGTTAGTGGACCATGGTGCAAAGCGAAACATGAAGAATTCTGATGGGTTCACGCCACTTATACTAGTCATGGACATTGAAGAGCGACATGCAGTTCCAAGATCAGTTGTCGACAAATTGGTTTGCAAAGAGCAGTTTCCTAATGGCTCTGATGAAAATCCATGGATTGACTTTTTCATTAAACGTTGGATAGAATTTGGTGGACAGAGAGTGGTCGATGTTAAAACTTTAAAAGAAAGAGCCATGCTAAATTCGAGAACGGATGAAGAAAGAGAGCGTTGGGAAAAGAACTGGAAGGCAGGCAGCAAGATTGAATTGCCGGCTGAATTTGGGCCAACGGATCCTGTGGAGAAACCATCCATACTGACACAGATGCGTGATGTTTGCGGAGATAGTCGTGATTGTGTGTGTATTATTCTTTAAACACCATTAAATGATGCAGTAGAATTGTAGGGACAATTATAATAATTATCCAATTGTTTAGATCTGAAATATGTTTATGGTACAGTGGAAGGGAAATTAAACTGGCCACTTGATGAAAGAAAATTCAAGATAAGTAATATCGAGATAACACGTTTCTATTGTACTGTATATAACCATCCACAGGACCATGAAAATGTAAAGGGTGGGATTTTTCATGAATGTGTATTTACATTGATATCTTAACCGTCCAGATGAAATACAAAAAGGTCTGGTGTTTTTGCTATTGTGATATAATTATGCAATTTGCATGTGCATGTAACAAACTAATCACTTCAAAGTACAAACATGTACCCTTTCTTCATTATTTATAAAAATAGTTATGTAAGCTTTGATCATTTGTGTAATCAATTTTTTATGCTCATTTTGATTTGCTTTTAAATCAATGAGTTGTTTACAATGGAAAATATGTTCTTCCTCGCAAATATTTCAATTTTTATATTGAATTAGTCATCAACTTTAAATATAAAAACCTTGAAGGTAGTTATTTGAACAATACAATGTACATGTAGGTTCTTCGTTCTTGTTTGCCAAACACTTTTTCTGAAGATGTGCTTGCAAAAAAGAATCTACAATATTGTAGGTCCTAGATATTGTTTGCTGTTGCATGAACTAAAAAAGTGCGTATTTTTTCAAATAAATTGATAAAATTCTGAAATACTTTATTTTGCAGCATATTGTGTATACACCTATCATTTATCCTAATCTATTTGTGATTTCATAACTTATCCCTCGATATATATAATGCAGAACTGATATACTTTTATCATTTTAAAGTGTAAATAGCAATTATTAAAAACCTTAAATGAATTCATTTTATTTGCTAAGAACAAAAAATACATGAGAATATAAATTTTGACTAACTCGTAGATTTCATTCTTTTCATACTTTCACAGATATTAATTCCGCATTTTTAATTCTTAAAAGAACTTCAAAAACTCAAACCACAATTAACACTTGATTTTGTCCTTTTGAGAACACAGTAGAAACTTTTTATCTAGATTTTTAGGGTTAACCGTAAGATGTTTGACATCTCGTAAAATATAGAAAACCACCTGTAATATGTTCAAAATACATGTATATTGGGAGGTAAATGAAACTAGCACCAGATAACAGAAAATACAATATTGAGACAAATCAAAAAGCATATTACTAGTATCAAGGTAACAAGGTTCTAGTGTACATGTACAGTAATTCTTATTAGAGGGGGGCGTTTAATGAAGGTAGAGGGTCAATAACATAGGGAAGACCTAGCGTTCTTGTTCAAACGGTGCATGATCTTTAGGAGCGTTGCATCAAGCTTCAATATAATGCATTATGAAATTCTTATAGACTCACACATTTATCATTAAATGCTTTTACAAGAGATGCAGCGGACGTTTAATAGAGGAAGCCTTTGAACAGAATACCTGCCAGCTCAGGGGGTGGGTCGTTTAATTGAGGTAGGCTGGTAGTAGAGGTAGCCCAATATTAGAAGTTTGACTGTATGTTTTAAACTGTATCTGAAAGAACTTACCAAAATACCTCGCTAGAGTAGACTGAACCCCTTTGGCAAACGTGCGTTCACGGTCGGGCACACACCTGACAATCAATAGCACTTCAAACAGTAATAGATGTCAGGCTTTAGGGCATCTGATTTGTGACAGGTTGGGAGGGAGGAAAAGACACCATGAGTGTCTAATGTCGGGCCCATAAGAATATGTCTTTTTTGCCAAATTCAGAAATTCAGTGCAGTTATTATATCACAATAGCATGGATGTACTTTATAGACATGATATATAACTACTATTGCTCACCTTATAATAGCAACCTCTCAAAAGAGATTAACATACATATAGACACTATCGCCCACCTTATAATAGCCGCCTCTCCAGAAGTGACCGCCATGAAGGTGACCACGTTGAGGATGAAGAAGAACCAGAGGAAGATGGACAGCACGCCGCAGTCCACGGGGCAGATACCATCCACGGCCTGGTAGTCGGCAGACAGGTCAGGGGACCGTGCGCCGATACACGAACAGTTAGCGTAGGCCTGCAAAAACAAAAATGCATACAACACTTCATGTTCAACTGTAGCGCATCATTAGCATTAAACAGAAGTACTATTTCATTCTAGAGTCAATATATAAATTTCATGCAAAATATATATCAAAGCCAGGACTTTCTCTAGAAGCTGTAGGTAATCCAAAATGTACATATTGTTCAATAAAATATGTTTAAACCAAGCTGTAGATATGACATGTTCAGGATAACTGTCTTTTGACATAACAATCAAGTGATCTGTTCGTAATGTGTTTGTAGTTGAAATGAAAATAAATTTGAGGTGACAGAACAAGGACTATATCACATAAAGTTACGTTCAAATTACAGTAAAACCTCGCAATTAAGACCTTTCAAGGACTGTCCTCAACTTATCACACCCTCGACATGTACCTCCATGTATTTGATGTCTAAGTACCACGGTTCTATGCTGCATATCCTTGTCAATGAGGTTTGTAAAGGACTCCGCCTCAAAACACTTTACCACAAAAACTGCTGCTAGATTTATTGAGAACATTTGGCAGGATCAAACTGTGTACCTTGGTCTCTTCTCCTAGCTCGATGACGTCGGTACAGCCTGCGTAGCAGGGCGTGAAGTACTGGGCGGCGTCCCAGCCACACACGGGCTGGTAGGCCGAGGTGGAGCAGTTACAGGCCGCGTTACACGCGTGCTCCACCACACCGTGGATCTCCTCCCACTCGTACGATCTGCAGCATACAGGAAAAACTGGTTGTCTAGAGGGATAACATAAAGAAATATCTATACATATTTGAAGTATATTCCTCTCTGGTATAAGGACAGGTGGCATAGTCCGACCACAACATATTAGCTAGTGAGTAGCTGTAAAATGTTAGATATATAGTAGAGACTCATTATCTTGTTATTGTTTACCTGGAGTTTCCGGTTATCTCGATGTTAGAGTCAATTCCCTTGTACAAGATTATGAACAACTTTTCTGTTGGTTATCTCAAACAATGGATATTTTGATGATTTTACAGTTATCTTTTCCAATTGGAGCTAATGAGTTTGTGGTAGAAATGTAATTCCTTATCTCGAAAATTTTAGGGATAAGTGTTAAATGGTCGAGATATCCAATATGGTAGAGACTGGTTATCTCGAATTTGTAGGGATAGCAGTAGATCTAAATGTTTTGTGATATCCAACAATGTAGATACAAGTTATCTCGAATTTTAGGGATATTGCAGGTATACAATGCAGTAGAGACATTCAAAATTCCAACCTACACATGTTAAAGTAAAAGAATGACACAAAAATAAGCGACAAAGTAGGAGCCCAAAAGTACCCTTCTTTCACAGAATCCATAGGCCGATCCAGGGGAGCGGGGTGCAGGGGGCGTGACCCCCCCCCCCTCTCCACCCAAATACTTAATTTTATAAGGTTTTTCATGAAATCCCTTAAGTGCGCCCCCCGCCCCTTTTCCTTAAGTTCCTTTTCAAAAAACCTGGATCTGCCTATGAAATCCAGCCTACGTGTTGAAGTACGGCACGTTGACGCCCACCATGGGCGCCGTGTCACAGCGCAGCAGGAAGATGAAGACAAGGCCCACGGCGATGATGCTCATGGCCACGCACTGGGCCACGAGGCCACGCAGGTGTAGCTTCATGAGGCGTGGCAGGATCCCCCCGGCCAGGTTACCCCCTACCGCTCCCAGGATCACCACAATACCTGTGGAGAGAAAATGGTTATGGGTAAGAGAGAGAATAGGTGGGATAAATATGAGATCAGCATAGGGTAAATGCGATGAATTCTTGCGGAAAGAGGAGGCTAGGTTACCGTCCACCGCGCCCAGGATCACCACGATAGCTGCAGAGGGAGAAAGAATATAGGGTGTGATAACTGAGACACCTACGAAGGGAAAATGTGATGTATTTTTTATTGCAGAAACAGTCAGCCACGTTGCCGAGTACTGTGTTTAGGATCACCACAATACCTGCTTAAAGAGAGAGGGAATATGGGTAATAACTGATTTGTTATGTGATCTTATGTGATGGATGGTGTAAACCGAGGTGTGAACTCACAAAGGAAATGTAATGAATGGTGTAAATGTGAAGGCGGGTTGACTTAAAAAGTGATGACATGCACAAATGAAGTGTGATGGATGGCGCACATCCACAAATAAATGAATACATAAGAGTGAATGCTATTATATCGATAAGAAAAGTACCATAGGTGTCCTGACATCCTGACATAACATTTGTATTGACACCTTTTGATTTTACTCTTTGATGCTTCATTATTTCCTAAATCTCTTCCCTAGTGAGCACATCTCAAAAAGAGGAAGCGACATAACGCTGGTTTACTGTCATCTAGCTATTACATCACCTTTGTTATTGTCATACATTTTTTAAAGATGTAATTTGGACTACTGTAGTTTAATTGCTGTTTAAAAATTATAGAAGCTTACTTGGGTACGTTGTAAAATCTTCTCTGTTTCCGTTGTGTCTTTTTTCAATGGCACAAGCTAAACGTCCACGGCAACAAAGAAATCATTAACAGCAAAACCCCTAGCTAGGAACAGCTTACATGCGAAACAGCATTGATGGTTGATAATGACTTCAAGGATACTATATTGATATCAATATACTATCCTTGATGACCTCACCGGAGTAGACTGATGACATGAACGCCGTCTGCGAGAACTGGAACTGGATGATCTTGGGGAGGAAGGTGGTGACACCCACGATGCCCACACTCTCCACCACGCCTCCTATCGTCAGGAACAGCCACGTGGGGTTGGTAAACAACACCTGCAGCCAATCAGATTTCTTATTGATGATTCTTTTAATCTCTAATTCCGTAGAATACACTGTTAGGAAAAAATACCATGAGTGTATCTGAAATGAATTCTTTAGAGCTATTTTAGATTGTGCAATTTTGTATTTCTACGTGCAGAGAAACAAAAACGTCCACATCATTTACATCATTATACGTATGCGATTGATTACTTCCAGAATTAGATGTAAAGTATTGTAAATGTATATATGTTCTTCGTACCATGCCATAGTGAACAAATAACCAAATTTTCTTCTAAATTTCATAAATCTTTTATTGCCGTTGAAACTAATTTCGAAACAATAATCTCCAACAATAAAAAAAATAAATAAAATATAGAAACTTGGACTATTTATTCCCTATTGCATGGTTAGAAGAAAATATGCATACATTTATAATGAGACCACATGCAGTTTATTGATGTTAGTTAGTGTATACAACTGAAACGTCTTACTTTCAATGAAAATGGTATGTCTTTTTTCCAGGATCTCCCAAAGGAGGCACTAGCTGTGGCCAAATCTCCTTCTCCTTTGTACGCCTCAGACTTTCTCCTGCCCTGAACTTTAGATGCAGCTGAATGGAAAAGATACAGACACATGCATGATGCCAAAGTATCAACACATTGGTCAAATTCAGTGGCATCACAATGTAAGTTAGACTATTTTAATCCTTTATCACTATACTCAATATAATATCAATATATTTTATGCTCCGGTATATTCTATTCACATCCTTTGTTCTTTTCTATTCTATTCTAAGGAATCACACACAGCAACATTAACAGGGTGTGAAACAAAATTGTCAGATCCAGGTTATATTGTTACAGGGTCTCTGTGAATGTCAAAGGTACATGTGCAAAAGTATTCGGGAAATTGTGGCATTAACCTCTTTTGTCCACCTGGATCTGCCAATGACATACATACTAGCTAGCTTTTCTGGGAAGCAGAAGAAGAACATGGCGGCGGAGACGGCTGCCACTGCTGAGATGAGGAAGCCGATCCACCAGGCGCCCACCCAGCGGGGGTCAGAGGGAGAGACGCTGAGAGGGAGACACGGGGGTATAAAATTAAGGAGGAGACTGTTTGTTACGGTCCCTGAAGACGAAGTATTAAACTGAGATCTGTAGATTCGTTCTATATGCTGCTATGATGTCAGCCTAAGTCCACAACAAATTCGTAACAATAAACCAAGTAATTAATAATGTTGAGCATTACCAGATATTTCAGATTTAAACGCAATCCATTTTATACCCAATATAATGAGACTTTCTCCACCCTTCCATGACTTAGTTGTGATCGTTGCTACTGCTACAAAGTAGTCAAAGTATTACAAAAACCAAAATAAGCTGAAATTTAACTGTCTGCTTGACCTTCATGGCGAGTCAATGGTTCATGAATCTTGGTAAGTGTGAGCTTATTTCCCCATGCCTCCTAGCTTACCTGGGCGTGTCCACTCTGCCCACGTCGACATAGATGGTAAGGAAGAGGCCTCCAATCGTGTAGCCCACTGCGTTACCCAGCGCCGCGCACGCGTACATTATGCCTGCACGAGTACATTATGGCTGACATAAAATGCTGTGAGGGCTTAATTTGATGGGAAAGGGAACGTGAGTTGATGGAAGTTGATGAAAGTTTGTTCTGTGCAAAACAACACAATAGATATTGCTCGTATACAGCGACTATGCCGTACCAATACATTCAGAAGATCGTGGCAACATTAGTTAGAAGGCAAGTTATTCAGAAGGCATTTTGGTAAGTGGACACTGTGGTGGGAATATTTTTTGTCCAAATATCACTTGGTCGTTTGACCTTTTTGTCACAAGACTTTAGTCAGACGGCAGTTTGGTTAATACCTAAGCCAGCGGCCCTTTAGTCATTGTGCTGTTGATGAGCATGCTTGCTAGTCAGTTATTTTTCTTTAATTTATTAATGTAATGTCCGCCTTCTGACAATAAGATGGACATTACATTTTCCGTGGCGAGGGAGTACCTATATAGAGCGCGGTGTTCTCGGGAGTGATGTTCTCGTCCATGTAGGGGATGGCGAGGGTATAGATGGCGGCGCCACCGATTCCGTGAAGCAGCTGGCCCACGATGAACACGGGCAGGTAGGTGTAGCTCGCCTCCAGACCCTCACACGGGTCAGACGCGTTCCCTGACAAATACGTGTTTTATCATGGAATGAAGAGAATCAAAATTAGGGGATTACCATAGGTTATCATGTACATGTACATATAGTCCGTGTCTGAATGAAGAGGTAGTTGGACTGTTGACCAGAAGGTCACGTTGTTGATTCCCGTTCGGGTCTGGTAGTAGGCATTGAGCAAACCTGCCGCTAACATGTCGACACTGCTCTGTGGTACCCACACGTCAAATAGATACAGGTCAGGCAAGCGAATGATAATGTGAGTGATGCGCACGTCTGCGCTACAGTAGCAATGTGCTGCATACTCCATGGGGAATTGAGAAAAGATCATTTAATCATCCCACGTAGTGGCACTGAAACTAGACATTTAAATATTTACATTTTTGCAAATCGTTTTAGGACCCTACTTGATATCAGGCAACCGGTTGTCACCCTTAAACAGTTGCACACTGCTCTTTGGCACTTACACATTGAATAGGTACTGGTTATGTAAGTGAATGGTATTATGGTGATTTAAAAAAACACGTCTGCACCATAGTTGCAATATTCTGTATGGAAATGAGAAGATATATATAGAGTGAAAAGGATGCTGCCAATGACCTGGTATGGATGTAGTGGTGTCTGTATGCATATTCAAGTAATGAATAGAATATTTGATTATAATAAAGATTATAAATCTCGCAGTGACAAGAGAGAGGTACATGTATATGGCCTTGATGAAAACCCATTCACCAACATATTTTCCTAAATCACCAGTCACCAATACATTTCATTATCTTTCAACGCTCCCCAGGAATTGTAATTGAACAAGTTGCATCACATTTTCATCACATTTCACATACTTGAATACAGGCAATTCACAATTGATTGACGCTCAAGATCTTTGGCAAATCACCAATCACAGCCTTTGTAATGAGCAGATCACCAGTCACCAATGACACCAATGATAGGTTTCATCACATTTCACGCACGTAAATACAGACAATTCACAATTCAGGCTCAAGATTTAGGGCAAATCACCAATCACATTGTTGCTATATGACCCCCTCTGTATACATATTCAAGTGATAAATACAATATTTGATTATGATAAAAAATGATTAGGGAACTGTGTGATTGGAGTAGGCCTACTGCGTAATTAGAGTACTGTGATTAGCGTATTTTGTCATTAGAGTATTGTGTCATTGGAATACTGTGTCCATAGAGCACTGTGTCCATAGAGTACTGTGCCATTAGGGTACTGTGCCATTGGAGTACTGTGTTATAAATCTCGGCAGTGACAATGCAGTACTTACTGTGCAGGTCGCAGTACTGCGGCTGGCCGGGCCCGTACAGCGCGTGCTCGCCGGCGAGGGCGTGCGGCAGGAACATGACCACGGAGCCGGCCGCCAGCACCAGGCAGCCGCCGCCCAGCAGCAGCCCCTTGTGTCGGAACATCCCCACATAGCCGAACACCAGGCAGAACAGGCCTTATGGGTGGTGAGCAAATAATGTTTGTTGAGCAAATCTGTGCAGACAAATAATGAAATGAAAAATGAAAATGCGTGGTTGGGAGTTGAGTTAATATGTTCAAAAGAACTAATATGATTCCTGGATGTACAATGTATTTTTTTTTAAATATTTGTAGTGTGGGAAAACTCAACATAGTCTAAATTAGACAAAGTGCAAGTACAGTACAGTGGCGATGTCCAATACTAATCATCATTGCTTTCCAACACCACAAATATTTCTTTTTACATTTTTTTTCAATATACATCCAAAGAAATGTGTAATCTATAGAAAAAGTTCGAAATGAATGTACAGTGTATATGAATATAGTTTGCAATACAAGAACGCGTTTGCCAATGGCATGTTGATGCATTCAAACTTCAGCCAAAGACAAACTTGCATCGTCATATCTCACGACTATATACGCATTTGGTATGAACAAGGACTTTAAGGCAGTGTGAGTTATCAAGCCGTAAAAGCCGACGATGACAAACTTGAGGATAAACGAACATTGGTGTATGACAGGGGCATGGCACTAAAGATATACATGTACACCAGATAGCACCAATTTTGAGGTAGATGGGTATTAGAGTATGGATGGTTGTTGAATCAATATGTTCAAATAGAATTTAAAAGAAATCTGCGTGGTCACGGGAGCAGAGGTACTATGGGTGAAGCCCCTAAAACTTGACCGTAGACTCGCATTTCACACTTGGAAGAAGTGAAGAAGTGAAAAATTGGCCTATACGTCAGGTTTCTTTTAAAGAGTGGGACACTGTACAAATGACAAATAATAAAAGTTAGTGCTGACAACTGTACACAAGAGACAAGCATCATTATGTGGGAGGTGTCTACTGGGACAGGTTCTTTGGAACCCACCTGCCATGACGTCATAGCTGCTGCTGATCCACGCCACCTGTGTGGCGCTCATGTCGAAGCGTCGCTCGAGCGTGGCCACGTTCACGTTGTTCACCCCATTAATGACAAAACCTGCAACATTAAGAAGCTTACATGGGTGTTATAATGGGTATAGACGTATCTCCCCAGCTTGCCATTCATTCTCGATTCTGATTGGTTAGGAGCCGCAGGAGATCAGGTTATCTCCTATACTTAGTGAACGATAAACACAATCAAGTTAGATAATTCTGTTAAACTGGCGAGATAAAAAGGCAATGGTCTGTTTTAGTGTGGAGATGACACTAACTATGCACTTGTGGTGTCTTAGCCTGCTCTCATTCGCTAACGCTCACTCGAGCAGGCTTAGACACCACTCGTGAAAGCTAGTGTCATCTCCACACTAAAACAGACCATTACCCTTATAATATCGCTTTTCTTGGTATTGTTTCTCGCATGAAGCAATCTTTGTGTGGTTTATCCTATATTACACATTGTTAAATTACCACATCTTTCTTGTTGGGCCTTTACTAATATAATCGCTCCTTTCTTTATGGTTCCTATCTCTCCTTTTTCAACTTTTTCTCTTCCACAACCCGTTTTCTAACACCACCACTCACAACAAATATAACTAGCATCGTATTTCTACTGAGTTTTTGTTCATCTACATAATGAAAATATAAGGGTAATGGTCTATTTCAGTGTGGAGATAACACTAGCTTGCACGAGTGGTGTCTAGGCCTTCTTGAGTGAGCGTTGGCGAACGACAGCAGGCTAAGACACCACAAGATTCTACTGTATATTAACACTTGACATCTTACTCTGAATAATCCAATGGATCTGCCTATGGTATTTCCAATACATAATAACCTACTCTGAATAAAAGTGGCCCTAATGGAGATGTTCTACTGCATATCAAAATTTTAAAAAAAACTACCCTGAATGAAAGTGGCTCTAAAAGTGAGGTTTCTACAGTATATCAATATTTAAAAACCTTACCCTGAATGAAAGTGGCCCTAATAGCGATGTTCCACTGCTTTTAAATATAAACGCTCACCCTGGATGAATGTGGCCCTAATAGAGATGTTCCACTGTATTTAAATATAAAAACTCACACTGGATGAAGGTGACCCTAATATAGATGTTCTACTGTATATCAATATTTAAAACCTCACCCTGTATGAAGGTTGCCCAGCACACGAACACGAGCAGCCACTCTGGCCGGTTGAACCTCTGCAGACAGTCGGGTCGCCAGCACTTGTAGCCGCACAGCAGAAACTCGGGCACGATCCACCTCTGAGGGGCGCCTCCTCTCCTGTCTCTAGATCCAGCCCCGGACTGGGGCAACACGTTCATGTGATCCATGTCTGTTTGTCCTGGTTACTATGACGATGACTAAATCTCAAATCATTAAGCAATTATTTTGTACGATTTAAATGAAATAAATAAAAGTCTACGTATATTCAAGTCTTTTATTTGTTAAGCAGGTTTTATATTAGTTTAGTTTAATCCTTTTGTGTCGATTTGAAATTCTGTAGATTCTGTAGTTAGTCTTATGTGTAACCTATCCCGGATTTCTTCTTCTACTGTGCATTTAATTTCTGGACCTGTAGATGGGCGCTTCCATTGCTTTCTCAAGTTTTTATGGGAATTTGATAGGTCTATTATGCGCATGTACACTTTTATTTTGTAATGAAGTATGCTGGTAAACCGCATGCTGTATTTCACACAATTTGGCAATTTTATGAATGTGTTGCTCTTGGTAGTTTTAAAGCCCCAGTCTGACAGTCACGAATGTTAACATTAGATTATTTTACTGTTTTGTACGCCACAATAAATACAAAGGACAACTTACGATTATGTCTAAAAGCACATGTACACCCAGACAAAGTGCTTATTGACAATAGCTACAATATCACTAATGATTCCGCTTTAATTTTCAAGATTGTCCGACACACCCTGTATACACCTATCAGGCAATGAACGCAATTTAAGTCGACAATCAATTTACAATAGACAGTGATGTCAGTGGATTTATTACAATGGTACATTATCGCCTGTTGGAGAAATGTAACACATGTGATATATCTATGCACTGTTTCAATGCGTTGTCATGCTCTATTGGTTAATGGCTTGGGCACTTTATCGTAGAATAAAGAAGACATTGGTTCGGCTGTCGTTTAGATTCAAAGATCTGCATTGCACGAAGACAGTAAGCGCAGTGAGAATGATGCTACAGATCAATTGAGTGAAAGATGGCCTAAATGGACTGTGGTACAGACATAGAATCCCAACTGGATCTGCAGAGATTCTTCACAAGAAACAGCCATGGCAGAATATGTGTAGCAAGTATACAGTGTTAACTTTAAAGGCATTTATAATGTGAAAACATTGACCCATTATATGTATTGGCGTAATGGCAAATGTGAAATAATGAAAACACCCGCCATAGGAATATAAGTATGATAGTTTTGTAGAGATTTAATCTATGATTCTTCTTTGATGGAACCTGCTACTAATGATGTAATGTCATCTGATTTGAGCTGAACGTAATACTCATGGACTCTAATCATATGGCACACACTGTACTGGAATCGTTTATCGTGTTAGTAAATGTAACAAGTTGCGGGGAAGCTTGGATATGTAGATCTGCAAACAAATACATATTGATGAAAGCACTTGAGAGGGACCTCTAAGTGTTGACACGTGCTACAGTATATCACTTTCCCATAACATGATTGTCAACCTATTTTATAGAATGATTGCATTATAATTTAATAGGTAATTAATACACTCCAAGCAAGCAAAAACCACGAAAGAATTATAATAGGCAACACCAGAGATAAAAACGCTCTCCACGAAGAGTTATCTTGAGTCAAATATTTATTCATTCATATTTATTGGGCCAATACATATTCTGACCTCTCTGCTTTACTGAACTTTGCTGATAGCGCTGATGTTTCTGATCGTGTTTAGATATCTATAGGAAATGCCTACTGAATATGGTCTAAGACGCTTGTCATCAAAGTCTACAGTTTACGTTCTAATGAAACAAAATAGCAAAGTGACATATACAAATGTACATTGACATAACATTGTCATATGTGATAATACCATGAACTAGATAATATCAATCTATATTGTATGACACTTCTTAGGCAATCATCATTTTTTGTGAAGGACTTGACACGAATTCACACCAATATACTCTCAAACAAGTCTTGCGATCATATTGATGAGGATAATCCCAAGTTTGCAGTGCAAGAGATGAAAAGGACATCATAATATATCAATGTATGTCTTATCATCTAAGTAGGCTTTCAAATACGTCAACTGTTATGAGATAAGGACTTATATAGGCGCACATTAACCACCAAACAGTGTGATAATATATGAACCGGATTGTGGTGACCAGCAGAAGTGTTTCTCTGTTATGTCAGTAGTACAGTGTCATACGTGTTGACTGACTTTCTTCTTCAGCGTGGGACAAACTATACTGCGACTATGGATTCGTGAAAATAACCTCTAAAATGGCGTCTTTTTCTGGAAAGATTGGGCATTTTGTAGGTAGTGATGTAATTTCCTTGGCCGAAAAGTTGGAGCTCATGCGACAATGCAGTCGTAGTTTGCTGTTGCGCCACTCGCAGGTACTGTTTTTGTTATCAATATTGTAGGTTACATCATTAATGAATAAGACATAAGTATGTACTATACTAGCAGATCCAAGTTTATGGAAAAGGGGGCGTGATGGGGTGTCGTACTTGAGGGATTTAATTGGTTTTGTACGCGCGATAGATGACGAATATGGCAAAAACCCTTTGAAAATGAAGTATTTTGGTTGGAAAAGAGGGTGCGCACCCCCCCCGATCTGCCTATGGAAGTAGCTGTACAGTAACGCTCCTCACCACAGTAACCAAAGCATAATAATCAGTGCAATATGGATCCATTGGATCCCAATAATTCAATGTCAGTAACATTTCAATATTTGATGTTTTTTTGTGATACAAACACGTTCATAATAATTATGATAATTACGACTGCGCCAGATAATGATAACAAAGCAAGAGTTATTTTTTGGTTTTGAATATGTTTTAAAGGGTTACCAATCTTTTGAAGAACCCAACGTTTGGTTGCTACTGGTCTGGGGTCCATGCCAACTCCAATCAATTTGCTTCCATATTAGGTTCTAATATTTAACCAAATAAAATCATGTTCAGATAATGACAAGACATGATGCGAAACGTCTTAGAAGGACTCCAAATGATTTTTATTCCACATCAGATTGTATTTTCTGTTATAAGATATTCCAAATAAGGCAGTGATAATTAGCAACACATTGGCCTATCTTGTGATATATATATTTTTCAATGGTAGCTTAAGTAAGGATTTATGGTTGTTTATATTATGTATAAAAACGTTAACGCATTGATCAAAATATATTTGGAGGTTTTATTTTTCTGCAACACTCTCTGCATAATATTACAGTTTTGGAAAGAAGAATAAGATAGCTTTCTATTGGAAAAGAAACAAAGATTGTTGTATCTTTTCCCCCACACAACAAATTATCCTTACATTAAGTGGGAAAAATACTAACTGCTGCATATTTTCAGGGTGTCCCTGTTGGTAGGCTGAGACCATCGAACATCTTCGTGCACCAGAATGCAGGAAGTGTAGAGATAACTTACCTGGATGATAAAGGAGTAAATGACGATCATATTGAGGACGTGGATAATGACGATAACATCCTCCCTGACCGCTTTTACCTGGCACCAGAGCAACTCAGCTCCAGAAACTGTAACGTGATTCTGGAGCCTGATGTGTTTTCATTGGGACTAGTATTTTGTGATATTCTAGGATTCACGCACAAAGGCATTATACACAGTAGGTATTGTTTCTTCTTGTTCATATGTATATGGTGTTGGGTAAATGGGTGATGTATATCAAATGCCAGGATTATAGTGACTGTATTTAATTGCAATGAAGTAAATGTTTATGAACTTACATTCATAAGTGAAAACGTATAAGACTCATTAGCGTTATCATTGAGAGATTCATTGTTTTAATAGCATTATCAGTCAGGATGGAAAACTCAATGCAATTCTATGCTTGATTGTTTGGTCTCTTGGCACTTAGAATGTTTATCTGATATGAAATGTCAGGTAATATTTAACAGCCAAGATTTGAAACATATTTTAAGAATAATGTCTTGTATAGTATGAAGTTTATTATGCTACAGTTTTACTATTACAATGTAAAGCGCAAAGGTTGTAAAAAAAACTTTGTGATTTCTCTTTACAAATAGAGCACACATTAATCCAAAGATACGTGATACAATAATATTTAAACATTAAATAATTCCAGATGGAAAACAGTCATTAGGTGAAATTTTGAATGATATGGCATCAAAAAACCTCTCATCTTGGAATCCGATAAGAATCTCAGTTAAAGACACCCAGCAAGATTTAAAGTTGAAGGCGCTTCTCATATCCATGCTGGACTCTCAGCCAAACACCAGAGTCACAATTGATACCGTAACATCAGCAATTGAAGATATACTTGGTAAGTATTCAATTTACAAAGTCATGTATATGCATGGTTTCTTTCTACATTCATGTGGAGATAGCAAGTAGGTTTTTATGACGCTAAAATCCGTCTGAAATGTCGGGTGAGTTAAACATTCAAAACCATTGAGTCAGTATAAGAAGAATCCTTCCTAATTCAATTTATGGGCATATCTATATTTCAATAAAACATGTAGTGATAATTATCAAAAATGCCATAGTAGCAAATGAATTGTATCGCAATTATTACATTCATATAATCGTATTGAATACAGACACAAGTTATTTTTAATGAAAACCATTTCAATGTATTAGGGTTTCAAAGAACATCTGAAATAACGTCTCCATCTGTTAGTCCTTCCAGCACTACAGGTAAGCTTGGTAAGGTTTATCGATTGTTTTTTTACACACATAGTTGTTCCATGGCCGAATGAACCAGATGGTTGTGGGTGTGATTGACCGTTGGGTCTGGTGGTGTGTTGAGCAAACTTATCTCTAACAACCTCAACACGGCTCCTTGGTACCTACACGTTAAAAGGTACGGGTCAGACGAGTGAACGCTAATGTGAGTTATAAAACGTCTGCGTCACGGTTGCCATGGGGTGTATGCTCCCAGGGAGTAGAGAAAAAAAATCTAGCGTGACAAGGATGCCAATGACCTGGTGTGAGAGTAAACTTACTGGAGCACAAAAACAGTGAATCCTACGGTAAATAAGAACATTGATATTTTAACAATCCATGCACAGGATGTATATTTACATTTAACTTTCACTATTCAAAATGTTACAATAAAATAGCTACTTGCCTTTCTTGGTGATAAGTATGATATAATATGAATTGTAATTGATGTACCTTTTACAGAAATAAGTCCATAATTCTCAAAAAGCAATTTATAAAGTATTTTCACATAGAATCAGTCCTATATATAAAACTGAATAACCTTTCTATCATCGTTTCCTACTGTGTTTTCATGTTGTGCAATCCCAAAAGCATACTACTCTGTGCACAATGGGTCAATTTGGATGCCTATTATTTAATGCCATCATCATTTCAATTTCTGATATTTCCAAAGAGCCTTAGTAAAAAACACACTTCATAAAATAATCATTGCAAAAAATACTTTCTTCATCAGTAGGATTTCTCAGTGACCAGCTGCAGTTCTCGGTGAAGAAGCTCACTGTGCTGACGTTCGGCGCTGACGAGGTGTCTGTGGGGTTTGGGTACCACGGTGAGTGCCTGGTGTCCGCCTCGACAAGCGCCGGCAGTGCAGGGCGGCGCTCGCTGACGCTGTACCGGCTGGCACTGGTCACGCCGGGGGGAAACACATTCCAGCACCTGTGGCGCAAGCCGCTGCCCGCCTACATGGACGTCACTTGTGACAAGTTCGTGTCACACTCTGGACAGGTGAGACCAAGCGACAATTGTATATGTAGTTTTAATTTGGATGTACTCAGCCAAGTTGCAACATACATGCTGACGTTCTGACGTTTCACAACCAGTCAGGTTCTTTCTTCAAAGCAGAATGGAAGTGTAGAGAAAGTGGGCCAGGGCACGGAGACTTCATGTAGCAAGTGCACTCAGTGTGATGGAAAGTATCAGGGACAAAGAGACTGTTGATGAAGACTGTGTGAGGCCAAAATAGTATCAATGCGGCAAAAGACCTAATAGACATTGCGCAATTGTGATACTGGCCAAGTATGAACATGTCTATAAGCTGTAGGAGAGGTTAGCTCAGTTCACTAGAGCGCCTGTCCATGCACATATGCACATATATATGGTGTGAACAAGGGGCCGTGAGGTCGATTCCACGGCCTTCAAATAGCTTTACAAGCCTAGCTCTGAAATTTCCTTACAGAAGCATCTACTGCTGACCACCAGCTGGTGTTGTTGCCAGAACTGTGTTCCAAATGTGACTGGGATTATAAGCTCCCTCATCACTATTGAAGTTGGTGGTTTATTGATCCAGAGCGCTTTCTTTAGCCATCTCCCCACTGTCCCCTTCGCGATCCACCACCTTTGTCGAGTCCCAGTCAATGACATGGTTGTATATCGCCACATGATCTGTAATAGGAGATGTATTGACTTTGCTGCTCGAACGTATTCTGACTGATCGCTTCTGGGTTTTCTGTTCCATAATTCCTGTCTGGTTGTGAAAAGTCAGCAAGTATGTTTTAACTTGGTTGAGTACAAATTGATTGTAATATCATACTCTCAACTAAATGAACCTATTTCAAGAAGGTGAGCAGACGTTTTAACTACAGTTCAACCTCTCTACTAGGATCATCTTTGGGACCAGTGCCAGATGATCTGAGTGGAGAGGTGGTCTTTATACAGAGGTTCATTTTGGTAACTTTATGAATGTTTTGGGACGTGAAAAGTGGTATTATAGTCGAGTTCATCTCAATGCAGATGTGGTCTGAAGTTTCTTTTGCACAGTAGCACCTCGCTATCTCGATATTGCATATTTTGAATTCTCTGCTATGTCGATGTTAGTTTAATTACAATAAAACCTCATTATCTTGATATTACGTCTTGAATTTTCTGCTATTTCGAGGTTAGTTTCTTGTAGTTTTTAAGCAGAAGAGATAGTTTATACTACAGTAGAAAATTAATATCTTGATATTGTATATATATATCTCAAATTTACAGGACAGGTGAACAGCAGAGGCATTTAAATCGCCGGCATATCCGGGTTTTCAGAAAAAGGGTGGGTTGGGGGGAGGACACACTTATGGGGTCTCACGTTCGGGGTTGCATACACTTGATCGATAACAAACATGCGAAATGAAAATAAGTTATTTTGGTTGACACCCAGGACAGGTGAACAGAAGAGACGTTTACCTACAGTGGAACATTGTTACATAGATATTGCATCGGTCCATTGTTTTTTGTAGTGTTAATCATCGGCAGATCCAGGGCTTCAGAAAAGGTGGGGCAGTACAGTAATGGGGTTTATGTTTGGAGTTTCATATTCATGATCCTTAGTGAACATGCCCCAAACCCTATGAAAATAATGTATTTTTGTGGGAAAAGCGTATCCCCTCAGATCTGCCTACACTGTATGTTAACTATAATAGAACCTTGTATTTCTTTCCTTCTATTACAAACTTTCCTAATTTGATAATCTAGCCATTCATCATACTCTCAAAGCGCCTAAAAAGAACCTTTACATAAAGACAACCTCTCTATTGAGACTACATGAGGTCAATCCCAGTGTGGGTCTGAAAACAGAAGTTCTACTGTATTCTCCAGGTGGTACTACACTCTGACGGAGGCCCCACTGGCGCCGCCGGAACCACAGCCGTGTTTAGCTCCAAGTTCCAGCTAGAGGACAAGTACACAACGGAGCCTGGCGCTGGTGCGCTGCGCGCCATCTTCCTTGACGACTGGCTCCTGTACGACTCTGGGGGCGGGGGCAAGCATCCGCGGGGCGGTGGGCGCGTCAGGGTGTGCTGCATGGACACCATGGAGCCGCTGCACGTCGTCACTCTACAGGTCTCAGTCCCGTATCATTCTTTTTCATGTAATTTCATTGGTTATCATGACCAGAGTATTCGATAACCCGGAGAGGGTTATCACTCATGCTCGAAATGGGGAAAAAATTATATATGATCTTTTATAATTAATCTCTAATGCCACATTCAAAAAGCAAATAGATGAATCCTGAAATGAAAATTTTCAGCGCATGTGAAAAGCTTAGCTCACACGAGAATATATCAGACACTTGATGGAAACACCCACCCCCTCCTAAGTGAGACATTGTTCCATTTTTCCGCAGCATGACAAAATGTACATCTCCCTTACTGAATTTGTACTGTCATGTTTTGCAGAAGAACTACCGGTCGCCTTTCAAGACGTTGGTCACTGTGAACCCTTTGTCGGGATACACCGCGGTCACATGTGCAGAGATGCACTGTCTCGAGATATTTGATGACAAAGGTATCTTACCCAATATCTAAGCTAAAAGTTTGTTTCCGTGTATTGGAAATGAGTGTTATAATGCAAAAGTTTAGCTTTCAAAGCAATTATAATCATAATGGGATTCTACATGGGCATATTGATATTCCATTTTAAATATCCACAGACAGGTCATATATGAATGAGATTATTTCAAGTACATCTTAAGATACGCTTTATTTCAAAATCAACTCATGTCATGTGAAAGAAATTATAATACATGATAGAAAAATCGGTGAAATTGCATTTGTTAACACAACATTCTCATACACAGACCACTATTTCATATTGGTACACACGCTAAAATTACAAATGGATTATAATTCTTGATTGATTTTGGTAGACTGTACCACGGTCAATGTCGTGACGCTTTTCTTCCCTTTTCTATTTCATGAGTTGTTATTATTATTTCAATCTCCTTCCCCCAGGGTCGTCTCTGCTGTTCACGTCCCTGCCCTTCTCGCCGGCCGCGGTGACCTCGTCTGAATCCTTCGTTGTGCTGGCCGAGTGGGAGCCAGCAACGCTCCACATCTACACCTGGTCAGTCCACTTCAAACTCATAAATATACATCATCACAATGGTAATTTTTCAGTAGTGAACAACTTCACTACTTACAATTATGGAAATCTTAAATTCTGTTCAAAAGTAGCTATTTATTGGTTTATACATGTCCACTATTTCGATGACTAGCAGTTCATCTTAATCACAGAAACAAGATCATTTACCAGGAAGTAATAAACTCGAAGGAGGGTTGGGTAAGTGCCTCAAGGTTATTTACTTCTTAGTAATTTATCTCGTTTCCGTGATGAATATGAACGACTTTTCATCGCAATATTGGAGGTATACGACAATAATTAGCTATTATTAAAACAAATTCATGATTGTCATAGCTGTAATTCTTCATGTCAGTCATGAATGCAATGCTGTTGCTTCTAGCCTATGGCGTCAACTTCCATTCATTTTAACGACTATATGACAACGCTATTTCTTTCAAGTATCAACTGAAGACACTTTTATTTAATGAGGCATTTTACAGTTTATGGACAGTTCACAATACACACTCAAGATTTAAGGCAAATCACCAATCACATCTCTTGTACTGAGCAGACCACCGGTCACAAATAACAGGAAATAACACTTCACAGATGTCGACAAGACATTATTTTATCAAGTTAATTAGATTGTCATTATTCTGTAATTAATATGTAACACTCTAATCAATTGGCTACTTACTTACTTACTTACTTACTTACTTACTTAATTCCTATACACACTGACTTACTTAAGTAAAACCAGTTGGCAATGCACAATAAAGATGCAAGGCAAAAATCGCCAATCACATTTTTGTCTATATACTATGACCCTCTCTTCCAGGGAAGACGGCTGCGAAGTGGCCTCCCTCGGGCCGTCCGAACTGCAGCTCCTGCCCTCTGAGAGGATCGTCCAGATGTCGCCGCTCTACGACCACATCCTGCTGATGGCCGTGTGGGACGAGGACAATTGCAACGACCAGATCGTGGCCTTTAAGATTAACAGTGTCGTGTCATGAGTTGAGAGCGCGCTATAGTGAGCTCACTGGTGGCAGTAGGGAAACGTGTCTCTATTAGTGACGTCATGAGTGTACAGTTAATGACGATACCACCAGAATATGGCCTATACCATTAACAGTGTGTCGCGAGTGTACAGTACTGTAATGACGTGTTATCTTGACGATGATTGTCTAGGATTTTCTGGTGTGTTGTGGCTGGTTTCACTTCTCATCCACCGCACTATGAACACAATTGAGCTGGTTTTTTCGAATACAGGACCGCTCGAACTTTTAAGAGGAGAGGTGGTGGCGAAAGCAGTGGATATTTTGGTTGATCATGTACTCGTGAAAAGTCGTAAATATGTCTAAGGGTCCTTATGGCCACAAAAATGGAAGCATACCTGAAATAGCAATTAACTTGTTGTGGCTGTCGGACATTTACTTTACGTGATAGGTCATAATGCATCCAGACTATACAAAATGGATTATATGTTTGCATTGTGCTTTGCCCCCCCATCCCCGCCAGGTGAAGTGTACGACAATAGTACACATACATGTATAGATTAATGTACAGGTCATGTAACCCGTGTTTCTGGCTGTGGAAACACTTCACATTCGTATGGTTATCTCGTAAACCTTACATTGAAACTTTATAGCTGTCACATTGATCTTGTTATGCTCGTTATACTTTTACAAACCAGCCAAAGCTCATAGGTTAAGAACAATCAAATGAGCAATTAATTAATTAGAAATGTAGAGATTCTATTTTATATTTAAAAAGAAATTGGTGTGAAACATCCATGGATTACAAAAATGTAGCTTTGAGATATGGCCCTTGAATACTATGGAACGTCACTATGTGATACTTCTAGGTGGTATCCATAAAATGTATGATAATCGGAAAAGTATTGACGATGAAATTTTCATTATAATATGTTGTTCTTTATCATTTATGTTATCATAAACAATAATATTTTTGTATAATTTATTATTTTTTATCAAAAAATGCGTGTCTATTTGTTCCTACGATTTGTTATGGTTAATGGTTGTATTCATAACATCCCATTTACTTCTATGTGTATGGGATAGAAATCTTGAGATAATTGTCTAATTTGGAATCTAGCAGTTGGCCTCATTGTGTTAATGTTAATGTATAACAGTACTGCTGTTGGTGGCACTTTAAAAGTTTATAATTTTGATAATTTCTAATAAAATATATTATTATGAAATTTGATCTTTATTTTGGAATTTTGTATTAATTTCGAAGCCTCAGCTTCCTTTTTCTTTTTAAAGAAAAAGGAAGCTGAGGCTTCGAAATTAATACAAAATTCCAAAATAAAGATCAAATTTCATAATATTATATTTTATTAGAAATTATCAAAATTATAAACTTTTAAAGTGCCACCAACAGCAGTACAGTTATACATTAACATTAACACAATGAGGCATGATAATCATTCTCGCAACGTATCATGACAACATCTGGTACGTTTACATGTATGTTTAAAAACCATGCTAAAAAATCTAGTGCAACAACATTTTAGGTAACTAATAAATAACGATAAGATTCTTGAGATAAATACAAGTTAACATGAATGCTGAAGAATCAATGACAAACCTGAATATGATCAAAGATATTATAGAACAAGATGCCAAACTCCAGCAAGCCTTATGGAATTTTTTTACTGCAACACAGCAGCGCCCCTAGTGGCCATAGTTTTCAATACAGTTCCAGCATCAATTTTACTGAAGAAAATCACTTTAATAGTGCTTAATGAAGTTGCTATTTTCCGAAATTTTATACATGAGCGGCAGAGCCTGCCAGAGACGGTTCCTTATTGGGGGACTAGACTCACAATATGCAAGTTTGACTTTCAGGCCGCCATCTTTTTTCTCCCAAACATTTGATTTTTATCACATTGACATTGATTAATTTATTTTTGGGGTCAACAGCTTGGTCGTTCACGATGCTCCATGATTTATGATCTTTTCCGGGATGAACAGACACACTTCTGCATGGTTCTGGCGCAAAATGGTCATCACTTCTTTGGAGAATTTGTTTTGATATTTGCCGGCTTGTGGGCTACCGTTGTTGATTAATGAGTTGTTGATTGCGATCATCCTTTTTTTTTTTTTTTACTTTTCTGGGTCGTCTGGAGGGCTAACTTGGTCGTCGTAAAAATCGTTCTGTTTAAATGTGACATAGCTGACATGCTCATAAAGATGTTCCCGTATTAATGGTGTGGTATTTCCGAATAGTCCCTTAAGCCTGCCTGTTCATCCAGTCAATGAGAAAGGTAACAGACCGTTATTCCAGACCATTACGTTTTGGCTACAACATATGCACTCGAGGCACCATGAAAAGGGTGATAATATTATGTTCTCATTTCTGGCGTCTTTTGGAGCATCTGAAGCTAGCATCGGCTATGCAAAATTGGGGGTTGAGTCTCGCCTGCTGTTTTGGGAGGATGTGGGGTTTGTCAGAGGGCTAAGTGCCGCCACTACTGTAGCAATGGAAACATGAATCTGGAGCATATGTTCCAACAGTTGGGTTATTCACAATGAATGCTGTCTTCTGGAGAAGATTTTGTTTGTTCTTTCTGGGTCGTCTGGAGGGCTAACTTGATCGTCGTAAAGTATTTCTGTTTAAATGTGGCATTGCTGACAATGGTGATAAAGATGTTCTCGTATTATGGTGTGCTATTTCCGAATGGTCCCACGAGACTGCTCTTTCATCTCGGCCATAAAAAAGTCACAACTTTGTCAGCCTCTTTTTAGTGCTTAGTGTGCATATTTGTGTTCACAAAATAAATACATGTATGCACACGAGGTACAATAAAGAAGCTGACAAAGTTGTTTTCTCATTTTGGCTTCTTTTGGAGCATCTTCAGCTGGCATCGGCTATGTGAAATTGTGGGTTAAAAGGACATGCCATTTCTACGTCATCACAAATATGTAAATCATAGAAAATATGCCTGTGTGGTTGTAATATTATTTTCAAAACCGTTCATTGGACCTCACATGCAAAATAAAGATGTTAAAGTTGTATGATTCCATGATGACTTTCAGATGAAATTTAATTCAGATGAAATGTAACTAAAGTTCTGCATGCCTACACATCTTTGGAGATCCTCCTTCTGAGCCTCTCATAACAGAAAAGAACGTTTGTGCAAGCTTACTATCTAATGTGCTGTTGTACGTATTAATCAAGAGTATGTTGATCAGTGTCTGGTCAAACCTGTGACATCCAGCAAACTCGTTCCATTTATCTAGTCGTTTGCACCGAAATTGAGATATAGGAGCAATGCATTCTCTCTGAAGGGCACACAGCGTGTAGGGCACGTACACACGCTCCAGCATCCAGTCCGTGAGGAACATCAACATGCTGTTTGCTTCATACTGCCTGCTTTGTTGTAGCAGGGTAACATCAGACGGCAGATACTCGAACATGCCTGAAGTGTACAGTATCTATTACAGGGCTATTGCTGTCCCCTAATATAGACAGGATTCTGATATCAATAGTCAATAGCATTTTCAACATACTAAATTTGTTTGTACCATTTAAATGAAAGTTATCTATGTTAGATTTGAAGTACAGGTCCCCACATGGTTTAGCTTATCAAAAACGGTCTTCGAGCGGATCGGTTCCCTGCTAGATTTATAAACCTAGAGAAAAAGGTCCATGCAAGTGTATCTGACTCATCAACATTTGAGATGTACAAGTTAAAAAATATCAATATGTTATAATAACCTGGTGCTGTCACACTGTATGTGCTGTGCATTGTTCGTGTGAACAGCGCAATCCCTCCGTTCTCAACAGTTTTCTCAATAGCAGCTTTTATGTTCCTGTAGAAGCGGACAGATGAATCAAACCAGAATAAGCCTTGGTGAGCCAGTAGCTCTGTCTGAAAACAGATCTAGAGCTAAGTTTTCTAAAAACATAATGTCCCCATACGTGTCCATGCATTTATATTTTATTTGGTTAGTGGCCCACCATCGCACAGTGTTTTCAGCAAACTGTGAGTTTGGGTGCAACAGCAACAAATTATGCACAAATGAGCATGAGACCTTCTAATAGATATGTTGAATACACTTTTGATATGTTTCCAATCCGTGTTGCGTAGAGAAGATACACCGTGCATTGGTGGAGTTACGTGATCAGTGAAGCTCGTCTAAAATAATAGTGCGTAGAGCGGATTCCATGTCCGGCGTTTGTCTCATTGCACACGTGACTTGTGTATTTTACCTCTAATTACACTGCTTTTAATACTTACCATGATAATCAGTGGTTTGAATGCGTATGTTTTCAGCTGCTTGACATGAGGCGGGTAGGATGAAAAGTCGAACACTTTATACTGTACACCACAATATTGCTGAACCTAGAAGCATATGAAAATCGTATTTCAAAATGAATTACAACTAGATCAAAAGTGTTCAAAGAACACAGCGTCCCTAGAACAACGTTGACATATGGGCGATTAAAGTATTTCATAAGCATGAAGGTTGCAGTTCAAGTGGAAATTCAGAAATAATAAAATCTTTAAAAGAATTAAAATGGCTACCTGGAACCTATACTTTACTTGGCAAATAGTGAAAATTGAAAATTCATGATGGTTTCGATGAATGTAAACAGTGACCGAAGTTTGAAGATTTTTTCTTCAAAGGCATTGATACTATAATAAAAAAGTTGAATATGGAACAAACACTGCATACATTAATTGGCAACGTGCCAAAGATGAACACATTTGATTGTCACTACGTTAGTGAACATAGAATGAAATGTGAAGGTCATGGTTTCAAACTGTATTGAAAGTATTGAAGAAAGTAGCAAAAATACAACCTAAAATGTCTATAAACTGCCACACAATGCTGTGCGCTCTGAGCACTTTTCATTTAGTTAGCAAAGGGCCAAAATGTTATGTATGTGATGGTCACCACTCCCATAATATTGTATGACATACGAAAGTCATGTGTCAAGATAAAAATGCCGAAATTGACGGCCAATTGCCTTCTGGAGAGAACACTTTGATTGGCAAAGTGCCAAGAGTGGATACTGATGATGGACACTAGGTATATAAGCAGTGTATCAAATTTGGAACTCATGGTTCAAGCTGTATTGAAACTACTGAAGAAAATGGCAAAAAATGATCTAAAATTGCTGTCAGAAAATCACGCTTAAATTGGCAAAGTGCCAAAATTGAATCCATGTGATGACCAAGTTTGAATGTGTTCACCCGAGCAATATTAAAGATACTGCAGAAAATGTCCAAAATGGACCATAAATGTCTGTGTGGAAACCACAATTTAATTGGGAGAGTGCCCAAAGTCGAATCACTTTGGTGTCGCCTCATACCTCATAGGTGTGTAAAGTTTGAACAAAAACGGTTCATTGGTAAACTCTCAAGGTTGTGTAGAGGCATACACACTCATACATACATACATGCACACATACATGCGTACATACATACATACATACATACATACATACATACATACATACATACATACATACATACATACATACATACATACATACATACATACATACATACATACATACATACATACATACATACATACATACATACATACATACATACATACATACATACATACATACATACATACATACATACATACATACATACACACACACACACACACACACACACATACACACACACACACACACACACACACACGTACACACACACACACACACACACACACACACACACACACACACACACACACATACACACACACGCACACACACACACACACACACACACACACACATGCACATACACACACACACACACACACACACATACACACACACACACACACACACACACACACACACATACATACACACACACACACACACACACACACACACACGCACGCACACACACATACATACATACATACATACATACATACATACATACATACATACATACGCACATACATACATACATACATACATACATACATACATACATACATACATACACATACATACATACATACATACATACATACATACATACATACATACTGACATACTGACATACTGACATACTGACATACTGACATACATACTGACATATAAGCGAAGTGATCACAAGGCCTTTGCTTCAGCTGCTGAAGCGACGCAAATATTGGAGTCTCAGATCCAGCCTTTCGGGGAGGCCTACTAGTATGCATTCAAGCATATGGGGAACGATTGCGCCCCACTAACTGCCCGGAACACTAAATATGCTGGTATAAACAGTATGCAAATAAACAGAAAACTATTGCTGCTGCTGCTGCTGCTGCTGCTGCTGCTGCTGCTGCTGCTGCTGCTGCTGCTGCTGCTGCTGCTACTGCTGCGGCTGTTGAAGATGCGGCTGCTGCTGCTGCTCTTACCTCCCATTGGAAATCATGAGCATGGGTCACACTTTTTACAATTGGCTGTGATTTCTATTGTTTAGTGAGTACAACAAACAAATAACAGTCGCAGTTTATTGCACAAAAATCTTTACCAACATCTAACTATCAAGTATCATATAGAGGTGGCCAGAACCCTATATTTATACCCAGAACGTCCCCTGTGTACTAACTTCTGCAATCACCAGGGGGCCAAACAAGAGACCAAGCTAGGTGTTTTGCTCTTTGGCTGCATATGATGTATACCATCAACAACGTAAAAAAAGCCTGTACAAAAAGTTTACAGATGTTTTGTATAGTACACTTGGAGCAAGCTGAGAATAAGCTGGTGTCACTGCAAGTACATGCTGGCACCTGCAGGTCTCCGCCAAGTCATGTTAGTCAAAACTAAAGGAAGAAATATTATTGCATACGGGTAAAATATTATTATTGTTTATGTAAATGAAAATGTAATGCATCCGTGGGCATTGAAAGGAACATATTGGGTCAATATATGATATAAGTCATTGTATAAAGTATGATACAGAGACAGCGTTGGTTAAAAACGCTATCACACGGAAACTACTGAAGGTGGATAATTTGAGTTACATTCTCTTTGCATTGTGTTTTTACAGACTTTTAATACCTTGATGATTAACATTTTAAGATGCAAATTATATACGACATAACACGTTTTTGTAATAAGTTGGCGAAGTCCATTTACTTTTGTCAGTTACAAATTCCTTCCATGATCACACGTCATGGGAAAATTACACACAATAAGTAGAGCCTAACAGTACATGAGACAAATAAATCGGGGTTTACCCTTGCTACCGACCAATGAACACAGTGAACTATGTCACAAAAGAAAAAGAACAACAAGGTTAAGACAATTAGTGAGAGCTTAACAGTACGTGGAACAAACTAAGAGGATCATCAGTTCTATTGATGATTACATCACCCCTAATCTGTACCACCAGTTGTTGCTCGTGATGCTTAACAATAACAAACGTGGATTTCATGCTCGAAAACCTCGATAACCTTGACATATCGTCCCTTAAAAGGGTCCATGGAACTTACAACATACTGAATGTCCAGCATATAAGATCAACATCATCATCCCTCCACTATTATTTCCTCCATAAACCATCCTATGAATATGCACCTTATCTTCTAAATTCACTTACCAACTACAGTGCAACGCTTCTAAAGCCGAAATTAAGATGTGGCATTTTACCAATAGGTGAGAACCTAAAAAGCGACAAAATCGTAGTGATGGATGCTGCAAATGTGGGGCATTTGAATCCGCAAAAACATTTTATACTATATTGCCCGTTTTATGAAGATCCTCGTATGCATGTGTGGAAACATTTTTTAAATATAACAATGAGTTTAACATATTTAATATTTTTTATATTACTGAATGCCTTTTAAGTGACAGAAGTGATGTTTTTAATATTTGTTTATAAAGTTTATTCAAGAGGCGTGGGAATAAGAAACAATATTTTAGGAAGTGCTCTGTAACTAATACTATGATATTATTTTATTACTCTGCTATACTATATTATTTATACTACTTGATTTTATTTTATTGAAACCCGTAACAAAAGGGTCTTTTTACTGCATTTTGTAAATATTCTTAATAAAACGTGTGATTATATATACATAGTATAGATTACATGTTACACTATACTTGACAGTAACAAACGTATGATTATATACATAGTATTGAGATCAAAAAGGCGATTAATCACCTGAAATGTAAGTCACCGGGGCTCGACCGTATTCCAAGTCAATGTATCAAGAGGCTTCAGGATATTCTTTGTTCATCATCTTTGTACTCTATAGAACCCATGTTCCCTAAAGGAAATTAGGCCTTTGAACCCATGTTCGGGAAATGGTTGATAAAACGGTTGTCTTTCTATAAAGAAATCTTCGATAAAGAGGATAAATACAATGGTGGTTTCTTGAAAAACTCAAGGACCCAAGACAATATGTTAATTCTTCTTGGATGTATACAAAAACAATTAGCGTTAAATCAGACTCTCTATGTTGGGTAAATTGATTTCAAAAAAGATTTTAATTATGTTAATAAAAATGTACTTTTTTATAAACATAAACTAATTAAAGGTGGTATAAAAGGGAGAATAATCCTATTATTACGTAATATGTATAGCAAGATCAAAGCGCAAGTAAAGGTTCAAAATAAACTGTATAGGTGGATAACGGACTCGTGTGGGACCACTCAGCCCAAATATGTTTAGACAATTGTTACAAGATCTTAGTTGTTACCTTGACTCTAAAAGTGGTATAGTTTTAAATGCTAACCAAATTCTACTACATCTCTTGTGGGCAGATGACCTGATCTTGCTTAGTGACACTGAAGAGGGTCTACAACGACAATTAGATGGGGTGTTCCAATTTTGTTCTAAGTCCCAAATGATTGTTAACTCTTTAAAAGCTAAAGTGATGGTGTTTGGTAAAAAAAAGTGATGTATCTTTTAAATTTCATGAAACACCTCTCTCTATAGTAGAAGAATACAAATTTCTCGGGGTTGTTTTTAATACTGTTGTAAAATGCAACCAAAATGTGTTCAAACAGCATGTCACATATACCAAAGATAAAGCGCTGAAATCAACTTTCATGTGCCTTAAAAAGCTAGGAAAATTGGGTATGATCACACCCAAAGTTGGCTTTCAATTATTTGACTCCTATGTTAAACCCATTGTTAATTACGCATGTGAAATCTGGTCAACAGCAAATATCCAACTCTAGAATCTGTACAGACAAAGTTTCTCAAAATGCTTTTAGGGGTGAAATCATCTACCTGTAACATGGCAATGTATGCAGAAACAGGACGATACCCACTACATCTTCAACATAGAATTAATTGTATTAAATATTGGTGTCGATTAACAAGGCTAACTGACGACAAAATAGTTAAACAAATGTACAATATGCTTAGAGAATTATCTGATTTAGGATTTAAAACCTGGTGTCATCAAGTACATAGTGTTCTTAGTGGTCATGGCTTCAGCCACTTTTATGATGAAAATAGTTTCTATAACAAAGGAACTTGAGGCTGTGATTGTAAACCAAATACAATCGAATCTGTTCAAACAGTTCAAAGGGGAGTGTATGGTAAGTTTGCTCAACTATCCTGTTCTTAGGACCTATGTAAAATTCAAAAAAGAATTTGGATCAGAACAATACTTACTACTTATTAAAGACTACAAACTTAGAACATGTTTGTCAAAGATAAGGTTAAGTTCACATGACCTCCACATTGAAAAGGGTAGGCACGTAAACCAAAATTAGATGAAAACCTACGTACTAGTATGTGTCAACTATGTAAAAAAGGCATAGAAAATGAATTTCATTTTGTTATAGAATGTTCCATTTATAATCCAGAAAGAGAATTTTATACAATGCTTTAAAGAATATAGAAGGCAATAGTATATAATTACGCAAACCGG
>CM032666.1:16708389-16795926 GCA_019095985.1 Streblospio benedicti | reverse complement strand
AATCACCGTGCCCTTAACGTGTTCTTTCAAACGTCAATCGTTCAAACAATAACCACACCGCATTTCTCTGACCGCCCTTGCACGCATTACGTGATCCTTTGTAGTTCGTGGTTTACTGTGTTAGTACATTGTATACTTTCACATAGAAGTGTCATTGACGTAGTGTTTGTAATAAAAAGCATAGATTCTTTTTAACATTTGCATTCTTATATTTATTATTGCTGTTATTATTTTTTGTATTGTGTTGGGGAAAACAGAACAATGAACAGTGACCAATAGGCCAATACCAAGTACCCCCTCCCAGAAGAAATGATTGTTTGTGAAATAGGAAAAAAGTAGTCCGGTCAAAAAGCTGTATCGGGTCTAGACCCGATATGGATTTCCATATCGGGTCCCTGTATCGGGTTCCTAGCCAATCCGATAACCCAATGAATATATATATATATATATATATATATATATATATATAAATATATATATATATATATATCAACCCGATATATATATATATATATATATATATATATATATATATATATATATATATATCTTATTTTATCAACCAATGACTATATATTCATTGGGTTATCGGATTGGCAAAGAACCCGATACAGGGACCCGATATGGAAATCCATATCGGGTCTAGACCCGATACAGCTTTTTGACCGGACTACTTTTTTCCTATTCCACAAACAATCATGTTACGTTCTATTATCGGGTACTTGAGTACTATTTTTGGGAGTGGTGGGAGGGTAAACATTTTTACAAACGTCCGGCCAGTCCCCGGACGATTACGAGACTGATGGGCGCCACGTGGCACAGTTGCATGCCCTAAGGTTGCCACGTGGCAGCTTCGTAGTGAGGCACCCTGGGACGTACTAAAGTAGTACAGTACCTCCAGAGGTTGACATAAGCTGACCTTGTAGTATTGATTTATTTTAGATGGTTATTTGTTCCCAGCGACGTCTGGGGGTTGTATCAGAATACATTTGACCTAAAACCCACTGCTATTTTGAATGCTCCAAAATTACATCTCAGAATTTAACCAAACATGATGCTAATCACAATTCATATTCTGATTTGCTAAACAGGACACAATAATTATGTGAGTCACATAGAAATATTAGCTTAAATATTAATGGATGTATCACAAACATACCTCTTCTTTTTGGGTTCGGTTCAGCCCTAGATCATAGTAGATGACCGGATTCCGTGGAAACTGGCGCTGGACACTTTCAATGGCTGCTTTGCTTTCAGCAAAGTGGCTAAAATCTGCACCGGTCACAAGCAGCAACTTATCTGCCCCCAAAAAACACTCAGCATATTGAAAGGAAGACTCTGATAAATACATTTCATATTCAATTGTAATATTGCAAAGTAAACTACTATTATTATAACTTGTACAAAACATGGATTTTCAGGAGTACATAAAACGGATGTACCATTGCAAATACATTTAAAGGACACCTCTGTCTCCAGCGGTAGGGGTATTCTAATAATGAATGGTCAAAAAGGTATGACATGGTCAGATATAACTGAGACGGGCAATGCAAAGATAAAGGGAGAAACACTCTAAATTGGTGCGAATCATGGGTCCCAGCATTGTTACATGGAATGTGGGGGTATACATACTACCTTTATTTGAAAATGTCGCCTATAAAACCCCGATAACAACACTTGACATCACCACAAAACACCTCAAATATACAATCAAGAAATTGACAGAGCAATTTAATCTACCCACAGGTCTAACTGCCATTTTCCACCGGGAGGGGTTGTCAAAACCACATCTTAGGATAGTTCTAGGCACTTGACATTTTAACATTGTGAAGAAAATTGTTATAAATATGGGGTATTCGTAATAATGTTGTCCACATGAGCCATGTTACAGTGTGTTACATTATTCCGTTGTGCCTAAAAGTACTTTGATGGTTCTTTAAAAATTTCCAAATCACATTTGAGTGTCCTGGGAGTTACTTGGAACTGCTCTATTTTGGAGAAAAAACACGTTAATGTAAATTTAGGAGACGAAAGGTTTTGCAGATGGAGCATGAATAGACTGGGTACAAAAATGGCATCGGTATGGTCTGTGAAACACATCCAGGGCCTGATAGACAGTCTTAGTGTGTGTGTTTTTAAATCATACATATATAGATTATTTTTAGCCATGATATGCTGTTGGTAACATGTGTCGTAACATCAATCATTGGATTTAGCTTTAGAAAAGCAAAACTGACAATCAAAACAGACGAAATTTTGAGAGGTCTATTCTCATTTCCTATGGGTATAATCTATATATATATATATCGGTTTCCCAGCACTTGTGTATACATCTACAAACTACTCTCGTATCGCAACGCTATAGACGAAGATGAAGAAGGATTTCAACAATTAACAAACTTACACTTTCGGACTTCAACTGCTTTTTATATATTTATATATTTGCAAAGCAATTCTTCAAAGTATGCAAATTCTAAATGCCTTCACGCCTATCCCAGAAGATGTGCTTTAAAAAGTGCGGACAAAAAGGACAGTAATTGTTAGGTCCAGGAGAACAACAACTGATTATTTTGCCATGGTTTCCATAAAAGAATCAGCTCACCAACCTACCTTGTTCAAAAGATTTGATGTCTGCAAAGTTGACAATGGACTTTTTACGTAACATGTCCAGTATCTTTATATCTGTCCATGTGTTGTTGAATGCTCTGCCCTTTTCTCCACTGGTAGGATTGGTATAATAGTTGTCAAACGTCTTCTGATGATAATCACTCCCCTGGCTCATTGACTCAGTAGATTGACTCATCGTCTGATTTCGTAACGGCTCCACTTTACAATGGAAATCAACAGCTTATTGTGGTATGTTACAATAATAAACCTTTGTTCTATGGTAACAAACGTTCATACCCTGGCATATGGACCCTTATGTCCTAAGGTACGGTGTAGGTCGGTGTGTGGTGGGTTAGTGGGTGATGCTATTGTACGATATGCTTTAATAACCCCCACAGTACACCACAAGGGCGGTACCATGCGATACAGGGCGGAACCAGGCGGGAGGATGGTGAAAAATTAGAAATTTTGGGGTACAAGGAAAAAGTCATGCTGCGGAGTGTGGCTTCCAACGGCACTAGTCCATGGGCCTGGTAAAGTTGATTGGCACCCCCCCCACCCCGGACCCTCCGCGACACATACCAATTTGTTCATTGGGATGTCCCGGACATGACTATAACGTGCCACCATCGCAGATTTGGGACCAACCCCTCTGTTTCAGCCATTTTTAAAATGGCCGCCATGAAATAGAGATAGTATTATAAAATCTGATCTAGTCCATCTAGAGCCATGATCTTGGCGTCTAAACCCATGTTTTTTGAGCATGGCTAGTGTGATGGTGTACATGAAAGTTATCTCAGATATGGCGGCCATCTTCAATTTTCAAAATGGCCGCCATGGAATGGAAAAAGTGCCGTAAAATCTAGAGCCCTGATCTTGGTGTCTAAACCCATGTTTTTGAGCATGACCAGTGTGATGATGTACATGAAATTTGTCTCAGATATGGTGGTCATCTCGAATTTTCAAAATAGCTGTCATGAAATGGAAATAGTATCGTAAAATCGTAAAATCTGTTCTAGTCTACCTATAGCCATGATCTTAGAGTCTAAACCCACGTTTTTAAGCATGGCCAGTATGACTGTGCACCCAGATTTCATCTCGGGCCATGGCAGTCATGAATCTACCAAGTCACTGCTGTTGAATAATAACATTGCAGCAGAAAAAAATGCTTAACCACTTGTGTTTTTAAATAACATATTCAGTGTTTATGTGAACTGACAGATAATCAGATTGAAATATCGTGCTATTAGTACAATAATTATACCACAAGACTTGAATCAATATGACACTAAAGATAAAAATGTATTTATGAATCTAAATGAAATCTATTTCTTTGTAAGTTTAAGCATGTTAAACATGACTAGCTATTAGAGTTTACAGTCCTATGCTATAGGAAAGTTAAAATGATATGCATTTATGTAGTAGTCTACTCTAAGAGAAGGATAGTCGTTTCAACTAAGTAGTAAATCCTAGTATTCATCTTCACTCTCAGTGTCAGTTAGCATGTCATCCTCAACTGGATTATCCTCTTGCTCTTCATCTTCATCAATATCATCTTCATTGTCTGTGTCAGAAGCGTCCACCTCAGTTGCAACAGTGTCTGGGACTACAGGACCTTCAAACCAAAGTGGCTTGATAACCCCATCTTCTAATTTCCATCCATGACCTTCTGTTGGCTTTGGTGCATTCTGAATTGCAATGTGAGATCTCTTCCAAATGGCGACTTGGTAGTTTGCTCGGTGTATGTGTTGAACAAGGGACTTCTTGGAGGGAGGCAATGAGCTGAGATCAACGTTTCTGTTGATGTCAATCTTCCCATCTCGGCCACCACATTTTCCTCTCAGGATTGTGTATCTCAAATGGTCAACATTGGTGTCATTTTTTCTGCCATACATTGCACATGTGAATGCCTCAAGTTCCTCTTCAAGAGTTTCAGAAACATCCCAGTGGTCACCTAGGGCACCTAGAATCTTCTGGTATTTCTCTGTTTTCTCAAGTAGTTTTATTTGTCGCACTTTGCCTTTGTCTTTGAAAGCACTGGTAGAATCACAATGTGTAAATGCATGGAGTCCAAGCAGTGCTGTGCACATCTGTTGTCCCAGTTCACTGGCCAGCTCAGATACATTCAAAAGGTGCCTACGGTTTCCAGAGCCAGTGTCAAAGAGAATTGTAATTGCCAACGTCAATGCACAATGCAGTGCAATGAAGAAAACGTCTGTGTCAGGTGAACGTATTCTGACTGTGGCATATCCTAGAACCTGAGTTACTATCAGGAAGTGGGTGGATGGCCTTTATTTTTGGATGGCTGGTGTCTTGACTTTCTTTTCATCATCGACTGTTGTTATATGGTTCTAAAAACCTCCGCCAATGAATCATACTCGATGCTTATGTTTGCTGTGTAGCTAGCGTGTTAATATTATTTTTGTGTTTGTAGTTTGTACTCTCTAAATAAGAATACGTATAGCCAACGTTAGGTGGGGAGAATCACAATGCCATTGATTTTCACTGTCTATTACAGAGGATGGTCACCCTGCTATGTTTACATAGTCAAAACACTGCCTTTCAATGAATGACGCCTCGGCTTAATCTTGGTTTTTGTGTATGGGGATGCTGTCAGGGTGCTTTCAGGATGGGTGTTGGTGCTGTCAGGACGTAGGCAAGTGTCGGCAGGACAAGGGTGCTTGAAAATAAAATGCTGTAAAAACATATTTATACACTCACCAAATATGTCTTTTTTCTATACCCATGGAGGGCATTGTGTTTCAATTTACATGGACACTAACATTTCCTCCCTTAGATTTTTATTTTACATGCCAAGTCAATGGATCTCATCAATGATTTAGTTGGGATCTACTTATACGATTATGTAACTGGAGTGATTCAATGTGATTCTCAGCATGCCTCTTTGACCACACGGGTATATACCAGTAATTGAATTAGTTATTGAGACTTTACCTCAAAAAGGGTATAAAATCCAATAAATATTTGCATTTTTAAACTTAATTTTACATGTATCAATATCTAGTATTTATGAAGATTTCTGTAAGGTTTTTACCATGCATCATAAATTTTACCAAAAAGCCATTTTGCTCTTTAATTTACCACAATCCAAATAATCTTATACTTTTTGTCTAATTGTGCATTTTGTCCATGTATTAAAAGATATAAAAGTGAAACAAAATGATAAAGACTAGTTGTTTCATGAGCCAAACTGTTTATATTAGCTTAAATATTTTTTACCTCAGTGAAACACAAAATTACATCTGATTTTGACCAAGGCGTCTAGCACAAAAAAAAAATTTGTTTTCACTAACTTGTCTTTGATTCTGAAATAAATAAATAAGTACATACATGTGGCAAATCTACGGTGAATTTAACTTGTCGCAATGTAACAATTACATATGCTACAGTAGAACCTGTCTAATGTGGACACCTGGAGAAGCGAAGTGTCCACATAAGACAGGTGGTCTTAAAAGAGAGGCTCACTTTATGTATACAGGGAAAGCAGGAACTGAAAAATGTCCACATAAGCCAGGTGTCTTTTAATGGGACGTGTCCACATGGATAGATTCCACTGCATATTACCATACATGTATGTAAGTAGTCATTTCGTTTGTCTCAACACTATCAACTTGCGTACAATTTCTTGCATTTGTAGTCATGAATATTCATATCAAAGCAGATGCACACGTGTTTATAAACTACATGTATGATGATTCTTGTTTATTTTGTTTATCCATACACATATCCCAAACTAATTTACAGTACAAATGATACTGATATGCCTAAAATGTGTCGTCAAAGAAGTCTGAAATACGCAGGTAGAATTGCAGTAATTCCTGTACATGGATGATGTGCCATGAAGTATATTAACATATCAACAGATTACTGCCCTGAAGGTCAAATATGAACATTACCAGGTCACTACATAAGCCACATCACTTTTGTTAGGACTTCAAATCACCATAATTTTAGTCATGTTGAACTTACTTATTTTGTAAAGCTTTGCAAAGTCTTAAGTGACATTCTGTTGATGCTTTTCAATTTCATAAACAGAACATTAAATCACGCAGATTGCTCTATTATTGGATTCTACATCAAACAGTGTTACAACCCACGCCAGTACAAACGCTGTGGATAGAGATGGCTGTGACTTCATTGTTGGTATACTTCTGTGTATCAAAGACCCCGCAAAACTAAACAAAGCGTACAAGAATGTTTCTGGAACTGCATCAATAGATGTGAGTTTTGGAACATAATGCGCTTTTTGAAAATCAATAGGCCTAATGAAAGAATGAAAAGGCAATAACGTTACTGCAGCTGTATCAATAGATGTGAGTTATGGAACATAAGGCGCTTTTAGAAAAGTTAACAATGAAAGAATGAAAAGGTAATAAACAAATATTGGCCTGCAGCCATACCCTGAAAAATGTCTGTCATTTCAATCTTCATTTAGAGCTTTTTCATTACAGAGCATCAAATTGCTTTGGCAGTTACTAAACACTGAACAAATCATTATTTTATGTGTAAGTCAGCGATGGATCATGGGGTGGGGGTGGGGGGTCTTTTGGGGGCATATACTCAAAAGCCCCCCCAGCCCCCAGCCCTCTTTCTCTGGCATTTTCTCAAGCCTAGCTCCACCCCCTCCGCCACATACTCTCACAAGCCACCACCATCTTTCAAACCCACTCCCCGCAATATACCCACAAGCCCCTTATTATCTGAAGCTCTCACATTCTCTCACGCCCCCCCACACTCCCCAGCCATATACTCAGAAGCCCCAGCTATCTCTCAAGATCCCTTTTTCCCCTCCGTCGTATGCTCACAGGCCCACATTCTTTCAAGCCAAAAAAAAAAAAAAAAAAAAAAAAAAAAAAAAATGCCATATACTCACAAGTACCCCCCCCCACACACACACACACACACACGCGCGCGCGCGCGCAACCAGCCCCCACTCATTCTCTCAAGCCCTCCCCTCCAATACTCTCATGATTAAACATTTAAATGAAAGTAACATGGTCATTGTTAGATATGAAGAAATAGATTATTAAAGTAGATTAATTGTTTCTTATCATCTTATCATTGTTAGACACCTATAAAACATCACATGCACTGTAGCTTCTGGGGGCTTTGCCCACCTGGTCCCCCCACCAGGGTTCTATCCTGGACCCGCTGGGGGCCTTAAGGCCCCCAGACCCCTCACCACAGTTGCGCCTTCCCTAACACAAAATACTGGATCTGCCGCTGCTGACAAACATGTATACTCTCAAGCCACACCCCCATATACTTTTACTGGTATTCCAGTTTATGTCTACATTGTATTTTATTTTGTGATTATTATTATTAACATTATGAACATTACAGTGTTTATGTAAATAAAGCTTCTCAAATTACTGGCGGCCGTTATTATTGGTCTGACGCTAATTTCATTCCATTACTTTTTGGCTTGTACTAAAAACATGTTTGGGTTTATATAATATTTATCTTCTAAAATGAAAGGAAACAAAATATACCTTTTACTGCTGCATCCTCAGAAACTGTCAACCTCAGCACAATCATCCAACAAATAGTTACGATCTGTTTTTTGCTCACCATCATTATGTCATTAACACTGTAATCCTAATCCTCTTTCCTTTTTTAAAGTTTCAGTAATCTTTTATCAAAGTTTCAACTATTTGATAATGTTCACATCTCATCGCGGCATATCCTATTGTAAGATCTGGAGCAGATGTGAGAACTATGTACATCAGAACCCTCTATGAACTGCTGGAGACCAACTAGTGTGTGCGTACACAGGTGAGTTTCGAAGTCATTGGCATGCACGCAGACGACTTTGATGCTATATACAAAATCAATATTCTATGAAAGACTATTAGTGAGCTAACGACTGAAAGTGAGTGATTTTATATTGTGTAACAAAGCATTCTGAAAAATAATTAAAACTTTTATAAATCTATTGTCTTAGTTCTTTGGAATGTCTGGCTACCTAAGTTTAACCCGGACTTCCTGATTTTCACACTTGGTAGCCCTGACGTCTAGTGTCCCATCAATCCTTATGTCAAACCCTGTAGTGGTAATCAGCTGCCACACTAAGTGCATGGATTATAAAGAACAAATATATTGTGTAGCGTATCAATACGAATAACATGCCTCTACATGATAATACAAATTCTATCTCAGTAATAATAATAATAATTTCGTTTTTCCAGCTAGCGCCCTCATGGTGGGTAGGAACATGTTCCAATGGCGCTCTGGAACCCATCGATCTCATGTAAGGGCTTGTTTGCAGACGGCTGGTACCACTGTTGTCACTCAAAACCAGGCACACTTAGGTCAAATGTAAATGTAAATGTAAATGTGCTCGTTTATACATGTAGTCTCAATGAACAGCGTTTGCCGTTTTCTAACGACTTGACACGTACACCAGGTCAGTGGCATCATTGTTATACTATATATCTTTCTCAACTCCCTGGGGAGCATACCATACTGGCTGCATACAGCATTGCTGCTGTTGCGCACGCTTATCACCGACCTGTACCTATTTAACGTGTAGGTACCATGGAGCAGTGTGCAACCTGTTATAGGTAAGTTTGCTCAACACTTACCATAAGAGCCGACCGGGAATCGAACCCACGACCTTCTGGTCACGAGTCCAACTGCCTATCCATTCGGCCACGGAAACACAGCCTTATGAATCATAGCACATTATATATAATATGCCAGCAATTGAACAAAAAAGCTTATTTCCAGATAGTCTGCAACTTCAATGAATATGGATTGAATGAGTAATTTTGAGATAAATCAATTAAACGTACTGTCTTAAGACTTTCAGGCATTTTTCTATTTCCATCGTCTAAGAGTCTGAGACGATGGACATGGAAACATGTCCGAATATATCAAGACTGTAAGTTTAAACGCACTTTAACATCTCAAAATCTGGTAATCAATGCATGATCTCCTACTCTTTATTTTCGTATGCTGCAGACGGGACAAGAATAGCTTAACTTTTAAATTGTGGATGTCTATTAAACGGTGGAAAAGACGGTACCCAAAACATTACTCACATTGGTTTAATGTGTATACATCATAGAAGACAAAATACAAAACTATCAAATGATCCAACCCTAACCAAAGCACGCTTCCCGTTTTTTGCGTATCATAATGCATCCTACAAATTGTCATTATACGTTTGCATTGTGTTAACCAAGTGCATGATGAGTTGTAGGATTGGACGAAATTTGAAATCTGTACTTATATTAGAATCATAAATTTTAATACCCACTGGGAGATTATGACAGAAATGCTAAGTAATAGTGGTGAGATCAACATACCTACATGTATGCAAGCATGGTTTCTTTTCTTGCACACGTGAGCAACAGTAACTGAGTGCAGGCAAACACACTTCAAGTTTTCTTAACACAAAAATTATTTCACTGGACGATGTTTTTATATACGGTATCACTTATTCATGATTAGGACATTTCATGTTTGTTGATTGGCCAGAGCCCCAAAAGTGCTAATCATGCATAGTAATGAGTGAGAAACTACTACTTATTAATAATTCATGATTGTCACATTTCATGTTCTTTGAATGGTCAAAACAAAAAGTGACAAACCAACATTATTCAGTAGTTTGTTACTTTGGTACACGTATGGAGCGTTGATTGGCTGAACAGGAGTTTGACCTTTCCTATCTATTGATATGCAAGAAAAAGTGTACAACTTTGTCATTATGACTTGTGCAAGATGTCTATTAGCGAACTGAGAGCGATAGAAATGAATAGCTTAGAACATAGTAGTCAAGTGTCATGTCCTTTAATAAGATCAGCAACTGTGTCTCATACGCATGGACGCACACCCACACGTGCACACACAATTGTTATACATTAAAAAACTGTTAAATGTTACTGCTTCGGAATGTTTTAGTTTTGATTATGATTATGATTCTACTTCACGATAAATATATTTATTGCATGTGTATCCATGATATTGCTTTTGAATTGCTTATATTTACAATAAATATTATAGCAGATAATTCAAGTTTGGCATTGATTCTTTAGCACTGTTCAGTTATATTTCTAATTGAGTTTCTATGATATTGTTTTTTATTTGCTTGTATTTGCAAAAATTATAACATCAAATTCAGGGTTGGCATTGATTCATTAGTATTGATGTTCATCTATATTCCGTGGTGAAACAGCAAACTATCTACAAAGATACAAGGCAAGAGCATCCCCCCGACCATCCTCCATCTGCTGTCTGACGGGAACGAAGCGCCATGTGACGTCATCAAAAAAGACCAGAAGAAGTCACTTCTGTTGAAGGTCCCGTGATGGTGACTGCAACGTTAAGTCAAAGTAAAAATGTAAGTGGTAGTGTCATTAAATCTCAACCAAACGTCTAAAGCAGAAGATGAGGTACATGTACTTTTAAATTGCGAACTAAATAACACCAGCTTTTCCAGTACATATGTAATACATATATGCATCCTTACATGAAGATCAGATTGCAATGGCATTCATAGATTGTACCAAACGCTCTGAAAAATAGTGCTAGAAAAACCTATATTCTTATTTTTACAATAAATAAATTTGGACACATATTGTCTGTAGTATGTATAAATAATAGACACCATACATATAGCTGTAATTCTGAACAGCATTTACATTTTTAATTGTGCATCCATTATTTAAATCACAATACAATTTTATCACCAGAAGACACAACTCATTTACTCATAATATTTTCAACAATTAATATTAATTTTATTGTGTCGATAGAGATATGAATGAAGAAAATATCTACAAAATCTGAGCAAAACTGGTGATCACTCGGTTATAAAATCAATTTTTAGTTCATCTACTAACCATAATGAAAATAAAATACCAGCCCCAACTGGTTTTGCCAGGGATTTGCTTCTGAGTGTTTGAAAACAACAGAATCTAAAGAATTGCATCTCTCTGATGACAAGATTACAATGTATGACCATTACCATACTACATTTTATTTTTTATTTTAATGAGGATAGACGTGATACAGAAATGGTCAAAGTTTTAAACTTCTGCCCATCATATTATTTTTTCCTGTTAATGAAAGCATTGTATTAGACAATTTGAAATATTTACACGGTAAGGATTCAAAATCCGGTCACGGGGGAATTAAGTGAGTCTGTTGCTCTTTTTTTGTTACACGAGGAAAGAACTTCCTGCCACAGCCTATTAAGAAGCTTATAACACTAAACCCCCGAATCAGAAGGCATCACATCACACATCTCAGGGACCAGAAGTTTATGTGTGCAGAAATGCAGATATATTGTTTATATTCAAATACTACAGAGTATCTTTATGCTTCTGCGGCCGAATTGTTAGTGAGTTGGACTCGTAACCAGAAGGTTGTGGATTCGATTTCCGGAGGGGTCTGGTGGTAGGTGTAAAGCAAACCTACCCCATAGCAGGTTGCACTCTGTTCTGTGGTACCTACACGTTAAATAGGTACAGGTCATTGGGTTGAAAGATTGAGTGAGTGATTGTGTGAGGTACCTACACGTTAAATAGTTACAGATTATTGGGTTGAAAGAGTGAGTGATTGTGTGAGTGATAAGCATTGTGCAATTAATGTGCTGCCGATGCAAGTATGCGAGAACTGATCAAATGATGATCAATAAGTGGCCCAATGACCTCGTGTAAATTGTTAAGTCATGAGAGCCAGATTGGGATCAGGACTATAACCACCACATTTACATTTCATTAATTTTATGATTTTACAAACTGATGATGAGTGTAAATACGAACACACATATTGCTCTACTTTTTTAGTTGGTTCCATTTATTAAAATATTCTAAAAATACTTTCAATGTTTATTATGCATCACAATTACCACATACACTCTTTAAACTGTTATTTATTCTACCGTATAAGTCTGCAAAACGTACTGCACTTTTAGACGATTTTAATGTGCTATAAACGACAAGATAAGTGTTTCTAGAGGATTATTCACTGGCAGTAGTTTGTGAAAAATATTTAGAACAGGTGTTAGATTGGTTTATTCATGCTTCTATATTAATCCCCATGGGTATTTTAAAATATAAATACAAGTTGATACGTTTATAAGTTTTCCTGTACAACTACTTACGAATATTCTCTAAATATGTTACAATGTGTACTCTTCTAAATGAAGGAAAACCAATAAATAAAATGCAAAACACTGGTACAGTGCTTTTATGAAATTTCAGTCTTTGATACAAAATCAACTGTTGTCAAACTATACAATGTTTAATAAACTGGTTGATATAAGTAATAGCTGGGGCTTCCTTGTCATTCAAGGTACAAGAATATGATATTGGACATCTATATTTCATTCACATATATAATACAGAATTTTTTATGCAAAAATATAGGTTCTGTTTGTAATCATGTGTACATGGGCTGTACTTGTTAGCGGAATTATACGATACAATCATATTACATTCCAAATGCATGAATTTGACAACCAATTACCATAGAGGGGAAAAATGCACTAATATAATATATCCAACATCCAATCTGTCATATTACATACAAGAATAAATGCTTGTCATGTCACTACACTGTCGAAGGGGGGCACTCTAATGTCTCTCCCCACTTCCCTGCCCACCGCTACCCCCCCCCCTGCAAAACAAAGAAAAACTAGAAAAAAAACTACAAACATCATTTATAGCGGGACATCCGCCTGCTTTGGCTGATGGCGCTTTTTGGAGCTGCCAGTACATTAAACCAGTTCCAGTAACATTGCTCAACATCATAGACATGCATGTGTACTGTACCAAACTGAATAAGAATAACAGTATGTGTAGATTTTAATACTTTACGCCGAAGCTCATCTTTTTGTTGAGAGGGGTACAATTTTACTACTCACAGGTAATTGTCCAATATTTACCGTAAACGGTACCCTCAAAATTTCAGATCTGATCTTATCACAGTTTCAGGAGGAAATCTATCACTCAAGGGAGCGAGTTGGGGGTCGGGTGGTGGCAATCCACCCCCGGAGACCTTGAGGATGAGCGTGACCTTTTAATATTAAGTCTTTCTAGTGGATGAACCACCTAACCCACTCAACGTTTGATAAATTAGCTGAAAATCAACACATGACCGTATGTCAACTGTACTGCCATATATGATAGCTGATATTAAAGAAATGAAAAGAAATGAAAGAACGAAACGTGGCCACATGTAACGTGATATGATAACTCATTTCTGACAGTTTATGCAAAGTTTTCTGTCTTTTTGTGTAGCACTAATCTATATTACTGCATAATTAACAATTCAAATGACTGGCAATCGTGATATGTGTGATACGTTGCCAGTATGATTCACTATGTTGAACTATCTCACTCATATTAATTTGTGTAAATCTGTATGCAAATATCAGTAACAGACAGTACTGTGTTGGTACCCTACATCACGACGGTTAGATTGAATGATACTCCAGTATCAAAGAGTGTAAGAAATACACAGTCCAGATTGAGCATGTACACCAGGACAGTCGATCATGATACACCAACACAGTCAATCAGGATACACCAGGATAGTCGATCAGGACAGTGAGCGAAAGTCTGGCAACATAGTGGTCACATTGAGTGCGGATGCAGATACATCTTTCTTGCTGGTTTCTGAAAATAAATGACGGAGAATTAGACATTTGACCTGCTCAAATCACTTACAACAAGATTTACAGCTCAAATCAATCATAAATGCTTTATGTATGTAAACGAAGCCAGATGCTAACACATAAGCCTTGTGACAACGTATTTTGCCTGTAATTATTTTTAGCAGTCGGTAGCCTCAAGAAATCTGCAGTCTTCGTATACAATTCACTTTATATCTATATTGCTGTGGAGTTCTGATACTGTTTCGGTGTGCAGCAGCAGTAGTACTTCAATGTTTTCGTTAATATAAATTCATATTTTATAAAACAATATCATTACTGAATGTATGTTTGATTCATCCTGGGTTTCTTTATTCATGATTTAAAGAATTTATTGGATACCAATAGAAACCAAAGTTAACCATTTTTGGCGAGACTTTCATTGTTATCGCAACAACTTCATCGGGCCGAGTGCAAAATCTCAGAGGGTCACATGACCACCATGGTGGCGGCAGTCATGTGACAGAATGCATACACATGTATGCATGGACACATGCATAAAGATTAGTGAGGATGCATCAACAACTGTGGAAGTGTACCGTAAGGCGACCCACACGGACCAATATTTGAACTTTGAATCCAACCATCATCTGGAACACAAATGTTCAGTGGTCCGCACTTTGCTCAATCGTGCCAACAACATAGTCACCACTCCTGAAGACGGAGCCAAAGAAACTGAACATGTGAAAGCAGTGCTCAAAGACAATGGTTACAAACGGTGGATATTTAAATTACCTAAGCCCAAGTCCAAGGAGAAGACAGAGGACACCACCAGTGGGGCGAAGGCCAGTTTTCCGATTTGTTTGCCATACTTAAGAGGTCTGTTTGAAAAACTGACCCACATTTTTAGACAGCACGGAGTGAGCACATACCACAAGCCATTCAATACCATCAAAGATCAGTTACCGTCTCCGAAGGACAAGTCACCGGATGGCTGCAAGTGTGGGGTAATCTACCAGGTTCAGTGCCCCCAGTGCCAGTACTCCTATGTAGGAGAAACTGGTAGGACCTTGGCAACACGCATCAAGGAACACTTGAACCCCAAACTGACCCCAACCGCCATCGGGGAACACATGAGAGACACAGGACACACAATTAGGGATAAGGACTTCAAGGTTGTGGCACGGGAGGAACAGGAGTTCCGCAGGAAAGTGAGGGAGGCCATTGAAATCCGCACGCGCCGACCCGAGCTGAACCGTGACACCGGCTACGACTTGCCCCCTGTGTACTCGACACTGCTGTCACATGACTGCGGCCACCATGGTGGTCATGTGACCCTCTGAGATTTTGCACTCGGCCCGATGAAGTTGTTGCGATAACAACGAAAGTCTCGCCAAAAATGGTTAACTTTGGTTTCTATTGGTATCCAATAAATTCTTTAAATATCATTACTGTTGGAAAATCCACAGTTTGGGGGTAACAGCAAAGCTGTTATTCCCCCAACAAAAAATAAAAAATCATTTCTTCTAATTTTTTCATATAGGGGTAGCAGCAAGGCTGTTACTCTCCCAATAAATTTAAATAATTTTTATATTACTTCTAATTTTCTACCCCAAAACAGCCCAATCCGGCATGCTGCATGCCATAGTTAGTTCTTTTCTCTATCTTCTTTTTCTCATTTTATATATGTACTTATAAGTTACATAATGTATGGTAGAATAAGTATTGTTTTTGGTAATTAGGTCAATCAGATATGACATTTATAATGTTCATATGTATCGTAAAACGAATATTCTATTTGTGGTAATTAGGTCAGTTGGTTTATTATTTTATGTCTCTCAATTCAGTTATACAATAAATGAATATACTGTCTACTTGGTTTCTAGCTTTGATTTATTCTATGTACTACACCTATGTTCAAACTGTTACTCAATTTATTTTCAATATAAATATCATAGGGCAAGGGCATGGCATGTACAATAAACGTCATTATAAATTGATATTTTATAAAACAATATCATTACTGTGTACTGTGTATAGTTTAATTCTTCCCAAAATAAATCAGTGAAATGTGATAGAAAAAAATTATATTCAGTGTATGACGGGGACTGTTTTGAAATGGAGATTTTGATAAGTTATTTACATCAAGTCTTATAAGAACAACTTCTATTTGCTCTAAACTTATTTTCAGATTACGAGAGAAAGACAATTAACTTGTTTAAGATAAATATCAAAATATAAAGAAAAGCTTTAAAATTATTGGTCAGAGAAAAAGGGCTTTTACCTGATCTGGAAATATTTATTTGGCCATGCATTCACCACTTTATTACCCTCAAACTTGTGACTAATATTCAAGGTATTTATGGGGTACGTATCAAGTAACATTTTAACAGGTAGATGAAACTGAGCACTATAGTTATGAAATAAAAGGTCTCTACATGGGTTAAACGTGACATGGGTGCACGATCATTTTCAACAATTTTAACCACTAAAATACACACATTGAAAATCCTTATCTATGGACTTTACACATTGTGTCTATGTAAAAGTCACAACACAAAGTGACACATGGACGTCTTGGAATGTCTGTAAAGTGGATACAGTCTAGAGCACTTGTTTCAGACCTCATTTAGGGACCTATAGGAGCTCTCAAAAATCAGCAATTATTGTACATAAACTTGACAATTGCTCATCATTTGAATCGGTCAATGTTATATGTTTTTACCTAATTTAGATAATGTACTGTAAGGTGATTTTAGAAATTCTAATTATGCTGGGATGTCACTGGAACTCCAACATCAACAAGACAAACTAAAATTATGCACGTGTGCACAAAACGCACTGACGCAAACCCACCAATACATACATGCACACGGCCAATCATTTCCAACATGATCATTGCAAAATTACAAAAATCTTATCTACATGTACCTACACTCACACACAATACAATACCTGGCCCTGCCTTCCCCAGCATGACAATTAATACAACACACAGAAATACAATACCTTGCAAAACGAGACAAATACAATACCGTTTCCCAGTACAATAGACCCTGCCTTCTCCAGCATAGACTCCGCATGACAATAAAATATGTTGAAATGCAAGACAATACAATCCAAAACAGTTCAATACAATACCTGTTCTCATTACAATACAATGGCCCGCCCCACCCCCTACATGAAAGTACCATGCAATAAAATACAATACCATGCATTGAATGCAGTACAATACCATACCTGCTCCCAGTACAATAGCCCCGGCCATGCCCAGCATGACGAGGGTGAACACCACCCAGATCACCAGTTTGGCCGGCGACTGCTTGGTCTTGTTGATCTCCTGGTCCCCACGGGACGGGTCCGAACCTGTTTAAACAGTGCCACCTTTGAATAGGATCACCTCTCTTTTGTGACCAGCATCTAAGGTTTATTAAGTTTTATAATAGCACACAGGGTACTGTGTTCAAGTGGTCGTAATAGTGAGGTGGTGTCTTCGTGGAGGTTCATTTGTGGCACCCATGTATAGAGATGGTCTTAATTGGAGATGATAAAAAAGTCTGCCACGAATCTCCATCAAAAGACCACCTCTCTATTGAGACCTCTCGTGGCTATTTTGTCTTGTTGCCAATGTGTATGCCCAATACCTTAAGACCTCGGTCTCAGAGGTCTCGGTAGTAAAGCCAGCTTTTGGGCTGACCAAAAGTGGTATAACTAGAAAGACAGTTTCTTTAAGGAAGTTCCTGGTGGTCTCCTTATGAAGCTGTACGACTATGTAAAATGGTATTATTAGTAAAGATTGTATATTGATCCTATAATGTAATACCTACATGTTATTGTGGCCACCTTGGCTGATGTATAGTACAATGTACATATTGTATTTGTTTGTGTGTATGTGTGTGTTTTGCGAATTTTCATAATGTCAGAGTACGTTCCTGCACCTGCAGAACTTCAAAGACATCTGTGAACCTCTATAGAGAATCAACCCCTCTATTTAGACCTCTTAATAACAGTAATTTCATAATCTTACTAGATTAGAGTGCATAGTGTGGTTCAAGCATTTAGAATGAAATATCATATGAGAGTAGTATCATATAACATTTTAACAGGTATATATTTGAAACCTGAGCAATCTCTCGAGTTCTGCTATGGCTCAAAACTGAAATACGAGTTGACTAAGTACGGCCTAGAAATAACATGTGCTATGTATCGTACTGCTGAAAGAAAAAAAGCTTGATACATATAATATGCTGACTATTCTGTTTCAAATTTATGGATAGCTAGAAGTTCTTTCATTATATTTAGGTTAGAAATTGCTGATATAATTTAGCAAGGTCTTAAGCTCGGCCGCAACAGCATAAATGTAGGTGTAGGATAAGCGTATTGGGCACTCTCATATCATTGTATAGGGCATGTATTTTGTTGAACAATGCTCATGACCTCAGCCAATCAGAAGTTCAGGAACATTTAGACTCAGTAACGTCAAACGTACAAACTTAAACTATCACAGGGTCAAAAACAGTTAGTGGTTTTGCTTTGACCTAAGTCTAGCTCTGTGAAGTTTTCCCAATGGAATGAGGCTTAATCCATTGGGATATCTTGTAATGCTCGAAATAAGCACAGTAAAAGAACACATTCCCGTATACAGACTATAGTTGAATGTGAATTCAGTAACATCGGAAAAATTATTATGCAACTTTGCAGGCTCTTACAGTATAAAATATCCAAACATTATAAAATATCTGCGTTTGCCACTCTATATCATATTGGCTGGTGGCACACCGTTGCCGCCGTCGATTAAAAAACACAGTTTAAGACATACTTTAGAAGGATGAATTTCCATAAGTTCTCTTACTTGTAAAATAATATGATTGCTGTGCGCCATCATAAAGGGTACAGATGATCCGAAAATAGATATGAAACATTTTCCAATGAAACATTTTCATCATTTTCAACACAGATGCACAAACCACTCACTCTGAGTATCAGATGTCCTGACAATTTGCTTAACATCTGTTACTCAGAGAAAAACCACTGCGATATTCAAACAATCCATGTGACTTTAGAAATTTCCTTTTATTCATGGCTTCCTAATTGGTTTATGATTGATCTGACAGTTGAAGTCTTGATGGATAGATTGTTGTGACGAAGATAATCCATTCGTTTCACAAATACCTCTCGTCCAGGCCGATTTAAGAAGCCGCCATTTGCAATGTAATTTCCTGTGCTCCTTAATATGGGCAAAAGCAACAACAACACGGCACTCACGTGGCAATAGCCTTTATTGCACGGCTGTAATAAATTCAAACACCAAATTGGAGCGCAAAGCATCTAAAGCCCTGTCTACACCGCTAAGACTTCCGTCAAACAGCATCCGACAGGACGTCCTGTCGGACAACGTCTTTGCGTGTAGAGACGCTTAAAACCAATATTCCACGATTTTCCGTCTCATCTCAAGCCGTCCTGAGTATTTGACATGTCAAGTCTTGGTCGTATGAAGTTTGATGTACTTTGAAGTAGTTTGATGCAGTCGTGTTGGTGTAGACAGGTTTAGAGACAAGATGGATCGTCGGGCCATAATCTAACCAATCATAAAGCAGCATCCAGTTCATAGATCTAGAGTGGAACGTCACCTCTGATGTTACGTACAATGCATATATTACGTAGAAAGTGCAGACTAATTGTCCTAGAGTTTTAGCGGTGTAGACAGGCTCCGTGAAAGACAAAACGTCTTTGCATTTTTTTTTATCAAACTGCATAATACGTCTCGTCGGATACTGTTTGAAGGAAGTCTTAGCTGTGTAGACAGGGCTTAAGAGTACCTTTAGACAGCTTTTAAAAATAAGATAAAGTACCGATTCGTGGCGACAACGCACGATACGACAGAGGCTGAATACTATAAATGTTAAGTTTACCTGATGAATTATGCATATATTGGTCTCAAGACTCAAAAGCAAGTTTTGAAAACGCATAGCTATTGATCCCTTGATATTCAGGGTGGCGTTTGCTAAAGAGAGTATATATCTGAACTCGTCCCCAGAAGATGTGACTGCTATGATTAGTCAAAATGTTAGACCACTCAAATTTTTCATCTCCCTTCAATTCGGATTCACACTGAATAAACAGTAGTGTTTGTACCTGCAAAAAGTTCCTCAACAATGGTGGGCGTGTTGCCAAAGGGGTGCACGTATTTCTGGTTGTTCCGGCGCCACTCGCGGATGAACTCACGACCCGACAGCGACAGATCCGTGATGGAGGCGTCACGGGATGCGCGGCCTCTGGAACATGATAATAAGGGCTGTTTGTGATCTCTTTGGAGTTCCTTCTCTGCGTGACAAAAAACAACTGACAATTTCTTGACAATGACAAGTCTATGAATGATAATGGCAAGCCTCAAAAACATCTGAATACACAAGGAAAATTTGCCATTTTGGATGATGGTAATCGCCACTACCTTGGTTGCATGTACAACACAGAACAATACACTATGAATATCTTTAGTGCAAATCCCACAAAGTGTTCATGTGCACTTTTAGACCTCCTTAAACAAATGGGGCTTTAATTGGGATTTTAAGATGTCAAGAGTCTTGGATTGTCTTATGGGCAGCGGAAGGTTATTCCATAATTTAGGTGCTTCTATTTTCAAAGGGTCGATGTACTTGTTGGTTTCAGGTACTCACGTGATTGCCATGGCGATGTCTGCCATACTGCTGGAGCGCCGCATCTTGCTCCGCCCACCGGTTGGAGATAGACTTCCCGCGACTACAGACAGTACGAGAGAAACGCACTTATTGAGTTGCACTTTATAGTGGAAGGCCTTGTGTACTTTCATCACTCTCAGTATCAGATGTGATTAATATAAATGAGGTCAAGTGACCAATCGCAGCTAAGTATCAGATGGGTGTGGCGGGTTTAACCTATCAGGTTGCATTATTTAAAAAGGTCACATAAACTATGTGAATCCACTCTCAGGCGAAACATTTCAGAGGTCAATCTGCTTGACATCTGATACTCAGAGTGACTTTCATGTGCATTGACTAAAAAGTGTTGCCAACATGCATCATTTGAAACTTAAGGTTTTAGGGCACAAAAAACAGACACTCATGCTGGCATTTTCTTCATTCAATGCATGTAAACTTAGTTTTTGGGACACAAAGCCTTCCACCATTAGGATGCTATTTTATTTCAAAAACTAGTTTATGACTAAACCCATATTTTGTTTTTCCACATTTTTCTTTTAATTAAGAAAGACTGGTTGTAAGAAAAAGTCGAAAATATTTGCTAATGTACAAAATATGGATGTAGGCATCAATCAGTTTTAAAAATAGGATTTATGAAGCCCTTCCTTGCAACCAACCTTTTGACACTGTGGTATCTATACCACCGACACCAAATGGAGAGTTAGCAAAAAGGATAAGGAAGGTTGCAAAAAAAAATTAGGGAAAGATGAGATAAAAGTAAAAGTGGTTGAAGAAGCAGGGAAGAAACTTAGAGCAATCTTACCTGGAATGACAGCAGAAACAAACTGTGGCAGAGTAGATTGTTTGATGCACAGCATGGGAAGCAGAGGAGATTGTAATGTGGAAGAAGTAGTATATAGAGGGACATGCAAATTGTGTACAACAAATGGGAAGTCGGCGGTTTACATTGGAGAATCTGGTAGAAATATGTTTACAAGGGGCAAAGAGCATCTAGAAGCTATAAAAAATAATGCATATGCCAAACACTCGATAGAACACCACAATAGCACGGAGACTGAATACAAAATCAACATTATCAAATACAAGAAACCCCTCGAAAGACAAGTTAGAAAAGGCTTGGAAATCCTGAGGATACAGGCAGACACTGTAATGAACAGCAGGATGGACCACATCCAACCAGGAATCAGAAGGATTACACTCTCAGACTTATATGACTTATATGATGAAATATGAGACTATTGATAATAATGAACTGCAGGATACATTCAATGGTGTAATAGATTTTTTTTTAATTAATAGTAGTGTAAATGTGAGTACATTGTGTAGAGAATGTATACTAGGGTAACAGATGATAGGTGAAGGATGGGTGTGGAATGGAAGCAGGGATGATTGATTGGTGTAGAAAATAGGTGTATGTGTGATGAAGATGTGTCTCTCAGAGCAAGGAGTGGTGGGCATCTATTGGTATGATTTGGTATAATATGATATTTTGGTGTAGAGATGGTTTAAAATTTGATTGGCATTGTTGTTTGGTTTTGTAATATTCTATGTTTTTGGAACTGGTATTTGAAATTTTTTGATTTAAATTGAAAAGGACACTGGAGGTGTTGAAACATGTATAAATAAATTTGGAGCAACGTGAATTACATTTTATTTTTGATTTACAAAGCAGCAGAAATAGAACAAAAAACAAGGAAAAATTATGATGAAAGTAAGCTTTTAGTCCTGAACTAATCAAAAACCACCGTCAGGTCTTGCATTACAAATATATACTCCATTCATTTGAGAGTGAATGCCGTTCAAAAGTTAAAGCTGCCGAAATCATTAGGCATTACCCTTGCCACAGCACATGGCTTTGATACTAATTCCTAACTACATGTGTTTACATGTACCAGCATATATCCAGAAAAAAATTAACTTCTCAGGTGTGCAGATAAATGAAAACAAATTTCTGTGCGAATTCAAAATGTCCAGATGCCTCATATGGTGACTTTCTTTTAAAAATGAGCATTAGAGAATCTCAGATTTGCCCTTTATGTTCAAATCAAACTACATTAGATCACATCTACATTGGTTTGCGTGATGCAAAATCGCATGCCATTTCAGAATATGTACATGTGAACCTTACAAATGCCATCGTCTACCCAGCTACCCCCACGGCATGAAAACCCACTGTTTGAAGTGCTACACTGTACACTTAGTAAGTTTGTTTATGAGCAAAAACTACTCCATTATTCTAGGACTATATCCATATTCATATTCATGCATCAATTTACAATAAAAGAATACTCAGCTCAATATTATAGAGACAATATAGAGACATGCTGGTGCCCTATTTCCCACCTCACAATCTAAGATCTGCCTATGAACAGAAACTGATTGCACCAAAATGCCATTACGCGGACACAAGAATAAGGGTTTTTAGCATCAGAGGGCCTCATGAGTGGAACAAACTACCACTGAAAATTAAAAAAACTGTGCTACAGTGAATACTTTTAAAAAATGTCTTAAAACCCATCTTTTTAAATTAGCATATTTTTGATAAACTATACTATAGCAATGATGTTTTACATTTTATGAGGTTTTTAATGTGTGTAATATTGGTAATTTGTGTGTTTTAGTTTTAAAATTGAATGTATATGTTTTAGTCTTTCAGTATGTGTATATAGTCTGATATATGAATGATATCCATATTCTTTAACTGTATTGTCTATAGACTGGTACTTTTTTTTCTATTGACTTTCTAGTAATTGTTTAAGCGCCCTAGAACACTGTTAGTAAATAATGCGCTCTACAAATGTTATATTATATTATATTATTTTTGTGCATAATACTGTTGTAGCCAGAACTATGAAGATGCAAGCCAACCAATGAAGAACAAAACTATACTTAATGCATACATGTAGTCAGTGAGTGAAAAGACCAAAATTTCTGTACCACCTGGAGCTATTATGAGACCAAGTGTACACTGGCAGATCCAGGTTTTCAAAAAGTGAGGTGCACTCAAGGGACTTAAAACACTCAACCAAAGGTAGTCGTCACATCACTTTGTTGCGAGCTCAACTCTTTAAAACAATCATCAGCATTCTTATATACATGTAATTACGCAAAGATGGGCGTGGCCATGTTTTTATTTTTATTTTTGGAAATTCGCCTGCAACACTTTCCTGGGGCGCTTTCACACATTTTGAGTGTTGCACTTTATGGGAAATCACCTTCTACAGGTTTATTTGTTCTTCGTGCGCTTGCTTTCATCAGTATTGACGAGAAAACTGACTTACCATCAAAAATTGAGTACAAATTATTGTTTGTTTTTCTATGACTCACTTCCGGTCTCGCCATCACATTGTTGCTGCGTGCGTTATGTTTCCCTCTTGCTGGGTGCGTTTGTCTCTCTTGCTGCATGCATTATGTCTACGTAGGAGACGGGGGGAAGGCTAGTTTAACATAATCAGCTATTGATGTGGGTAATAGCCAGTTATTATATAAACCCGTAAGAGATCAAATACACAAGTCCATTTTGGTGTACATGTATGCAAATGAGCTGCTCTGATTGACTGCAGGCACCAATAACTTTATGGATTTTGACTCCAGCATTGTTAAATGGCACAGTAGACTGATGTGAGCAAAAACCCATGAAGATGAGCCCCCGCCCTTCTTTAGATATATATGGGAGTTGTAAGATGGGGTCCGTGGAATGTGTCAGATCGGCCCGTTGTGGTGGGGGGGGGGGGGGGGGATAGTTGGGTTACATTGGCCGATCCAGGTGTTGTAAAACGGAGCAAACTTAAGTAATCTCATAGGTTTCGTACATGCTTTTAATAGCAAACTTAAAGAAAAAATCATATAAATCAAACATTTTGGTGGGAAAAGGTGGAGGGGCACCCTGCATGTGCAGAAGGGGGGAGGGGGTATATAGCCTTGATGAAAATCAATTCGCCAACATTTCTTTCCTAAAACACCAGTCACCAATACATTTCATTGACTTTCACCAATCACAAGAAATTGTAATTGAATAGGTTTCATCACATTTTACACACTTAAATACAGGCAATTCACAATTCATGCTCAGGATTTTATGCAAATCACCAATCACATTTTTGCTATATGACCCCCTCTATGCATAATGCCCACCATTAATATAATAATGTCCTTTAATTGAAAAAAAGACAAACTAATGATTGTATAATTTGTTGTATTATAATGTTTATAATGTAGTGCTTGTATGAATCTCAATTATTATATAGTGATGTACTTAGTGTATGATTTAAAAAAAAAAAAAAATGAAATAATTCTGGTTGTTAAGAGAGAATTGTTTTAATGTACTTGCTGTATACTAATATATTAACTTAATATTTAAAGTAATAAATTATTTAAAAAAAAAATAATATAATACTATGCTGCCCCAGCTGCTGCTGACCTGTGTGTGCTGCTGTGCGCCCAGCGCCCGCTGCTGCCCCCAGCTGCGCTGCCACGTCAAGGAGCCCCGCGCTGGCACCACCATGCCGTGGCGACCCGCCGTTCAGGGACAGTGCTGACTTCAGCCCGTAGTTACCTGGCAGAGGGGGGGAACGACAATCATCATTTTTTTTAAATTTTAATTTTTTTTCTTTTATCATCATATCTTGTCGCACCATATCTGCACCCAATGTCGGTCTGTCTCATTTGCTGCGTACCTCAGTCTGAGCAGGGTGTGTTTAGTTCATATTCCTGTAGGATATGTTCAATAGTCTGTGGGTTGTTTTCAGCGCAGGCAGGATTCGTGTTGAAAGAATCCGCCGCCCCACCTCTTGTGTTTGCCACCTTAGCTCTGGCTGATAATGATACTATAGAGGTATTTGTAGTGCTAATATCCATGCGCTCATTGACACTTTACAATAAGAGAAGATACATAATAGTTACCGTACAACTCAAACATTAACCTTCGGAATACCAATTAAGAAAGAATGGTAGAGATAAAAAATCACTTCGCAAAAATAACACCATAATAAGCTGCATTATGAAAACAAATGCTAAACGAAAGAGTTTTTAATATTCTGTGAAAAAAGTATTCAATTCAGTGAAATTCCTAAGAGATGATGGCCAAAACATTCCACAAACGTGGAGCTGCATTAATAAACTCTCATTTACCATAGGTGATGGTGTTAGCTCTATGTGTGATGACGAGAAGACCCTAATTTGAACTTTAAGAGTAATGGTCATTAGATTTCACATACATCCACTCACGTATGCATTGTATTGCCAAAGAGTTGTCAAGCCATGTCCTATCATCACGTTACTCCTATCAAGCATACTCAGAACATAGAGCGACCTCCCAACCCTGAACCTCTGGTATGCATTGCACATTCTTTGTTCCGCAGTGGACATTTAGCGCTGTTCATCATGTCTACCAAATCTCTTCAGTACAACGGTACCCATTACTAAGAATCATGAGACTTTCTGACAAGTCTGCGCATCTATGGCCTTTTACCACAAATGGCACTTCATATCCGAAGGGTGTAAAGAGTATGCAGTATTGCAGGTATTAATATCATCTATAGTTAGTTATCTACGAAGTGCTATACAGCATGCCTGCCAAATCTCTATTTATAGTATAAATCATTACAAGGGATAACAAGACTCGCCCACGGGCCATTATGAATGGTAGCACCCTATATTAAAACACTAGAACCAATCCCATGAGTACTCACCCACGGTCATAAACACTAGCTATAGACAACAATATCTCTTTTTGCTTTTATTTCTATTAACTTTTCATTGCTATAAATTGAATTTTTTTTCAACATTTCTACCGTTAGATCTTACCATGTTTACAATCTTTCTCACTTATGACCTTTGTTTTTTATTATTTACTGCACTATAATACTTAGTAATTCTGTTGATCAGATCAACAATATTTACTGTCTCATCATTTAAGCTGTCATCTCTAAATTAAAAGAAATAAAACAAACCTGATCATCTCGTTTATTGTTCAAATGTCAATATGATTTAAACTTTAAAGCAATGTGTGCAGCTACAAAATCCAAACAGACACTAGAACCAACCCCCGGGGTACTTACCCACGGGCCTGAGCATCTCCTCCGACTTGGCCTTGGGCAGACTGAGGCTGCGGACCAGCAGCGCCCCCGCCCCGGGCTCACTCTCGAACGCCGCGTTCACATACTCCTGGTGGTTGGACGACGAGGCCTGAAAAGAGAGGGTCATATAAGAGAATGGTCACAGTGTCGTTCCACATTGTCCTTAAACGTGGATACTCCCACATACTAACTTTCAAACAACCTACCATGCCTTATATTTAAAGCGCTTACACAGTGCAAAAGACGCATTTGGTAAGGGAATCACCTAAAATCACCCCGTTACATTGCTCAAACACTTGTGACACGTATGATATTATAAAGTCAGTGACACAAAGATCATTTGTGGCTGATTACATACATTGTAACTGTGTACTTTTAAACATGATTTCTAAAACATTTTAGTAAACATCTTTATTTCCTTAAGTCAACCTTGTTCCAGCGATGTTGAGTTCTCTGGGCACTTTTGATCTAGTTCTTATAGCAAACAAGACATTGGAATGTCTATGAGCAGCAGGCTTACAGTATTTGCCCGTGGTCATTGCTGCAGACTCTACTGTACTGACACGTTCCATTTAATTGAGATTATGCAATCGTGTCATCCGAAGTGTGACTATTGCCTCTGTTACACCCTGGTGCAATCACTAACAAGCCCAATGCCTCCAATTCTCGCTCTCTGATTGAATGCTGGAAAGCAATTATTGTGTGCTTGTGTAAGCTGGGCGTATATCTAGTTATGCTGAAACCAGAGACATAATAACATGGTCACACCTTGTACAAATGGGTAGGTACATGATAACCTTCAATTTAAACCACCTCCATAATGACATTACGTGTCTGATAAGGCGAGTTTTTAGCATGGTTTCAAATCTCCACACATATTATATTGATCACATAATTGAAGATAGTTCCTCTGGCTCTCTATTGAGACAAATTGGTGCCAGCCTATGGTTGGTCTTAATAGAGAGGTTATGTGGTAATTATCATCTTTTGTAGTGACCACATACGATGTTCACCACTATTGTAAGCTACATATACTGTCCTACATGTACACGTTTGGTTCTCCATTCGATGGTATGTATATTCTGCAATGTACAGTGTACATCGTTCGTGAAATGAGTATGTAAACGCCATAACCACTTTATTAAGATCACCGAAAGGACTGGCATCAAGTGGTCTCAGTACAGAGGTGGTTACCTTATATAGATTCGTAATGGTCGACATATGTAGTTTTGGACGTCCAAAACTGGTCTTACTAAAGAGATGGTCTCGTTATAGATGTGGTCGTAATTTGATGTTCTACTGTGTACATACATGACTTTTCTAATCGCTGTCTCAATGAAATATTTATGTACTTATCTATGAACTATGGGTAACTTTTAGACAAACAAACCAAGGCACGTGGCTTTTCACATGGTTTAAGTGCATTCTGGGAATTTTTTAGACAAACACTGATAGAGACTAGATCAGTTTCCTCGTCTTCGCCATCACACGGTCTGGTTGATCGAGACTAATCACCTAGCGGTGGGGTACTACGATCGCACCTAACATTATGCTAATATTTCTATTTGCGAACTGGTGTATGCAAAGTAGTTTTTTTCTGGTAACCCATCCAGCCATACTAGCATGTGAAATACGATCTAGACTATTATATATATGTACATATCAGCCATACATCTTTTTTCATACTTTAAAATAGTAATAAAACATTCTCATACTTCATGTTGACGATATTGCAAACATGTAAACCACCCAGTGTTGGAGAATCTACATGGGATGGCGAAAAAGGTATAAACACATGTGAACAAAAGATCAAAAATGAGGGATGTAAGAAATAACAAATGTATTATTACTGGCCCTTATAACCACCAACCTGGCCACGTTAAAGTACAGTACATACCACGTTGTTTTCTTTCTCATTCAAGTACTTAAACGACATTGTAGACTCCAGCATTACTTCTCTAATCCATATAATCCGCTAAATCGAGCTTCTAAAGAAAACATATTAACGTGTCATCCTTTAATCCCACTCGAATCCCTATATTCCGCTGACTCAGACCTCTAATGAAACCACATCAAGATTTCGGCAAATCATAATCCTTCTGTAATCCACAAAATCCGTTAGCTAAATGATATCAATGGCACATAATATGTAGCTTCCTCTAATCCCTCTCTACTCTCGTAAATCCTCAAATATTAAATCTCGAGAGGATGGTGTTAATCCAGACCACTGTACATGATATATCAGTACTTGTGCAAACCTTAACCCTTCTCCAATCTACTTTCACAAATCTATCAATAGAACATCTCAATATTGTGACAATTAATCGTTCAATGTAATTCCCTAAAACCCACTGCCTCAACTATATCTGGATACTATAGAACACTTCCCATAGTACTACACCACCCCAAATCAGGTCACCATAACTTCAGCTAATCCAGCAATTACATTCTGTGAGGCTCCCGACTATAGCACAGTCAGATCTACGTCCATCAATGAGGCTGCCAACAACGCCGTCGCGGTGCCACGCCTAACAGCACAAAACTCAGGATGTGACAAAGTCGCCGCCGCCGCCGCCGCCGCCGCCACAGGTATTCGCCAACGTCACAATAACCTCGCCTTTGGACCACGCAGACGAAATCGTCATATGTCGTGAAAGGGCCCTACATATGGTCCCAAAAAGTCCAAGTGCCTTCTATCTGTTGTGTAAATTTGAAAAAAAAAATATCCAAGGAGGGCATGGGTGTGTTTTTTTTTTGTTTTTTTGTTTTTTTGTTTTTTGTTGTTTTTTGTTATGATGTCCGTATAGAAGGTATGTTCGTGTGTCTTTTGTCCCTGGATTTGTTTTACAAGTGTGTTCATTTTACATGAAACAAGTCCCTTGTCTCTGGTGTGTCATTTTGATTCCAAGTTTGCGAATCAGTTTGCATGACATTGATGTATGCATAGAGGAATCATGGATGTACCCCATATTGACCTTGTTGGTCTACGGGAATCTCTTTTACACTACACATATATTCAGTGTTACAATGTCTGCCTGCGGATTAAGTAGTGACTTTAAAGTGGAGAAATCCTACAGGTTGGATTTTTGACCAACTTCCAGGAATATTAGGGTTGTTGAATCACAACTTCATACTATACTGTGAACTGTGAAAAATAACGATGCATGCTGATAGCGATGCGAATTTCGAATGGATCAATCCTACAGCTTGAAACGGTGGAAAACAGCTGTGTCGCCATGTTACTTTTAACCCTCAAAGATACATTGTAAAGGTATAATATGGCAGTATTTAGACAGTATCACTTACAGTTTGTACACTACCTGTGTTTAAGAGACCACCGGCAATTTCTGGAGGCTCTAATCATTCATTAAGCTAACTAATGACCGATGAACCTCCGTAAGCAGAACACCTGTCTACATAATCAACTCACTTGAGTGCATTACAATGGTGGTCTCACGAGAAGAGTTGTACTGCAGTCCTGATACCTGAGGCTCGTAACCCGACTCCGTGTCATATTTAGGCGGTAAATGAGAGAATAACGTGCCGTTGGCGGCTCAGGTGTCACCCGAGCAATCCGTCAGGTTTAACAGCAGAAAAGGGCGTTGTAGCTTTGTTAGCTTTGAAACATGACTTGACCAACTGTGTGTGTGTGGTGTGATTTCACAGGTAAAAGCTGGCATTTTGGAGAGGTGTATTGTAGACAGGTGGGATTTGCAGTTGAACCTCTGTGTTATAAGGCCGTCTTGTTGGGTGCATTAAAGTGGTCTCAATAGAGAGGCGGTCTCAATAGAGAGGCAGTCTCATTATAGAGATGGTCTCGCTAGAAAGATGTTCTGAATAGAGAGGTGGTCTCACTAGGCAGATGGTCTCAATAGATAGGGGCTCTCAGTAGAGAAGTGGTACCATTAGAAAAGCGGTCTTAATCAAGAGGCGCTCGTAATACAGACGTGGTGTCCTTGTGGCGGTTCACTGTAGTCTATCTATGAAGGTCTCGGACGGATGATATGAACTGATGAAGGTAGTCGCTTTAGAGAGGCGGCCTTAATTGGAGGTTCTACTGTATTTATTTGATGATTTTGAGTATAATTATGTTGTTGGACTTGTGAAAAGATGGTTGCGGGTTCGAGTCATTTCTTTGAGTATATACCTGACGGTGGGTGTTGAGAAAAGTCATCCCTAACACATTGCACACGGTCATGTGATTCTGTGCATGTGAGATCGGGCTGATTTTGGATCTTGTGAGGTAGGGATTAGTACGTGTACTATTGGTGATTCAACAGGTGGGGCAACGACAGCCAACTTCGCTCCCCCCCCCCCACACACACCGACAGCTAGACTGACAGACAAACACAAACACATTCATGCAGGCATGGGTGCAGACAGGCAGGTACAAACATATCATCCCATTAACATCTCAAACACAGGACATACGCTGTAAATGCCAGCCATTGTAAGAAGTGGTAATAGTCTAATATGGGGAGTGCTGCTATTGCGCTCAATGGCATTAGAACTGCTCTGGCATAAAGCAACCGGCAATGGCATTGTCAAGTGTGGCTGTGCGGTGGCAGGCTGGTTCATACCCTTAGATGTTTGTGTATAGTGAGAAGGGGAAATACTGGCTACCTTTAGAATGGTTTCATTAACATTAAAAGGTAAGCATAGCCAGGAGCCGTTTTTAAAGGCGGGTGGGTGATGATTAAGAGATTTTGATTGATCACAGGTGATACATAGTGATATTCAGACTGCTACAACGATGTTCCCATTGGGTAAACCGTTGCAACAACAGTAGGTTATGACAGGCGACAGGCCACGTTGTGAAACTGTTGCTATTTTTGTATCGTCCATATATTAGACTAACAAACAGCAGTTTTACAACATCTACCCGTGGGTTGACCACTTTGTTTTCACGGGATCTTTGTTTTCAAAACTTGAGTTAGTGTCAAACTCTGCAAAACTGTGAGACGAACAACCTGTGCATTGAATATAAAGATCAAAATGGAAGAGGGTGCCATATTGGGCAAAAGCATCAAAGGACAATACTACACCTGCAAACACGGGTTCCTGAGGATCGATATATCGTATTGAAGGGTCATGCATAGGAACGACATATGCTATAACATGTTCAAAATGCATAGCTTGGATTCCTTCTCCACTGGCTATATCGCATAGTCACCAATGCTGATGATCCTCTTTCAACGGTAGTTGTCCAGGGTTCGAGTCTTGACAGAAGCTATGTAATCCCAAGTTGGAGAAATATGTCTCTATGTCAATAGCTTGTAGTGCTTTCTTAGTAACGGAAATACAAGGACAAGTCTCCACTTATCCACAGATCAGTACTGTCCTATTACAAGTATATCTGGCTAGACGATATAATCATTGCCATGTTAACGCCTTTATGACGGCAATACAACCAACGTAACCGTTAATAACATATCCTTGAGAGGTAAGAATAGCAATTTCTATGAACGTGTGTAAGATAATTATACAGACACAAGTGTAGGGTATCTTCCTATAACTACTCTACAAACCATTATTGCGGTAAGAGAATATGGCACAAGCAGCAACCCCATGCCTTTGTCCCTGTTCCATTATTTCTATTTCCGGGAATGCATGTCTCAGGTGTATATCATTATAAGCCAGTTCAGGGCCAGACGTTTACGAATTGGAAAGCCGAGACGACTGTCGTATCATAGGCATCCTTAATGCCCACTTGCAGTAAGTCACAATAGAGGCTTATTCTTTATTTTGTTTTTGTTTTTGTTTTGGTTCAGATATGTGATTTGACAATTCTCTATGGCTAAAGCGCATAGTGGAACAAAAACATGTTTTTCTAGGAAAGGGAAACCCAATTTTATTTTAGTGTGTTTGAATATAATCATAGTATGTATACATAAGCATTTGCTTGAATCCCAAACCCCTCATATTATGTCTTTTTATGTGCAGAAGAAGTCATTCATTATACTATGACCTAAGGTATGTAGGCCGTTTCTGGGCGCCGACATCCCCCGAAAAACATTTGAGAGTGTAAAACTGGGTGACAATCAGCCTGTTCACACTACCTGTGATGACTCTCGGTATCTATATTAGGAGGACTTCTGCTAATTCGCTAACAATTAACAAGATCATTGGTACGCTGTGGATGTATTATTACATATATGTGGAATACTAAAGTTGAATACTAAATTGTATTTAGCTTGATTGTTGAAAACCTATAATATTATAGAGGTGGTCTCGATAGATAAGGGGGAGGTTAGGTTGGGGGGGGGGGGGCTGGAGGCTTAATTAGAGGTTTTATTGCATTTCATTGTTAAACTCAGTTGTGGTTCTGTGAAAATTGTCAAGAACTAGGGGCATTTTCACGCACCGCAGTGTCGCTATGGCGTGCACAATCACTAAAATCTCATATCATAGGGATTATATAGTAGAGTATGCACCTTCAGAGCAATAATAGACAACCTTGACACACACACAAAACAACATTGCAAGAAGCACATCATCACGTTGTCATAATGGACACCTACATGGGTTAAAACGACACGGCGACACAGTTGTTTTTCGCCACGCATACGTGTACATGTTAAGCAACCGCACTTGAAATTGCTCACACATAGAGCTATTTTCTGATTCTTGTTTCTTCATCGGTATTATCATCATTGGGAACAACCCGAACAACACTTTATTCATTACTTAATTCAGCATTAGCAGCACAATATCATTGAAAGAATAAAACTTTATCAAAGATATTTGATTTTATAGTTTAGTTTTTATTGCTATTTGTTTGCAAGTAATGCTAGAATCATATATATGGAAGTTTTAGATCTAATATGTGTGGTGCCCGCGCGAAGCGGAAAAAATCATCTTGGTTTGAATTTTTTGCTTCAAAAAATCCACTGAAATTTGACCCCCGCCCCCCCCCCTCCATTATATTCAAATGCAGCCACCACCACCCCTCAAAATCCTTGCACTAAAATTCTTCAAACCCCATCCCCTATTCTGACCGCCCCCTCCACCTAACAAATAATGACAGCTCTCATAGTACTACAAAAGCCTTACAAAAATATTCAATGCATTAAAAATCGTTGACCTCTCATAACGAGTGCACTGTTATAATGAAAAAAGTAATAAGCCCACAAGAAAACTTCGTGGCATTTGGCAGTAGAAATTCATATTACTCATCTTGCTGCAATGTAACTTTTTGTTCAGTTTTATACTGAGGACAACCACACGACACTTTGTTCGACACCCCTTGCAGGAGCGGCTTAATTGACGTCGTGCTTAATTAGGGTTATAAGCGTGACTCATGCTGCGTGGACATGCACCATACACACGTCAGTCTGTTTGAGTAATGGTTTATAACTGCTCACTTGTTGGTAATTTGCATCAGGTATTGGCAGGTATTGGGAACATGATTTGGTTCAACGTGGGTTGGCGTAAAACTGTGCTAGAGCCAGGATTATTCATCAGTGTGCTTTTGTGTACGCATGTGTGCGTGTGTGGGTGCGTGCGTGCGTGCGCGCATGCGATCATGGCGGTCCCCTTCCTGGTAATGCAATAAATGCTGAAAATTTGAGGGAAAGTGAGTCAGACTAAAGGCCACTGCACCTACATTGAAATCTGAGTACTAAAAACAGTAGACAATTACTTTACCTTGAAACGAGCCGTTTTTATGTCTAAAATAAACTCTTCTAATAATTATGGTGGCATGCTAGATATTTGAGAAGTAGTGTTTATGAAGCAAATGAGTCATGCAATTATACAGTTTTGATGAGATTTTTACTTGATTCTAAATGTTTGCTCATTGTGTAATCTGATCTTCAATTCTATATTAAATTGGTTTTTCGAAGATAATTTTGATAGTCCCATGCATCCCTTGTGTTGGAATATGAACAAAAAACATAAAAATCATTGTTTAAAAATATATGCAAACACAAATTTTGCAATTTGTGAGAGTAAAATTTCCTGCAGGCAAGTAAAATGAAATTAACTTCCCCGATAGGACAAGTGGTCCAACTATAGTTAACATCGGATTTGGAACTTGTTTGAGTATAAAGAGCATAACTAGAGAAGTATAGTTCTTGTTTTAAAACTGCCTAAATGACATGGAAAAAACTAGGATTAAAACGACGTGGGTTTAAACAAATGTATGTGACTTACTTTTGATAATTTTAGTTCTATCCATTTCTCTTTAACTGTGCTTGCTTCTTGAGTATTCATGTTTGTATTTACACTCATTCATCTAAACTACAAATGCAACATATTCCACCTATGCTCACTCCATGTTTTGACAGAATAGTGAACCATTTATGAAATGCTAACACATTGTTGTTTACTCAATCTCATTCTGCAAACAGGGAAATCATTTGATTTGCAATTTTACACTGAAAGTGGTTCGGCAAGCACGTCTAGTAGAAACACATTTCACCATTGCATCTAGACTGGCTGCAAGACATTTCAACAAAGCGATGCAAATGTTACACGAGTTCATGTCGCTGGCCTTCGTAAAGATTATTACAGTACATAATAAAATGTAATTCATCCTTTACAACATTAGACTGACAATGTCCTCACACCGTTTCATATCTATATCTGTTATTATGCTAGTGTATACTAGTAGGTAATGTAGAGCTTTTCTATTAGAACCTCCATGCAGAGACACCATCTCTATTAAGACCACTTGAGCCTGGCCACCAAATGGTCTTACATATTATCAGGTACGCACTACCGTATAGAATTCCTTTTGCACTACCTTTGTGCACTTGAAGAACAAAACGACATGAGATGACGTAACCAGTATTCAAAGACAGAAGCACTAATTACAGGTCCCTACATGGGATCCGAAAGTAAGTGGCGCATCTCTATGTAAGACGTTTTCAAAAACGCTCTCTTCCCGCTGTTAAAATGACATCTACATACACAAGATTGAAGGCACATAGGTGTGTCCATTGTTGATTAGACATACATTTCCAATGAATTACCTTTACAGGTAAAATTGACCATAAAACATGTACTGTGCTGTAGCATTTTAGCCCACCAAGAGTCCCTTTATTGCCATGCACGGTACTCATAATGCTCAGATCGCCAGTTCATGCCAGTGCGTGCAAATCAGGGCTTTTATGTGACGGCTGCTGCACTTACATGCTCATGTATGCCACACCATTTGTTGCACGATTCTAATTGTCTCTGTCAAGCGTCAATCTGCATCAGTTATAACTGCCAGAGCTTTTGTATCTTTACTGCACTTTCTTTTCTTCAAAAGAGTATGTGTCATAAGATTACAATGGTGAAATCTTGCAACATATATTTAATACAATAAGCAGTTATTTAAGATGCATTTAAAAGGCAACCATCAGACACTAATACACGAAATATTTCGTACAATAATCATTTATTTATGATGTATTCAAATAGGCAAAAAAAAAATCTAATACGCGAAGTAACTGTCCATATGACTCAAACGAAGCAACGCCTCGGTGCAAGACTAATCCCCAATTATCTGCAAGACTATTTAAATCCCCCAATATTGCAGGAATTCAGTACTGTGTTATCTCACACACACAAAAAAAACCACACGATACTCATCCATTTCAAAATGCAACCACTGCAGCAACTGGTTATCAGATCTTATATTTAAAGGTTCAAACCAAACAATATGCTGTTGTGCAAGACTAATCCCCAATATTACAGGAATTCAGTGGAGTTATCTCGCCGGTCCCCTTAATCTGCAAGTGACGATCTTATCGAGTGACCCGGCGAGGCTACGCACGTGGCAAACACGTAAGCCCAGAATGCTGAGGTAAGGCGAGAGCTTTCAGATTGCATCACTGTTTTTATAGCAATAGATAAAACCAACACAGATTTTGATACATGAAGATAGACCGATGTGGTTCAACTTACAGTAGAACCTCCTGTTAAGACAACATCTCAATTGTGACCCCCTCTAGTTTATGATAAGACCATTTAGTTCAGTCCAAACCATTAACAAAACTATCAAAGAGAAAGCAATATAAAGAGGACACCTCTACAATAAAATCAGTGTTCATTGTCCCAAGTATGCATGGAAAGCTGCAGTAAATATCTATGCAAAGATCACCCGTCTATTGATACTACTTGAGGAAGTACTGGGATGGGACTTATAGAGAGTTGTACTGTAAAACAACACCAGCAGTTGCCGCCTAGGAAATTAATCTAGTCTGTTAGCAACTGTTTGGTATCATCAGTAGCAGGATTCCAGGCATCACGGCCTGGAAAATGCCACGCATAGTTTGTGTTGACATATATATGTTTACTTTTAGCATTGCAGTAAACCCGACTTTACAACAGAGATTAGTCTTTCAAAAGACCTTATATCTAATAGTTTTTATTTCTATTATTACATAAAGATACATGGGAGATGTGCAATCGTATGGTCTGCACGACCATTTAGGCAAAAACAGATACATGGGAGATGTGCAATCGTATGGTATGCACGATAGGCAAACTGAACAGTGTTTTATATGCCATTTTCAGATTTATAATCGAAGTATTCCCTAACCACACATGACAATATTGGTCTTCTTTTTCTTAATCTCCTTTGCCGCTTTTCAATGTCAATGGTATGTCCGATGTATGGTTGACTTAAAACACTTCTATGCTGTATCAATCATTGCTGAGTTTGCATTTTAAAACTCTTAAAATTAGCTCTCTCTAAGCTAAGGTAGTTTGAGGTGACACCCCCTCCCTTTAGGCACACACCAAAATGTTAACAAAGATCCAGAAAAAGAAACGAGTTTAAAATTGTTATTTTTTCACTATGGAAAGTTGTATAACTGCATGACTTGCATGTGTTCTTATTTCACAGAATTCTTTTTCATTTTATTTTATTATTTTAGAAACCGACAAACTGAAACATTCATCATTGTCCAACATTTGTTATACTACGCATTCGTTAATTGCTTTTTTACTCTAGTCACGTATCAAAGTATATTGCTCTTCAACAATAATCCTCCCTCAATGTACATTTTTGCTATCATCTCAGCCAAGGCCAAAGGCATCATTATATTACCGGGAAATGCACGTTTTTGTGGCACTCCACTCAACCAATAGATACATAATAGAATCGTACCCATTCTGCCATTATATGTCATTGCCATGGCCTTTAATCTTTCTGTTAAGTGTTTACGACCGGGCGATTGTTAACAGGTATTATCAGATGTATTTTTGAGCATTCCTCATTGACAGATCCAGGGGACACATACATGTAGATTATACCACCGCCCCGCCCCCCACAGAAAAAAAAGGATCATAACAAAAGTTTTGATAAAATCAAATGGAACGACATGGTTATGGAGCTTTGTTAGTCTGCGAGGTTTCGCTTTCATAAAATCTATGAAATGCAGTCGTTGCGCCCCCTTTCCCACAAGTACAAAGTTAAATTGAAATTCAATGTGCATTCACATGTACGATGATAAAATTGTAAGTTTTTGCCGAATGCTTTTCTTATAACATACTTCAACAATCCCGTAAATAGCAGTATAGCGTTTGGCTATCAGAAAAAACTCCCATGGTGATTAGTCAGTGTTTTTGTCAAGCTAATATGGTGCACTTACATTTTACATGGATGAACTTTCTCAACAACTGCCACATGCACCCTCCGACATCTATTAAACCGAATCCATCACAACCCTAATACTGTTACAGATTCATGACTTCACCCAGTGCCTGTAGATCAAGCAACAAACCTGATATTAACCCATTATGCCAAGGCTATTACACGAATACAGTAGAACCTTCCATGAAGAACACACCCATAAACATATCACCTTCATAATAACACCATTTCCCAAAGTCCAAACCTTAACAAAGAAAGCAATATGAATCGCAGTAACAAAGAGACCATCTCCGTATTTAGACTACTTGAGGCCAGTCCCCCGAGTGGTCATAATAGAGGGGTTTTCTGTAGATACATAGTGATAGTTTTTCCATTATGGCCGGCATGACATATTCTGGTATTTCCGGGGGACAGGTATATTTGTGGCACAGTCTATTTTGCACCACTAGTTTACCTGTAGCCAAGGTAACGCTTGCTCAACGCATTTTCCGTCGCTCATGGCCTTTTTCTTACTACTCGTATCACCGCCACCCCAGTCTACTGTGCCATTTATCAATGCCACCGTAAAAATACATACAGGAAGTTACTGGTGTCTGCAGCCAATCGAAACAGCTCATTTACATAGTTGCGAAGAAATGTTTTAAAGAGATCATAACCGGGGATTCCCCAGATCGATAAATGATTATCTTCGCTTTAAATGCTTAGGTTTAGTACAAAACTGTAGGATTTGACCAATAGATTGGAGTGTCAATGGGAAAATGGAGCATGCTGCAGCATGCTCAATTTTCACATTGACACGACAATCGAGTGGTCAAATACCATTCTATCATGACTACAATCCACACTAAACGAGTGTCTGATTCGTTTTTATTTTAAAATAAATCATATTATAACGTTCTCATTGCAAGTCAATTTGTCAACCAGCGTGCTCAATTATATGATTGACTGCACGCGCGGAGACCACTACTACGGCACTAGTCTAAACTTTTGCTCTCCTCTACACGGGACACGCCTTGCGACGTCAGCGGCTGTATTGATAATGTGACGAGTTTAGACTAGTGCCGTAGTAGTGGTCTCCGTGCGTGCAGTCAATCGTATAATTGAGAACGCTGGTTGACCAATCAGCGTTGGTTATTGGCGGTGATTTTTGCACGGAATGATAGAATGAGTAATATGGTGGCATTTTCTTAGGTTGGTTTTCCTCATTTGTTTGAGCCCCAATAAAAGTGTATGAATTTTGGTCGGTTATGGATAATATTTGATCACATACATTTTATATACATGTACTGCCACGAGTAGTAATGTGCCTCATGTGTATAATGATGCCGTTACGATGATTATGTTTGATTGACACAATAACCTACATAATAGTAATATTATCTGTACTATCAGCACTTACTAATTATGGAATTTCTCCTTAGAAAAGACTGAATGGTATGCTGCTGTGATACGAGTAGTGAGTTCATAATACATTGGAGCCTGTTCATGTGGAGAACATCAGTTTAAGGACACTTGACTGATGTTCACACTTTTCGCTTAATTCATTTCTTAGTTCACGTATTTATCAATTATAAAGTGAACCTCTTTTAAAGAGTACACCTCTCTCATGTGCACACTTTCCACTTCTTCACAGTACTGATTTATTCACCCCATATTATCACCCGTTTTCCACTTACCTGTACCACAAAAATAATCACATCTTGTACTCAACTGCATCCCTTTATATTAGGTTTCACTCTAATTAGGACAGTTAGATAATTCATTAATTAATCAATTAATTAGTCACGTGGTAATGAGTGCTAAATTACCCCATTTTATCTATTTGCTAATTAGACTACCGGCCAGTCATTATAAGTGTCAATGTCAGCGATCTGATATTACCAGAACATGGCCATTGAATATGACAATACCTAAGATCACATCTCATTGTACTTGGCAATTCTATTTACTGTGACAAAAACAAAGAGTTAACGTTTTAGGCCATCCAGTCGCGGGGAGATTTGGTACCATCAGAGGGCAAAGATTTTATACACCATAGGAAAGCTCGGAATCTCAGCTTTCCAATGGTGCATGAAAAGCATTGTGGGACTCACAGCTTAACATGAGTAAAATCCACTCAAATATAACCACTATGAATTGCTGCTTGGTGTTGATTTAAGTGTTGTCTGGTAATACAGTTGTTACTGTGAAAGTTGTTACTCTAGTTTGTGCTTATTATACAACTCAATGAATTCTATTATATACCATTTTAAAGACAAACTAGTATTCTTTAGTGTGAATGATTTCAATTGTCTGTACTATGGAATTCACTATGGTCTTGATAACCAATAAAATGAACACTAGTATATGACTACAGCTATGAAAAACGCAGCAATGTTACCATCATATATTTCTAAATTAGTTCATAATGATGAAGAAACAAACTGTTTTGTGATTTATTGTATATCACACTAAAGTTCCACCTTTCAGCAATTTGAAAATGACTGTCATAAAGCTGTGTGACGACCACAATCCGGGAAAATAACCTAGTTAAAGATAGGACCAGGCGTCCAAAGAAATGAACACGATTTCATCTAATAGAGATCGATTATTTATATTTATGAACCACATAAGGTGATAATACCAAATCAAGGAAGCAAATATGTTACATACTGTATCAGGCGTTGGAATCTCAGCTTTTTGCTGGTGTATGATAGAAATGTGAGATATACAGCTTAACATGAGTAAATTATGTTCTAACAGAGCCACTAAGAATTACCCGAGAGCGCATTATAAACGCTCACTACTGTTTTGACCAACAAAGTAGACTTATCATGAAAAACTATACAGCCTATAATGCATAATCTTACGTATAAATGGACTCCTCTTCTTAAGGTTTATGCACAATATGCTATTACAAAAATATACGTCAAGATGCAATGACCAGTTATGTGTTGTGGCATAAGCTCTCGTTTGCACATCCACAAACAAATGGCTCCAAGATTTCAAGACGGCATAATAAAAGAAGGTTTCTGACATTTTGCAAGTATTTTACCTGTTTACCACTTTATACCATATGTGTTTTGACAGTTTATAGTATATCATAGCCAAAATTATGTATCTGCCACCCAATAATGTTTTGTCATGGCAAAGCAAGAAAGTATGGCCTAAACCAGCTCCTATGACTGAAAGGGATCATTGACTACTTCCAGAGTGTATTTTTAAGTGACCACTATTCTATTGATAAAAATAAATGCTACACCTACTTGGCATGGTTGTTTGTTTAATTTAATCTTATGTCATATGACTGTAGTGGTTCTTTTTAACCTTATAATTGTCATGGGTGTATGTACAAATGTACTGCTATAACGTCACCATAAAGCTCTGCCTTATCTTTAGCTTGTTAACTTTTAATATCTAACAGTTTCTCCTTACCGGGTACCTGTTGCAGTCAGGCACTAGTTTGGTGGCTCTCGACCGGAGTGATTAAAATAGATCTTTTCAAATAGTAATCAGGAAGGCATTTGATGAGGGCAAAAATTATTTGCTTCATATATAGAGCATTAGCATACAAGCCCTTCAAACAGAGTTGTAGTGCAATATCGTCCTTTCCAATCTAACGGCAGATGATTGTGACTCCCTGGAGCTTTCCCAGTGGGATACTGATATCTTGAAGATACGTGAAACATAGAATGACCAGTCCAGTATTCGACACAGTGCATGGTCTCATAGCGTACAGTATGTTTTGTGGTTTGTACCACTTGTACAATATGGATGTTTGACACTGAGGCGTGAATTAATCGTAATGGTGGTGAAGAGATAAAGATAATCACTGGTCACAGTTTGAGATTTATTGTTATTACATTTCCAACCAACTAGAGTTGTTCTCAAGCACATTTTCCTATGGTTCATGATCAATGCAAGTACAATGGTTTTAAAATGTGTTGAGGCAGTCTGCCTGGTAGTTCAGGAATGAGATCCTTCCAGAATATAATAGATGTTTTTAATGGCCGATTGGCCAGCTGAAATAAGATGTGCTATGTGTTGCTCTTGCAAATAGAATTTCTAGCGTGTGTGAACTTAGAACTTGATAAATTGTTCAACATCATGGCAGAGTCTATCTTATTTATCTGTTTTAAGAAAAAAAAAGATTCTGATGTAACAAAAGAGAGTGGGAGAAAAAAACGTACATGGTGTGGAAAACACAAAATTTCCCCTGGAAGCTATGGTTGATCAACGAAATGAACCCACAATGCATGACAATATATCACTACTGGGGCTTCAACATGTGGGTCACTATCTTCTATAGCCCCGAACTCATTACGTGTAATGTGGAGATAAAGAAAAGTTCATTGTGGGCGAGAATATATGCCAAACCCCAAATGTTTTGATAATTGGACAAATGACTTTGACACAGCAAATGCCACTCATTCTCTGCTTGGGAATTGGGTCTTTGTAGCCTCTGCCTTCATCAGTCAGCTGCCATCAGCAGATGAGCGACCTTCCCAAGGCTTGTGAAGAGGGTTCCAAGACCATTCTGTCAACGACCCTGGCAGACCCCAGACAGTCCAGCGCCTGCCTTAGTCCTCACTGCGTTCTGCTGTTAACTGAGAATAGCCACCAGCCTAGGCCCAGAGGTGGTGTTCTTTGGTTGGTGTGCAGCACTGTACACCCTGGGCTTCACGAGAGGCCTCCATGTGGGAGGACTTTGGACCAGTCATGACACGCAGTGCTTTGGAGGTGCTGCCCTACCCACTGAATCGTGGTATACGTACGCGAGGGAGGTTTGCTATCCGCTCACCTTGGTAAAACCAGTAAAGAGGACCTATCCTCTTCCCTCCAGCAAATAGTTTAGCAACCCTACATGGTGTCCGACCAACATCTAACAGAAGCTGTGCTCTTTAAAAACCAATACAAGAAAACTGACTCCTTAATCCTATAGTGGCCATAGTAAATGAAGACTAGGCCCTACATCGAAGTGTGAAACAGAGGGGAATCGCATACCCAAATGCAACTTACTTAAGTCTACTTTAGCCTCTTCAAACACAGTTGTGTGGTTGTGCATAGGTCCTACACAACCTTATGCCATTTTGTTACACAAGTGGATGGCACTGAATACAAATCCTCTGATGCCAAAGTATATTCAGAACAAATGATAGACATCCTGCCAAGCTTGTGACAGCCAATGCACTACAGCAAGACTGAACACTTTCAGTGACACTATCAGCACGGCAGGGGGAATGCCCTTCAGTGAGCTAGTCCCCAGTTACCGTCCTAAACAACAGGGACATTTCCTCCAGACACATGGTCGCATTTGTGTTACCTGTGTATGCAATGTGTTGATGTATTAATCTGAACACTGGGTACAAAGCAGTGAATGTCACGTTCACATAGAAATCAATGGCAATGCAATGGCAAAATGGCAGTGTAAAGATGGAAGGTGAAATCAATACAGCATTGCTATGATTGTGGTAGACTGGACTAGGGACATTAGATATCACAGACTGCACCGTTCAGAACATACCCATCGAATCAAGTCTCAGACAAATCAATGTGAATCAATTGTAGTTGGGAGAGGTCGAGATCATCACAGAAGGAACAGGTTGGATAACATAGGAGGGAAACCTGCAGTCTGCCATCTTAACATGGGCATGGCTGTAGACAGACACCTGAGAGAGAAAATACATGATGCCAGCAGGAGGTCCACCACCCTTGTAGGAGCCAAAGGATGTTAATTGCATTGGTATCTCTTTTCCTCTCCTCTTGATGCACACTAAGTAGGCTAGTGCTAGAGTCAATGGGGATAAGATGGTGGTTTTAGATATCTTGGAGCTGTTGAAGCTGTTGATATTGTGACTGAACCCCCTTGTAATATAGTTCTTTCTGACATGAATTTTCAATGGAACCCAATTATTATGGTCACCTTTTGACATAATATATGTAGTGTGTGTTGATGCTTCTACAATAACATTATGGGCCAGATGAGACATTTTTAGAAACAGATTGGTGAGTGTACACTGGCAACAGCCATATCTGTTGTACAGCCCTATATGATTAAACACTATTGAACAAACTGTAGATATCAGCGGGTGGTGCCGTCATCTGATAGTGGAAATTGAATCAACCTATGGCATAGAAATATTCTTAAAAACATAACTATGTTACTTTCAGACCATATAAGGTAAAGGTATATCCATATGATGAGAGTTGTTCCTTACCTGCCAGATCAATTAATTTGACTAGTACGTGTCAAAACTGTTAGAATTATGAACACTGAACAAGCTGTAACATATATGTTCATTCGGGACATTCTGATTCGTCTGCTGCACAAATGGGGTTATAGAAGACATTTTATTGAATGATGATTAATTATCTTGCCACAATAATACCATACTTTGCCAATAAGTGCATTGCTCCTTTGTATTGGTGAAAGATATGAAAAAATCTGGTAATATTTTCATTTGGCTCTGACACGTTGTGGCCATATGATAGTGGGTATGAAACTAACTGTGTTAGTCACAGTAATATTCATGTTATCTAATTATACCATAAACTAACAAAAGGGGAATTAAATGGCATTTAAACTGGTGTATGATAGTCTCTATATCTTACTAAAATAAGTATTTCATAGAGGTTTTTTCTTTGATGTACAAACTAATTACGCGAGTCTGTACTGATATTAAGAACGAGAGGTAATTTTCTCATGTTAAGCTGTGAGTGCCGCAATGCTATCATACACCGTTGGAAAGCTAAGATCCTGATGTTTCCGATGGTATATGAAATCGTTGGTGCCCTCAGATGGTACCAAATTTTGCACTGGCCCATGCACTACAAGGGTTAAAGTAGTTTATAATATTGCTTTTCACTGGATTAGGATAATTAATCCCCTTAGTCACACTCACCTTGCTCGAGTTGTTCATTTCTTATAAAACCTGTAGGATTAGGGAACCAGTGCGCTTAAGTACTGGCGTAAGAGCTGATAGAGCTCACTTCTCTAGACACTGGTCGGGCAGTTTAGGGCTGGCAACCTTTCCTCTGTGAAGAAAGGCTCTTATCCTTCTCTCTTCTTCGGAGCGTAGTCAGTGGCTAGGTCCCCTCATCACATACACCTCACGCTTGTGCCTGTGGCGCTGGCTTTGCTTATACGTGCGTCACGTGTCAGCATCAGTGCGTCCCTTATGTAGTCCCTTATGTAGGCAAGAGCCCTTCGTGAAACCAGGTGGGATCACTGGCCATATAAAAGTGGAAGCTACTGCTGCATTGTAGTAGTGACGGTCTTGTCTTTCAAGCAACACAACAACGAGAAGTACACGGGGTTGGTGACGAGGCGGGTTCACTCCGCGGAGTGGACTGGCGTCAGCGCGACGGGATCGCGAAGCAGACGGAATCCGCGGCGCGAACTTTTTCCCGCGATGCGGACTGTCCGCGACGTGGACCGCGGCGCACGCTACCCTATAAATTTGTTCACATTACCTCTTTTTTGACAAGCAATCAGAGGAAGTATAACCTCCAATTACAAGTCAGTAGGAAGGGCTAGAAAGTCATGAGGCCAAACTAAGACCACATTTGTAAAGAGATTTCTATAGTGAGGCCACTTTTCGTACTCCCAAGTTTTAGCTCATGATTATGAATGTAAACTCAAATGGTATCCTATGGATCTATAGTTTTTCAACAAATAGATTGCAATATGTACGTTTTAAATCAAAACTCTCATCAAAAATATCAATAAATACATGTACTGGGGGTCCACAAGGTTGTGTTATGTCCGCTGGTCTGTTTGTTCTCTATACCTCTGATAAAGAAATTACTGAAAATATTTGTTTCATTGTTAAATATGCAGATGACACAGTAATTGTTGGTCTTCTAGATGACAACCCTCAGAATGAAAAGATCTATAGAGCAGAAGTAAATTCTTTTGTAGAGTGGTGTGATAACAATTATTTAAACTTTAATGTAAAGAAAACTAAAGAAATTGTTATTGATTTCAGAAAAAAATGTCACCAATTGTAATTAAAGATGAAAATGTTGAATATGTTGAAAATTATAAGTATCTAGGTATTATTATTAATCATAAATTCTGCAGTTCAGACCACATAGTTAAAGTAACCAAGAAAATTAACCAAAGATTGTATTTTGTCAGGAAACATAAAAAGTTTGGTGTCAGCAAAAAGATTATGAGTTCCTTTTATATGTCCACTGTAGAATCACTTATTAATTTTTGTATAGTTTGTTGGTATGGAAATAGCTATTGTAAAGATCAAAATAGAATTAAAAGGTAATCAAAACAGCTAAAGGGTTAGGATGTAATACCACTTTATTAGAAGACTTGTACAAAGCAGCAGTAAAAAACAAATGTTCAAAAATTATGAAGGACTCTTCTCATCCTCTCCATTGTCATTTTAATTTTCTAAACTCAGGACGTCGTCTCAATTCTATGTATGCAAGGACTCTAAGGTTCAAAACCAGTTATGTGCCTACTGCCATAAGACTTTTTAATAATTCATATCTGTAATTTCTCAGTCATTTTTATCGTTGTTATCACATAATTTTAGTGATACTAGTCTTAATGCATTTTAGTCATTACCGACCAGTATTGTTAGAATTACTATTACTAAGAAGTATGCTCAGTATTACTTGTTATACAAATTGTGATAATAACATTATACCCTATTTATGAACTGTAGTTCAGTAGTATAATCATTTTTTTTGTTGTTATACTATTTACGTTATATGTTCTGTTTGTCTATTGTAGTACTTGTCTATTGCAATGTGTCCATTGTCTGTCTTTTGCAATATGTCACAAAACAAGTTTCATGTATAATGATTAATAAAGTACTTACTTACTTACTTACTTACTTACTTATTATTGAAAATATCACAATGAATCTCCATAAAGATATAAACTCTCTAACGTGACCGTTCCCTGATGCTACTGCAATTGGAATCAAACTTGTTATAAGGTTTTCTGACAATCTAAGAGTATTGTTTTTACTTTCAAAGGACACAACAAATGTCAACATCCCGACGAGGTTATTCATTCTCAAGTCAGGCTTGCTGCAATATTTCTCAAATCAAGTTCCCTGATTCAGCTCTGTTTTTCCTAAATGGGTTATATAATATTATCTATTGTCCGCAAACTCACTATATACTGAAATATGCGTGTATATTTCCCACCACTCGTAATCTAGGTTCATTACTAATATCCCTCATGTTCCACTGTTTAATAAGCAGGTCTGACTAAAATCTAGACATACACATTTGGAGACAGGCGTTGCAACCCCAAGCTTCCAGTGTTATAATCATATTTTTCATTACCTATATTTTCCCAATATATTTGATATATCTATTTATGCTATTTTGCATTATAATTCAAATACATGTAATCCAAATTGTTAATTTAAAGATCAATTAATTCATTGTGTTGTAATGAACGGTCTACATTGTCAATACAACAGAGTGGCCTTGTTCCTATTGTGATCACAGCCACCTGTAGTCGAGTTCGAGTCCGTCTTGGGCATAGGCAGATCCAAGTTTTTGGTAAGATGTAGGGGTAGCAAACATTGGATTTCCTGAGTTTCATAGGCACTATAGTGCGCGAGCATGCACAAAAGTCCGTAAAATGACATTTTCCGAGTAAAAAAAAGGGGGGGGGGGTGCGCACATTGCGCCTTCTGGATCTGCTTATGTAATGTAGCAGAATACTTCTTTGGATTGGACCAAAGCTAACAGGCGCATAAACATATCTACTTACGCCGCTTCCGTTCTGGATTCCACTGGACTGGGCAAAGCGCACCCTACCCTTCTTTCTGGCAGCATTTGAAGTCGCATTTTTCAGTAGCGATTGAAATGGCGCAGTCACAAGAGTGACATTGTAGGCTGCCACGTCTTCCTCAGCGATATCATCGAGCTGGCCAGTTCTAGCAAAGTCATCATCATAAGTGTATCCCATATTGCTGTGCTGGTGTACTGCAGATGGAAGATACTGTTCAGTTTTCAAGCAGCTAGTAGTATCACAGTCTTGAGGGTACTGCTCAGTACTGACGCGATTTGCCGTATCGCGGCCATTACTATTTTGCAGTACACACACGTTTATATTATCTACATGCACATCACTTGTTGGGTTAAGTGTACTATCATCCAACTGGTTATTATTGCTGTTATTTAACCTACCCGTATGCTGTTGCTCTACAGTTTCAGGCATATTCAAATCCGAACGAACTAGGCCTGACTGTTTTCTATCACATGACGTAGTCATCACAGTATCACAATTCTCAACCAATAAACTAGCTTCATCCCCTGGTTTCCCACCCCCAATTGAGGTCACAAGCTCCCTAAACCTAACAGATTTATCCCTCTCTTCCGTATTGTGGTTTTTCACCTCCTCAACAGAAACGTTATCAGGTTCAACTATGTCGTCTGCAACGTCAACAACGCATGTGTCACTATTTGCAGATCTGCTTTGCTCCAATTCCCTCCCTCTCGCACCATCCGTGCTATCCTTTGACACTCCCCCACCATCATCACGAACATCATCACTACGTAATCTAATTTGCAACTGTTCATCTTCAATCTCGTTATCCATTTTACACACGACGTTCCCGTTAATACGTGCCATGATGAATGTCGTTTGGTGACGACTACAAATGTTGTTTTTACGACATGCAGACGAACTCACTAAAGACCCATCAATGGCATTGTGCGTATAACACCCACATCTATCCTTGCTATCAGTCCCGCCATCCCTCTTTGTCATACCACGTATATCCTCTAATATCGACGATCCCCGCTGTTTCTCACCTGCTATTTGCTTTCCATCGCAATCATAACACAGGGGTTGTAAACACTCCGCATCCTCTCCATAATTAGTCCCTTTACATGCACACACAGCAGACACTGCTTTGCCATTTCCAACACCATTTCCGGATAAAAAGTCAACACAGCCATCCCATCTCCTAACCACACCACCTAAACCCCCGTCATCGCCCACTCCCCTCTCACTAAAAACCAGTCCTCCACCGTTCAAACCACCGCAACCATATGTATCATCATCACCATCATTAACCGAAGCGCGGCCACCACCCAGCACTTGCACATCGCCAACTGAATGACACCCATTACCAAATCCGGAAGTCGCCGGCGCACTTGGCTGTCTCTCTTTTATCGCCCGCAGGTGCACGCTCGTAGGTAATTCACTAGCAGACGGCAACAATACCAGCGGCGTCGGCAACGACGATGCAGTCGCCAATTTCTCTGCGATGCTCCTGCTGCTGTTGTCCTTTGTTGGGGCTATAAGCTCATTCCCCTGCCGTCCTTTGACTCTAGCCGGAACTGTGTATAGTTGTCTCTGTTGTTGTGGTGGTGGTGAAGGTGGTGTACTATACACCTGTGCGGAGTTGTCCGGGATCGTTACCTGTATCAGGAAGTTAACATTTATGCATAATGTTGTTGTTGCCGTTGTTGTTGAATTTTGAGTTGAAGGTCAGACAATGATTAAAAACAAAGCAGTTACTGACATTTATAGAATGAATTATGCATTAGAAGTTCAAAAAATAAGACTATCTGTAAATTAAAACCATAAATTCATCCTGGCTCTAAACTGCCACGAAATAGTATGATGGGTGAGTTAATATGCTCTAAGGTATTGCTTATGGTGTAATACTTTGAACACCATTTTTAATTACAGTAGAACCCCCAATTCAGGCTTCCTATACAAATGGACCACTTATATAATAAGACCATTTGTCGCAATCCCCATAAGGCTAATGCACGAATAAAAATAACTTCTATAAAGAGATCACCTTACTAACAAGATCACGTCAAATCAGCCTAGAGTTGGTCTCTCCAGAGATCCTACTTCATGTAATGGTATAGATTTAGAAAAAAAGAAAGAAAGAAAGAAAGAAAGAAAGAAAGAAAAGAACCACTGGCAAAACAAGCGACAATGACAAAACCAAGCAAAACTACTGAAAAAAACCCTTGAAAATAAAATATGTTTTGGTAGAAAACGTATGTGTTGGGACGGGGGGGGGGTGCACACCCTGTCCTTCCTGGATCTGCATGTACGGAACTGTAAAAATTACCTGTTTCAGCATCAGTGTAGACAGATCACTCTTACGATGGTTCAGCTTGCGAACAGTGGAGTTCTGATGGTGTAAATTTACAACCACGTCACTTGAGAAGTCATCGCCCGTGTCTTCTATGTTACTGGACGCATATTCTTCTACCAACTCTTGGATTTCTGAATCAATTTGCATTCTTTCCATATGTGTTTCAATGCTGGAAATGCGGTTTGATACACCATCGTCCGGTTTCTCCTTGGTGTTGCTCTTAACATTTGAAATGGGCTGTTTCTGTACTAGACGATAATCTATCGCTATGTCCAAATGCATTTTGGGTACTTTCCCCACACACCTTTTTAAGCTGTACACTGTTGGCTGAGAAACTTCCACTTGGTTCTAAAGTATACTTGTTACCCATATTTAGTGGTCAAATGTAAGTGAATACTAAAGTATTCTTATCAAATACCAGCATAGTTCAGATAATTGTGAAGGCATATAACGCTCATATTAATCTATGAAACGAGTGAAAGATAATGTACAGTATAACCTCGTGATACAGGCACTTCACCAGTAAGGACACCTAGCAAATATGAATAGCTATGTTTAATATTTTCCAGTTTGCTGTATGATGTTGATAAGCTGTTTTACAAATAGGAACACCAATGTTTTGGGAGACTTTCACTCATCCAACTAGTGTTCCAAGTAGTGAGGTTTTACTGAATCACAATAGCCTTACATTCGTATCCAGTATCACTCCATCTATGTCTTTCCTCATGCGTATAAAAGTAAACTACGCTGTACTCCTTTATGATTCACTATCTGGAACCGGCGATTAGAAGCACCAAATAATAGTCATTACCATTAATCGAGCATTGACCGGCTTGTACATGGAATGAGGCGATTGTGGTCCACCTCACACAACTTGTAACTCTGATCTTGTATCTATTGTTATTACTGATAACATAGAGTGGTCAATTACCACGAAAATGCAAGGCTACAAATATTTAAATTGTATTTCTCCTCCAGACGTAGCATGTCATGTCCACAACTTTGCAACGGTACATTTTAGACTGCATTAGCTTATAATACGAGACAAAAACATTTGAATTGACCAAGAAAACCCAAAAGAATGTTAGTTGAGGGTATAACGGCTGTCATTTTGGTTAGACGTAGAGGCCGGTTTTGGACAGCGATGATTGCATTGTAATTTTAGACGTTTTTCATACAAATAAAATCTGACACCATGGACTCTGAAAAGGCAATATAATCTGTGCTCAATTTGAATTGAACGTCCTGTCAGGTTTCACAGTCCTGCCAAGTGTTGAGTGGGTCTCAGTCACGTTTATGACATTAAAGTGAATTGATTTCATGTAGTTATCAAATATTGAAATAAAAATATACTCTTTCAAGTATATCCATTGCAAGTTTGCATATTAACTAAGTGGCAAGACATCTTTCCGCCGTTTAAGTATAGGTGTATTGGCCTACTTGTTTCAATTTTTGATAAATGGCTCACTGAGGTAGTTGCTTCACACAGGTTCATGTTGGTGTTTCTTATGAAGTTTTTGGACCATGAAATAATTGCCTTATTCTAGAGGCGGAGATCTTGATTGGGGGTTAGCTACATTTTCATCAGGAATATTTTTGTACTCCCCATAAGCAGTATACCAGAGATTGCTCGTTTAACATGCATGTAGATGTGACTTCCATGACGTAAATATCCTGCCTGCCCCGATGATAAGTGATAAGTTCCTAACATATTACATACAAAATCGCAGGTACGTACGTATGATTCGTTCTTTGAATGGAAAATCGCCGGTCGCTAAACATGCGAACAATTCCATTGACTTATTGGTATTCACATAATCATATCTCACGCCTATATACACAGTGTATAGTTGGTATGAACAAGGACTTGTAAAGAGAACCGACGATGGAGTATTCAAAAATCGCTTGACGTTTGTAGTAGGTAGCATGTGAACATGCAAGAACTGCTGAGATGTGAGACGACTGTAAGCGTGCGACGATGATGACGACGATGTCGCCAGCAGCAGCAGCAGCAGCAGCAGCAGCAGCAGCAGCAGCAGCAGCAGCAGCAGCAGCAGCAGCAGCAGCAGCAGCAGCAGCAGCAACAACAACAACAGCAGCAACAGAATGTTGCTGACATAGTTCAAACATGCTGCCCCTCTATATGACGCAATGTCATGTACTCTGATTCCAAAATGCTGGATGAAGTATGCACACCAATACTAGTGAAGTTTTTTATACTGTGTCATGACACATTACCTTGGGCTGTGTACCCAATTCTATGTTACTCTTCTCTTGCTCTGATGACACACTAACATGACGTAATCTTCAGCTGTCAGTCGGTGCTAGAGAAATTTCTTCAACACGGGTGTTGTAAAGCGGTGTTGGGAGCTACACGTAGTAGCGTCATTTGGATCGGGAGCATTTTGGTGCAAACAAACAATGATGTTTACGGTTATATACTGAGCATACCTATGCCAGGTGAACTGTTAGATGGATTATATATCTGTTGTTGATAGGACACTAATATCGCATGACTAGGATTAGCATGTATTACTTTGGTCCACAGAATTTCCATCCTCTGTTTCATCTGTCAGAACAATACAGAGGGCATTGTGTAAGAAAGAAAGAGTGCACTGTCTTCTTAATCCTGTCATATCATGTGTCATTTACTCCTGGTCATATCTATACGATTCTTACATGGTTATGAATATTTGAATATTGGTCCACAAAAACAGCAATGCCCCAAACTCCCCCAAATACAGATCCAGAGGTAAGCAGCGTGTTACTATTGCCCTGATGATACACGGACAGGATGTAATATAGTCATATAGCTGTGTTTGTTACTGGTCTCCGGGCTGAGGTAATATCTCCTAATTGCTTCCTTGGCTGCTGGATAGTGTTACTTAATAAGACGTGTGTATTTGTCTAGATAAACATGGAGTAGAACCTCTCTACAAGGACTACCAGTGGGACTGGTCTCGTGAGGCTTGAATAGAGAGTAGGAGGCGATCTCTTAATGAAGGTTAATGGCGGTCTGTTTGTTAAAGCTTAGATCTATGGGAAATGGAATTGTGTTGGAGATGGTCTCTTTAAGTGACCAGTTTATTCATCCTCCTACTTCGAGGTATTGTGCGGTTCCCAATTAACTACTTTACAAACATATCAATAAAACGTGACGTAAATGTAAATGTCTAGTTTATGGTTTTCTTCCATGCTATGCAGAATCCGACGAGGTCATTGGCACCCTGTTCACGTTGTATCTTTTTATACAGCATACAGCTAATATCAACCGTCGCTCAGACGTGCTTATCAATCAACATTAGCGTTCACATACCTGACTTGTATCTACTTAAGTTAATGATTATGTCCCACAGAGCAGTGTACAAATGTACAACTGTATAGGGATGGGTTTGCTCAATACCCACCACCAGGCACGGCTGAGAATCGCACTCACTACCTTCCGATCACGCGTCCAACACATCCATACCGTGAACCCATGCCATTGGTTAGAGACGTCATTGGCTCTGTGGTTATATCACACACACCCTTATCCTTTATGAACCCAAATATAATCATTTAATCAACGCGGGTGTATCGGTGATAATGGAAAATTGCATCACGCAAATGTAGACTTAGCATGATTAGGTTTTTAGTATGATTAAGAAGTAATGACTCTCATTGGTTACCGTTTCAATGCAGTCATCTTCTTGCTACGTGGTGGGAATACAGTAGACCCTTGTGATGGGGACACCTATCTTATTGGGACACCTCAGAAAAAGGGACATATTTCCCAACCTTCATTTGCTATACAAAAGTACTTTACGGTTTTCACAAATATGGGCACCTCCGTAATGGAGACAGTTATATTATGTTTTACCTCTTTTGTCTATGGCAAGCAGGCCCCTACCACTGTATTGACATAGCTGGAAGGCCGATATTACAACCCTTAGCTTCTATTTGACTATATCTGGTGGCCCTGACAGGACTCGAATATGCGACCCCAAGGTTGTGAGACCATAATGATCCCATCATCCCAAGAAGCGGGCTGAGAAGCTTTGTTTCTAATAGGGGGACTAGCATTCAATATGAATTAATGTGGGTATGAAAAGAGGAAACAATTATGATATTGTGACAGTATGGTTTTATCGACTCATGCAATCGTACATGTAACTTTAGACATCAATTATATAAGTACAGGCTAAGCGACACTCGCTGATCACATTGCCACTTAATTATCACATTGACAATCAACTGATACGAATGATAATGATTGATCACAAATTAACACTTAATTTGTCATATTTACGCTGACGAAATGTTGTCATATTCAGAATCACTTGACGATAATTGCAGTATGATTGTACTCTTTAATCTCTATCGTCTCACTATTCACTAGTAAGACCAGTATCGATGCGGGAAAATGTATGGGGATTCATTTTTATCTTTCTTGTTTTCATGTAGGCCTCATTCCATTGGTTATCATGATCTAGAAGTATCTGATAACCCGAATAGGGCTGATACCATGGTTCTCATGCTTATTCCCCAACCGAACTACATTTTTCACTTTTGAAAAACAGTGTTGTAATTGTTTAGAAAAGCATGATAAATACAAAACCGGGCTCGTTGAGTACCATCAATTATTTTATCAGGATTCGTTCTTGTGGCGCATCAGGCTCTCCCTTCGGGCTCAATGTGATACGCCACAAGGAATCACAAATTCACCCGCTTGTGTCTATGTATTTGCTAATACACATGTACCATTATCCTTACCACTGGTACCAGCATGGCGGTAGCTTATTGGCGTGTTATAAGAAAGTGTAATGTCGGGAAAGGGTGAACAAGAGGGTTGTGGAAAGCAAGATAAAGCAGAACAGAAGGGCATAGGATTTTTTGATCCCCGTAGATTCCAAGAGAATTTTAAAAGCAATATACATGTACTGCAATAAGGATGCTAATTATCTCGTGTAAATGAAGTAAATTCGACCGAACAACTTATAACACGCATTACAATTACATTTGCATTACCAAGAATAAACCAACAACAAAAATAAACGTGGGCCAATCATTCTCTGGATGATAGGATAGAGCTACATACATGTAGGTCCACTAATAATCCTATAATTAATAACAGCCAACTGTATAAATCTGGCAATAATCATAAATGGTGGTTAGAGCAATTTATGTCTGTATTTACCGCATTACAAAGGCCCCATCAATGATTGCAATATTAATGAGTAGTCATTTCCATAGGTGTATAATATGACAATGCCTAATGGCCTGACTTGGTCATGCACCCACCATTTCCATTAGCTCTCTATTATTTTTAGATCCTGTTACTATGAATAATGGCATTTTGTACATGAAAATAGTTTGCTTCCCTTTGCCCACCACTCAATCCATGTGCAAAGACTTTAGGATTGCTTTAGGTGGGAAAAAGAAAAAAAAACGTTATTTCAGTTGCACATGGGTCTAACTGGAGCGAGATTAATCAGAATACTTTCATATCAAAATATTCACAAAATGACTGCTACATGTAGATTAGTAGAAAATATATTTGTAATGCCAGAGACTATGTATTTTTTCGAATCCACATTACTATTAAAAGTAATTTCATGCAGTATTCCCAGAGATTGTTGGTAATGCTCTTTGTATTTCCCCAAATATCAAGTCCAAACACGGATAGATAAAATTACACTGTCGCACAAGGTCACTGTTATAATATATCCTTGAGAGTCACTATAGCATTAAGTACCGAATTCACTCACATATTGAACTCCACGGTTTCACCAAACCTGGTAATCCCCACGCATCACTGATTATGATCATCATTGCTCAGCAATATTATCCAGGCCCAAAACAGTACACAATGTGTCGTGTGCAGTTCTAATGTGGAGTCTGCACGCGACCATTCTCATGTTGCTTCTTTTGCAGGTAAAATTCCCACTTTTATGCTTTCATGTAGGCGGACTGCCGAAAAGAGGAAACTAGATTAAAGGAGTAGGAAGAGCAAGCATTATGAGCATTGTAGCTACTACCTGTGTTTGTTAGTGTTTTGTTAAATGTTTGTTGTGCATGTAGAAAACAACAAACAAAGTAGCGTGTTTGCGCCCGCTGATGAAAGGGTCGATATGGTTCAGTGTTTTCCCGTTTGGTTTTGATAAATAACAACCATGGATTAAGACTAGCATTCTATAAAGAGACCACCTCTAGCATAGGTAGACACAGGGATCGTTTTACAGGGTCCTAAGCCTTATTAAGAGAGCACCATACACCTCCACGGAGAGACCACTTCACTATTGAACACAAATGTGGGAATCTGCTGGGTGGTCCTAATAGTGAGGTGGTGCGGTGTAAAACATGTATATTCCATATGTATGTTGCAATCAAATACATAAACCAAACTATATCTAGATATGGACTTGTATGTTGTAATCCCCCCTGCCATTTTTTAACTTTTACAATAGCATACCATTTACACAAGATTTCTACTTTATCATACAAACGCTGGGAACCCGAGAAAGTATACAGTCCTTCTGATAAAATGCGTAAAGCCCGTTTCTACCGAATTTTCGTCATCCTCCTCTGTTCCTGGCTTATTTTATACACGAGTTATTGAAAATCCTATGCCAGCTGACAGATCGTCAAATCCAGGTATAAGCTCGTGAACATACCCAAAATGGTGCTGGTGGTGGTGGGGGGGGGCGGGGGGGCACAGTTCCCTGGATCTGCCCATGAGTCATCGTGCTGTGAAATGGCACATTGTCTCACCATAGACGTGTTTTTAAAATAGAAACATCTTTTCTCCACGAATTTCTTTCGTCCCAGGTCTACCACAGAGGAAAAACCCAGGGGGGAAATGTGGGATTAGCATTCGGGACTGTCAGACTGGGGCTTAAGTTAGCAAGGAAATAAAACACGTTCACAGTTGAAGTAAAATATATTTTCTATCATTAGTATTTCACAAGTAGCCTAATGGAGCAAGTATTGCTAAAGTGTTTACAATTCATAACAGACTAACTGGCCAACAAAATGAATACTACAATTAACATTGTATGGTATTAACATTGAGCAGTATCTGATCATGACCTAACAAAGTATCCAGTATCATGTATCAGTATCAGTGTTAATAGTCTGTTTTCCAGTGATTGGGTTTTCCTGAAAAGCTATTGCTTTCCACATTTTCTGGAACATATATCCTATGTTTGTCAGATTGGGAATGATAGAGAAAAGTTCAACCATACGCTCATTCCGGGATCCCAGTTTTCCTGAAACAGAATATAAGAAAATAAGTTTGAAAAGGTAAAAGTTTGCGTTTTTAGAGTCTATATATTTAAGACACTGCAATACTGACAAATCATAATTTATGCCAACTATATATAGGCAATGGCGTATATATAGTCTCTATTTAAGTTACTGACATTAAAATGCGAAAGCGCATGATACAACTTGTAGGAATGTGTGAATAAATTTGACCGTCAACTGAAAATGAAATGGTCTATATATATATACAAGTGGTCGTTTATGGAACGATCGTAAGGTGCTCTTAATTGCAGGTTCTACTGTAATAGAAATAGTAAATGATATTGTGTTCTATCGACTATTGCTGACGCTGATACAGACCGGACACTCGAAACACAACGCAATCAGAGCAATTCCACTACAAGGGCACACGTCTGTACACACAGGGGGTGCATTATGACCTGTAGCTTTACGCTTTACACCATTCAATAGAACATTTGCGCGGTTGGCCCCGACACCTATGATCACTTATGCCAGTCAATTGTCCATAATGTGACAACTTTCATATTAAACTTTAAAAACTGCATATAGGGCTTATATATTATCTTATTATATTATCTTTCAGAGGCCCGAGCCAAGTTTTGAATGTGATTCTCTGGTATGTCTTTCTCATGAATTTCGACTTTCTTTTCATTGTGCATTTGATAACGTTTTTTCCTGAAGTGACTTGTAGAAACAACTTAACGGTAACCATGTAAATTTAATGCACATTATCGAAATAAGTGTGATTTTTACCTGTGGTATATGTATGCAGTGTGTCTATAAGTTTAGCTCTCATCACTTCAATGGCATCAGGATTTTCCAATCCGGGTATTGGCACATCTGGATAAAATCAGATACGTTGATTATTATTACAGTAGCTTTTTGTTTTCCTTCAGGTAAATATGTATCAGCGTAAAAATGAAGTATGATCATTGTAGCTGCCAAATGCTACAGGAAAGAACACAACTTTCACTCGCAGTGTGTGACTCCGTTTATTAAATAATTCTCTTCACTGAGGTTTAAGAAATGTGAAATATCCTGGCTGAAACTTTTAACACAACAAATTAACATTGGAATACAGTAAAAATATGTATGTTACATGTTCTTAATATTGCTGTTAATGAGGTTATTGTTATATTATACACAATAGTAAAAAAGTCACATCACTAGATAAATATAAAATATACTGTGAACTTTGAAAATTAATATAATAAAATAACATAAAACCGACCGCATTTCAGCTGCACATAATAAATAACATGGCGTTACTTTTAATCACAATGTCCCCATTATAGTTCCTAATTCTGCATTTTCAATCATATTGATATAGTACAACATTGAAATACGTAAGCCTGCTCCTCACACATCTTAGTAAATGATAAAACCTAGTCTTTACTAGTCTCGCGCAACACAGACCAACGTACAGCTATTACGTCATTTGTGAACTGAACTGAAGAATTTGTCCCACCAAGTACATAAAAAATGCATATAAATGAGTGTAAAAACAAACATCAATTAAATGAAACTACTGACAAAAAATGACAACTGTGTCTTGATAAATGCCCATTTACAGGACCATTAAGAAGGCCAACATGTCCATTGTCAAGAAGTTCAACTTAAAATGTTCAAGTTACGTGTCTTTCAATAAAATTGAGGTAATTACAATGTCGGTTTTATATTTCAACGAAGGAGCATGTTGTTTGCGCGTTTTATAACTGTGAGTTTGGACATTCGAGAAAGGTAACTTGCATTGAATTATAACAAGAGTTTTCGTCAGCATTCATGCACCATATCTGACAAGTGACTATATACATTCATTTGGTAAGATTAATGTAAAATGTATGAAATTATAATAAAATCAGAGAAGAAACAACCAACTCCAGCAGAGTGTGGGTTGTGAGGGTTCAAGAAATCCCACATTACTACTTTTTGGTATTTATCTCCTACAACTCACGTCTAAGCGTCTTTGAAATGCCATATCATATATCTGTCCAATCAGAAACGCATACTAATTACTACTATGTACAGGTACACGAATGATTCAGAAACAATGCAATTGTTTCATATTCAACACAAAGTGGTAAAGAGGTGAACATAATGCAATGGTAAAATCACGATTAAAACTGATCGTGGTTTATATGATACCAACCTCATAGTTAGTTGTCTCTGCTCCTTTACTCCTCCATAGTGTTTACCAATGGTCTATATTTTGGTATGGCTTTCCCTCACATCCCACTTCTTCTATAACCCTTAATACCCCCATCCCACCCCCATCCCCCTACCATGTACACACTCACCGTTTCTTAACGTAACCAGGGCACTCATGAAGGCCAGCTCCACGAAGTCCATGTTGATCCCGTGGCAGAACCTCCCAAAGTCGAGACACGCTGCAAACATCAACACGTGGTAACGGTGGCTTCCGTGGCCTAATGGATGGGGTTTTGGATTCGTGACCAAAAGGTCGGGGGTTCGATTCTCTCTGTCGGGTCTGGTGGTGAGTGCTGAGCAAACTCATCCCTAAATAGTTACACGCCTGCACTTTAAGTATTTACAGGTCATTGGGTTGAAAGATAGTGTGAGTGCCTGATTGAATTATTAGCATTATGCACGGGTATATCTATGAGAAATGATCATGATAATTGAGTGTGCCAGAAACCAGATGCAGGTGTACATGTTTTTTTTTCATGTTAACATTTTCATGTTAATACTTGCAATCCCTTAAATCAGATTTTTCTCCATTACATGAAAAAAAGCAACACTAGTGACATATACACATAAAGATGAATTGCCTGCGTGTGTCTAATTTATGTTGTTATGTTGGCCTTAGAAAGAAAAGCAAACATCGCCCTCTTCAATTGATTCAACATCATGTGCCAGAGGCATGTTTAGGGCAAAACCCTACGGGTGCAAAGCACAGTAGAAACTCTATAAAGACCACGAGGGGAGCATCATGCCCAAGTGGTCTGAATAGGTCTCCATACACGTTAGTTCATGACGACTTTGAACCTCGACAATTGATCTTATTTTAGAAGTGGTCTCAGTAGAAAATTGTTCTTATTTTTAGGGGTCCTACTGTAGTCCGTCTGTTTTGATTGCGTTTTATTTGGACGGCTCCCAAACCTCGAAATTTGACACATTTTTCGCACACCACTTACTACATAAGGCGGCGAGAGAAGTCGGTGGACAAGTTTGAGGTTTCTCATGTTTGTTAGATATTCATCATGTAGGCCGTAACCTGATGTGTTGCGGGAATAACTCCATGTGATGCACAACAATGATGACAACGACAACGACAGCAAAGCTCTCCTGAGACTACTTTACACCAGACCCTCTCCACCCAGAGTGGATCCTAATACATTGTAGATAGGTTATAATATATTCCATAATTTGTATGCAATCAGGGTGACTACAGTAGTAACTAAGAACACTTCTTTACCACCTCGTTAATAAGATCCATGCAGGAGGTCCAAAACCTTTTTTCCCTCTAAAATCCTCATAGAAAGACATGTATGAGCTCCGTGTATTAAGCAGACTTGTAAATGTCATAAAGTTCCATATGAGCAGTACCTGTATATGTTTTGTAGTCCGGCCTGTCAGGTGTGGGTTTGAGCGGGTACCACTTGGTAAACAAGTGCGTCTTCGCACAGTAGAAGTGGTTGCACGCCACCAACACATTCCCAAAGTCCACGAATTCGCGCAGCAAGAGCTTCTTGTCAGAAGGGGACAACAGCTCGTTGCCTGAAAGGAGGCATCCTCAAGTAATTGCTTTTTCTACTCACAAGGTGGCTAGATTTATAGTATTTTGAGCTTATTTTACAATTCTCAATTTGGCTAGATATTTGATTTGAGAGGTAACAGGTCCTCCCATATTTATTTGATGGCAGTCAAAACAAAGCAGTGACAATTGTTTTCACCTGTTCTCATGTTCCAAAAAATGTGCTTAACATTTCAATAATGAATGTCCACTTCAGAAACGCAGAACATTAAAGAGACATGTGCACATGTGAATTTCATGTCATATCTACCTTTTATGCCACATAAATAGTACTTGCTGAGCAATTTGAATATTTGTGTGCAGTGTTCCATTTGTTCATAAACTTCTGGATCATGATAACCAATGAATTTACATGAAAAAGAATAATAAAACTTATTGTGTGCATTACTATAAAAATATTTACCAGGTATGTTATTGCAAAAAAGTATAGCTGATTTAAGGAATTCGACGATCTGGTATTGCAAGCAACCGGCAGGATCGCCTGTGTGCTGGAAAAAAAGCAAGACCATGAGAAAGGGTGTACAAATGTAACTGGAACAGACGAAAAAGATAAATAATATGTGAATGTATCAAATTTGTTTAAATCACGTAAAATACGTGGTTGGGCGGCTATTATGTTTTTGCAGAATGGTGCCATTTTAACTTAATCAGGAAGTATCAAGAGCAAAATTTAAGTCCAAACATTTATGTGATGTTACTGGTACAAGAATCACCTATGTAAGCTACTGTACCTGTACATATAAGTACACCAAACGATGAGATAGGATGTGATATAAGATTTATATTGAAACAGCGTTGTTCCGAAACAACCGATTCAATCTGAACGTGTATAAATCTAGTGTATTTCAATTCATTTTTCCCCAGTTAAACCAAGAGTGCTTCAAATCAAAACGGGACATTCTAACTCAAGATGCATTCTCGTAAGAACCTTTAAATGAAATCACAATCGGCCTAAAGGTACCTACCATAAGAGCCACAGCGTGCTCGTACACTTCCTCCATGTAGGCCACCCTCTGTTCATAAGCTGTGACCAACATACCAATGATAGCCCCGCTCTGTGGTGTTAGTACGCTAGCGTCCCCAGCTGGGATGCACCTTTTCCAATACTCAGACAAGCCTTCTACTTTTTCTTCATCCTCATAGGGGTCGTCCTCTATTAATAAAGACATACTACCACCACCTGTTGGTGCATCGTCCTCCACGAACTCATCATAACTACGCAGTACTTTAGAAGGGGCATTCATGGTATCCTCACCGTTGATTTCAAGGTTTCCACAAATGACATTCAGTTCTGGAAACACAGAGTTTGGAGGAGTGCATTTAGTCCTTGATGAATTAGTGTCATTTTGACCTCTTTCCACTACTCCCTTTAACAAACTTATCCCTTGTGGAAGCTGATGTTTCAGGAAGTGATCTTGAGCAACGGGTTTTGGCATTCCAGACATGTTGCTTCCATGAGCTTGGCTGAAACTTGTAGATACTGTGTTACAATGATTGGTGCCAATGGCAGTTGTTTTCGGAGCATTGCTTTGATGTTGATCATTCCCGCCCATGTTTCGTAAACTGTTCTCTGACAATGCTGCAGGTTTGGACAAATCTATTGCAGAATCAGCACCATTCCTAGCGATGTCCATTTCCATATATGATGAGCGACCAGCAGACGAAGTGAGCGTCTGGGATGGTATGGTTGAAGAAGAGGTACACTGCTGAGCCACTGCTACCCTCTGGTCCTCCATTGCACATGTAATCTGATTAAAAAGCGATTGTCTTGTTTTCGGATCCTTAAGACTCTCTATGAGAACATTGACAAGAAGGTCCTTCACAGATGATACCAAGTTGTCTGTAAGGCTCGACGAGGTCGATGAAACTACATTACAAACTGGTGTATCCAACAGCAAGCTGGATGAATTGGTCGAAGTGGTGGTGGATGACAAAACCGCATTGGAAACTAGAGGAGCGTTTGACATCAGGCCATTTGAGCAGTTGGGAGCGGTAGAGGGAACTGCATTGTATACTGGTGGGCCACTACATTGCATATTAGCTTCTTGACTACTTGAAGCTTCTGTAATGGAGCCAATAGCATCAGTCACATTGGTTATTTCCACATGTACTGAATCCTTCTGACAATCTGTATGCTGAACTAGTGGTTTCACAACTGCCATATTTGAACAAGCTAGTGGTGAAGAGGTGTGCAATGAATCAGGCTTGTCAGTCAACAGGTTCCTTAGTCTTGGGGAGCGTTCAATAGGTGGTGATCTTTCTTCACTCAAGCTTTGGGGTGCAGTAAATGAAGTTGGTGGTGCTGATGAAAAATCAATTGAGTTTTCAGGCGAAATGGTAGATGAAGTGTCATGCTCTTGCTTTGTCAATGGTGAGCCACCAGTTGAAGCAGTCTGTTTTCGTCGTTTGGGGGTCGATGGGATGCTTCTGCTAGGGCGTCCCATTTGTATGGCTACGAAATGTAAGTATTGCCAGATATTAGAATAAGCAGGACTAATAGGATTAGTTAAATCTCAAACGACTACTCTCATTCATAAACTCTGTACAATTTCTGATCATTGTGATTACAAGCAGGAATTGAGACAATTTGCCCAGAATATTTGTTAATAGAGACCAATAGTGGTACATGTATGTGGAAATTTCATTATAGTTTATGCAGTCTGTATATACTGTACGAACAATGGGATAGGTGTACTTCGAAATAAAGAAATACTTTAGATAATTTATTTAATCTTCATAGGTTTGAAATACATTCACAAAGGCATCATACTTTTCAAAAGCACCACTCGTGTCTTTCCAACTACTTCAGCTTTGTGTAAACATCAGCGGGTAAACATGGAAGATTTACAATACCTTCCCTCGACATGCCAGCATCAAGACATTTTTGCATTCGACATCCTCGGCAATTGTTTCTGGTCTCGGGGTTTATCACACAATTCTTGTCCTTAGAACAAGAATAGGTGGCACAATCTTTAAGGCTTCTACGAAAGAACTTCTGTAAGAAAAAGTTCACAATATATGCAATATATAAAACATGAGTTAGCCCAGCAAAATATCAATGCTACAAGTGTAGGACTGCCATATATTTCTTGAAAATCTTCAACACTAGCGGTTACATGGCATGGTGAGTGTAGCAGTCATTTTCTTATTCCCACCAAATATCGATTTTGGCAGTGTGAGCTTTAGTGTGTGCAAAACAAAACCCATAGAGACCACATTTTCTACACCTCCCCGTTTTCTGAAAGCCTAGATCTGCCAGTGTTTCTGCACGCACCTTGCATCCCTCGCACGTGACGACACCAAAGTGGACTCCGTTGGCCTTGTCGTGACAGACGACACACAGCGGCCGCCCGTTCTCCACAAACTCACTGTGGGGACGCTCTGCAAGAGACACGGGTAAATTCAGCTCTGTCAGTTTTCTCGTATAAAGCTACTCAGTATACAATGCTTTATATCAAGCTACCCGCCATGCACTGCTATCATATTTTAGAATCTCCCTGTTGAGTGTTCGGGATTCGGCTAAGCACAGCAAATTTGTGGGCTAAGCTCAAAGGATCTCAACCAAGACGTGATCCTATTGTGGAGGCTCAAGTTGGTCTCTTAATGAAGGATAAATGATGGCAATATAGGTGTGGTCTTAATTGGAGTATTTAGTACTCATGACAGGAAACATGAGTGTTGAACACTGCCACGCTTCCCGGGCCGTTAAGAAAGATGAAGTGTTGAAGTGACACGGCCACATGGCCGTTTATGAGCCAGTGTTACCGATAAATGCGACACAGTGAAAATCCTCATCCATTGGCACGCACCATACGTACATTTTTTTATATGGACGACATCATATCAAATGAAAAATGACACGGACACTGTTTTGGAATGTCTTACAAATGGACACAGGGAGGCATGCTTGTTTTCAAAACCCATCCAAAGCACTTCCATTTATATAGTACCACTACATTCAATACAGTGTGCTTATGTATCGCATACCATGGGTGATCGTATCTAACAAGTCCGACAGGACGAGTCAGATGTGTGAGCCGTATACAACTTCAACGTTTTCAGCATGAATGCGGTACTTCGTTTAACATACCGTAGGTTTAAACAGCTCATAGATTATTATTATTAGCATGCCATCTGATGAATAAATGCGCAAATGTATTTGATGCATGAAGCACCATCGTTCCGACATTACCAACAGCAGGTCTACATCCTTTCAAGATAAATCCGTGAAAGTGAACGCGGCTGTAAGTTGTTGAAAATTATGGGAAATGAATGACAACATGACTGATCACCCTTGGATCAATAGTTAGTACAGGGATGATAACCTCTCCAGGTTACAGTTACAGAGCATGACCACCCAATAAGGCATACGTCTATGTATAATAAACACATATCACCCACCTCTGCGTGCCATGCCCTCGGCCAGGCACTTCCTGTATCTGCACGCCTTGCACGACGAGCGGTTCTCGCGGGAGATGACGCACGCGCCCACCGCCCCCGGGGGAGTCACAGAGCATGCCAGGCGTGACGGGTCCTCGGCGGACGTGCGGATGTAGAAGGCCTAGAACACGGGGTGGGTTTGAGATTGCTGGACTTGGCTGTAAGTATTGGTTTTAGAGGATGTTTCCTTTCTCCAAGTGTATAGAGCTTTATCGCGTTGCCCCTGATGGGAATCAAACCGTGGACCATTATAATCAAACCGTGGACCACTATGGTATATATTCACCAACCACTTAAGACAGGCGTTTTTATAATTTTGTGGAGACTTGAGGGGTCATTAACTTAGGGTTTCATAAGGAGAGCAGAATATAGCACACCCACAGGGCAACAGACATGATCTGTTTTCAACATCGTTAATCAAATACAATGTATTTTGGTCCTTGAACCCACAATTTTAAACAAAATGTGTGCTTCCAGTGTCCTTGCAATGGTTATCATCTCCCTATATCATCTGTCTTGTTGGACAGGTCACTAATGTAGATTCTATAGGAATACGAATGTACGCGGACATAGGCATGGTTAACTATTTTATTTGTTTTTGCATCCCATATCTATATAACATAAAGATTAATTGTATTCATCTTTACTTAATTTTACCTATGTGAACTAAGACATAAAATCCTCACATAGTTTAATACTTCTACAGCGTACACAGAAAATGTGAAAATGTGAATCAGACAGAACATGAGTTCATTTAATTTTCATGAAATCTTACCTGTGGAGTATGGAGTATGGGCACCAAGACAACAAACTTAGTCTAAGTAAAACTATGTCCCCATATGACTTTGGAACTATAAAGACTTCCAGTTATAAACATTGTTGCAATGACCATGCAACGACCACATGCATAAAGAATTGAACTCGTCAAATTAGTGATTGACCATATATCTGCTGTTTGTTAAAACATAAACATGTACTGTGAATGGATTAAACACTACGCTAATACAGAATTACCACCATATGTTTTACACATTTTCCTTGATAGTAAAGTTCTACTGTACATGTAAATGTTGGTCATAATAATTATGATACAAGGACAAATGTCTGTTAACCTTTTCAACCTGACGTAGATGTAAACCAGTTATTTTGAAAGATGTTATAAACTTGAACTTGTGCGACCATCATGTGCCAATGGCAGTATGTAAACACGAAGGCCCAAATAGAAGTGGTAAGGAACTGTTGTTATTGGTTAAAGGTATGGAGTTTCAATGGCTTTGCTTTAGTACTCTTGTTACATAGGCAGATCCATGGGATGCGCAAGGGATTTGCATCAGTGTTGTTTAATCAAATCGTAAAATTTAATTTATATTGATATTTTTAAATAAAAGATTCAATATTGTATATATAAGTATTTGAAAATCAAAATTTGAATTAAAATTAATATTTTTTATCAAGTGCAACCTTTAATTAGCCATATTTTATCAATTGTTATTACCTATTTACTTTGACATAGCATTACTGACTAATTTTACATGTATGGTGTACACCTACTGAATAATCGCGATTGCCATACAGAAGAATATTGATAACTCTAAATTTAGTGATACACTGTACAATAAAATATATACAAAAGACGTTTCGATCAGTCACATGCTTTGCATTTTGTGATACACCAATTGAAATAGAAGATATTCCAATGATTTTCGTATGAAATAAAATCTAAAAGTTACATACAAGGAACATGGAAATTATATGATTTCTAAAAGTGATCCAATTTTAAAAGTATATAATACCCTAATTACATGTATGGAAATGGCCTAAAACCTGCTTTACGCATCAGCGAATTCTGCCTACGTAGCTCTACGTGCAATGACAAACTGGCAAATTCGTTAGAAAATTTTGAACATGTTTTAAATTTGTTGACGAATATACTGATTGGTTTACATGTAGGCTCGTTACAAAATAGTTATATTGCGTCTATGGATCGTAGAACATTCGCACATATAAGTAACACTTCGTTTGAGTCACCAACTCAGTGTAACAATATTTTTACTACGTTCAATTCCGCCTCAATACGCCCATGTAGACATCCTGCCCAAAATCGTGTTTATGCGTTGCACAGATGCGCATAAGATCGCCTATGCGTGAAGCGGCTTTAACACGCACTTATACCAGACTGAATAATTTGTTTTCATGTTTAAACGAAAATAGATATCAAACCCACAAAGTTAATTTAAATATTCCACCAAAGTGATATAGCATATTAATACGTTTTAATGATTTTTGTGCTATCAAACTTATTTTATTTATTTTTTTAATAATGCATTGAAACCAAGACACAATATCGTATTCAATTAATCTACATATCTTATTTTATCACTTATCCACAAGATGTCCCCCACATTAGAATTAGTTTGTAAATTTAACTCAATAAATAATGTTAAGCTGTGTAAAAATAGAGCACTTACCTTGCATGGTATACAAGTTAGCACACCAAAGTAGACGCCACTGCCCGGATCTCCACATATCTTGCATTCTCCAATAGTTCCATCTTCCTTTATGATATCCACCCGTCTTCTCTTGATAGGCCGCTCGTCTTTGGCAGGTTCCATCTTTTCTTTGTCCATGTCAGCTCCATCAGAACTCCCGTTGTTTTCCTCCAAACTATTACTTTTATGAGGATCATTTGCATTTTCCACTTCCATTGTACACTTTTCTCAGGTTTTGACTGTCAGTTAGTTTCTTTTTCGACTGTAAAACACAGGACACAGGCTCAAATCTCAAACGTCTAACCTCAGCAGCAAGTCCCCAATTCTAGCAAACCAGCACAAATGAAAATGGCAAAGTCGGAATCTGTATTTTTTTATAAATCTAATCTCTGCAATAGTTTCCAAAGCTGTAACTGCTTGGTCACTGGTGGGTCCCAGTTGCTATCAATGCAGAAAGTGGTGGACTATATCAGTCTGCATATAGGCATGCACCACCAGCAAACAAGTAAGGCAACCCCGTGAACGGTCTAGAAAGTACGCCCGTTACGAAACGTCTTTGGGCCACATGGTGAACTTTGCCAGTCACTTGCACTGGTCTCATGGCCGTGCACGCAGCACAGTTGGTAAAACTGGGGCTCGCACATCACGTAGACAGTCCACACGGGCACCTGCACCATAATCAGTACCACAATGTGAATACTGAATAAGAAGTACTTTATGTAGGCTTTCTTGAGTGATCCAAGGAACATCATGTGATAGCAAGATAGTCTGTGATAGCTATGCATATTTTGAATGTAAATATTTAAAAATCCCGAATAAATCTTATTTGATTTCATGCAGGTGGCCTTTTTATTTATCTATATAGATTTGTTTTTACTTTGATGGTTATTTTTTGATAAGCTGCACTCTTAATCTTTAGTGGTAATTTTGTTCTTACACAAAAATATTATTATTATGATGTACTTTTTATTTTTAAACTGTTGCAATCTTAACTTTAGGATTTATGTTGTGGTATTCTGTTTTTGTCCCATACGACTAAAGACTGGTTGTATTTTATATTGAAATGTTTTAAACTTGTTATACGTTTATATGTAAATGGTATATAGATAAAGTATGTTTTTGTTGAAATTCTATTACCAAGCTGTGTCCCCACTTTAATGAATTTCATACAAATCGAATGACTGTTCTTATATTGAGTTGTCTCAACATAGATGAATCGCTTTAAACGATTATAAAACAGGCGCCTGAACCAGAATTGGTTATCTTGTTTTTAATCAATTAATATCAAACTATTAGTAACGTCATGATAATTGATGGCATACATAACTTATTGCATTTGGAGTTTTAATAGTTGCATGGTACACACGGAAAATGGACTTCTTCGAAATAAAATATGTTTTAAGTGTGTTACAAAAGGTTGTTCATATACCATGCCATCTAAATAATTGCCTCTTCTAGTAAGGTTACTAAGAAGCGTGCAGATTGCTTTAAATGATAGCGCATTAGTACGAGAGTACATTACCCTCAGTGATTGAGAATTCAAATGTGTAAGTAGTAAAACTAAACCATAAACGTGCAGTCACCTGATACATTGAATGGCTATTTTCAATATATTTGCATGTGATGATTATTTTAGCATGAAGTTATTTTACTTTACTGAACATGCCTATATGAAGTACAATTCTAAATGATAATACATTTATTAATAACTGTATATATATTTTCCCCAAGTTTGCCTGAAACCCACTGCTTGGGATGATGGTATCATTCTGGTCTCACAACCTTGGGGTCGTGAGTTCAAGTCGCGTCAGGTCCACTTGATATAGTCAAATGGAAGATGTCTCTTCAGCTATGTCAATACAGTGGTAGGAGCTTGCTTGGCAGAACAGTGAGAGTCGAATTGATAATGCATTTGTTCCATCTATTTCTCTATTATTATCTGTTATCTTCAGATTGCCAGTCCCCCTCCCTTTCAACCTTCGTCATATTTTGCTACCCCGGCCAAGTGACGTTATTTGTGAACTATCCCTTTTAAAACTGAAAGCAAAATGTTCGTCTTGTTTTCCATGAACTTTATCAAATTCAGACTTAATTAAATTGCAAGTTTTACTTGTACTGTAGGAACATATGATTAGGCGGTTCTTACATAAACGCAAAGGCATAAAATGTGGACAGATGAATGTCCACGGGAAATTCCATTTTACAATTCTGTCTTTCAAATGGGTTACATGTATCAATCGCGGGGTTCATTAGCCCACTTAAAACTTGAAATAAACAGGAAAGACAACACCCAAGTTTTTATCAGTGACTGAAACATGTGTATGTTTTAACAGATTTCTAGATCATGCAAAAAAGTAATTGGCAAGAACATTGAGGAATAATGTTGTCCTATACGGTTTGGGCACTAGATTCGCACGTAGACCACTAATGTTTTCAGGTAGTGACTAGTGAGAACTATAAAAATTAGAGGGTCGTATGCAAATGTATTACATGTACTTGGATGGAATTCTGCCAACATAGGTTTAGAAACATGTTTTTCTTTTAGTTCCCGATATAGCCTTATAAGGTAAAAGTATGACTGTATACCGGCTTCTATGCCATATAGTAGAAACCCATAAGGAGTTATGGGTTTTTGCATGTATATCCAATGTGGCTCTCAAATGAGGTATTGTTACCATAATGTTTGCATGGGAAACTATATAAAATATCCGCCCGATCTTTATGGCACTTTTACACATATTACAACAGATCTCTAGACGTATATTGACAACATTTCGTTCAAATGGATTCAATACTGTGGGAAATAACTCACTTTTCCCCAGTTGTGTCCATTACCTGTACAGCTGTCAGAAACAATACATCGTTCATTTCAATGGGCAGTGAGATGAATAATACGTGCATTTCCTTACTATTAGGTGACTACTACACCCTGTGTTCAAGACGCTCATAGCACTAACCTCTACAACAAGGACACTCACAATTGGCGAACAAGTGAATATTAGTTGGAACATAAGATGCATTTTATTATTTTGGCTATATGCCTGATATCTGGAAGTAGAGTGCTATTCAATCGTCTAAGGCCTTTGCATCAAATGGTCTACAAAATACAAAGTTACATAACAGACAGCAAAACGCATTACGGAATTTACTCTACTTTGCCACTTAAAAAGAAACCAGTTTAAAAAAAAAGATGCACTGAATTTGGAGACATGACTTGCCGAATTTATCACCCAGAACGGGTAGAACTTTCAAGACACGTATCTATTTTCTTTTTGGTGGTAAAAAATAAGTTTTAAAGCAAAACCTACCTTATTGCAATTTCCACCAGACATCCAATACGGCCAAGATTACGAAGGGTATCTGAAAGTAGAGTGCTATTCAATCGTCTAAGGCCTTTGCATCAACTGGTCTATATATATATATATATATATAAATATATATATATATATATATATATATATATATATATATATATATATATATATATAGCAACCTTATATATATATATATATATTATATATATATATATATAAGAGGTCCTAATAGGACAGAAACAGTACTGTCTGTATATATATATATATATATATATATATATATATATATATATATATATATATATATATATATATATATATATATATATATATATATATATATATAAAAAACGGTTAACACCAACATACATAAAAAGGTATAAGGTATAAGAAAAAATACAAAGTTACATAACAGACAGCAAAACGCATTACGGAATTTACTCTACTTTGCCACTTAAAAAGAAACCAGTTAAAAAAAGATGCACTGAATTTGGAGACGTGACTTGCCGAATTTATCACCCAGAACGGGTAGAACTTTCAAGACACGTATCTACCTTCTTTTTGGTGGTAAATACGTATTAAAGCAAAACCTACCTTATGGCATTTTCCACCAAACATCCATATACGGCCAAGATTACGAAGGGTATTACGCGACAGTATATTAAAGTCCACAGATACCAGTTGGTGTATTAGTCCCTCGTTTGAGCAAACTATGCGCGTGTAATACCTGACTCAATTGTATTAATTTGTGCAGACTAGCTATTACACCTGTAAGTTTTTGCTACGCCTGCAATATACTGCTCCATTAATATGCGACATCGTTAAAGGCCTAGATAGTATGCTTGATGGCTCTATGTTGATGTATTGATCCACGCCAAAGGTTGACAAGGTGGCAGCTCTGTTATAGCAGAAATTGTTGGTAATATTGACATATCAATTGGGCCAGTATACAGGACAGCAGGTCGTTGATACTTACTACTGATCTATCAATTGATCTGCAAGATTATCAAATTATGATGAAATATACTCGACTATTACATGCTGCATTAGTGCATCAAACACTTCTTCTATAAGGATAATGGTATGTTTCAACGTTGAGAGCAATGTATCTATGCACGCTTGGTATTTTTACATGCACAGGTGAGCGTTAGTGACCGCGTCCTGCCAAAGCACACCACACATGCATAGATAGGGTGATCTCACCACTATATAACATACCATTGCCCCTTTTTCGGCAAAATTGTGATAAACACATATCTCCCACGGCTCTTGACCAATCAGAATCGATGATGAGCAGCAAATTGGTGAGAATGTCAGCGATTATGAGTTTTTTTTAATATACTTTAATGTATTGTTGCTATTATCAAAACTACGTGAGATTTATAAAAAAAACACACACATTAGTAATATTCCGAATCCCACTGTAATGTCTTATATTAGTTTGGGTGTGACGCATTGACTTACACAATCTGCCTGTCCCCAATGTGGTACGCTGGCACATAAATCTGGACACGTGATATAATGGTGAAAAGACGTGCAATTACTAGTCACAATATATTCCTGGGGCCTCGTTTCTATTAAGTTAGCTCTGCATGTATAAATGGCATAATTCTGGACACTCGTTTAATCAACCCATGTATACATAAATGATGATGCATTATATTTCTGGACCCTTTTCAAGGCATCACCCGATTGTTCAGTTACATTAAAGTATAGAATCCCCCTCCCTATACCCTAAGATACTGCAAATACAAATATTTAAATAATGCAATTATGGACCCCCACCCCCGCCCGAATCATGTTGGCCACCCTGATTTTACCGAGCGTGAATTCACGTCCATCATATTCTGTCATTCCACTATCCTTAAGAAAACTTACTTTGTGTCTTTGTGATAACTATATCCAGGGATAAATGTTGCCATATCACTAATGGTTCACTAACCGTACTATATGGTATGTGTAAGTGTGAATGATTCAGTATTCCGTGTGTATCATGCATGTAAGACTCCGTTTGTATCATCAACAGTCATAGGTTATCATGTGAAGGGTGTTGATAACAAGTAATACAGTAGAAAACCATTGCCGCTCCTAAAGCCATAGGCCTATTGCATTGTGTAAGTAATGCACGGCAGACAAAAGCATGATTTTTTGGCATATGGATTTATTTTAGCTATGGAATTGACTTTGGCTAATTCCAACATATTTGACCTCATTTGATACCCTCGTTAAATAAAAAAAGGAGGCAAAATGTTTGCAAAATTTGGTAAATATTCTTGATTGTTTGAATGTCATTATGTACACGTACAATTAAAGTCCTATATTTGAATGTTTTATAATTTACTCATTATACATATATGAAAATATAAACTGGTGTGGTTCTGGTTACATGGTTAATGTTACCCTAGTGTTCACGTTGTTTAGTCTGCTGAACAAGAAGAAGCTGAAACTTGAACTTTTCTAAATACATTGTCCCATTAGGCCCTATATGATTGAAGATCATGATGCCAAAGAGAACACACCTTTAACAGCAGGACGCATCTTTAACTTAGACACGCAGCAACGTAGACTCAATGGATTACCATACATGCTACTAACATGCCTCTATATGTTTAATATAATTTCTATAATTGTGGCAGTCAACTAGTGACACTCTCCACTTCTCACAACACAGTCCCTAAATTTAGAGGTGCCACTGTACAAGTATGTACTTAGTGAATTTTGGTCACGAGTTTTTCAAGGTAAAATGGCAGATATCCTCTTCAAATTCACATTAATGTAAGCGTTTTGTTACTCTGTTTGAACTCTGTTTAAAAAGCAACAACACAAATATAAAACGTGTATTTGCTTATTCTGCTGAACAAAAATTTATTGAAACTTGAACGTTTCCAAATACATTGTCCTAGTGCGATGCCAAAGAGTACACCATTAACAGTACACTTTTTTAATTAGACGTTCAATACAATAGATCCGTTGGTTTTCCATATTTTTTTATAGACTGGATCTTTACATAATTTTATAGTTTGTCACTAGTGTCACACTTAAATACTTGGGACACTTTCCCTTCCCCCAACAGTATCCCCAAATAAAAAGGATTCTCTGTACATTGTAAATTTTGGTCAACAGTTCTTCAGGGTCAAGTTGGAAAAATCCTTTTCAGAACACACATTTATGTAAGTGGTTTATATTTGAAGGACCAGAAAATAAGACACTAAAATGTGAAAATGTGAACACTCTCTCGTGACAATCTTTATCAAGAACCTGAATTCTCAAGGTTAGAGCTATATGATACTTAGGGGCGGTCCAGACGAACATCAGGGGGGGCTAGGTCTTTTTTTGAAATAAATAGTTTGTTTCTGCATATGTCCCCAAAAAAATAGTTTGTTTGTATATGTGTCCAGAAAAAAATAATTTGTTTGTATATGTGTCCAGACTTATAGATATAGTTTATAAGACCAACATGAAAAAAAAAGTTTGTTGTTCAATGAACACGAAAAAAAAAGTTTGTTTTTGTGGGGTCTCTGAAAAAAATAGTTTGTTAGTAGGTAAAAAACCTAGCCCCCCCCCCCCTGATTTTCGTCTGGATCGCCCCTTACGCATTATTATCTTGCAATATTAAATTTATATTAGTTCACGTTGTCCCAACCTATCCAACATATTTAGTTTTGTATGGTATGTTTTGTTTTGAAAATGTTGAATGTATTCCAATTATATGTACTCTGTCGGTCAATTATGCTATCAATATATTATGGTAGATTGTAGATAATCCTGTCCAGATTCCTTTAATGAGCATAATGTATATTTTATGAATTATTTAGAATATTTTGCACAATGTAGTACCTTATGTGGTACAGTGTAATGTTATGAAAGAAAATGAACACGAATCACTTACGAAACATGGGTGCAAGTCTCAATTGTAAAAAAAAAATGCACTGTCTCAACTTAATCACGGACTAAGTTCTTGAAAACGGACATTTTTTACTGTACGAATCATCTTGCCAAGAATAGTTTAGTCACTATGTTTGATGTTTTTGATCTAGGCACAGGATTCCAGGCAATATAAATTCCATAAAAGATGTTCATCCAATAGAAAAAAAATGCGTGTGAATGCTTTTGAATCTTTTTTATCATTGAAAAAACAAACAAACAAAAACTCATAATGTGAAACAAATCAACATTTATTTTCAACAACTATACCAATGATTTACTGTTTCTCATAGAGAAAAACACTAGTGCAGTACATATGGAGAAATAGATGCCTCCACTGAATCAGTGACATACATAAGCCAAGCAATCTCACGTCCAACAAAATAAACCATCACCATGTGGCTCGATTGATTCTTCTGATTACTGGAGGTCAATGTCAGTATATTAAAGCCCATAGTGTTCATATCATTGTCTATAAGTATATTTGCGGTGACAATATTCTGTCTTTCGATTCAATCTACGAAAACCCTACATTGGTCCTAAAATAAGCACCATGTTCACGTGATTTGAGTATACTATCCATATAGATGCGATGCACGCTTGACAAGTGTCAGTAGATAAAAATACAGTGACCAATCTAGATGCTTGTCTCGAGTCCAGGACCCATTATTTTTTCCAATAGACTTAAAAGATGTGCATCCAAGAGGACCCATAGTGTAAAATCTGCAATCATAATGGTCGCAGGTGTTGATTTTTGTAGAAAATAGTTTACACTTCACACAGTATGTCTGCAGTGTCAAAGGGTTTGAAAACAAAATAGATAGTCAAATATTGGGTAAACATATTTTAGTTGCTTTGAACCAGTAAAGCATTCCGTTCTTTCGTATGTAGCACCCATTGTACAGGCCCTAGGACCCAGTATTTCAAAATATGCGAGTTCTAGGACTCAACGACGCTGATTTCTAGATTAATCACTGAGAATGCCTCCTTTTACAGCTCCAGAGTCTCATGAACCGCAGTGGCCCCATGTCACTTTACTCATGTTGGGCCGGCTACTGGTCAACCTCGCAGGTGACCATGTGCGGCCCCCAGCACGCCACGTCCCCCCAGTAGTACGCCTCGTTGGAGTAGACAGCGGCGCAGGCGAAGCGGTCGTCAGAGTGTGTGGTAGCTAGAACAGGGTGCATTATGTTGTATTTTTATTTTATCTTAATTGGTTTGTTTTTACTGATTTGAAGTACAATATGTGTCCTATTAGCAGATCATGTTTAGAGTCATCTTTATCAATACTGAACAAAGTATACCATACTTTTAAAATTAATGCAAACTTAACTAAATCCAGCGAATCAAAAACAACGTACGAGCTAGATTACTGACAAGTGATGCTGTGGCAATTTGCAAACATTTTTATGAATTGCATATCAAATGCATAAGACTGTGTCGGTTTATTTCAATAGTGTGAAATGATAATGTATGTACCAGAACACTGATCCAGTCAAAAACTGATCTCTTTGCCTTTGTATGGTTAGATACGTTGTCTTATATTCTATGATTAAGAATGCCGTCTTTACAGGAGGCCTGTGTTTTCAATTTGGCATACAAAGTTAGAAACAAAGAGAAGTTAAATTTTTCATCACTTTACTTTGATTTCGAATATGAAAATCATCATATATAAACAATGTGACCAGACAATAAACATGTGCAAATCAATGAAATATATACGGCCAAAAGAATGAGAAAGTTCAACAAAGGATGAACTAAAAGTACTTGGAAGATCTGGGAGGTTCTGTTTGAAAAGTGACTGTTCAATATCTCTACCCCGTTGTACTGTTTGCTTACTCCGCTGTACAAGCAACAGATGAAACTTGAACTTTTCCAAATACATTGTCCTAAGAGGCCCTATGAGATGCTATGTTTGAAATGTTTGAGTTAAACCAGACTACCTCGGCTGAACCAAGAAAAGCTGAACCTTGAATTTGTCAAATGCAAGCAGAGGTTATCTAAGGTCATGTGACTTATTAAACAGTAAACCCTTAAAGGGGAGACAGCTCTTTAAGTTGCATACTTTATACCATAGACCGGTTGATTCTCCACAAGTTACTGAAATCTTTCGAAGTCACTATATTATAATTTATGTGCCATCCCACTGAATGGGAAACTATCCAAGTCTCCCACCAGTGTTCCTAAATAAAGAGGCTTTTCTGTACATTCAAATTCGGACAAAAGTTCTTCAAGGCCAAACCACAAATAATCTTTTCAAACTCACATTTATATCAGTTGTTTGCGTTTAGAAAATGGCACACTAGAAAGTGAAAATCGTGAACACTGTGTCTTGTGACATAAAGTATGTCTTTTCAAATAATCTATACCCTTGGTTTTCAAGGTTCGAACGCTATGACAGTCTGTAAGATACGTTAAATATAATAGTTTTTTTTTCTGAAAAGATTTATAAGAATATGCACCCCAGTACCAGTGATTATATTTTAAACGTAAACCTGGCGAGAATTGATAGGATTAATTTGGATTAACGAGGACGTTTATGACATAGACTATAGGGAGCTGTACAAATATAAAGTTTAATAATGGTTCATATATATTTGCCCACTTAAGCATTTTTTTTATTATTTTAAAATTTTAAACAAGGTGACATGCTGGGGCTAATTATGACAAGTACTATAGTGAAATACTGGGGCTAATTATGATATAAACTATAGTGACATACTGGGGATCCAGTGTGAGTACATGAGGCGGCGTCCGGAGTCTGCCCACTTCCACAGGTTCCGACCTTCCTCCTTCTCAAGGTTGATCCAGAATCTGGAGATGCTTGAAATACCTGAAATAGTTTAAAATGATTTGTAATTATTAGTTTGCATTTTGTTGGACTTGGGTATCAGTGCTTACAGTCGTAGAGTGTATAATATCATAATAAATGTATAATCCTTGTGCTTCTTGTGCTTTCTCCTTGTTGTATGTTAAAGCATGCTACCGATTTATAATACAGTGGTTCTTCTCTATTCAGACCACGGATGGCGCCTACAAACCTTAAACGGTCTGTAAAGAGAAATGGTCTCTTTACGAAGGTTGTCAAAGTTGTATGTCTACTATGCAAGCTTGGGACCATTATATTAGGTGTTATTTACATACACTAGGTCGTGTCTGTAAAGAGGTGGTCCTGCCTAGAGTCTCCACAAACATGTAGTCATAATGGTTCACGGATCTTTGCCCAACTAAGCTTCTTTTTCATGATTGGGTATTTCACAATGTCGGACCTCTAGTGAAGCAGCACAATAATCATGAAATCATGAAAGGAAAGGAAAATGAAAGTGTAAAGTGCTTCTAAAAACAAAATGAAAAGTTGAAACCATAAGATGTGCACTTCTTCACTATAGGCCCTTCCATGTGGCACCTCTCTTTTGGCCCAGCCCCTTCTTACCCACTTTCTATTTTTCTTTTGTCTTTCCGTTTGATTCCTTATTTTTTTCTTTTATTTCATTGTTCAGATACACATGCCACCTCCTAGGGCGGGTGGAGGGGGTGTAGGGGTTTTCTACTGCTGACCCCCACCCCGCCCCTCTTCAATACCAACCACAAACCCCACTAGACTGAGTTGAAACAGTATAAAAGTATCATTAAATATGCAACCAAGGGGTAGGGGTGAAATTGAATTACTGGTGTTTGATCTACATCTATAGAAACTTATAGTTGAGTTCTTCGACACTCGAACTATGGGACAATATTTTGTATTCTATGCTCCAAATACCAATATGATTAGGGTTACAGAACCGTGAAGAACCACGTGGTATTTTAAGCTTCAGCTAATTTTGAAAGCATCATCTTATGACTTGGGGCTAAATCTAAGGTCACCCACTGACAGCCAGTATCAAATAGTGATGCCGAATCATTTGTGGTGTTGTGGCCATATCTTAAAAGGTAGGATCATTTTCTCGTCCACGTATTTTTGAATAAGCGTTTACACATTAATGGATGAACATTCGTGAAAGACAACTGGATCATACATCACCCTGTGAAGAAATCTAAAGATGTTCCACATTTCCCATTGCGATCAGTGAAAGTTTGTCATTGTCGTGTAGCATAAAGATAAAATCTGCATGAATCTTGGCCAACTTCCAAAAACACGTGAGATGCTTTCACATGCACAGAGGCCAACTTCGATGTTCTAGAACTTGACTGTGTGCACTGAATGTGTGTTTTATAATCGTGTATTCAGGTGAAAGAAAATATGATAGTAGGGGAAACTGTTTGCCCCCACTCCCCCAAAAAATGAATGAAAACAAAATGCGTTTAAGAACAAATGTTTTAACTGCTTAAATGTGTGTAAAGTAGTATCACTTGATTATATCATGGAACTTTGTTTAGATAATCATATATCTGAAACGAGACAGAATTTTAGATAATGATATAGAGATTGTTTCAATATACACGTGTATCTAATCGGAAGTTTCACTGTATTTTTACTTTTAAAAGCATGTCTCATTTCCTACCTGATTCCTACTGTGACAACTAATCTGCGAGAAACGCAGTTTATAAACTCATCGTGCATTTCATTGGTACTATATTTCTACATTGGGTTTTGCCACCAATATGTTTATGTACTTATTATGTATGCTTACGAACTCTGTCGCTTTGATTTGAGACGTGGACGTGTAAAGAAGTCGCAGGCTGAAGTCATAGTAGTATGATTAGAGCTCTCTAAATCTACATTTTGTTTGGGACCCCAACAAACAGAATCCTAAATCTACCTCGCTCGTGGTACCAGATGTTCTTGAGGAACTCGTGCTCTTTGGGCCCATCTATGACCACGATGTGGGACTTTGGGTGCAGACTCTTGCACGTGTCCGTCGCTTCTGTGAAGTTCTGCAGGACGGCGCTGAAAGAGCAAATGAAAACGCATAGTCCATTGGCAGGTGCAGGGTTTTGGAAAACGGGGGCGATGGGGGATGCATCCACAGGGTATTACGGGGTATGAAAATGAGACGGCTTGCGGAAGTGTCACAAAAACATGAAAAATGATTTTTCTTTGAGAAACTTTATCTGCCGATGTAAAAATTCCAATTAAGGCCAACTCTCTACAGAGAGTACCTCTATAATTAGAACATGGTCTAAACTTTCATAGATAAAATACTGTGAGCAGCACTTCATTGAGACCAATCCCACAGGTGGTATTATTACGGAGATTGTACTGTAATTAAAAGAGGCAAAGCAGAGTAACGTATACACCAGGAATTCTTACTAAGGCCACACAGGTTACAGACCAAAAGAAGTGCTCTCAATAGCGTGGTGTGGAGGTATTCGCAAAGACTTAGATACATGAAAATGGTCCTATCATAGAGGCAGTACGTCTCTTTATAAAGGTGGTCTTGGTTGGAGGTTCTACTGGGTAGCATCTCTGATTAAGGATGGATAGTAGCAAAAAATGAACGGGTGTATTTATTGGACATGTCTATTTAATCTGTGTTATCGATGGGGTGGTTAAATTGGCACGATTGCGTCCATAACCTCACTCTACAAGGGTATGGAACATATCCTTCTTAGGCAGATCCAGGTTTTTGGAAAAAAAGGGGGGGCACTTAAGGAAAAGAGGTGGCACACTTACGCGATTTCATGAAAAACCCTATGACAATAAAGTATTTTTGTGGGAAAAGGGGGTGGGGGTGGGGGGGCTGCGCCTCCCTGGATCTGCCTATGTCCTTTGTACTTATACCCATGCCCTGCAGCTTGAATGAGCCTTATCTGTATTCATCGTCGGTCTATGAACCTCGCGTACATAGTACACATGTCCAGTGTTAAACTATACATCCTTGTGAATTGAAAAATATGCCTGAAGATTTTCAAACCATTCTCGTACATCCTTCAGCAAGCATACCCGCAATAGACATACATATAGCTGGACAGGTTTTACAACCCTAAGCTTACATTTTACTACATTAAGATGTGTGAGTGAGAGAGGTTTGCAAATGTATCCATAAGCACTGGGAAACACACATATCGAGATATATGAGTATGGCACTCTACGAGAGCCTTATATTTTATAAAGTAATGGTTCTTCCGTATTTATCTTGAAAAAGTGGTTCTTCTGTACTATAGTACCATTTGCTTCCGAAGTCAGTTTGAAGAACCAAGATTCATGAAAATATATAAAAATATATAAAAATTAGATTTTCATCATATTATAAGATTTATCATTAAAATGAATTGTCAAATACAATAATACAATATATTAAAATGTTATTTTAAAAAAAAGACCTCGTAGAGAGTATGAGTATGGTGTGTTTTCATCATGGTTTGTTAACACTGATAATATGTAAGGTTTGTTCATTTGCTCGGTCTGTTTTCTCTAAGGCAATCACGTCCCAGCCAATATAGTGTCTTCTATTTGACCAAATGTCATGAATGTGGACCAGAATGAATGAAATAGTTGTTGGTATGAACCACAATGCAGTCAGTCTATGATGTCAAAAGGTGATCAAGCAAGACCTCGCTGCACGAACGTAGCCGGTTGCGTTATGAACCAGTGAAAATAATAATTGCATTTCTTCAGATTTCATGGATTCTTAGCATTTGAGGCGTGAATTTTGTGCGTGCATTAGGTGCAATTTGGTGTTTGTTCTAAATAATGAAATAGGGAGGTAGTCTCTTTATGTAACTAGGCCGGCGTGGTCTTATTTCAGAAAGGTGCTTTCAGTGGAGTGGTGATATTATTTGAAGTTGCTAGTGTACTACCATTCGGCTTAGCAAATAAAATACTGTCTCATGTATTTCAAAAAATATAAGTTAAACTTGTGGATATGAATTATTTCCCCCCTTTTGTTACTGTAATATATCATTGTCGCTCTATAAGAATCTCAATTGCACCGTAGACATATTCAGAGTAACAGTAACCGTTACAATACTACATTGAACTTTCAAACAGATAAACATTATGAGAATCAAATATGTCGAATTTACCAGTGTATGTTTGTTGGCCTATTGTTCTAATCTATGTACACAGAGATTCCATGGTTCCATAAACAATTTTACAATAGCTAACCTTGGCTGTAGGTGGTAGCACGACGATGTCTCCTCTGCGTAGCGGAATCCCTCCACCCCGGGGCAGGGAGGCAGCTGGGCCAGCCTGGTGGGTGCAGGGGGCGCCCCGCCACCCCCGCCGGTACCACCACCTGTGGGGGAAACAGGCCGTGTAGAGCCTGTGGAAGACGGTGAGACGCACGGGGAGATCCTGGTTTTGGGCAAGGACGGGAGGGGGCAGTGAGCACAAAGGTTTTTTATTGGTTTTGTATGCACGAAAGATAGCGGAGATGCAAATAACGTATGAAACTGAGTATTTTGGAGGGCAAAAGGGTGTGACATGCGCCCCTTGTGCCCTAACAATTGTTCTTCCTTTAAGACAGACGGTGCTATGTACATGTACATACACTATGGAATAATCGTGTGCTTCTATGGACGATGGGATAGAGAGTTACACTCATGACAGGGAGATCGCAGGTTCGTTTCTTTTTACGGTGGGGGTTTGGCAAACTCATCACTAGGTTGTTGATGGAAATGTTAATTATGTTTATAAATGAGAAAAAAAACACATGCATATTTTACAATTAATGTCTCTATACTGATGGATAGTGAAAATTCAATAATGTTGTTCTCATACTGTTCTATATTTAAACGCCATCAAAGTAAAACAAAAACAAAACAACAACACCGAAATTAATGTCAGTTTGATAAATCAGTGCGCAAAAGAAGACATCAGAACAAACATCCCGCCATCATGTGAAGAATGCTGCTGCTGTTTTTGCTAATTGTTTCTCACCTTGTTGTTCCAGAGTGTGCACTTTAGCGCTGAGTTTTTGCACTTCCTCTCTGGTGCTGGCCAAATCCTCCTTGGCATCCGCCAACTCTTTTTCTACTGCGAACAGCCTCCTCTTCACCTCGGCAAACGTAACTTTCTTGGGCTTTCCCTTCCCATTTTGTTTCTTTTTCTGGAATGTCAATTTAACTATTCTATATTGCATCCTCATCTATTGCGGATTTGTATTCATTTCACACCGTTTGCAAACAATGGTCAACGATGCGTCTTTGGGAGTGGGTGTGCGCGGGGTGGGGATGGGCGGGGTGTGGGTGGGGGGGGTTGTGGGGGCAACAAGAAGTTGGATCTAGGGGTCAAATTGGACAAAGATGGGGTGTGAGAAAAAATGGATAATCAGACGGATGTGAGATTGCAATATAGTGGGATGTGGGAAAATGGCTTATGATTTGTGCAATGTGGGAAAAGTCACCGTCTGAAGATTGTGGGATAAGAGAAATATTGCCAAAATATTTAGAGATCTGGGAAAATGAGGCAACACGGTTGGATGTGGGATGTCTCTAGCCCCTATAGCTTTACCCATATGTGTCTAGTGTGAAATAGATAACCGTAGACCACCGATGCCGTTGCTAGCAGGGTAGTTGATATTTGCTATTGCAGCCTAGAATAAAATGTAAAAGAAGCTCACATTTCCCAATACGGATGCCAGATTAACACAGACGCAGTAAAATGCAGTAAAATGAATCAGACACCATTCGGTGTAAACTTTAGCTTAATTTAATCTGTTTTTAGTCTGTAATACTAGAATCACGGGCTACTTTAGCTAACAAAGAGTTAGCTTTACACGTGTATGTATATATCAAGGTTGGCATGCACAGAGGAACCTCACTGTTAGCCTCTTAATTAACATTTCAACTTTGAATCAACTTGTTTTAATAGTATAAGACAGTAGACCATAGGAGGATCCAGGTTTCAGAAAAAAAGGGGGGGGGGGCGCACTTAAGTAATATCATGGGTTTTTGTACACATGAACGGTAGCGAACACGTTAAAATACTAAGAAAATAAGGTATTTGGTTTAAAACATATGGTGGGTTGGGGGCGCGCCCTAGCTGGATCTGACGATAGCTTTAGGATGTAGTAATCATCAACAAAAATGAAACATCTCAACACATTGAAAACAGCAATAAAATGAATGCTTTATTAAATCAAAAGAGGCTTCTCTCTGCTATGTGTTTCTCAACCTAAATTTATATTTGTGTGCTATTAGTTAACATTTAATAATGGAAGACAATACTACACATCGGTTATTGTTGATATATTGTTCACAAATTGGCATTTTCAAGATGAAAACAAATACCTTATGGAAAAAAATCAGCATCATTAACAACATGTAAAAGATGAAGTACTCATTATTATGACCGACAGGGGGGAAGATAATAACATTGAAATGTACAGTGAAACCTCTCTGTTAAGTCGAAACAAGAAGTGGTCTTATAAAATAGGTGGTCCCTTTACAGAGGTCCGTGGGAGTAACATTTTAGAAATTTCGGACTCCAAGAAATGGTGTTTTTATAAAGGTGGTATATTTGTAGAGATGCTCTTAGTTTGGGGTTCTACCTTAAATGGGATTTTAATTGATAACAACTAACATGGTCTGGTAATACTGTAAGTAGATTATGTGAACACATTTATGCTATTGTAACGAAACCAGTTCTCGAGTAGGTCTCCAGTGCGCGAGGTTGCAGCAACCTCGCAGAGTACACAGTAGCTCATATAAGTTGCACTGGACTATGTATTATTATCCCCACACACCTTGTTGTTGTTCCCTCTTAAGCCCACTGTAGGATTAGGAGCTCAGTACACTATAGTACTGAGATTCAGCCATTAGGGCTCAGTTTCCTTGTAGACGCTAGTCGGATAGCAAGTAGGGCTGGTAACCTATTCTCGATGAGGATAGGCCCTCTTTACTTATTCTGACGGGGCTAGCCGGTGGCGAACCCTCTCCTCACAGCGCCCGGGACCGCATGCCTTCGTAAAGGGGACGGCCTGATCGATGCGTGTCAGCACCGGTGCGAAGTCCCCTCCTCGTAGGGGCCCATCGTGAAACCCGGTTTGTTAGGCACCAGGCACTCGCCAAGTACGCTGGACGGTGGCCTGTACGTGGGGTACCAGTTAACACAACGAGGAGTAGTAAGGGAACCAACATCGTCCAGGAGTCCGTCGTTCATCGCGCGTCTCGGGCTTCGGCTCGTGGCGCCGCGAATCAGCACATCTCCCGGCCCAGCCTCAGCTGGGGATCGCGATCGACTCCACTATGTTTACATCTATATGTTTCAAAAGCTAGACTATATTGTAGGTCTAGATAAACTTGCGTCCACAAGAAGTGCAGATTAACTTTTTGTGCGAGACCCAAAAAAAGCTCTATGGACATTTTGGCCATTCTAGAAGTTACTTAGATGCTCTTAAGTTTGTGAGAAAAGGCCGATGGTATATCTGCTGTAGGCCTTTTTCAAGAAGTTGATAACTGGTTTAACAAAAAACAAAAAAAAAAAAAAAAAACAAACCCACTTCCGGTGAAAATAAAATGAAACCATGATTACCATATGAATGCTTAAAAAAATCAGTATAATATGTCTGAGTGCTTTCGAGCGAGACCCATAACATCCAGTTGTTGCGACCCCCCCCCATTTCCCCCCAAAAAACTATGGATCTGCCCGTGATTGTTATCCAAGAGGTTAGAGCATTTTTGCGTGTGTTCTTTGTTGTTGTTTTTGTTATACCCATTATATCACTGGCAACCCAATCTATCTGAGAGCAATATCAAATCACAGATGAGTAATAAGCACAAGAATGATTTTTTGCTGAACTTAATACTTACATCAGCATCACAGTTCACTACAACTGCGCATAATCCAAGAAGCAATATAATCCGTAATGCAGTACACAAAAAGGCAGCCATTTCACCAGTACTTCGCTTATAAATGTAGTATCACTGGAGTCTGTGAGCTAATAAAAGTATAGGTGTGTACACTGATTGCAAACTATCAAACTGTGCAGTACGGCTGATTGGATAAAATTCTCTGTCCACGTGGAAATAGCTTTTGACAGCAGGAATTTCGCTTGTGTTCATCGAGAAAAAAAACCATGCCAGTTTTTGTTTTGTTTTTAAGTTGCTCAATTATGGTGGGAAATTTATTATTTGCGGAAACTGGGCCATTGACACGTAAATATTTCACATTGTAAATATGTGTGCAGAAAAGTTTATCAGTTAATTCATGTTTTAGGTTTGTGTCTAAAAAAATAGAAAGCAGCGAGATATTCTTAGTACAGGTTTGTTTTTGTTTTACAAAACAAACACAAAACGAACAGTGTTCCAGAAACTTAGACATATGCTATTGTACTTAAATTAGTTTCGGCATTTAGTGATTCACATTTACTGCACATGTACTTGTATCAAAGATATTCATAATGAAAATCATTTTTTCATCCATCAACAAATGACAATGAATCATCCACATCACATAACAACACAACAGCGGTAACATATTTTAATTTCTACTCCCACTGTGCCAAGCATAAAAATACATATACCGTTATTCATACATTTAATATAGTGCATCAAGTTATATAGCGTATGCTCCCCAGGGAATTTAGATAAACACTATAGTGCCACAAGGATGCCAATAACTTGGCGTGATTGCAAAGGTTGATTACGCACATTTACATTTTACATTTACACGTTTAACTTTTAAGCAAACAAAACAATGAATGAAGAGTGATGTAACCTGGCAACGTTCGTGACTGCTGCTATTGTAGCCTGTCAATCATGTCAGCATT
>CM032666.1:16606298-16691005 GCA_019095985.1 Streblospio benedicti | reverse complement strand
TGGCCATTAAGACTAAAGAAATACACGTACATTGACGTGACTGAAGCAAATTTGTTCTGCTGATTCGGTTGGCTCAGATCTTCAAAATCTAATGATGACACTGCCCCCCTCCCTTTCCCCTACATAGATAAATGTTCCACCACTTGTCAAATGCGACCCAATGTACAGTACATCACCGCTTAAACCAGCCATATAATTCCATAGACAAATACATAGGGACGTTCTATTTGGTATGTTTGCTATCAACCCTGTGTGAAAATGTCATGAGATACCAGGTGTGCGCCCCACGGTGTGCGTTCTCTCCCCTCCTTCACTTTATCTGGAAATCCGGATCTGCCGTTGACTGTGACCTTGTTTGACCCCACCAGGTCAGGTGTCGGTGGCCGAGAGGAGGGACGGTGAGTTCTCGGACATCTGGAACCGCGGCTTTGCCAAGATCCTACTCAACGGGCAGTACCGGGAGCTGTGTGACAAGTGGGGTCCCGAGAACCGTGAGTGCCCTTGTACACCAGATGTCAAGCAAATTGACCTCTGAAATATTTTGCCTGATGGTGGATTAACTTAATTTATCACTTTATGTGACCTGTTTAAATACTGAAACCTGGTTGGTTGAACCTGTCACACCCAGCAACCTGATTGGTTTAACGCGCCACACCCATCTGTTTCTCAGCTGGGATTGATCACTTGACCTCATTTATATTCATCACAGTCATGTGATGAATATAGATTAACAGCCAGTGGTTGTTCAGAATTTTTAATGAGAATAGTTATGTGTCAGAGGTATCTGCGGGAATCTGATACTCAAAGTGTTGTACACAAACACAGTAGATCATAATAAGACCATTTGTGGACCATCGACTTAAAGCGGTCTCAAACGAGAGGTGCTCATTATTTGGAGGGTCCTATTGGAATCAATTTTCTACATTCTCTTTCATATCTGTCTACCACTATAAGTGGTAGAAATAGGCTTTGGTAGAAAGAAGTAAGAGAATTTAGAACATTAATTTGACAAGCACTGGGAAAGACCTATATTGAACCCAAAGGGATGATGTTGACGTAATGGGACCGAAAAAAGTGTTTTTATTGCACACATGTGGTCTCATTATATGCAGGTGTTCTTAATTGGAGGTTCTTCTCTAATCTCCTGTTATATTGAAATGATTTTGATATTTTGGATTTGGGAATATATCATAATGTAAGCATGCCGTTAGACTTATTACTCCAAGTCAGGTTAGGACTACATCACAATAGTCTGTAGTGGGAGTCGATTTGGTGCCATATGGTCGTGGGTTCGACTCACATTAGAGACTATGTGATATATTCCTAACTTGACTTGGAGTAATAAATATAATGACCTGCTTACATATGATGACACGTTGCACCATTATTGTCATCCTCTTAAAAAAAGCAATTGGCAAACGGTACTGCTATCAATATATAACGGAACGTGTATTTTCCTATGCACACTAAAATGGCTGACATATACACTATACCAGACGCATTTGTAATGTGTCAAATGATTATTATAATAAATATCTACAATATACTGGTAGAAAAGCTGTTCTTTATCACCAATCTGCAATTTGATGTTCACACATAATGTCCACCAGAGTCACAATGCAATCGTCGTATGGGTCCATTGTGTTGCAGGCCTAGACGCAGAGGAGGGTCACGTCAGATGCGTTACCAGCTACAATATCAGCGACTTCCGGGTGAACACGCCCTGGCTGTAGGTGAATCAGCAGCCTTGCAGGACAGTCACTCCAGGACAGTCACACATAATGCACACCTCTGTAGTTAAGCAATAAAGTTGACAAAACGCAGTTTATTGTTTATTGTCTTTTTGTATTTGATGAAGCAGAATTAAAAACATGTGCTTAATTATGTGGCCCGCTCTCAGTGAAGACTACAAATCCTGACTTGCTGTTATTGGGGTTTTATTATAAACATTATTCGGGTTCATAATGTGGGATAAACATGGCATAGCTTTATGTTCGAATGCGAGATGAGGAAATCCGTCAAGCTGCAGAGTTCTTGCAGCACTCGTTCGCTACATGCTCACTCTAACTTACAGAGTTTCTACAGTATATTTCATGTACACTTTAGCCCAATTCTACCATTGCACAATCCAGCACTCTGGATGGAAAGTTCCCCAATAGCCCCAAGACACCATTACGACGAGACTTCCTGGAGGGCACGTGCGCAGTCCTTGAATCTAATACTACAGCAAAAGTCACATGATCACCCAATTAGCGAAATGCAGTGTCGCCGCCTTGTGGAAGACTTGCAAGATAATATGATTACAGTAAAACCGCTTTATAAGTTACACGTTTGTTGAATTTATTAATAATGCATTGAAAATGAGAAGTAATTGTTCATGTATTTCTTTTTTCTTCAATGTGTAGCCAATAAGTTTCCGCTTTTAACTTATTTCATTCCGTCGCTTCATTAGCTGATGCACAGCCTGGTCTTCCCTTTATTTCTATCTATGCATCTATGTATGTCTCCAGACAACCTAGAATGTTTACAATGATTCGTTTTTGGTCAAACTTTACACATACATGATGTATGACGCAACACCGAAAGCATTTGATTTTGGGCACTTTGCCAATTAAATTTTGCTTTCCACAGTGCCATTGTTGGTCCATTTTTAACAGCTTCTTGAATAGCTCTGCTTTTGCTTGTGGGAAAACATTGAAAACATTGAAACTTGATACAATGCTTACATGTCTGCTGAACATCAACTGTGACCAGTTTTGGCACTTTTTCATCTAATATTTTCCTTTCAGAACGCTATTTTGATTATCTTTTATTTTATGTTTCCACACTATTTTGAATATTCAAAGAATGAACACTTCTCTCATCTTGGGTTTCTTCATTCATGATTTATACAATAATTTAAAGATGCCATTAGAAACCATTGGAACTCACATTTTGGCGAGGTTTTCGCTCTTATCGCAAGAGCTTCTTCAGGCCGAATCACAGACCTTAGTTTGACACGTGATTGCCATGACAGCAGAACTCCGAAGAACAAGTCTCCGGATGACTCCATATGGGGTATTATTTATGAGGTACAGTGCCCCCAGTGCAGGTACACCTATATTGGTGAGACCGGACGGACATTAATTACTCGTATCAAAGAGCACCTGAACCACAAGAGAGTGGCCACCGCCGTAGGAGATCACATGCGAGACACGGGTCACACCATTAGCCCCAGAGACTTCAAGATTGTGGCACGTGAATATCTAGAGATACGTAGAAAAATCAGGGAGGCTGTGGAGATCCGCGTAAGGCGCCCTAAAATGAATCTCGACACCGGCTATGACCTGCCACCCCCACCCCCGCCCCCCGTTTTCCTGCCACTGCTGTCATGTGATCACCATGGCGGTCACGTGACAAACTAAGGTCTGTCATAATTCGGCCTGAAGAAGCCCTTGCTATAAAAGCGAAAGCCAAGAACATAGATATAAGGTAACTCAAGCAATAAATGATACCCTTTTCTTCTTTAATGCTTTGATTGCAAATTAAACATCTATACAGCCCATGGGTCAACGTTGTTTTAGCTCTATCAGCACTTTTGATCTAGTTTAATGTATTACAGGCACCAAAAGGCACTGACAGATCCGGGGTGGGGGTGGGGGGTAGTGCCCGTACCACTTTTCAAATAAAAGTAAAAAAATGTCATGTGCATATTTTTGCATTCTTTGTGAGCTTTCTCACGTAAGACCCTCTTAAACCCACACCGCAACACAAATTTCCTTGAAAAATTATACACGCCACAACCTGGAAAACAGTGCCCTAATAACTAAGCAAGATATATCTGCTATATATCTATTGTATTCTACATGAAATTGTGCCTTTTTATGAAGGGTATCACTTTTCAGAATTGGTTGATAGAAATATCATGCACCCATGGAGTGAAGAAATATGTTGAACATTGGTCTAATGGGACCATGGCATGTATTCCCTGAACAGTATGTATGCAAGGAGAAAACCAGAACTATGGTGTACACATTACGGAAGAGCAAATTCATTATGCCAATGCTGACGCACATACATGTATGATCAGCTGTGTTGTATTACCACGAAATGCATTCATTACACACTCATTATTACCTAGGATTGTGTTAGGCGAACCGATCCAGTTTTTTATGAGCTAAATTTACAATTTGATCAACAACAGCTCTTATTGTAATAAACAATTAAGTGTCCTCTCTCTATGTTGTTATTGACATAAACTAAACTAAATTACAAAATTGATAGACGTAAGTATAGTAATTTTGTAATTTTGTTAATTTGTTTTTTTTTCTAACAGCAGAGTAAGAGGATAATCAATTATTTATCATGATCCAGGTTCATTTGAATTTCAATAAGTAAAGTTAACCTTCCCTTTCATTGTATATTCATGAAGAATGATAGGTGTAATTGTATATTTTGGCCGGTTGCAACTACATACCCTTCAGTTATACTAATATATTAGTGACTTTCATGGGACTCAATCATTTTTTATTGCATTGAGTTAGAAAATTTGAGTGCATAGATGCAAAGCAGATAAAAAACGACTTGTTATTGTTGCAGGAAAGAGAAATCCATTATTACTTCAGCATACGTATACCTAATGTAAGTATATATAATATATATTATATAGCAAGAACAGTGACCACGTTAGTTGTAAAAAATAAATAAATGAGATGGATAGATCATCCCTTTTTCACTATGTGTTACGATATATATTAATGTAACTCCTTGATTGTTAAAATCATTTATGACCAAGTTAATAAGCTACATCAACGTTAAAAAACAACAACATTGGGAAGATGCCGCAATGCACGTAAACTGTATCTTGCATTAATATATCTTATGTAAATTTGAGTACACACAAAACTAACACTCCCGAAATATTCACCACATATCTATTACACACATGACATACCAAATGAAGTCAAACATAAAATAAAAAAATCGCCTTACAAAGGTGTGGAAGATTTGTAGTGACAGTTATGTTGATGATGGTTCTCGGTATTGCAATCCAGTAGAACATCATTATTAAGACGACTTGATGGTCTTGTTAGAGAGTGGTCTATTTACGGGGGTTCACCGTGGCCTATTTAGCATTGTCTTGTTCTTTCCTTTTTTGGCACGGGGGTGGGGGACAGAAGAATGTGGCTTCAAGAGACAAATTGAGGTGGTAGTGACATTTAACTGTGAATAATCAAAATAGACCAACCATGCGAATATTGAGAGCGATTTAAATAGGTTAACTGCCGACGCACTCTTATCTACGGTTGTTATAATTGTTCAGCTTGATATTAGCTATTTACACAATTCATATAACATCATTGTATCCACTGGCTTGATTACAGGAAGAGTACAGTGGCAGATCCGGCGCAGGGGGCATTTCATGTATATGGTATGAGCAAAAACTCGTGGGCGTTTCAAAAAAAAACATGAACATGAAATTTTCTAGGTGAAAAGTGGGGTGGGTGGGTTAGGGGTAGCTCCCGCTGGATATAAATGCAAGGGGGAGGGTCTGGGGGTCCGAAAAGCCTGGACACATAGTGTGTCAATATTAATGTGGTATTAAAGTAGCTATTGTCAAAATGAACTTAAAAATAATGAACTAAAAAGGCTTGGGTGGAATATGGGATAATCGTAACAAACTCGAGATAACCAATATTCGTTTCCAACTTACATGTGTTCATAATGCAGATTGAAGGGAAATGACTCTAACCTCGAGATAACGGGGAATTCCAGCAAAACAATATTGCGCTACGTAGATTCTACTGAATTTCAAACTTTTCAAGTTGTATTTGGTATATGTGTGTAATCTAACAAAATGCATGACCTCGTAACAACATATTTGCGTGGTATATACATGTAGGTTCTACTGTATTGTGAACACTTTTAAATACGCATTTAGACGTAAGTATTTATGGTAGATTCTACTTCAAATACACGACCTGGTTAAAACGGCTCTGCACGTAGTCTTGTTGGTTTGTGTGCAGTGATGAGGTCCAACAGGAAGACCAGGAAGCAGCGTAACACCGGGTCTGACTGTTGAACCTCAACACGGGACACTGGCCTCAGGACACTATGTCCCTCATTGACAGTAGCATCAGCCATTTATTGCCACCGTGCATGTACTATTGAATGGTTTCGAAAACCAATAACCTGTAATCTGTATATCTTCAGCCAAAGATTTTTCTGAACAATCACGTTTCCAATATTTTCATGAATAAATTCCAACCTTTTTATTTTTATTTAGAAATCGTATGGGTGACGGAGTTGGATCTCCATCTGAAGGATCGATAAGAGGAAACTTTATTATCTTATATTCGTGGTACAGTGAAAATATATTTTTATTTTATTGAGATTGTACTATAGCTTTCATATGAATAATTGTATATATTTTTTCTATAGCTTTCGTCGCGTGAATTTATATTACATCTGACCTCATCATTCTATGTAGATCATTCTATGTCACAATCAAGAAGAGTTAGTTTAGTTTATCAACGTGTCTATGGTGTGGTATAGTGTATCAATGTTGGTTTCGTACATCCGTTTCCTTTTTAAATGATTTTGAATGTTTTATACAAATTGATAGCATTGTATCATCGTATATATGAAGGCCACCAATGAATACACTACAATACGTGCACATGGAGGCATTACACATGGCACTGACAAGCAGTTTAGTGCATTGAAGTCATTCCAGCACGGGTTGAGGAATGTTGTAAATGAAAATCCAAATGCAGCTTTCGCCAAAGTAAACTATTGCAAATCATGTGTATTGCACGCCGTGTGGTTATTATTAATACATGTACTTCCTAACATGCATATTAAGTTAAAAAAATAATTAAAACATAAGCTTAATGTACTCGAATTATTCAATACATTGCCACCGATAATTTCCTTTTGCACACCAGTGAAAGTGAGTTCAAGTTGAATGGGCTATTTTCTGAATGCATTACATACGGTACTTGTATGGATGTTTATAGTGTTGGTAGTTAATCATCTATTTAGAAATCATCATTCTTAAATTGAGAAAAAATGCTATCCTGATTTAAACAAATGCGTGCAATTAGATAATTGAAGTAACCACGCGTTTACATGTAGTAAACTAGTGAAAGCCTAAAATATTTTCCACACATTTTATCAAGTAAAAAATCTAAAAATCCTTTTTCACAGTTTTTTCTCTTCATACCATTACAAACTCTAAACGAATGCCCTGTGAACTTAACTTTGTAAATTCTAGTTCGAACTTTGAGTTGGCAATTAAGATTATTTCTATCACTCTAGCATCCTTTCAAAAAAGAATAACGTCATCCGGTCAAATGAAACTCCAAATTCGAAACATTACCATAGACAATCAAAACTATCCAAAAGTGTCTCTATTTCAAATATTAGTAACTTACGAAGCAACAGCCATTTACTTCATTTCCCTCGCATTTGCATAAATGATGACACTAATATTCTAATCACGTAGACAAAGTTATGCATGCGTGTATAGAAGAAAAAAAGTGCCCAATATATATAATTCAAGGGGAAGGAATCATTAAAGATGCGACCTCTATAACAGTGTACTTTAACTACAGATAGTAAGGTAACAGTGATGTATTGCATCTTTGCATAGGGCTTGGACTACTGAAAAGTTTACAGTACAAACTACGTATCTAGAATGCGAATTGATGCATCAATATATTCGAGCTGTATGCTATAATTTTGATATATGCAATTGCAAGTTTGAAGCATGAAGCTGAAGGGCTAAAATGGCATAACATGAAATGAACAAGTATCATGTACTATGCAACGAACGATTAGAAGTCGAGATGAAGACGGTTTACTGTAGACATTTTTTTCGGTGTGCATTACATAGATCTCCACATGGGTTAAAAGTGACACAGCAGTTTTTGGCCCATTTTAAGTTGTGGTTGGACACAGTTGAAAATGCTTTTATCATACATTGACGCATGCGTTTTTTTCTACAACTGCCGTATAACCGGAAAGGGTTATCACTCCTGTTCGAACTGACTAGATACTAGGGTATCATTCAAGTTGTCATTTAGTTCCTGGAATTAAACACATTGTAACATGAATCCAGCTTGGAGCGCATGTCCAGTTTAATATTTTGGAAGAAGGTACTGTTGTAGATGTCAGAACTAAGGTGTTTTCTGTAAATAAAAGACTTATGTTACCACATTCGTGCTGAGCATGTCGTACTTGATGTACTCTGTTCACGCATATCTTATCCAACTTGTCGGATAAAAATAATGGTTTTGTCTCAGAGGGTTTGTGTATACAAGTAGGCCTATGAGGTATTCGCACTAGCATGGCATTCTATATACCTATGGGCATGAGATACACTCATATTTCTGCTCTACGGATATCAAAATAACATAAGTGACAGATGAACTTTTGGAGAGTCTTAATAATGGACCTACGGACTCGGCACTTATCTCCGGACACAATGTAGGGCCGTTCGATTGTGGTCTACATTTATCCAGGGTAATATTTTTTTTTGCAGAGGGTACTGTCGCAGATTACAAGTTTATTACTTAATGTATTCATGCAATACAGGGGCAATGGGCGTACAGTAAACCATCAAATCAAGATAAGCTCTAAACAGAGGCCACTTCTATAATGAAAACAATTGTGCTGTTGCAAATTTCATTATAAGACCCACTAGAATCTTCATAAAGAGACCACCCCTCCATTGAGACGACTTTAGACAGTTTTAAGGGTGGTCCTGATAGAGAGCCTCTACTGTATTACACATAGACTGCAGTTAACAACCGTCACGTCGAGACTAAGAATGTCAACTCCAAAAATAGATTCACAAAAAACTTTGAATTTTGAATATATGTGACGCCAAACATTAAATGTAAGACAATAATTCTACGAGATAATATAATGTACTGTGTAATCGCAATATGGTCATTTTCATATACATTGGTCTTTTAAATTCACAGTGTATTGAAAATAACTCCCATTCAAATAGTCCATTTACGCGGAACATTTCTGAAGCCGGCAGCCACTCAAACATCAGAATGAGTTAGGTTCAGTGGCGGCAAAAGTACAAAGTCACTGTCACATAGAAAAAACGGATGAAACACGTATGTAGGACGTACAAATATGTTGGTATTTTCTTGATACGCGGGGCTCCGTGAAAAAAAAATGACAAAAACCTTAAGCAGATTTAACACGAATGAAACACGGACAATACACTTACAAAACACATATGATACACGGATCATCCACGTACACTCCACATACACTCACGCAAACATGATATTTTGGTTGCAAAGTACTGAAAAAACCCAGCACATATGAATATCGGATAAATAGCGTATTGCGCGGACGTTTTAAGGACAATGTACGTTTGTATCACGGTAATATCACGTACAGTCCACGTACGGTATGAAAATCTATCCGCGCAAATACTTTTGAACATTCCAAATTGATTAGCACGGACATTTCTACCCGTAAAATCTCTTCACGTAATTCGCCGTATAAAAACGGACGAGGCACTGATGATCGGCGTATCTCCACGGATGAACCACGGATGAACCACGTACGACAAAAAATCTATCCGTGGTACATACGTGTTTCATCCGTATTTTCTATGTGACAGTGAGTTTACTTGACCAAATAAGAAAAAAAAACGGTTATTGATTTTAGTTATCACGTAAGTATCACCATACGGCGAATTTCTTCCAGTTTAAAGAGATAACTTAACCCATGGGCAGACATTGTAAAATTAGATGTATGTAATTTGTAAAAAAGACTCATATTTTTTTTAAATAAAATATAATCCCGTACACCAAAGATGCAAGAGATTATGCGTGAACTACAAACGAAAAAACAAAAAAACAGTGTCGGCTGTCTGTATAGCAATGTGGACAGATATAAATGTACACTAAAAAGCAAACGTTAGAAGGAAAAATAAATTCAAAAAAGCACAAATCGTAAGAAATATTGTTCCAACTATACAGGTGTCTCTAGTAGCGAACCATTTTCGGAACATTATGCAACCAACGGCAAAAAGAAAATTGTTGTCCCAGAACGAGGTATTCTCTGTACTCTTGAAAATGTCACCGTGAATATGTTTTGCTGGACGCCATATTTAGTATTGGTTTGGTAAAAATTACTTTGTGATCCCAAATTCGGTAAACAAGAAAACACCCACGTGTAGATTTCTTATAGTAAAACATGTGCTTAACATATACGTCATGTGAAAATAATCAACTGTACATTATAATTAGCTGTATGTTTTTTGTGTGTGTGTGTTTTTTTTTCCTTTTTTTAATTCAACTGATAAGTAATTTTGTGAGTCAAAGTTTCAAGTTTCACAAACGACTTCGTAGATAACTTTCACCAGATTTATAGACCGCGGTTCACCAAATTTGAAAGTTTATATCCCAAACACGCGAGGCCGTTATGTTAACGCATTCACGAGAGCTTTATTTCGGTTAACAGAGCCATAATGCAATCATAAGTATATATATATATTGACCAAATGATACCAACAGTACTGTTTACATAATCGATCCACCTGTCAATCATCGTATTCTTAAGGCCACTTTATAATCTCCTAAGGGACCATTCATTATTTATGACAGGGTTGTGTAGGAGGATTTTAGGGCGGGCCATGAACTTTTATCACAATGTTTGGAGAGCAGCTATCAATGTTGTATTCACACACTTTTGAGCGGGGGGGGAGGCTATCAATTTTTTCACAGAAAATTCACCCCTACCTTTTTACAGATTCTGAACTAAAATTTACTGTTTTTATGTTAAGGATTTTACTTGGGAAAAATATACATACAGTTGTTCATATATTATGGAAAATCCTCAAACCCTCCCCCGTCAAAAATACTGAATGGTCCCTATATGATCCTCAATGTGGAATGCTCAGTGTTATTACGTAATACGGATGTAGGCAAATGCACACTATAATTTACAGCAAGATTAGATTATATATATGCATAAACCCATTTCATTTAGCCTAGAAGAAAAAAAAAAGCGTGCCCGTAGTTTCCATAATAAATGACCACGAAGAATAATCTTCAAGATATTTAATGTCTTGGGCACATCACACCGCGAAGTGCTGTCTACAGCCACTCTACGACCAAGCACGCACGGAGATCGTAAAGATCCGTGAGTGTTAAGTGCGATAAACGCAGCCTTTTTAAAGGCCGTATGGTGGCCGTATTCTCTGACCACTGTCAGCGGTGGTCTGGACGTAGGGAGGGAGTGCGAAGACCTTACGCTAATCGTCGTACATATTCATAGAGGATTTAGCGTTCCCGGCACTGATACAGTACTGGCCCTGTGCGTTCTCTGTACCATAAACGTACGAATGCCTTACATATTACTTTAGTAATCACACGGTGCGTAGAGTGTAAAGTATGCGCGAGTACAGCGCATGTTCGACGCATGTTGATCGCACGGCCACCTCAATAAAAGCATTCCCAGTGCAACTTGCCCAGTGTCCACGCACGCATAACGTACGGAGCCCGTGTGTATCTGCCCACAATTGTACTTTTGTCAATGCATGCGGAAAACGTCGTAGAGGTGTACATGCCTCAAAATTCCTTGCGGCGAACACGCCCGCAAGGTCAAATACATGTATGTCCCTCGTTTAAAAGAGGGCACTTTTCACTGGTGCATCGTCATATATCACGGCTATATACGCAGTATATAGTTGATATGATCAAGGACTTGGTAAAGGCGGTGTGAATGATCAACCCGTGAAAGCCGACGATGCACTGGTGTTACATGTTTCACTTTTAATTATATATATTCAGTTGAAAAATTATTGACTGCTTAAACGTAAACATTTTTACCCTGGCATGGCCCTCACTTTAATCATGTCATAGAATGGGGTTTTTAATATCATCACATGCATTTGCGTCAATATGGATTGCATAACATGTTAATTCACCCTTTTAGTTGTGCACTCAGACAGACCTTATTAAAAAGCATCATACATATATATTACATACATATTTTCGCACCAATGGCAGATGCATTTTTTATACAAGTACTGTGAAACATTTTCAACTGTAGATACTTAACGATGAGCTTAGTTCATCTGTAGTCACTGTAGTAATTGGAATATGCAGTCTTAATTTTAAGTAAATGCTATAATGAACAAACCACACATTTACGGGGAAAAAAACTCTAATTGAGTGATAAGTACAAAATAACCTTTGATCAAGTGAGTATATGTGTGCTGCTATGCACCTATATTAAATGTATAGTCTGTTTTTATATCCGTACATGTATGCTGTTCTTGTGTATCTTTATAATACTATAATCATTAACAATACAAAATGCAAATTTGCAATTTGTTTAATTTTGACGACACAGATGGTCTCATTGTTGTTGTTTTTACTACTTATTCTGTGTATTTGGAGACAATATTTTTTTTTTGTTTAATTTAGATTATTCCAACGTTTCGACACGTAAGTGTCCTCTTCAGGGAATATTTTAATAATTTATAAGTCTACACCGGCAAACGAAAAAGATACCAATCTTTTTTAGGTTTTAGGCTTTTCAAAAATTACAATTAAATGGAAGACAATACAATTCAATTTTAATTCCAATTGTCAGAAAAAAATATCACATAGTAATTGCAAAATTCTGTAAATCGAAGGTGAAATATTATGATGCTGTACTAGCAACACATTCAAACTATATGTATTTACATAATATGTGTAAGTCTATAAATAACTTGTGAATACAAAAAGGCAGTCTACATGCATATTTGGATTGGAAAAAAATATATCATAATATCCCTTTGTCATGATTAATTTTCGACCTCTAGCTAATTATCCTTATGTTTATGTCACTGTTTATTGCTCCTGTGCATCACAGTGACCATCAGCGAAATGAGATAGATTTGGTCAGGCGGCACACCAAAAACAAACGATTCATTGAAATATAAATTAAATTAAAATTAATTAAAAGCTCTAACATCAGTAATATGAGTTATATAGATTTTGACAATATAATTAATCAATCAAGCAAGACATAATGTAATTAAAATGAAAAGAGAAAGTTAATTAAATACAATAATGTTTAATTTCATTTGACTTAGTATTTACGACACGCAAAGACTATGGATGCAAACTTCTTTATATTTTTGTTTGTTTTTCCTCTTTGTTTTACCAAAGAAATACACAGTTGCAAATAGTTACAAACACTAAAAAGTATTAATATAAGAATTATTATCACTATATTTTTTTCGTATTTTGAATAACTGGAAATTATCAATTAAATTGATATCAATTATCAATCAAAGAGGAAATAACCTGAAAATATAACAATGTTTAGCGTTTAATTCAACTAAGTTCACTCATCAGTAAGTTCCTGCAGCGGATGCCATTGCGCTACTGGTCTACGCGGATTTCTCAACATGTCCGTCCAATGTCTTAGCTCCGTGCCCGTTACACCACTACTGAGCTTGATGTGGCCAATGGCCTCAGGTCTCGCCCCGATCTTATTACTCCTGTGCATCACAGTGACATCCAGCGAGATGAGATAGATTTGGTCAGGTGGCACATCGAAGACGAACGATTCATTGAAATATGGATTCAAGGTCTTTTCACGTATCGACGTCTTCTTTTTTCGATGCCGCTTGGACCCACGATACAAGTCTAGCTTCACGTAAGAGTTTGCCAGTTCGCCCATACCCATCTTCTTCAGGTTTTTGCATTCAAGTACAATTAGGGTTAGTTTTCCAGTAGCAGGGACATAATGAAGCGTAAAACAAATATCACCTAAGGCCGCAGCCTCAGAGTCATCTTTGATAGGGTCAGTCAATTCACTCCACTGTTCAGTCACTGTAGTCATATCGAGATCTTTCAGCGCAATTTTCAAATATCCAATCATATCATCCTTTGAAAATTTATCGTGATCATATACCGAAAATTCCATCACCTTCTCTGCGGCATCCGCAAATGGTATTTTAAAAGTAAATGTTTCGTTGAACACAGGATTCAAACTCTTACTGATCACCTTTGTCTTGAATTTCTTTTTATCCGGTAGCAAACAGAGTTTCACATATGGGTCTGAAGTTCCTCCATCATCTAAAGCTGGTACATCAGCAGCCTCAATAACTGCAACCATCAACTCTTGCTTTACCATATCATAATCAAAAGAATAATGCAGGCGACCCAGGTACTTCTCGGAGGCCTCACTTTGCGCTTCATCATCCTTATCCCCACCGCCTCCTACTCCTCCTTTCAAATCTCCTCCTATTTCCATCAGCGGTTGCTTGTCAGACGCTCTATTCTTCTTTTTGGGTTTCTTGTCTTTGCAGCAGCATTTTCTACAGATCATAATCATGCAACAGAGCCATATGATGAAGACCAGAAAGGCTATGGCCAAAGTGGCCCACATTGGAAGAGAAAAGTTACTGGTGATAAATCCCCAGAAGTCAAACCCTGGGGCTGTGCTGTTCCCGGTGAAATTTCCATTGGGCTCGATGATTGTGAAGTTGTCATCAAAAATTGGCTGAAAAGTCGTGGCATTTCGCTGTGGTACTGGTGAGTCAGTGACTGGGTCATCTTCAGCCGCATCGGTGACGAAGGCGGTTGGTGGGGTCTTCATTTTGGAAGTGTGTTATCTGAAAGCAGATGATGGCAGTATGTTTATAATGTAACATAACTATTCATAGATATAGTAGGCTATAGATAAATTTGAGTCAATGATTTAAAGTTAGCAAATTTCAAAGTTGCCAGTGGATAATTCTTGCAAAAATGCAAAAATAACATAATTGTCATATGTACCCCAGCAGTATATATTCGGATCACATTGCAAATAAGAGACATGGTGAACTGGTCGCTTATGTGGCACATTAGAAAATGCTTATAAAATAATACATGGACATGACACACATATTTTTTTATAATGATATAGTTCTGCTGCATGGACATCATATTGAAATTGATACTATAGCACTTTGAAAACGCTTAGAAATGGCTCACATTGTCAATGAAGTGTCACTTATTTTTGGACCCCAAACTGGACCCTGTGTATGGTAAATTGCAACAGTGTGGGATTCGAGGGTGAGGTGGGGGGTGGCGGTGATGGCATATTGAGAACTGGAAATAGTCAACACATTTTGTGACAACTACAAAATTAGAATATATGGGGTTCTTTTAACTACTCTATTTAATATCGGCCCATAGCACGCGGACCTCCGGGTTCTTTCCAATGGAAACTAGAAAACTAGCTCAAAATTCTTGCAAATTTGGATAGACTTTTAACTGTTAACCTGCGGTAATACCTGTCTTATATTATGTACATATTTTAACCTAATTTGCCTTTTTTCCTCACAATCATTTTAATGAATGTAGACCAGGAACACTCTTGCTATCGTGCTACAAGAATGACTACAAAAGAAAACCAGCTACAATAGTATTATTATGCTGCTCTGTTGTATGATCAGCTTTGTAGGCAGGTGAACAGGAGAGGTTCTAGGGCTACAAACAAGAAGCACAAACAATAAAGGAACGATAGACAACATGCATATAACACAGAACATGTATACTAAAGCATAAGGTACTATCAACGTTGTTTGTGTTAAGCCCCAGTCAAAGGACACTACTAGTGACACTTTTTCATTCTCTCATCTTCAATTCATACCCTTGCTATTAATCTTTTATAAATAAGGACGTACCTTTAAACGTAATACCTCAATTAGAGACAGTTTTATGTACCTGTTTGCTATATATTGTTAGGGGTCTACCATTTATCGTTGCCCACAGGTAATATGAACATACTCGAGGTGAAGATGAAAAACTCAACTAAAAACTAAATTTAAAATATGGGGGTGTGACTTGAAATTTTTGTGCACATTTAGTACTGTAACTGTGCAATTTTGCAAACTGTGCAAATTTTGGGAACATTAACCCTAACCCACACAAAAAGAACTAGATATTAACCAAACGCAATGAACTTAACGGATACTAACCTAATTTAACATTTGAACTGCTTTGAACTAATGTAATTTAAAGCAACATAGCATTCTAAAGTTCATCGTTCTAGTAATGTTTTCATTCAATTTCTGTTTCTGTTGTTTATGCTGGTGTAAATATATCGCTCTTATTATCTATATGTTTAATGTATGGTTTATAAGTAATGGTACAGGAAATTAGAGGAATTTGACTTTCATATTACATACTGCATATTTATCCAAAATACGGATGACTATAAAACCAAAATATTTGGACACTTTTATACTCACCCAATACATGTGCTACATGATTGGGCTTCAGAAACGTATAACTTATTGTTATTCACGTATAATTTAATCAACACTACCAGTGGAAAAATAAATGAAGCAATTATTCTTATAAGAAACGAACTAATGTACCATCGTTATGTAAAAAACTTGGAAGATGTCATGAATTTGCTTGACTTATGATGGCATACTCTCTCAGTTTTGATTATTATGGTAAATGCATTGCCTTATATATCAATGGGCTTGTTATCCAGTCAGTTAATTGGTACCTATGTCGACTTATGAATTATAAATTAGAGAACGTATTTACATATATGTATTCTTTGTGTTTTTAAAACTTTAAAACTTTCCCAGGGAAAGAATGTACATGTATACCAAATTAAAGTCGCCATCGTGTGGCTTTGAATTGTATTTGTCAATGTGACGCATCCAACTGTCATGCATTTGATGGTTGTAGAATAACTTGATATTGAAAGACAAAATCTGTGACAACATGTAGAAATCTTGAATTTAGATTATGTACAAACTGTCTACTCGGATAGATTGCCCAAGCAAGTTTATGAAAACTAATATTGTCAGCAAAATGATAAAATAATGGAGAAAAATATAAATAAGTTCAAGAACAAAAAATTACAATTCATTATAAGTAGTGTCTTAGACAAGTGTGCGGTATGTTGCCATAATCACAGTAGTTGTAATGGTATACCGTCTTCAATCCGTACTTATTGTTAATTTAAAACCAAGCATGTGGTACAGGTTAATATGGTTCATACGTCACTAGTTCAGGGCCGTCGCACGCACCTTAAGAGTGGTCCGACAAAATGAGCACCGTAGTCATGAAAACAGTGAAATGTAGTCGCCGTTAGGAAAGGTGGTCTGGGGGCATGCACCCCCAGGAAAAAAATAGAATTTACAACACAAATGATGCAATTCGGGTGCGACGGCCCTGCTAGTTGTGTAATTGCGCGTATAAGTCTTCTCTGTTGTGAACGGTCCTTGGGTGGGGTTTTGTTGGTCGTGTCGGGTTACCCCACCTTTTTTGAAAATAAAACGTGAATTCCAGCCAGTCTTCTCTGGGCGAAGGGAGTTGATAATTACACACTACTCTTCGTTTGTCCCCTCGTTTTTTTTAAAAAAAAACAACGAAACAAACAAAACAAGCTCATCCCGTTCACAGCAGTAGACATGTTTATACACTACTATAATTTTAAATCTTATTAAGAGCTCACATATGTCTGTATTTTTCAATTGAGTGACAAACTAAAAATGTAATTGTCAATGACGATTATGACGCCATTGTCGAATCAACAACGACAACCATACAAAACAATGGCGATGATTATGAAAATAACAAGGACAAAGAAGACGACGATGGTGACTACTGCAATGACGAAGCTGGTAGTAGCAGAAGTAGCAGCAGCAGCAGCAGCAGCAACAGCAACAGCAGCAGCAGCAGAAACCGGGGCAACAGCAGTATAATAACAGTAACAGCAATAATCGCAGCTATAAGAGCAGTGACCACCGAAGCAACAGAAACAACAACAGCAGCATCAAAATCGTTCCTTATACTCTGGCATATATACATCCAGATATTATAAAAACTCCCAAAACTTATTCAAGTAGTCTCTAAATAAATCAAAACAAGCAAGAAACTGCGTATTGCGACCAAAGCAATAGACAATGCCGAAATAAATATTAATCAACTGGCGACCTGGCATACCCTGAAAATACGTATGATTTTCGTTCAAGTTTTTAAGTCATTTACGGTCACTGTGAACGTGATTCTAGGTCATAGTTTATATTTTATTAGTGCTTAAAGTTTGTTTTATTTGCAATAACTTTATACATTTATTATCAACTATTGTTGTAAATAGACATCACACTGTATAGTTAGGCCAAGACTAGTAGCCCATTGATGTAACAGATCGAAGTAGTATGATGAATAGCAAACTAGTGCCTAGCCCATTGTAGAAGATCGGTAGTCCTTGTAGTAGAACCTCTAATTCGAACACTCCCGGGACTGGTCCGGGGGAGAGAGGTGGTCTCTTTAACTAGGTTCATCAAGGTTTAAGACCGAAAAATATGCGTATTATAGAGGGGATCTCTTTATACAGGTGGTCTTAATTGGATGGTCTATCCTACGGACATGCTGAAAGGGTACGGCATGTTAGCCAATGTAGCGTATGCCTCTGACAGATCCAGGTTTTCAGAAAGAGAGAGGCCCAAACATTAAGGACCGTGTTTTACTTGTATGCACAACCGACAGCCCATATGCCAAAAACATGATGCAATTGAAACATGTTGATGGAAAAAAGGGGTGCGCCCCCAACCTTTCCTGCCTATTTATGCTACAAAGTCGGTGATTGATAGAAAAAATCACACACAAGAGGCACCAATGTATATGGTGGATATGGTTTAATTCCCGTGATATTTTAAGACCATGAGGTACTTGCTGGAGCTTTAAGTAAGGACAGATACCAGGGAGGGCGGGGGGGGGGGTCCGGGGGCTCTTCAAGATAAATGTTTCATCATGTTGAGCTTTGATTGCATTTTCTTTTTTAGGCATTTACTAAATTTAAAGAAAAAAAGAAAAGAAAAAGGCCAAGTGTCCACTTGGGCCGTTATAACACAATTTCATTTATCCCACCTGCACAGTACATGTCATGACGTCACACACACATCTTCCAGTTTTTTTTAAACAGAAAACATTTGAGAATATATCCAGTGCATTACAAGTTTATATGTGATCTAACAATGCATAATTTTAATAACATATATGATTGTATACTATTTGATACTGCTATTGCCTCTGATTTTCCAAATCTACTGTACATGAATCACGAGTCAACGACCAACTCTCCCACATGGTAGCACTAAATGCCTTACATACTAAAATCATACACAGAGACTTCTACTATCATGATATTTCTTACCAGGATATCCGTATAAACAAATAATCCATCCTCCAATGTGGAAACTAAACTGAGGAATTCATTGTTTATCCACGAATGATATGGCCCAGTATAATGTACTGTGTCATGTTCGAAGGATTCCCCGCTGACAGCCAAAACCAGGTGATGTGTTTCGCATACCAACAAAGCCTGTGCTGAGATGGTTCTGCCTAAATGCTTCCTTTGCCATAACATTTGATGGCGCTTTCTACCATTACTAATGCAGCATATTAAAGGACACTGCATGGGTTAAACTTGACATAGTATCATGACCCTGTTTCAGACGTTTCACTAGAAAAAGAAAATTGACACATTTGATTTTTTTTTTGTATTTGATGGTTATAAAACCCCTTGGTGTATACACATGCATGCATGTCATTTGTTTGAAATCTTAAATAGACATACATGTAGGGACACCGTACTTGTTTTGTTACACCCTGTACGGACTTCATTAAATATAGGTCAGAGACCGCTCAAGCAAAAGTTAGCACATGCAGTTTATTTATTCTGTTGTTTTTTTAATTGTGATTGTTTATTTAGTGTTATAAGGTATTACGTAGCATAATAAATCGAAGTAAGTTTAAGTTGTTTGTGAAACTGATTTTTGAACTTGATAAAGTTAATGAAAATGCGAACATTAAAGTATTTGAGTAATAATGCTAGTTTTAAAGTGTGTACGAATATGAGATAGACTTGACAAGTATCAAAATTATCTTCAAACTAAGTGGAGGGGGTTGGACTGTTTAAATTCCTTGACCAACTATCCATATCTACAAGTAAGAACACTGCAAATTTATAACAAATGGCTGGTTGATAATAGAATTAATTTCCAGCCACATTACGTAATTTTGCAATTAATTCGCTTGACATAGTAACTGTAACTTAAATTTGAGTTCTAAAATGGAATGCGCCATAGTCTGACAGTCACCACTTTTTGTACATTTATATTCTACAATACATTACTTGTTCAATTACATAATAGGGAAATGAAGCAACAACTGCAATGGAATGCCAAACAAACGAGTGACTGAATCCAAAAAAAACAACCCCCGAATAAATACAGGCTCAAACCACTTAAGCTGTTCTCAGACAGTCCCGAATACTCTAGCGAAGTCAGTCATATTAGGTTTTAAAGAGTATAATAATTTTTGTTGTGTTAACTATGATTCAAGTACAAACTTAAAATGTTTAAACTATATAATTGCAATGATAGCATATTTATTTTTAAGACAAATTCTATTTCTAGATTTAATGAAGAAAAGTATGAAGATAAACATATGCAACAAATTGGGAAAGAAAAAAATGTGTATTATAAACTAATGCTAGAACACGTAGAGCTTAATGTTTTGAAAATTAATTATATTGATATATTATATTATGAGTTATACTTTTTTGTAACTATATATCTAATATTATTTAATGAAACAGTTTTTGGAATAAACAAAAATATACTTTTATATACCAAATTAGAATTTCTAGAACTTATTCATTTATATATATATATATATATATATATATATATATATATATATATATATATATATATATATATATATATATATATATATATATATATATATATATATATATATATATATATATATATATATATATATATATCATTTTTATTGATATTATCAAGTCATATAATTACATGTAAACAATTGTATATATGTTATCAATAAAGTTTAACTATAAATTATAGAATAAATAAATAAATAAATAAATAAATAAATAAATAAATAAATAAATAAATAAATAAATAAATAAATAAATAAATGAATGAATGAATGAATGAATGAATGAATGAATGAATGAATGAATGAATGAATGAATGAATGAATGAATGAATGAAATGAATGAATGAACGAACGAACGAACGAATGAATGAATGAATGAATGAATGAATGAATGAATGAATGAATGAATGAATGAATAGATAAATAAACAAATAAATAATGAAATGAATAAATAATGAAATAAATAAAAATAATATAATACCGTGCCCGAAAATTAAACTACAACCAAACAACATTTCTCTTCTAGCACTGGATGCAGGGAGGAGCATTTGTGACTGTCAGACAGGGTCTTAACAAAGAGCAGATAGGAATCGCTGGCAGTTACGGATGACAGACTGAACTAACAGTCAAACAGTCGAAGGTAAACTTTTGGACTTCACTAGGCTCTAGACATTGATTGCACTTTTAAATTGATGCTTCTTATATCTTCTGGTTTAAGATGGGGCTTAAACCTTTGAATTAACTATTACTACTTGTAAATCATAATTCTAAATGCAGTGTGTGCATATGTTGTTTGAACTTTCAAACTGATGCTTTCGTATCTGCTCCATCCTCCGCTCTATAATGATGGACCAGTTAAAAATGGCCGTTACTTCTATATAAAAAAAACTCTTATTTATTTGGCTACTGTTTCAATTTCATCAAAATTATGTTAATAAATTTCCCCCTAAAAACAGTGACAAAACGTGAGTGACTACGTTCAATATGAAGCAAACGAATGAGCACCATATAAATAAAAGAAAATGAAAACAAACGAATGAATAAAATTGAGTTCTTTAAACTGCAAAATTAATGTTGTGTATACTATATTCATTGTGAATATAGAAAATAGAACGGTTTAATTGATGCTTATGTATTTCTCGTAAACTCCCTTGAAATAAATGGACATTTACCAACCGAATTGACCACGTCTTCTAAACAAAATGGGGTTCTTAACAATTTATGTACCGTATACCCATACATTGTATGTAGATAGATCTTGTAATTTGATGCATCTATGGTACATATGCCGGCGTACCTCCTCTCGTTAATGTAGCTTAAATAACATAAACCAAAATGACCATTGATTCTAACCCTAGCAGGGCTCTTAAAAGTTTAATACTTGCTATTCAGTTGTATAAGAGGGTGGACCTACAGACCATAAGTTTGGCCATGAATTGTTCCCCATAATTCTTCTATATTGACACATAATCTCCGTCTAGACTATATGTATGACTAGAAAGCCTCGTCGCAGGTGAATAATTTTGGTGACCATGACAATGAAGTGTTAGTCATCGCGTATGTGGGACACTTCTTGCTGGCAGGCTCCTAAACTGCCCCCCTCGTCAAAGTGGCAAGTGTTAAAGGCTAAGACTTATCCATGGGAATACATGTACAATATAAACTCCCTATTAAGACCGTCCATAGGAAGGGTCTAGCTCTCTTGCTGCATCGATAGACGTGGTATTTTTGGTAGAGATTCACAGCGGTCACTTTGTGAAGACTTGGAACCACAAAATACGGTCTCCTTATGAACGTGGTCCTTTTTCTAGGGGTGGTCTTATATTTTGGAGGTTTTATTGGACGAAACCGGTTAAAGACGTTTGTTCGGATGGTAGTACCTGGGGCTGTGACGGTTACGGTTTGGTTCGGTTACGGTTTTTACACAGTATAACCAATCCGACCTCGGTTGACACATCTTACCCTGCGAAGGTGGTCATTACACCACATCTATCTTTAAAATTTGATAGATGATACCTTGCTGTGGCAAGATGGGTTGACATGGTGTTGACTCTACAGTTTCACGAGTTTGTCTGTCACACAAATAATTCGTTTGGGGTATAACAGCGGGGCCATCGTGATTATACGGGCCGGCAGGCACGGCCTTTAATGTAGAGTTCACTCCCGCAAAGTCCCGGAAATATTTTCAGAAAAGAGCGTTATTATTTCATGATGCCACGCCCACTTCCACCAAAGTAACTATAAGAGAATGTGGCTCACGACTAGTCCCTTTTGTACGTTCGATCAACCAGGCTCTGTAATAGCGGCGCTCATTTCATGCAATAGAGAGTCTGGTTGAACGAGGCTATTTTTTAACGTGATTTGTGATTGACAGCTTGATGTTGACAACAGACTGCCGATTCGATTTTTCCTTCCTAATAACGTCAATTGGGTTCCATATCTAGGTGTTATGAATGATCTCATGATATTTTGATTACAATATATTTTATTCGACACATTGTATACGTACTAACAATACACGTATATACTAAAATGCCTGAAATTCAGATCACCAATAAAATATCTAGCTTGTTTACAATAATGTTAATGGCGGGTATGTTTACTAGAATACAGAGAGGACTAGCGTAAAACGCAGCGTCATAGGGACACAGTGCGTTCAACGTGTTCCTTAAAACGTCAACCCTCCAAACAACAACGTTCCCCGCATATCTCTGAACGCCTTGCATAAACTGGCCGCCATCTCGGATTACAAACCAAATGTGTCAACTGGATCAGGCTCTGTATGCAACGAAATATATATATACCCCCTCTAAACAACTGTGACTACCGATGATAGTCACTCCTATGTACAAAATAATCGACAGCCATAAGAGAATGATAACAGTATATGCTGCATTAAAGTTTATCTGGAAACATTATTTTTTTCTTTTGAATATTGAATCACTATGCGCTCACCATGTCAGGTTTTTTAAGTTTACATTTTTATGACAATGTCTAAATATATTATACAAATTAGAGAAGTAATGCTCAGCAACCTGCTGGCCCGTGCTATGACTTGTCATTATTATATTAACTAGATATCTGTATGTAAAACCGTATTCGGAATCAATGTGCACAATTCATTTTAATGCTATGTTTTTATTTTAAGAGAATATAAAGAAGTTTCGCTTGACAGCATTAAACCGCCGGTGCCATTTTTTTGCCGATGTTGAACTAAATGTTAAAACCTCAATGTTTGACTGCCTAGTAGACATCCTTATATATAGCAGTTCGACTTTCATAAGAAGTACATATTCGTATGCCTATAAAAATCAGCTTTACTATGATGTAAAAATAATTTTAAAAGAGTTAATATTTTTATTTATTTTGTAATTACTGCGATGCATTTAATGCTACGATGTCGTTACCGCATTCCCGGCAAACCGTATAGGTCATTTTTCCCTTAGCATCATAATTGTGGTGTTTGGTTTCAGAACTTTTGCGAACTTGGGAATGAGGTAAGCCAAAGTAGTTTCTCATATATTGGTGAAAAGATGATCGAAATATGTGCATTTCTTTTAAATTATGGCAGTGTAAAGACGACCAAAAAAACAAACAAAAAAACGTGACGACTGAAGGCATACGACAATTCGGTTAAGCGACGTTCCATTTTGTAACCGGCGCATAGGCAAAACCTACCCGACGTCAGTTGTTTGTCTAACCGCCACAGCCCTCCAGCAGATACAGCGATAAGGTCAAAGTTAACGCTGATTGATGGAATAAGGTATAGATGTGAATGAATATAGATGTGAATGACTTCTTTTGAATCGTTATTCACACGCGATAATGCCCTAACTATTTTCCATCAAAACTTACCACCTACTTGTCCGGTGTGTGTGTGTGTGTGTGTGTGTGTGTGTGTGTGTGTGTGTGTGTGTGTGTGTGTGTGTGTGTGTGTGTGTGTGTGTGTGTGTGTGTGTGTGTGTGTGTGTGTGTGTGTGTGTGTGTGTGTGTGTGTGTTGGGGTGGGGTGGGGGTGAACAACACAGCAGTACCAAACGCATTGTCAGTCCATGAGAATCTCTTTCACACTGTACACAAATTTAGTGTTTAAAATAGATCATGTCTTTCGCCTGAACAAGTTCACGAGCTTTTCGACTCGGGTACATGTCCGTCATTGTCAATATCACCCAGTTTTCTTACTTGGTCTAGTCATAACGTACATTTGATGTCGCCGAATCTAAAAGTCTCCTGAACATCTGATTGGCTGAAATCTTCCCGTCAAGACGTAATACTTGTATGACTGGTTAGTTCCAATAGCTTGTGAAATGGATAACAAATCCCCACATCACTCCCTTGGGCAAACATGTCTGGTATCACTGTCCGGGCATAGACATTGACACTCATCAGGACATTCACATTGAGATTGATTCTGGTTTTGGTTGACTGCACACCCATCAACTAGTGATAGTGATAAACGCAGAGGAAGGGCACGTGGTGTTTGAATCTGACCTTTCAAATGCAGGTTAGGGTAATCAACTGAACGTCGGGTGGATTGATGGGTTGGTGGATATCATTACAGCTATTGTTTCCAACAAGCGAGCAGGTGAGTTACTTTAAGTCCAGTGGTATTATTTCTCGCTACAAGGGACACGCTTCTTATCGAGGTAACAAAACAAATGAATACAATTGTTTGAATACATATACAATAGAACCTCCAATTAAGAACACCTCTATATTGATACAGCCTTATTATAAGACCACTTTTTACGGTCCCAAGTAAAGCTACCAAAAGAACAATGAATCTCAATTGAGACCACTAACGGTGGCCCCAAAGGTGGTTTGAATACATATCTGGTTAATGCGAGAAGTAAACACACAAATATGTCATTGTTTCTTTCAATTGTGGACCAAGTAGAGGCATATATAATGACAATATGACATAACATATATGATTACAGAAATGGAGATTTTACTGTATACGCTAATCTTACTTGTTTCCAGTGGTTACTCTGTAATGATTTATCATTATACAGACGAATATCATAAAGGATATAGCTTGCTGTGGCAATATGTTGTATGCTACATCTTCTAGATGGTCACGCAAGCTGTATTTCATCTCCCAATAGATTATGGCAACAGATGCATCAGCACATGGGATCAAATAGCAAGCTTTTATACGTGTATATTGTGAATTGCAAAGGTCATAGTAGTCCACAGCAAACTGAAGCCATATTGTTGTTGATCAGCATTCTATTGTAGTAAATTAACCCATACATTTGATGAGCACGTGAAAGAAGATATGTATTGACCTCTACACTGTGTGGTTCTACATGAAATATACTCAAAACTATTGAAATATTGAATTGAGACGTCTTATTAAACATAAATAATACGTATTGTCCACGAATTACTGAAAGGAAATTACGTATTTCATATGAATATGTATAATATGAATAGGCATTACTTTGGTATGTCCTTACCTATAAATGTCACCATATCAAGTCACACTATTACAAATTTACATGCTCTATGTGTTGATATTTGCAGCATTTTAATATGCATGGGGATATCATGTAATAAGACTCGTTGTTTTATAATATTTAGCAACTATAATGTACTTATCGGGCAATATGATCTGGAAAACAAATGTAAAGTATTGAACCTATTTGCAATTCATATAAAAATACCACAGGATATTTCATTTTGGGGTATTCTCTTTTTTTGTGTGTTGTTGACTTGTTTTTGTTGAACAGGATTTCCATATAGTGCTAGCATTTTATTGAGATGTGCAAATTTTATCATACAGACGAGATGAGATGTGTGAATACATTATGTTAATAAGCATTCGTTGACCTATTATTAGGACTTGTTTAAAGGTTCACAATGCAAACATTAAGACGTCAATGTAACCTTCTGTGTATAGCTGTAATTGAAACTCTAAAGTCCTCAAATTTCATGCTAGTAAACATAAATAAGCAACATTAATTCAACATCACATACTAAATGTAAATGCAGTGTGTTAATTCAGTTGATTGTAAAAAAATAGAAAGACGTTGTGCATAAGTGTATTGTACAAATCAGATAAACTTTAATACGACTACGGATCTTTGTTTTACCCGAAAGAAAAGTAAATTCACGAAAAAACACAAGCCTAGATACTTTGCTCAACATCCAATACAAGACTATGTCTCCGGAGATCACAACCTTCTGGTCACGAACTCAACTCCCTGTCGTCTCAGCCACAGAAGCATGCACTATTCGAATAGTTTATGATTTGATGACAAATCCAGAAAAGAACTGATGCCTTGTGAAATTGTTATTTCCCACATCTTCCTATGTCATATTATTTCAACATTTCAATCAACTCCTTTGTCGTCTCCATGTATTGTACTCGAATTCAGTCCTTTTCAAAACTTGATTGATATAGACAGATATGAATATTTGATTTGTGGATGATAAATCTGCTTCTAGTTGTTGGTAGCTCATTTGAGACATGTTTGCACCAGTTGCTGATTGGAATTGAATACTGGACTCAGATTGACATGGATGCCCATCACATGAAACACACCTATAATTGAGATAGAGCAGACGTTTCGATCAAAATTAATTCTCAATATATTTCTTCACTGGTGGAACATTTGTCATGCAGGTAAATTACTCGGTTTATATCAAAACTGACATCAACAATTTTAAATATCGTTTATTTTTGTATACTTCATCAAACAATATTTTGTTATTCTATTCTATTCCCACCCCACTGGTATAAGTACCGTTTCTCTTATATTATGTTTATTTATCATTTTAGGCTTAAAATTTTGGAGTGTAGGAGATCAAATTTCCTTGCTACCTATAAGCCAATCAGTCGAGTATTTTCGGCACACGTGGGAGAAAAACGTATTTACATAAGATAATCCATGTAACAACAATACTGATACCGTTATAACTTGAAGTATATCATCAAAATATAGTAAGATGAGCACTGTACATGTAGGCGTGAAGACAGTGCATAATTTGCTCTAAGCATAGCTAAAATTATCATATTATCATAATCTTAGGTTATCCATCTCTGTGTCTTGTTATACAGATAGAATTTCGCTCGAACCAAATCAATTCTAAAAAGAAAGATGAAAATAAATCATAATCATTTCTTAACCCCTCATCTGTTTACATTAACCAAAACACCATTTTCCATCAAGCAATCATCATTTGGACACCCCAAAATGTGATTTTTAAGATCTGTGATCAAACAATTCATATGTTAATTATGACGGCGTCAGATAAAATGACAAATAAAGTGTTATGTTTCTATTATATACATATTTTAATAGGTCAAATTATCGAACAAGTCTGTGTTGTCTTGCCAGTCGGTTATGCGGACCCCAATAAAATGGCTTTTGTATTGTCTTGTTATAATTTTCAGATAATGGGAAAATTGACAACTTTATTTAAGGCCTTCAATCAAAAAAATCAAAGATGAAATTCCATCCGGACCCCAAACAAAAATGTACGTCCTAATATTTAACTAAATGAAATAAAATTCGGTACTGATAAAGACATCCATATAGGGTGACAACTTGTTAAAAGGAAATGAAAACAAACCAAGCGGATAAAAATAATCACATGAAAATAAATTTCTGGGGTCCGAATGAATAATCATTTCCTTAAACATGAGGATACCTGTGTTAGAGTCAGTGCTAAAATTAACACTCATTTTCCATTCTAAGAATACCTCCAGCTAGAAAGATGTCACAAAACACACCATGCACAAAAACAGTAGGCTCTCTGGTCAGATAACTCCTAGCACAGGTCTCAAGTGGTCTCAATAGAGTGGCCGTCTCCAAATGAGGTCCATGCAAGACCTTTACGACGATATATATATGACGGTTTGACACGTCTTAATATAGATGGTCCCTTTATAGACGTACATGGTCTTAATGGGACGTTATCCTGTACAATAATACACCCCACATTCACGTAACTAATCCAGGAAAATACATGTCTTTCGTGTCATGGCGGAGGCGAAGATGCCCTTGCGTGTCACACCGTGAGAAAGATCTGATGTTGAGTCGCATGTGCTTGAATGTTTCCATAACATCAATTGCCCTTGATATTGGCGTATGTTGCAATGCATTTGTGTAATTTCAGAAGTGAAATAGCATTCGCCGTGGCATGGTAACATGGGAGTTAGGCCAGGGTTAGACAATCCCGAATAACGCGTCGGGAATGATGTTATCGCCCTTGGTTTAATGGTTTCATGGCATACGTGTTTTAAAAGGTATTTTAAAGGTTTGAACCGACCAGCTTTCAAAACCAAACCCCCATCTACACCCATCCATATGCCATACATCTTACCAACAGTAGCACTCGTAGATAAACATTCGAGGCTGTCAGACTTGGGCTTTAGCTGTCTTCATAAATGTCAGTATGTTTATTGTCTCTCTGTTGTTCAAATTCATTTGTTATGTGGTCATGACTTTGAGAATTTCTAAGATTATCTTTAGTGTAGGTTATAACACCTCCAAGGGGGGCGCCAGCGTACACGGCACTGATCCAGCACGTTGAGTTTATTTACTTTCATGTAAATGACCTCATTTCCATGAAGAAGAACTGACAGGCTTTGAAATATTGGAGGTGATATAACATTAAATAACATTACTGATAAGAGGAATTTACAATTCCCATAGTCCAATATTGTATCATGTTCAAGTTCGTAAATCAACACAGGTTTACCCTCATTTGGCTTTTCAAAATGAGCTGTTTGAACATACACGTATCCCTTCAAAGTGGATGTTCAAGGGTATGTCGAAAATGGCGAAGTCTGGGCACTGATGGAAAGACACGGCGGATTAAACCTAATAATATGTAATGTCAGTCTTTAATTCCATCCATCAATATCATCTCAATGAGAAGGAAATGAGGTAGCCCTTCATGTAATACACTTACTCGCTTACCATGCAATAGCCGGGACAGCCCGGAACCAGTGTGTTCAGGTGTAAGAATGGTCACGTCTACAAATGAATAGGTGTGATCTGTTGTTAGTAGCCTCACAGTGGCATTGTACTGTGTAATTATTATTGTATTTGAAACTGTTACGCACGTCACCAACTGTGGTATAGGCCCATTTTGTGCATAATTTGTAGTGCGGTTTGATGAAATATTCAAATTCAAAATGTTTGTCAGGCAATTTGTTTCATAACTCTACTAATTTTCCCAATTACACGCGGTCCTTTTATGTACATTTATAAATATAAAGTGTTTGTTTTTGTGCATTTAGCCCTTCTTCAGACATTAAAAAATGTGTGGAAATGCTGAAGGCACGGCAATTTATACACAATAATTGCAGTAACCTAAAGAACCTTATTTAATTCGTAATATTTGAGTGCTAGTTGTAAAGTCATGATATTAGGTGTACTGATAGTCATGTATAATACAGATATATCGGTCAGAATCGTCGGTAGCCCCACAATGCTACTTTACAACAAGTAGCATGGTGTGTTTACCCAGTACTTACGGTACTTTCAGAACGACAGTGCACTTACTTCTATTATTCCCTCTATTGATGTGTTTTCTTTCAGTAATTGTTAGATTGGCGTAAGAATTGGCAGGTAGGTAAATGTTGATCGAGATATATAGGTCCCAGGGATATAGCTATATTTGGACTGTATTATTTGTATTCCTTACATGTTCACAGAAATTAAAGTTAATGGAACATGCAAACAAATGATAAAAAATAAGCCAATGTAATACATTATGGGTAATTGGTGAAGAACACACTGCAACTTCAGAAGACGGCAACCTTAAGTAATAAAGTTTCAATTTTCTTATCAATTTAGACATTTATAAATTCATGTATTTGTAAACTAATGTAATAATATGTGTCTGGAGTGGGATATTTGCTTCTATTATTAAAAAAAAAACAAGTTTACCTTCTACTCGCAACATCCAATCCCTCCCACCCATGTAACAAGTTTCTATTACATTATACAATGTAAGCCCACTGAGTTTAGGTACATCTGTGCATGTTTGGATATAATTACTGTAGACCTACTGTGTCAGCAAAATACTCCAATATTTGACTTGACTGATATTTGTTGTCATATCATATCATCATCATAACACAGGCATTGCATGTTTTAGAATGGAAGACAATAGCTCAGAGGAACAAGTGGTGATAACTGGAATACAGCCTGGTGACGATGCTGACCATGAAGAGGTGTCAGAAGAGTCCATTAGAGACCAGGATCGCTTTCTACCTGTGGCGAATGTAGGCCGAGTCATGAGGAACCAGCTTCCTCCTAATTCTAAGATTTCCAAGGATGCAAAGGAGCTCATGCAGGAATGCGCTTCAGAATTCATTAGCTTCTTAACTAGCGAGGCTATTGAACGCTGCCTGCTAGATAAAAGACGGACCCTCAATGGGGAAGACCTCCTTTATGCCCTGAACACACTTGGATTTGACAACTACGTCGGGACTCTCAAGCTATACCTCCAGATGTACAGAGAGAACGACTCGGGCAAGGGTGCTGACAAACATCCAGAATGTAAGATAGAAGGTATGTTGGGAGATCCAAAAGAACCTTTACAAGCTGTCATTGGCTTGTTAAATGAGCCTATTAGTGAGGCTAGTCCACAACATGCTATGTACAAAACCATTATAAACCCTTCGCAGATGGGAGAGGAAATCTTTGATACCTAAATCCAGACTAAAGCTACCAATGGGATCTGCTTGGTTCACAACAAATGGCATGGGTTGGCATCAACGTACTTGAAAGATGTTTATGATATCAGCAAAAGACTGTGAGTGTAGTATGAATAGTGCTATAAATATGCCATTGAATGTTAAACATTCACATTTACCATCAGTAAAAATCATGCTTAAATTATGTTATTTATATTATGTCATTGATTTGTGTTATTACATTTTTGCTCTGTGGTTTACCCCCAAAACGGAGCGTGTGTGAATTTATTCCACTACGTGCAATACAGAATATTATCATATTCCTATTGTTGTAATTTTTCAATACTGCAAATTATGTTATCACCGAGGGCAAAAAACATGATTTAATATTGGGACATTGATAATTATTTAGTCTATTCATTTAGTTATGGTATGTAGTATATATTTATTTATTTGCCACAATTACAAAGAACATTAATAGTATAAGTTTCAGGCAATTTCCTATAAACTTAAAAACACTAATATTTGAAATCGCATAAGTTGTAACATAAATGACAGGGGGAGGAAAGAAGTCCCCCCAGTGTGTGATGTAATCAGAATTATTTAACTACTTCAACATTTCTGTACAATGGAAAGTTACATTATTGGCTTCATCGAGTGTTATGTCAAATCTAATTGTATTTTATATTTATTTCAATCATATAATTCCCGTGAACTTGAAAATTGATAAAAATATCGACTAAAATTTCATAGCAAAAATTTGGTATGAATTATCAAACATTGAACCTTTTGAAAAGATTAGAAATACAAAAGATCGAAAATATTGTACCGTTATTACTTTTAAATTGGAAAGTAACTGTTCACAAAGTTATTGTACAGGTTGCATGAATATCTAAACTATTTGTTTCAGAAATTTTGCTGTGATGATTTTTTTCAAATTATTGAATTGTATGTTTTTCACCTATTTCTTATATAACGTATAATTTCATGTGGCGTACATTGTAAACCAGATTATTAAGCGAATCATCTATATGCAAATGTATCCAAACACTAAATAACATGTTGTTTTGGAATTGGTTTAAATGTTTTAATAGAAATATTATCTAAAGTCTGAAGAATGTACTTTTTTGTATAATTTAGAAAATTAGTGGGAGTTTTGTGGAATCAAAATCATATTTTAGAGAACTACACATGGTTTGAATGTATATTGTCACTTTCATATTCGTGGAAGCCAAATTGTACTTGGCCACAAAGCATTCAAAATATCCAATCACTATCAAACAACCTCTCCTCATGTGTCATGAATGGTGATCGGGTCCTGGAAGAAGGGTTCTGAGAGAGATTTTTCACATATTTGTCCTGCTCCAAAAAATCTCGTCTTAAGGTTACCGGTGGGCGTATGAAAAATGGTTTGATTAGAGAAGTGTTCCATTTGCGAAATTTTTATACTATGTTTGTATATATTGCAAAGGAGAGAATGAAAAGTTGTCCCTAATCGCGAAATGCTCCCAATAATGAGGTGTCACCATTGCGAGGGTTGACTGTTTTAACTGTGCATACTTTGTTTCACATTTTAACACACACTGTACTGTCTGTGATATTTGAATGGGCATTTCACCAATGCCAAATAAACTTAAACAACATTAAATTTCACTCTAAATAGACTTTCAACCTGAAAATCTTAACAGGGTTTCCACGAATCTATACCAATTATAAATTTCTCGTCACAACGGAAATAGGACTCGAGGAAGGAATGGATAAGGAAGAAGAGGGTGATGGTGAACATAATTAAACGTCCAGAAACCGTGCCGTACGTGTAAGTAACAATGAAGAAAAATATCCAAGTTGCCATTAAATTGTGACAAGCCTGGTGGTTATGCACTGAAATACGTGATAAAGTACAGTAGAAACCCTTTATCTCGATATTGTGTGTATAAATTTCTCTTAACTATCTACTTTTATCCCCATACATTTCAGATGGTGAGTTTCTACTGTACAATGCATGGGCAGATCCAGGGGCGCCCCCTTTTCCCCCCCAAAATACTTTTAATCAGAATACTTCATATTCATAGTTTTTTTTTTTTCATGTCCGCCATCTATCGCGCGTACAAAACGCATGACGTAGGATCATGTTGGGAAAATATCTCTGTCGCTTATGTTTAAAGTAAAATGAAATATTATTTTTTCTATAGGTCACTTTAATAACAATATTCAGATATTTGCACACGCGTTCCATTCCAAAATGATCCTAACATAATTAGCATCAGTGCGCCCCCCCCTTTCTAAAAACGTTGAACTGCTATTGCAATGTACATCATATTGACCTCACTATGTGAGAACCAACATCCATTGTACTTTGTGACACAATCATTTGATCTATTTTGAAACTGAAATTTATATATTCGAGCTAGAATCAGTCACAAAATCTTCTCAACACTTACGCTCTGATGACTGGTTGATTGGTGGTGGCTTCAATAAAATCATATTAAACAAAACTGTTATATTTAACATATTTAATAGAAAAAAAAAACTACACAGACGTCAAACAACCAAGAAATACAGACGTAAGCACGCTACCAACATCCCAAAGAACACCGCAACTCCTCAAGTGTTATCTCCATCAGCTAGTTAAGCTGTCAGGACTGGTAAGCTCCCTCCTTCTCGGGAAGGGAATCACCTGCTAAGATGATAGGGAGGCGGGGATGTGTGTTTTGGGGGCAGGGGAATGAATACTGATTGGAATTGCAATATTCTAAATGGCACTTATCTAATGTTTTGGCAAATCATAAATTGTACTCTGATTTTGTGGTTAAAACTTATTGTCTTTAATGTGTCAACTGATGCTAATTATGTTTGTATCATTTTGGAATTGAAGAAGTCTGCAAATACCTGAATATCGTTATCAATACAAACATAGAAAAATATAGTATTTCATTTTACTTGAAACATAAGCCACACAAATACTTCCCCAACATGATCCACCTGTTGAGTAACTATCGCACTATTGCATGAGGCTACCAACGTGTGATGCGGCCAGCAACAGTCTAAACGGCAGCAGGTCTGGAGTATAAGACCAACTCACACGCCAAATACCAAACTCGTTGTCCCCAAAAAGTCACGCGTTGGTCCTCGGGCAATTTCTGTGTATACTAGGACTTGGACTACATTTTGCAGCGGATGACATTTTCCATCAGTGAATTGAGTAGCTGTTTATTTGGTGATGAGTAGATTGTGACACCTGGTGATACAGCTATTTGTGATCAGTGTGATAGTACGTTCATTTCCCGTAGTGGTGCTTGATTTGATGATGGAACTAACTTTGAAATATAAAGACGGGTCATGTGCATATGGAGAATATGCTGTGACAATGTAGTTTACTATTAGACGTGTGAGAGAGACTGTTAAACGCGGATAGAAGAAGTGAAATGTATATTATCTAGCAAGGACTTGCATGTAAGTGTTATTGTAATATGTTCTAAGCGAGTATTATTAAAATTGTTATAGCATTTCTAATAATATCTCTTATCTGCCATTCAATTACGAGTAGGACATCGTTATTTCAAAGCTGTAGGTGGACAATAGAGGCCCCCCCTCCCAAATTGAATGTTAGAAACACCCAATATTCAAGACAATCAATTGATACATTTGCATGATATTGTTGAAGGAAAGTGAGCATAACGTTGATGTAAGTACAGATAGTTAGAGATCAGCAATATCGACATAATGAGGGGCTTCTGGATATATTTGAAACATTTTGAAATATGACAATACAAAATATAATATGACATGAATCTTAATGTTCATTCGGGAATTGAACTCGGAACCTATATGAGACAATATACTACTATAAGTGAATCACTTTGAAATATAACAATAATCCAAATCTGACACGAATTTTAAGTTCCATGTGAGAATTGAATTCTGCACCTACTATTTATATATGAGTCAAGATACTACTATTCATTAAAAACACACACAGGGTATGTGTCTGAGGGGTGTTATAAACAACTTCAAAGATTGGTAACTTTGACTTACTATACTATATATTTGGTCAGAAAAGTACATATTTGACTATCATCTTTAATAACATTGTACTGCTATCCCATATCTAAACACCTGTCTGACAGTCAAGCATATTCATCCACAAATTTGCGTTCATGTGGTAGGAGTTACCATGAGGACAACGTGAGTCCATTTTCCAGAACACGCCTGTGCTGAACAATGTGCTAATTAACACTGACTATTATACTGCCATTGATGGGGCTTCAAATTTTGGGACAGTGCGACATTGGCTTTTTTGACCTTTATTGACTCTGTCATATCAGCATATCTATTGCCAACATTATTAGTCACGTGCAATCACGTTTTCCCCTTTCTTTCCTATTGTTAATCCCCTACCAGCTACGTAATCATAGATCACTACTACTACCACAGCCTATAGTATAGCCTAACATGAACTTAAATTTATCCAGATGGATTTCTGATTGACCCAGAGTGTATTCATTTTGATAACTTTTAGGTTATGGTCTGTGATGGGGCTTTGAATATTTTATTGTACTGTTTTAATACAAAAGTCGGAGTGCATGTGCGAATCAAAACAATTTCTATTGGATGAAAGTGAAGGAGAGTAATACCTTCATTGTGGTAAATTTTAGGTTAATCCAGACTCTAGGCTTTAATCAAAGCTAGAAGAGTAGCACCATTTACTGGATTAAACCCTACAGGGTAAAGTAACTAATTATAAAGGTTTCCTAAAATCACAATAAAACAAATGTGCTTAAATATAACTTTAATCATGATAAAGAGCAACATGAAAGGTGAGTCCATATTAAAGAAAGATATTTGATATATCGAGACAATTTCTTCATTTCAATTATTGCCAATTGGTATCAGAGCAATAAGTACAAAACTTTTTTTGATACATTCATACATTGAGATTTTATATATTTTGAATGGTTATGAAGGATTAACCAGTACATCTTAAGATAAAATGTCTTAGTAAATGTTATATTATTTAGGATTTCTCCAAGTTTGCAATAGTAGATATCAATGTCTATTCTAGACAAGCAAGTGGTTAATACCAATTATTTTGCCACCAATCCCTAAAATAGGGTCTCTCGAAGTTATGTTTAATTGAAATGAAATTTTCTATTTTGAATTATTGATAATTTTTATTGCAACAACCATCATGTTAATGCAAGAATAAGAACCATCCCCTTGTCATTTAAAACAACAATTTCATAATTGGGGCCAAATCGCTTAAATACATTAGAATTATAGATATTTTTGGATACGTTTTAATGGCACAAATTATATTTAGAAAGTAGACTTATCAAAAACAAAACTATATTCTATGTATAAGCTTCACGAAATTACCAATAAAAGAACTATTGTAAACAAAAAATATTGCATTTTGCCATTGAACTGGTAGCTATTAACGTACCATGATGCAGTCCCTGACCTGTCAGAATTCACTCTGTAACTGCAATGATATTCATTGTGGCAGGAAGTCCCGACATCTTCGAGCATTTGTAACTATATTGCATTTATATGATTTTCATTGGCATGGCGACTATTATGGCAAGTACCCGATTAAGGACTGAGCGGGCTGCAGCCAGGGGCCACCAGCAAATGGGGCCCACCCCCCAGATTTTGGCAAATCTTTGACGCGGAGAGCCTCTAATAATAAGGGACTTTCATAAAAGTTACTACGGGGCCCCAGATTTAGTCAACATTTGTCCTTGACTTCTTTTATGCGAAAGCACAAAAAACAGAAGAAGCCCCAAGTATATATTTTTTCAGGGGCCCCCAGCTATGTGAAATCTGTTAATCAACCCAAAGCCTCAAATAAGAAGGGGCCCTAATACACATTATTATGGGGCCCCAGACTTCACAACATTTTACACATATTTCTTTTTCATGCGAAAGCACCAAAACAGAAGCACCAAGTATATGTATTTTTTCAGGGGCCCCATAAAATGTCGCGATTCGTGACAAAATGTTGCATCAAAGGTCAAAGGGCCCCAGGTTGACTCACAGCTCAGGGACCCACTAAACCTTAATCGGGCACTGATTATGGTTCTTATAAGCATGAATCTTGTAATTCCTTCTCTCAACCCACCAATTTCGACCACAAAACTAAACTAACGGAACTATGGGATTCCTTGGAGTTTTCAATCATGTATATTGGTATTTTAGTTCATTTTCATGTGAACATGATAATTATCCACATACTGTAAAACCCGACAGTAGTATTTTGCTTACTAAATCATTAAGCAATTACACAAGGCTAAATTAAGTTGTTAGCAAGTAAGGGAAAACAACTTCACACCCAAAGGCTACTTAGATATAATATGCACACGGACGGTGGACATAATGGGAGGTACTTGATGGATAATTAGTTAAGAAATTAAGCTATACATTATAACTCCCCATGCCACTAGCAGTAGCAGAACTGTTACTGAGGTTCACAGTTCATAGTTCAATAGCATCACATACGTACAACAATTGCAAGGCCCTGGTTGTGAGAAGACAATGGTACAATCACTCCCAGCACCCTACAACCCCCACTCCCTCCCCCACATCTACTCTTGACTTTCAGGTGATAGATGATAATACCCTCGTCAAGCTAAAAGGGTCTTGCATTAGGTCGTAGAACAACTATCACGTTCCCGTGTGTCCTTTCGTAGGTTATGTAGACACTTATCGTGACACACCCTTTTTGCGTCGCTTCAGCTCAGCTGCTGAAGCAAGCATTGTGTTTCGTTCGTTTGCCCATAAGTCAACGTCGTTCTAGCGACGCAGTGTTCTTTGAGCACTTTTGATCTAGTTTAATATGATTTCAGCACAGAAGAACTATGGATGTGTGTCGTGTCCAAATATATGAATTTCCGATCTCACTTTCATTGGCTAAATCTCTTCAAAAACTGCCGTGTCGGCGTGTTCATTTTCGCCCATGTAGGGTTCTGCTAACAGCAGTGACAATTATGTGACAATGCCGGTGTTTGTGACAACTGTGATTGCTTATTATTCACACACACACCACCAACTGCAAAACAGCTCATTATTTTCCCCCATCATCATTTGCAGTAGATTACTGTTCTATTCGCAGTTAGTGGTGGGTGTTTGAACTTTATGCGTATGCAACTATACATGCATCATGCAATTTGTGGTGCATTTTTGTCAATTGCTACAGCAATGTAGCTTATATATATACAGTAAAACCTCTTCACAAGGATTATTCATTGGCTGCTACAATTTAGTTTCCCTGGGACGTGGTCCGAATGAGGAGGGGGAGAGGTAAGGGACGCACACCCCCTTTTAACTACCAAAAGTTTCAGTTTCATGGATTGTTTGGCATTTCCGCTATCGATCGAGGGTAAGAAACTCGTGAGATCCCTTACATGTACGTGTACCGCCCTTTTAAAAAACCTGGATCTGCCAGTGAATATCGTCTTGATGGGATGTTCTTCTAGGTACATGTAAGTGCACCGTACTTGTAGAACTAGATTTGGACGTCATTTGTGCTGGCATCAAATGGTTTCAATGGAGAGGTGGTCTAGTTACAGAGCTTCAACACGTTGAGAAGTGGTCTCATTATAGAGGTATTCTCATGGTCTTATCATAACCCTCTATTGTAGTCAGTAAAGCAATGAATGCAAAGCAAAAACTAGTCATATGGCTAACATCAAGCATTATATTCCAAATGAAGATGATGCATATGGTTTTAAAATCTGCAATATTATTGAAAATTTGACAGATTCATCTGGTTGTTGAGTTTGTTTTGTTTCTAGCGATAAAACTGTCTCCTAAATTTCACATGATTGGCAAACATACTACGTTTTGTGATACGCCTGTCGCCTAAATTTTGAATATTATGGGAAACTGCAAACGTTTTGTTTCATCTGAAAGTTCATTGTAAGTGTTTTTGGCAGATCGAGATAGCGTTGTCTGATCAGTAGTGTAAGACTCAGTCACTAATTGTTTATGTTTGACAGGGCATTGGTCTGCATTAAATAAAACAATAAATTAAAAACCATAAAAATACACATGTCTAAAAAACTACAGCAAAAAAAATGATAGTCGTGGTCGGTCTATGGGAATTCCTTTAACGTCCTGTCCACTATTGGCTGCAAACCCCCGCACCCCTCTCACAAAAGACTGGATCTGCTACTGAGTTTACCCTATTTATTATACAATAAAATATTTTTTTAGTCCTAACCACTTCGCAAAAAGGTATTCTGCAATGCACAATGCAACTTGTTAAAACGACATTTCATTCTCTTTTTATCGTCGGTAGCCGCATTACCCCACAGATCATGCGTTATCAGCTCTAGTACTGTTTTTACAATATTACTTGGGCTATTTAATCTCTGTCTGGAGCATCTTAGTCTGCTGTACTTTGCCATTTATCAACGACACAGTCAAAATATACTAACATCTACTGCTGTCATCAGCGTTTACTCAAAACAGCCCATTTAAATATTTTGTTTAAAAGAAAATAACACTTGTATTTTAATCCCATCAAGAATATAGCTGGTAATTCTCCAGACCAATAGCTGATGATGTTAAAAGGTGTGTACTGATTTAAATGGTTCCGTAATTACACAAAAATATGCGACCAATTAACCTTTAGCTGCACGTGGAAATTATGAACATTGGGAGATGAAATCTGTAATAAGTCAGAGGTAATGGGGCTACCGACAATAAAAAGAGAACGGCGGGCGACATACGTTTTCGCACTTGGGCATTTACAGACACAAATGCCAAATATGTAGACAATATCTTTTTTCCACATACCATTTAATCACTTAGCTAGTGCTATATTTCATACTTCAATTCGCCTTTCAAGTCACCTGGCTTATCTCTTGGATGTAAAATATCCTTGTATTGCTTTAATTCCGAGCGATGAATCATCGCGAACCCAATATTAAGCCACATTGTTGTCACATCAATCATATTTATTGCATATACCTACAGTGAATATGATGCATCTAATCGTTGTAGGGATAATTTTAGAAAGTAAAGAAATGTAAATAATATATTCATGTACATGATGAAGTCGTCTTTATAGTATCTAACATACGGAAAACTCAAGACCCATGCAGTCGCACAGAAGGGGATAAGTTTTTTAACCGTATTTTTTTCGTAACTTTAGATGCGGTGAAAAGATATGGTCCTCGTTAAAATAATAGCTGATCTAGTCTGTCTATATCCACTATTTTCTCATTATAATCCAATACATATGGTTTGGCCCTCGGCCCCAGTACGTTGTATACATACGTGTACCATAAGTCTGACTCTATTGTATTATGGAAGTGATGATTTTGCATCATTACGAATTCCCATGCGCCTTCAGTTGATCTAATTGTGGGATTTGTCGTCCCAGAAGCATGCTTGTTATCTTGTACTTATTCTTAATCTTGACTGTCCTAGGAATATGATCATTAATCCAGTAAATATTGGCAGAGGTATATTGGAAGAATGACATTGATTTCTAAATTATCAACATGTCACGTTATATATAAACCTTTGTAAATATTAGTGAACTAACACTGTCCAAAGAAACATCAACCAGTTTTGAGACTGGTACTTTTTGACCTGTGTCCATGTATACCCACCTGATGATTTGTCCCGAAGGCAACCGATTCAGTTGATTCTATCCTCACTTGAAAATGGTCTAGAATGAATAAAAGAAATAATGAAAACATTCATTGTTTCTTCCAGTATCATGTTTTGCAAAAAGAAGATCATATCCATTGATGCAGTTGCCTTTGATTTGTCCATTAGTTTCAGTATAGCCCCTGTCAGACAGTCACGAATGTTCATCCTAAAATTTCTACTGGTCAGTAGGAGAAATACATGTAATGGTAGAAAGGCGACTGCAGCTTATTAAAACACGTGTCTGTGACGACAAAATGTGCCAATTGACAAATGTCTTAATTTCACGAATACGTCTGATTCAATTCTCGTGATTGTCTGACACTAGCTTAAATAGTACTATTTCTATCCTCTTCCCAATAACGGCCACGTGTTGATTCATCCATGAACGTCGGCATTCAATCAGACAGACGAACAAGAAATCAGTCATGAGGGCATCTCAGTTCCATTCCATTAAGCTATAATACAGTAGAACCTCTCTATTAAGACCAGCCATGGAACTGGCCGCAACTGGTCTCCATTGAGAGCTGAACTTACAGTGATGTTCCTATATGGAATGCTTGTGACTGGGGAAAGAAAATTGTCTCCTTAAAGAGGTAGTGTGTCCTTAAAGAGGTGATCTCTTTATTGTGGTTGCAGTTTTCAAAAGTTTTACTGTAAGCATTAGTGTTGCCTGGAATAATGCTCCTGGTGAGCCATGCATGATTATCTGGCACATATACATGAAAGAAAATGGAGTTAGGGGGAAATTGGCAGAACACAATGCAAAAGCAAGCAGAGTAGCTTGTTATGATAAAAGAAGGTGCATCAGCGAATACATTACACGTATCAAAGTGATGACTTCTTCTGATATGCAAAACCATGTGGTTTTTGGTGCAAATCGATCCACGGTTCCCAGCTACAAAGAGAAGTGATTGCGAGATGCCAAAATCCAGAGTTTATGGATTCCTAGCTGTGATGTAGTATCGTACAGGATGGATTTTGCAGTAGGTGGGGTCTTGACAGTCACGTAATACTTATCACATCAAAGTAGGAATTTTTACTGTTTGCTTACTTTATAGTTTTACTGTACGGTTAGAAATGAAAACAAAACTTTGAACAAACTGTTTAAAGTTGAACCTCCAATTAAGATCATTTCCATAAGTAGACCACCACAATAATAAGACTATTTCTTCAGCGGAAAGCTCTGTGAAAGTAGACCACCTCTCTATCAAGACCAGTCCTCTGATTGTCCTAATAGTCTGAACACACCACAAACATGCACCTCTCTTAAACAATGTCTCAATGCCACGAGTGATTCAGTTTCAATATTCGAGACTGTGTGATCATAGATTTACCAAGAAACAGAAAAAAATGTACCTCCTGGGCCATTTGCTTCTGGTGGTTTGGTGTAAACCGGGAGTTGTGCAGGAAGCACACTATAAAACGGCAGTGACACAGACATAAAGTGAATTGAGAGGCTTAAAGGGACAACCACAACAAATGCCTCCACAAATAATTTATTTTCACAAACTATGTTTATATCAAGTTTGAAGTGGATTTTAATTACCAATACATTTGCAGGCATAAAGATCGAAACTATTTAATTGAAACGTGAATGAATTATTAAAGATGTTGGTTCTATTATTTACAATAAATAAATATACAAATCTATGTTAACTGTTTTGATACATGACTTTGTACGCAATATGAAAATTGTCAAGAAGAAAATAAATTGTCAATTATGAAGAAATGGAGTGTTTTATGTGCACCAAAATATATGTATTTCATTAGTTGAAACAACACATTTTATGCCTTATGAAATGTACATATCAACTGCGCATGTCCCTTTAAGCTCTCCTTTTTGCACATGGTTGTCTTTTCTAGACCAAAGTCTGATATTCTGGGGCATGGTGCATGCAAGTCTTTTGTGATGATAAAGTAATGACGCGCTGAAAGCAAGTAATTTGGAAAGAAAAACTGAAATGTCATTGTGGCTTTGAACATACTTTTATTTACTTATATATTTCCAAGTTTCCAGGAGCAACCAGTTGGATAAACATTTTTCTTGACGATGAAATTTGTAAAGAATACAAATAGTATAGCTGCTGATACATATCTGACATACACAAATATTAATATTTTCGCTTTACAATATTAATTCAGCATGGACATTCGTGACGACCAGACTATGAATTTACAAAGGACTGCGACTGAGTGTCAGCTTTCGGGAATTTGAGACACGGGCATAAGTTACAATTACACAAAGATTTGGTAATGTCTTCCATGCTATTACATTTTGATTGTTTTAGTCACCACGTTCATCATGGCATTGTTGGCATACAACGTAGTAGTAAATTCAAGGTGTTTGTTGTGATATCAGACGACTGTACAGTGTAAGCATATTTAGCTAATGGGCATGTGCGTTTGATCGGCTCATAATTTTACACAATCACTCAGACTATAATAGCCGCAATGCTATCTTTTATCAAGGCGAGTACCCGGTGTATGTATATATGACTCATTTTGAAGCATGCCGCGTGAGGCCACCAACACCAAACGTGGAACATAGGAAAAACTTTGTGAAAGGTGAAATTATGTGACTACATCACAGGTAACCACATACCGGAAACCTGGATGCCGACCTACTATAGAAAAAAATATGACACAAAGGCTGGGTTCTCGACACCGGCATATCCTTAAATACCTACATGTACTTGTGTCACTGATCATTTGGTGCACTTTAATGTTGAATTCAGAAGAACTTCCACAATGCATGGGTTAAATTTCGTGGGTCCAAGTTTCCTGCAATCTGAGCAGAGCCAACATGAGCTCAATGAGTTAGATACGAAACAATAGAGTTACTCAAATGCAACATCTCCATCATGATGCGCGTGCATTATGAGGCATTCAGAACCCGCATTGCTAATTAACGCTCTAAGCTCACCACCTTTGTTGACCACTCCATAGGTCATTCTAGATGGTCACGTTTGCCTCGTGTGCCCAGAGTTGATAATAGACACGTCATGAAACCTATTGTCATGTGCAATAAAGTGTTAATCAACTGCACTTACCCAGTTTTCGACCCATGATTGGGCTCCCATTGAATTTTACCATTGTTTCCAAGGAAACAATAGGCCTGTATGTGGTTGCTATCTTAATAAGGTATTTACACAATAGTTTCATGAACCAAAGGTCTTTCATGGACATACATATAGGTAATTGTATATGTGTATGATCACCGTCGGACCTTAAAGCAGATTTAGGTCCATGGCGGGGCAATGTCTCCTTACTATAGCAGAAATCTCTTGTTAGGCCCAGTTAGGGGAACTAATGATGACTGTCTTGGGTGATTATGTCTGCATGAAAGTGCGTAGGAGTAATACAAAAGATATTGATGTATCTTTGATGATGCTACCATCGGGCATTTATTGCATTGGATATTTTGAATTGAAATTGAGATTCCATTCAATTAATGACCAATATGGTTCCATTTCACACTGTCTTGTCGGTCCATAATGTTACTATTCTTCACTAAAACGCATGTAATTCATAGAAAATGACATGGAAAAACACAATTTTATCAGCTTACTCAGTTCTCTACAGAAGGCCAATTCCTACCCCTGTATTGACATAGCTGAAAGCAATCTAGCAATCTACCAATCACTATGTCAAGTGGACCTAGCGGGACACAAACTCACAACCCCGCGATTCTGATACCAGAACAATACTATCATCTCAAACTAGCCAGCTGTTAAAAATGTGACATGGATGAGCCGGTGTACCTTTTAAACCCCAGCCTGCAGACTTGGTAGTTATCATCTCAACCCAGAGGTTGTGGATTCGAATCCCACCTGAAAATGTAATGTTTTGGATTGTTCTGATTACTTTTCATTATCATGATGGTAGAAAATCCCAATTACCATTGAGAAATGGGAGAAAATTTACAATTGAGTAACAAGGAAGCCTGGGAAAGACACACTAGATCAAATGAAATCATGTGATTTTACCATCCATCAAAGAAGTAAACATCCACCTTCTTGTAGGTGTTACAATTTTATTCTTTCTGATTTGAACCTGAATAAAAGTGCATTGCCCAATTTCACAGCAATTTAGTAGACCACGAAATAGTCTGTAGTTCACCTGCACTGCATCCAAACAAATGCAAATCAGTGACTGGCAGAATTAACACATTCCTCGCAATAAAACACCAATGAACTAAGTGGGAAAATATACCAGCAAATGTAATGAAGCAACTGAAAACACATACGCAGTTAGGAAGATCGGTTTGGATGTAAATGATTTCAACTCATGTTTATCAGTTTTGGCGTGTGATTACAGTGTTATTAGAAAACAATTGCGCTGCTATTCAATCAGCGTACCAGTGCGCTTGGTGAAATATTTTGGTGGCACGTTTCTCAGAAATGACGTGATGCATTCTTAGAGAAAGCATGAAGCTAATCTATGGTGAGAAATATTTGTTTTCAATAAGCCCAGTTCCGGTGATTGCATAAATACACCAAAAGTGCAAAACAGCTCGCATGTAAACAAATACAGGTGCAAACTCATTTCCAAGTATTACTCAACCCGTCTACAGTTGGCTCATATGACAACTATAGTTGTGTGAATTGACGATAATCAATAGCAAACCAAAAACTCAAAGTGATAATGCCATCATATATTACAACTACACATAACTAAAGCGTTTTATCGAGTAATTCAAAGAGATCATACACATTTCAGTGCCCTATGGAATTAAACATTCCAGACAGCAACATTTTGTACGACGCAATCTGCACTTTCTGCTAAACGTCAGATACGAATTTCGTCCTTATTATTCAAGTTAAGTAGTTTTGTCATCCCCATACTCCATCTCTCTGCGTCTCAATACACGCATTATCCATCTCAGTCCATCTATCTTTTAATTTGTACTCTTGATCTACCTCTTTGATTAATTAACAAATAACAAATGAGATAAAGAAATTGGCGGCCATATTAACTGCCATTTTGGAAAGGGAACGAAATCATTGTCTCACAGAATGTTGCCTACCCTATTGTATTAAAAACACCCAGAGATTATAGAAACTATCAAGACACCTCAATTATATTCCCCTCTCTCTGTGTTCTATATAGCAAGCATATTCCTATTACTATATTGGCATAGCTGAGGACATATCTTTCAGCCCTAAGCTTCCATTTGAATACTAAATCAAGTGGCACCGCAAGACTCGAACCCCAACCCCGTGGCTGTGAGATCAGAATGGTACATCATCCTATGCAGCGAGCTGTGCATGTTCACAGACGAAGCGTTGTCCATGTAACACCGCGACTACACATCGGTCAGTTATAGTTCAACCCTGATGTTTTGTTTGAATTCCATCTAAGTGTAGACTTTTTTGGGGTATAATGTCTTCTCATTTTTATTCTTACGGAGTAAATAATGTATATTTATTCACTGTGTATTCAAAATATCTCTCCCTCAATCCCCCAACACAACCCCCCCCCACACACACCACCACCACCCATTTCTCTCCCTCCACCTCTCTCTCCATTTCTCTCCATCTCTCTCCTCGAGTATATACCTCTCTCTCTCACCTCTATAGCAAGCACGTACCTACCATTAATCCACATCAATTCTTTAGAAATACGTCGCCTACAAGCACTCAACAAAAAGAAAGAAAGCATGCAAGTCACTGTACAACTTAACATTTACTCAGAAGATAGAATATAACAATTTGACCTTACACAAACCACACACGCACACCCTACAGTAATTATCACAGGTACTGGGCGGATTACCACTAACCAAAACTTATCAGAGGAAGTGTCTAAAGTGGCATGATCATACTTTATGAAGAACACAAGATCCCTTGACATATCAAAGGCGGCAGCAGACGCAACAAGGGCCTCAGGGTTAATTACTACAGCTGTCGTGAAGAGAGGCTACGTGACCATTCGGGGCATTGCAAAATCTCTTGTCCTTGTGAAGTTCCGTTGCCAATGCTTCTCAATGTTTCCCATGCAACGTATTCTCTTGATCGGGCGAACTAATGAAGAAAGTGATTGCATATGTTACTAATATATGGACATAATCGACTTCAATTAACTTGCATATCAGTCACGTACATTGTACTTTCTGTATCATCCACTGAGTTCCAAGTTGTAGAAAGATAGATCGTCTGAGTCGGTATTAGGGATAAGACTTGATACAACAGTAAATCACTAATGGCCGAGATATCACTAAATGCATGTTTGTGATAGACACCCAGTGCATCATTCTCCATCTGCAAACATGCACTAAAAGCATTAGGGGTTGAATGAAGTCAGCTGATAACAGATGACCGCTGTCTCATGAAAGGATCTGTGGTCCACATACTTTTCCTGCACGTCCTTACACGTGGTCCCAACATACTTTGTTTGTGTGCGTGTTTGTTTGTTATTTTGACATAAACGAAAATAAAGGCTGTTAGTTTGTGGTTAATATAGATCATTTGTTCCCTAGCAACAGTTGCTAAGATAGATGCCCGTTTTTTTCTTGGCACCGCATCTGGAAATGAAGGGTAAGCACTCAGGAATCATCGCACCAAGGTTCACGCTTTTATCGTTAACCGAGGGATTTTTGAGAAAAATCTGCTGAAATTGACTGGAATATAATGCTATTATGTCACAACATATATTGCACTGCATTACGTTACATTACATTATTATATTGCATTACATCACATTACATTACATTACATTACATCCAGTTTGTTGGAAAAGCGGGGGTGGGGGGGCACTAGTGGATGGCATGGGTTTCGTGCGCATGCTTGATTTGTGGACACATAGATATGGCCAAACCATATAAATGGAATGACATTTAAATGGAATTTTTTTTTTTTTGGGGAAATGAGGGTTCGCTCACGCCCCTGAATCTCAGGATCGGTCTATACTAATTGTATCTCTGTGCATACTCCCAACGTAATTCTCAACACACACAACATCATAGCTTACCTTAAACCACGTGTATGGTCCCAGCGTAACCACCTGCCTAACCCCGTCCGCCTAATGACACCACTTACCGCGCCTTTGAGTCGAGATGACCGAATGTTGTGTGGTCACGTCCGCCCACTTCTTATTGGTACAATTATGGGAGAGAAGAAAGTGAATCAAGGACACTGCTCGACAGAGATGGACATGCGTACTTACCTGCATGGCTTAGTGGGGTAGAGAGGGTGTAAGGATGTATGTGGATGAGGATGCATAAAAGGAAGCACTGGAAGATTGGGCCAAAAATATATATTAGTGTTGGAAGTAAACTGAAACAGAATCTACTGACAATGGATTTGAAAGAAAGTGAATCAAGGTTACTTTGACAGAGATGAACATACCTACTTACCTGCCGTGCTTAGTGGGGTCGAGGGGTGGGGATAAGGATGTAGGTGCAGGTGGATTCAGACAGGGAGGCACTGGGACATTGAGCCCAAAATATATATGTTGGAATTGAAACAGAATTACTGACAATGGATTTCTCACCTTCCTTTTGTTGTTCTAATGAATGCTGTTAATAACCGCCTACATCTAACGAATGAGTAATTCTATCCATATATATTTACAGCGTGCTCACGTTACCAGCCATTAGGGCCCTGGTATCTCGGATGTGGTGTGTGGTCGCTTAATGGAATTCGATATTGGTACCTTTATTGTGAGGTCGGAGACTATGCCCTAGTCTTAATTTGAGGTTCTACTGTACTTACATGGGAGCCATATGGACTACGTGTTTCTAAGAAATCATCAAATCGAATATAATGACATTGATCGTTGCGTGTCAGCACCAATGCATCCTGCATTTCCGCATGCCAACAAGGGAAGTTGGGGGCAATGTCAGTATGAAACCTGGCTTGTTAGGGCACCAGGCAGAGCCCATAACGTTGGACGGTAAGTTGCACTGGACTAGGTATATTATCCCCAGTTAACACAACGATTGTTGAAGGGAACCTTAAACATCGTCTAGGAGTCAGCCGTCCGTCACGCGTCAGTGAGAAAAGCTTTGGGCTCGTGGGTCGCAATAGCCGGGGAGAGGCCATTTTATTCGGGTCTGCCACGGACGGTCTCCTGTAACCTATGTTTACAACAATGGATTTGAAAGAAAGTGAGTCAAGGACACTGCTTGACAGAGATGGACATACATACTTACCTGCCGTGCTTAGTGGGGTAGAGAGGGTTGGGGTAAGGATGTACGTGCAGGTGGATTCAGACAGGGTGGAACTGGGACATTGAGCCCAAAATATATGAGGGTTGGAAGTATTACTGAAACAGAATCTACTGACAATGGATTTCTCACGTCTCTTCCTTTGAAATGTTACTAATGAATGCTGTTAATAACCGCCTACATCTAACGAATGAGTAATTCTATCCATATATATTTACAGCGTGCTCACGTTAAGTGCAGTAGAACCCTGGTATCTCGGATGTGGTGGGTGGTCGCTTAATGGAATTCGATATTGGTACCTTTATTATGAGGGTCTGAGACTGCTAGGAGTAGTCTTAATTTGAGGTTCTACTGTACGTACATGGATGAGCCATATGGACTACGTGTTTCTAAGAAACCATCAAATCGAATTTAATGACATTGGTGTATATAGAAATCATTAAGGAAAGTGTACAACCTTCTTTGAGGTAAGTATTGGTTTGCTAAATGGTGAGATGCCCCTATCGTGGAAACGTTACATGCAATTAACATGGGTTTATGAGACAAGTGAAACTAAGTACATTGGTGAAAATATGATGTTCCATGAAACTCCAGTGAGTTTATAAATGTATCTGTAGGCATTCTGAATAAACCACTTCTGAACTGAAGTAGTTAGTGTGTTCTAGAATGGGACCTGCTATTACGTGACTAGAGAAGAGATGTCTTAGTAAGTTGTAACCTAACACAGCTACACAAAATGTACAGACGAAAAATATGTATTAGTTTTGTACACGCGTGTATTTACAAAGGAGTGCACACCACTTCTTATTACTGAGCTATTCTAAACTCCATCGGATGACTTTGCTACAATTCTATTCTAAACCAAAGCGCGAATTGTCTTAGATTGTCTATTATGCTACGGTCAGACAGTTCCGAATGGTGAAACCGAATCGGCATTTGTGCTGAATTTATTGTTACTTGGCACGTTTTCTAATCACATATGTGTTTTATAAGGGAGAATCCTATTTTTTGCTTTCATTATAATCTAACCCTTTTTCTATATATATTGCAAGCACGCCCCCACTACTATATTGCCATGGAAGGTTGAAGTTTATCATCACATGTAGTTATGTCAACATCATGTTAGGAATGATTTTAAATGGCGGTAGATGATTTTAAATGTATACCTTTTCAATATACATTCGAAATGTATGTAATGGTAGACATATATAATAACTGGATGTTAATTTTGAATATAAGATTTAAATTGGTGTATAGACATACCTGTCTCTCTATGTCTGATTTCACAATTGATAAATGATTTGATTTGAATGTGTATGAATACACATGTAAGATTTGAATGTGTATGAATACACATGTAAGATCATGAAACACACACTACACTGTATATCTCCCCCAATTGTATTTCTCATTTCCTACTTCATACGGAACAAATAGGGATGACTATCAGTGATTGTGAGACTACGGCTTAAATTGCGATTTTAAACAAACTGTTTATAGCCTTTCACTTTGATGAAGACTTCACTAATTATAATGAAGGTCATGTTGCCATTTTATAATTGGACGTCATCACATCTATTTTGATGGGAGCTGCCGAATTGTAATTTTCTTGTACGTGCACATACACACGGGGATTAGATGCGTGGGCGTGTGCGTAATAGACACAGATGTGTGTAGAACATGTCAACATTTAACACATGCACATGCATGTGTTCATGCAATGAACTAGAGTCGGACCTCTCAATAAAGACATATGAGGCGTGACATCATGATCACACAGCCCTTTCGGGCTTGAAAAAAATACTAGGGGGTTGGGCCTGATCGAATTACTCAACTGTTGTTGTGATGGTTTCCTTTTTATTGTGTTTTTTTTCCTTCTTTTTCGTGATATTTCTTTGTGTTTTATAAGGGTGTGGGGTGTGTGGGGAAGGCTTGAAAATCAAACAGTATGCACTCATATGGAAGGTAAATAACTTTCATGTGGTGTTAATATTGAGGTGGTATCAGTAGAATTGTGGTATTCATTGGAAGTTCAACTGCATCTGCAAACCTAACCCATTCTTTTATTTTATTTTTCAGGTATACCCATACAGCATTCTGCATTTGCATGAACCATTATAGCATTATCATTGGATTGAGATTACAAACATGGGTTGCGCTCCATCCTCGATACAACAGAAGATATCATCTTCCTTCTTAACCAGCCCCCAAGATGATGAAGGAGATAAGAAAGTGATCCCCAAAGACTTGCAGGCAACCAAGAAGATCTCCGTCAAACCGATGGAACCAAATGGAAACTCTTACATCGTTAGAGACGACGCGGAAGAGAAAAGGCGGAATGCTCTGGTCCGAACCTCGTGGACATGGCTGGAAAAAGAGAAGGATATCATTGCGCAAGACACTTTCTTAAAGATCTTTCAAAAAAGGCCCGACATGAAGGATCATTTCACAAAATTCAGAGAATATAATGGTGATGAGCTACGTAATAATGTACATTTCAGAAACCATGCATTGGTTTTTATCCAGGTCATTGAAAATTCACTCAGGGTATTGGAAAACAAAGATGAAGAGCTGAAACCCATTCTAGACAACCTTGGTGGTTTTCATACGAAAAAGGGCTATTTTGATATTTCTAACTATGAATTGTTTACCACTTCAATATTGGAAGTTTTTGAAGAGAGACTGGGTGATCGGTTCAGCGATGAGGTGAAGCAAGTATGGGAGGACTTGTTCAATTATATCACGAACTGTATGGCCCAGGGATATATAAGAGTGGCCAAAGAGAAGGGGCTTGTGCTTGAGTGTTAAGGTGTAGTGTACTGACTTAAAAATATTTCATGGACTAAATAATACTCATATTTGACTGCATGCGTTTTATTTGTAGAATATGTCTCTTATATCTTATGTGTGCTACCAGAGTAAGAACATGTACTGACACTTATAACTGTCCACGTTTACATGTTTCATTTTTCTTTTAAAAAATAGCATTTATTAGGGCACATTGAAATGTAATGTCTTCATCTTATTTTCTTATCATAAAAAACTATAGTTTGCTTTGGAATGTACATAGCTGTGATAGACTTCAGGGATGTTCGTGTAGATCAATTTGAATGTCTCGTGCAGTTAAGACCACCTCTATAAAGAGGCTACCTCCGTAATAAGATCATCTATCACAGGCCAAAGATTGCCGAATATCTCCATAAAACAGCCCAACTCATTATTGAGAAAAAGCGAATGCAGTCCCCCAAACGTAGAGGTTCTACACGATATGAGTTAGGGCAATTAGATGATCGCTGATGACATATTTAGTTATACAATGCCAACTATCAAATATGAGGTGGTAACAAGAGGTCAAAGAAAACCCACGTCCCCATCCCTGCATGTAGACCCCCCCACACACACACATACCACATGTGGGCTTCTTTCCCCCTTGAAATCTCATATCCCTCTTTCTTCGGCCCTTCTTACCCGAATCCCGCAGCTTCGTCAAATCATCCTTTTATAGAGGTGGTTAAGTTGGAGGTGTTGTGTTTAGAAAAGACTAAAAAACAAAGAGACATTTCCGTAAATCGTGAGTTATTGCTTTGAATATTAATACTTTCTAAGATGACCACTCTAATAAGTTCAACAATAATAAAAAATAAGGGATTTTTTTAAGTTTATACTGTTTAACAATGGGGTTCATCTCAGCTTTACAGGGATGGTCTGTCTTTTGAGAATTCAAACTAACACACGGTCTTTATGAAAAAAAAACTTTGTAACAGTCGTCAATATAAACAGTGATGTTCATCTTAGACAGATGGTCTTCTCAGAAGGTCCACGGTGCAGACACAAGGATATGGCATTCACGTACGATCATCTATCAATAATACCCATTATGTAATGTGTAAGTCCTTGTGGAAGAAAAATATCATCATTATATGTTGGGCGATGACTAACACATGCACGTGCACGCACACGTGCTCTGTGTGTGGTGTATGACCTTTCTATTAGGACCACCTTGTGGAACCTTTGACCTCCATAGAGAAGTGTTCGCTTAATGGGAGCTTATGCTGATCACTTCATAGAAAATGGTCTTGTCACATAGGCCTAGGTGGTCTCAATAGAGAGATGGTCTTAGTAGGAGGTTCAATGATTCCTTTGTTACAATTTGACCTTTGATGAGAGACTTTCTTATCCCCGATTCCCACTGTAATAGTAACCTATTGCTAAACATCAGATTTGCTTTTGCCTTTGTGAATGGTAGGAGGTTAAAAAGCTGTAATTGTGAATAGACAAGAACTTTATGCAGGTGGTCTATTTTAAAATTGTACTGTAATGTATTTGTATGAAAAACTTACTTGCATGCACACATCGATAATTCATATTAAATACAATACACGTTAGTTGCCATATTGCCTTTAGATTATTTTCAGTTGCCATGTACGATCGGGCGTCATTATTTCGAACATTTTGTATTTTGATGTTTAATTATTTTCTTTCCCAACGACAACATATAAAACTGTAAGTTGGTACTATTGAGTATTGACCTGAGAACATTTACTGTTAGACTGTTACTGGTGCCCACAGCTTAAAAACAATGTTTTTTTATTATTATGCAAGTAACAGTAATGATAAAGTGCATATATATATATATTAGTGGAAGCATATCACAAAATTGTGTATTTTAGCATTTTATTGTATTATGTATCAAGAATTTCCCAATAACAAAAATGACTCAAATTCTTCCCAAGCCCACATATTTGATAATGGCATAGTTACGTAATACCATCACATCGCGTTTGCATACAATTTTTAACATGTAGCCACAATATTACTTTCATATTGTGGGGCTATAGACATATGCAGAAAACCTTGTAAAGACCCAAACACTATAGTCTTCTCGGTGCATGTACAAAGGTGGTCTTTTCGTGAAGTTTCGTAGCGGTCTCCTTATGAAGGTTTCCGAATGTCAAAGCAATTTCTCGTTACAGAGGTGGTCTCTTTATTGAGTCGGTCCTAAGAGGAGGTCATGCGAGTTGACTGTTATTGTTTTGCATGGAGTTGTGGAATTTGTAATCATCTGAAACTAATGTGTAGGAATAGTGCTAGATTTAAGTCAAAACACAGTAAATTTCATTTGATTGTGATGAAATTCTATATAAATGTTGATTGAAATTGTTGATTTGTACAAATCTAGTCCTGATATTTCATTTTCGCGCGGGTGGTCGATTAGATAAAAGCAAACACATGCTTGTTAAATTTACAATATTGACCGTCTAAACTTGCATTTTTTTACTGATAAAACTTGATTGGCATAGTCGGTTTCTGGGAATCTCACTTTCAAACTGCACGTATAGCTCAAACTCTTACGAAATCTAGTTCATATTTGCAATAACTTCTCAATTGGGTAAAAACACTGGAATTGACGATAATGCCTGAGTTACGCTATTACATTACTAAATGTCACACGTCTTAGGATTTCAAAAGAGGCTTGATTAAGGTTCAAGTTTACAGAACAATGCTTAGATTCATATAAACTCAAACTCACTTAAAATGTATTGACAAACTGCTAAGTATTAATTCGTTGTACTGCAGTATATCAAAGTAACTAAACCATTTTTTTCGTATATTTTGTTGGAATCAAAGTTTAAAACATAGAGTTTTTCTTACATAAAATTTTCTGTTAGCTTATGGTTAGTTTTGACCACATTATTGATATACAGTAGAACCTCTCTATTAAGACCACCTGCAGGACTGACCATAAGTCGTCTCAATAGAGAGGTGGTCTCTTTACAGAGGTTCATTTTAGTAGCTTTATGAAGATATGAGTCCGTGACATATGGGCTTATTACAGAGGTGCTCTTAATTTGAGGGTTTACTGTATATACATGTAAGTTACTTATTTTATGGGTGTTCACTAAGATTCTAGATAAAAAGTTTCTACTGTAATTTATGAATGTACATACATTTTATGTTCAACTTTCTTTCATGAATGGATGGTTTCCTTATCATCAGAGGTATAATGCATAAGCGTATATTAATATTATTTTGTTGTAAATATTCATATCCATGTACAGTACATGTATTTTATTTGCACTTATTAAAGTGAGTTATCTTTATATATTAATACGTAGGTGTTGTTTTGCACTGTTGTTTTTAGTTAACGATGCTAAATGATGCTATATTTCACATAGTTATTGCACATTTAAACTATATGATGGTGTACATATTCATACACACGATATCACAAATTGTGCTTACAGATTTAAAAAAAACGAAGCAATCAGCAGAAGATGAAAATAAACACCCAATAGATATAGTGACATTGGCCATGTTGAGAACAATAGTGGGATTTTTATACATATAATCAATGTCATGTTTTATTATATCCATGCATTTATAAGTTTTATTTAAAATCATATTACAATGACCAAACATCCCAACTGTATTATACATAAATACCCCCCAAAAATGATATCAGAATTAGAAAAGTCTATGCATCATTTTCTATGGCTAGCAAGCGTAAGGAATATGCCTCATGGGAACATAGACCTCCCCGGCAGGTGCGAGCAGATAGCATTGGATTCCTCTCAGCCTCTATGGATCCATCCCGCCCCATTTTCAAACCTTGGATGTATGCAAAATAACACAAAAATTGCAGTAACTATCTTAAGTATCTGTGAAGGTAAGTGGTACGCCCTGACGGACTGGGTATACGTCATATACCATAACTCCAAATTGTTAATACATGTAATATGTAATTAAGTCATCAGAATTATTATCAGACTATTATACTATCTGGTGCGATTCGAACCATCGACCTTACGGCACCAAATCGCCTAGTAGTTCAGGATAATTCACTATAGTCCACTCTGCCCCCGGAATCAAAATACATTCGAAATATTTCCAAATGTTATTCATCTTGTATACAATGTCACTATAATAAAAATCAATAAATCAATCAATCTAATCTAATAAAACAAGTTTCGTTTTGCAATATCACGAAAATTGTTACAATAGCATCGATAAATGTTCATCACCCTGGAATTCTCAGTTGAATAAAAAAAATGCATTTCGTCTATAAATCCTCATCAATCCTCATTACACCATTTGCGTTGCTTTATTGAATTGCTGTATGGCATCAAGTCCAATTTAAACAAGAAGCATTGTGCGCATTTTGACACATTTGTTTTAGAATTCTAATATGAGTAGACAGAGCAAAAATGCACAGACATTGTTCAAATGACACTAAACGCAACGGGGCAGTCCAGAGTTTGCTAGTAAAACAAATGTCAGATGGCAACAATGTGTTTTGCGAATTACATGGCATGCCAGCAGTAGTGGCCATGTAAAATATGTTTTACTGACGCAATTTGTTTTTCTATTCTAATTAGTAACATATATATGGTGGCACATAGACATGTGCTCTACAAATAGTTTCAGAGAATCTTTGGTAAAGATAACATAAAACAGACAGTAATTATTTTCTTCAGTTTGAGATTTTACAGAACTAAATAAAGTAAAACGCAATGCTTTATTTTCTTTATTACGAAATAAGTCATGGAAAATCTTCTTAGTGATCCGCGATTTTAGATATCATGATTTTTTTTTTAAGAATAAAGAAAACCATTGTGGTAATTCGAATATTAGATAATGTAATACCTAAATCATAAAAGAAAACCTTTTCAAGCTAATATTGACCAATACTTCATATACTCGAAAAATATGCAAATTGATAGACGAATTGTTAATTAATGTCAAATTTATATTGCAGTAACACTATATACATGTTATTTTCTATAGAATATATCCGTTCCATTAACAACAAATTTATATCGGCAACGCATGCTATACTAAAAAAAGGATAAAGAAAATTCTAAAAGATAAAGATGAACTTCTCAATGCACAATGCAAACCGTCAAGCCAATCTCTACAATCACAACGGAAACATCTGTTTTATCAGGACAGTTATTCTTCTTTTGCAATTTATTAACGTTTGGACATCACAGGTGGTCTGATTGTTGGCATCGTCGGTTTTCACGGCTTGATCACTCACACTGCCTTAAAGTCCTTGTTCATACTGCGTATATACTCGTGAGATATGACGATGCATTGTTGGTTATTACGTGCTTTTCTGTGTGATTGTTGACTGAATTTGAAAATGTAAACTTTAAGATAGATTTTGAAGAATGATTTCTTAAAACGTTTTTCCTACGTTTCTACGTGTGAGTAAGATGCACATTAATTGACCCTAAGATATCTTAACTTGTTTTATAACAACATTTATTTATATATTTCGAGTAATGAATATCCATACATTGTATGTATGTGTCCAAAGTTGAATATAATTTAATACATGATTATACATAGTGATGACTAGATTATTGATGTGACACCTGACAAGAATGGGTATTTACGTATACATATGGTACACATCAAGTTGGAAATGGGAACATTACTATATATATATAAACTTGGAGCATCCTGAGTACCGTCATGCATGTGTCTTTCAAAAAAAAAGACAGGATTGGTTCATAGTGGTATCTACTAATGTATATTTAATGTAGCTATATACTGAGAGCTGTTTGATTACACACAGATTATTTGATGGTATTAATCTAGTCCTACTGTGATGGCCACTCTAGCAACAGTTCCTTTATGGAATTTGAATGTATAGTCATTAAGTATCATGGGTTCATATGTTATTGTTGATGCGTGCTCCTTTATCTATTTGTCTGCTTAAGGTGTATTTGCAGTATTCTGTGGGTTGTATGTTGATTTTTGGATGCTGGCGGGAATGGTGTGTTACGGTGAGTTTGGATATTGGGCTATTTTAGTTGTTGCATATGACAGTTTAAAAGTACATTACATGATAACAACATCGGGACAGTTTGCTTACACAATGCAAACACATATAAAGTCGAACGAGCATAAAACTTTAAAATATGAACGTGAATTTTATCTGTACGAGCTAACCGATGACAAGTAAAGTAAGATTAATTTAGATCAACTCGAAAAAAAAAAACCACGTGTGTTTTCATTCTCAAAGTAATATAACAACACGGGTGCCAAGCTTTACTACATGTTTCGACACCAGATGACTCATGAATACCTTAACTACAGGACTATTCATGGTGGTATTTTTAGTAATGATGGTATTTACTCTTGCCACTCACGATGTTTTATCTGCTATAGAATTATATTGAGCACAAATAGTGTGTGTGGCGCTGAAATGACAAAATAATTTGCGGCATAAATACAGCTTCCGCCAGAAAATAAAATTACTTTTACAAAGATTGATTGGTCATGTACTATACTGGTTTTACTGTATCGTCTAATTGCCCCCCCCCACACACACACGTAATAAAGACATATTATAATCTGATTATAACTCCATTATTTATTTTCATAACGTTTGACCCGATGTTAACTGTTAAACTTGAGTTCCATCACGGGCCTCATAGGGTTACTTTGATTAAAAACAAGCATCACTAATAGATAAAATATATCAGTACAAATATGTAGGGATGGGGAAAGCACTTCTCAATAAATGGGCTACATCATATAAAGGACTGTTTGGATGCATTATTTACAAAACAAAACATACAAAAAGCATTCTCCGACTAAGTGCATATATTATATGCCAAGAAGTCTCAAGTCCACATGTTTTGTATTCTAAAATGTTATTCTTTTTTATAGAATGATTTTTAAAATATAAAACTATCGATAAAACGGTGATATGAATGATATGAAACAAAATTTAATTTAGCTTTACATTTTCATCAATTTGAAATGCTGATATATTATATCTAAATTGAAAGCTGCTCGAATACGATTAATATTGAATTGCAACTCATTTCAACGCAAATAAAAACAACACAGCCAGTTCCCATTTACTGTGAGGTCATCTGGTCATCTGCAATCAAAAGGCCAAACTTCTGTGAATACCTGAGAGAATCGTACACATGGTACACTCAAAGGTTGCCGATGAGTTCATTATATCGAACCTAGAACTCATTTTAAAATGGTAACAACCCCAGCCCCAGCCCCACCATTGTTATTTATGAATTTATATCGTGTTTATTTTTTCATCACTATTCTAAGTACCACAGTCTCATATTTCATATTAGTTTTTTTACTCGAAGCAAAATAGTCATCTATCTTAATCGCATATTCTCCATTTCCCATCAGATGATGTATGTAGCGTCTATTAAAGCGAGATTAAACGTATCCATGAAAGTCTTTAGGGATCTTTATTGGATTAGGATTTTTACTCACAGGAGTTCAAGCACATTTCCCAACGGTTACATTTCTCTTGTGCATCTGAAAGGTACACAGACCTAATTCGTGACTAGATTTCAGATGAAATCACATAATGATTTCATTTACCGTATTACCTTTCTATTACGACCACCTGGAGAACTGGCCTCATGTTGTTTCGCTAGGCAGGTGGTGTATTTTATGGGGTTCTCTTTATAAAGGATTGGGACCGGGAAATGAAATCTTATTATAGAAGTACCTTTCGAGGGTGGTCATAATTGAAGGTTCTGCTGTATCTTTCGAACTCAATGAAAATTCCAACAACACATGGAACGTACGTCATAAAAAAGTAATAGGTACATGGAGCTGGGTGCATCTGCTGCAGATATTTTCCATCACCTCAACACAAATAAAAAACATAACACAGCCAGTTTCCATTTACTGTGAGGTCATCTGGTCATCTGAAATCAAAAGGTCAAACTTCTGTGAATACCTGTGAGAATTGTAAACACAAAGCATTGGAAAATGGCCGATTCATTTCACATAATGTAAACATTATCCATAACATAATCTATCCCCATTGTGAACTTACAAATTTAATAAAAATGTTTTTTTTTACCTTTCCAGGTAATTGTAGTACGTTTCTGTTTATTTAATCAAGTATTAGTACTCAATTCACGTTTTCGCATGGAATCAATTTTCTTTGGGTCAAATATAATGGGGCCATACACATTCTGACTACCAGATAGAGTCCTTGAAATAAATTGTTTTGTCATAGTTTTGGTGCTCATACGTTGGGAGCCCCATAGCTAAGTCACTGACCCCGAAATGCAGTGTACTCATTTGAGTGCAAGTCACGCTTCGATGCACCTATAACAGATAGCAGGGATTAGTTAGTAATAGCGTATGGTACTTGGGTACATTAATATAAATAGTGCACGGGAATCGTTGTTCTTTCTTCGGCTGCTTTTAGTATTCTTGGAAAACGTATGATTATGTTTTGCTCTCTGAATAAGATTACTTACAATAGAGTATGTTATTGAATAATTAACCACAGCTCCATAACAGTAAATGTTCGTGTATCTCGGCCAGAGTTGGGTAATATTGAATAGGGTATTAAACCATGGCCACGAGGCTAGATTCATCCATTTCACTCTAAAATCCCATTTAGGCCCCGTGAAATGTCAAGTTCGCGAGAGGATTGGTTCTTTAGGGGAAGTAGATTTATGGGAACACATCACGCGTTTGGAACTTACACTCGCTTGCATTTCTTTTCAGTAGCAGCTTTAAGGTGTCACATTAAGATTACATCATTTGCGTATATTTGATTTGCAATGAAGGCAAGTAAAAAGCGTATTCAAACAGCCATAAGATCCTACTAAACCGCTCAAATACTAATGTGGTGGGGTTGCAGTCCACAAAATATTTGTTTATCGCTCACCCCTGCTCATATATTCCTATATTTTTCACATCTTCATCATTTTCATGTTTTCAACTATGTAGTGTAAGAGCTTTATCTTTCCTATTTGCCTCGAGCTCTCAGCCAATCACAATCGAGTATTTTCATCAAACATGCAAGAAACAAACACACACGACACTAAGCGTGGTCAACATCACCGTACATACGAACGTCCCCTCATTTCATCAAACCCTTTCATCACTGAGAAACGCATTCCTATAAACTCAAATAAATGTCATCTCCATCATCGTGTATATGTCACCAAACTAAACCCTGCAAAGCTTTTAGGTCAATTACTTTGCCAAGAACAGGCATATCTCGTCAGGAACGTTCACTTATTTTGAACAATGTCTCGTATTTAGGCTCATCACCAAGATGAAAAGACACCTGTGCATTTGGCTGAGTACGTTCTTTGCTCTACTGTCGACTGCCTCCTTGATTAGTACGCAAAATGAATATTAGCACAGCACACACAATTTCGCTTTTAGGTGAAAGGTTAACGCACTTCTAGGTATTTTTGTGACTGAGTAATTGTGAAGATATGGCTCTTTAATGCCTGTTATTTCTAGGTTTGATGAAAGACTTCAGAAGATGAGATTTTTGCGTAATGAGAAGTTGCTTATGGCTTGTAGAATTGTCAACCGGGAAGATTAATAGACATAATTGGCTTGAAACTTGCATCTCTAGAGATTTCTACCATTAAGATAAGATACAATAAGATACTTTTATTTCAGAATTAGAAATACATCGACAGCAATGTTTTGATCAATGGCTTTTGATCAATTTGTATGATGCATTATATGGCAAGACACTGATTTTCCAGTTTATGTGTCTACATGCCAATGAATCCAACAAGTCTTCAAGAGAAACAAGGCCTCGGGGTGCAACTTTTGAGCATGTAGGACTAAGGTATAATCGGCCAGACTGGCACTCTCCAAACATTGGATTCATGAAGTTACTACGCCTTGACAACGTGTACGTGTTGTATGAAAATGGTCCTATGTGGGGTCTAAAAATTAGTGCAGTTTCCATGTGCCAATTTTAGGAGAGTCCTAAAAGTTACTGTGTGCGGCTGTTTTAAATATGATGTCCGTATAGTATAGAAGAAATGTCCACCTGTCTCGTGTCAATGGATCAGGATTTTCAATGTGTTGGTCACTTTTAAAAATGCTCATATATATGGCCGTATTACTTTTAACCCATGCTGGGCCCTAGGCATACATGCAGTTAACTCGACACCGTTAAATTAAATACAGTCGGCTCGTGACGACTCGGAGTGGTTCTATGTGTAATTATGTCATTATGTTCGATTGTGAACTATAATTTAATGCACTGAGCAACTAATAGTCCGAGTTTACCACAAGTATATTGTATGGCCCAATTGTGTCCATATTAGATAGGGTGCTATTGCTAGGTCACAATTTCAAGTTACAAACCAAATTTGAGCAAACTAGCTCAAACGATTAGACCTGTAGAGGAGTAACAATCTGTTAGATAGGTATGAATTATGATTATGTGTCAGTGTAACCGGTTATATTAATAACAACAGAAAACAAATGCTTCCATGCTCACAATTGTTAAAACGATCTGAAATCTTCGAATTACCATTCTCTCAGACATTTTATAGCACCAATGTTCCAAATAATCTTCCAAAATTGAATGAACAATTGTCCATTACACATTTTTACTGCACACATTCAGAGCAATCGGTGTGTTTTCATCATCAGGTATGTGAACCAAGATAGCCTCAGGATTTAATTGAACAGAAATGTTCAATTGTAGGGTATCAAAATAGTTGTTTCATGATGTATACGAGCAGTGAATTGTTGAAATGATTTCTCCCCAGGCTTGCCTGGAGACCTATTTAGCATAGGAATAGCCCAACATCTTCCCAAAGTTCACCCATTGGAGTCGTTAGAGTGAAAGGCTTTGCGAGCTTTCTGCAGGATGCTTGTTTTTGTGAACTTACATTTCATGTTACTAATTCAAATTACCGTGTGTTCTGACCAAGCCCGCATTTTTTAAGGCATAAACGCTACATATACATATGTATATTCAAACTGGTTTTCATGCAGATGCATGTATATTCATAGGTAATTAGGATCTCATCAACATACTGAAGCAGTACTTGCAATTTAAGCTCAAATTACATGGATTATGATTTGCGACTTTCTCAACAATAGGCAACAATATGTCAGTATTATCAGTATACGGTCTGTTATATTATAAAACACGGTGCGCATAATGTATAATGTCATGTATTCATTTCACACACTCTAAATAGCAAGTAGTCCGTACTTATGTGCAATAATACTCAATTTAATTAAGGCATAATTTGACATTTAGCCTAATAATGTCGTTCATGCCAGACAGTTAATTGAGTCGAAATCAGTCACACCAATACAGTAAACCACCCAATTCTGCATGATCACAACGCATGAAATCATTAAACTTTGTGTACTGATAGCCCATAATGTATTATATTTAGAAAAAATACCTTGACACTGCCTTTCAGGTTAGATTTTATTATAAGAGAGTGGTCACGGTATAGCCCCCACTTTTGTTCAAAAATGTCATTTTTAAATTTTGATTTGTATCTTCATAATTTTCTAGTAGGGGGTAGACAAGAGGTATACAACTTTAAATGCCTCAAACTCAACCCCAAAAGCTTAATTTCTGTTTGTCTTAATTATGGTGGTAACAGGATATGATTGGGGGTAACAGGACATTTGAAATAATCTGCTAATTTAAATGTTAGGTTTTGAAAATGAGCATTAAAAAGCATTGCATTTCTTATTCCAGGTTCGATACCTTTCAAAACAAAGTAAGTGTTATAAACTATTGGTATTTCATAAGAAATATATCATGGTTTGTCGGTCTCCATGTATGAATGCATGCCCGAATGTGGTGAATATTCAAATAAGTAAAACAATATATAATTATATTGGTCATCTGTACACTCACTAAATATATGCCAATGGCATAGAATTGTGTGTACGTTGGATTTTCTGCAAAATATACGTGCAATTAAAGTGTAAATAATTGAGTCAAGAAGAACAAATGCTTACTGTTTACAGCATGAAATAACAAAATGTTATATTTTTTTCTTAATAAAACTTACAGGTTCGTAATACTACATATTTCTTGAATATTCGGGCATGCATTCATAAATTGTGACCGACAAACCATGACATGTTTCTTCAATATCATATGAAGATCTCTAAAGGTTTTCTGATAGTTAAAAACATAATTGGGGCCACTTTGGGGGCCATTGTAAAAACTTTCCCCAATGTAAATTTGAGTAAACCTTTTTTCCTGGAAAGTACATAATTTATATAATACCACCTCTGAAAAAATACCCATTTTATGTGAACATTCATAAAGAAACCTCCATAGATCTCCATAACGAGACTACCTATATATCAAAACTACAGGTCAGTTTCCATACTGGTCGTAATCGAGGGATTCTACTGTATCATAATTAAGACGGACAGTCAAAAGAATTAATGGTGCCCCTATTTGAATACAAAGTACCTCAAATTTAACAGACAACCATTGCAAATTACGCTCCCATTTATGATAGAATTAACATTTGAGCTGAGCTGTGTTCAATTCAGTTGTCATTTGCCCACAAAAGTGGAGGACGGCAAAATGTTCTTGTTTCTGGCTGGTCTAGTTTTTGCTTGTGCCACTCTATCGAATGCAGGTTGCCGCTTTGAGAAGTCGGCAGGAAAGGCACTCAATGGTCACAACACAGAAGTACTAACTTTTACGAAGCCGCCAGAATGCGCAGAAGCTTGTCGACAAAGCACAACATTCTCATGCCTGTCATTTGACTACAATTTTGTAAATATAATGTGTTTTATGAGCGCAGAAAACCGCCACACATATCCTGAGGCTTACAAAAACCACAGCTCCTCCGACTACTATGAGAAGGTGTGCGGGGATGACATCGAGGACGAAGATTTGATGGCGCCCATTGTAACAACACCAGCACAAAGTGGTGCCTGCGGATCCTGGCGAGAATTTGGAGGCAGCTGTTACAAGGTGGTTTTCGAGGATGATAAAAACTGGAATATGGCCCAGAATGATTGTATCTCTTATGGAGGCTATTTGGCTTCACTGAATACTGAGCAAGAGTATTCTTTTGTGACAAGTTGGCTAGATGCAGAGCTAGAAGAACGCGGAGAACGTCTCTCGTATTTGGAACAGTTCTGGATTGGTGGCCGAAAGCACCGACGGCCTAAAAGATGGATGTGGGAAGAAGGATCCTCGGCGGTGCCAATGAATTTTTCTAAATGGCACTATGGAGAGCCAATTATGGCTTCAAGGGAAAAGGTGGTCAGCTTGGTGCGTAAGAACGCCCATTTCTGGGGTTTCAATGATAACAACATGGACAATAGGCTGCGATATGTGTGTGAAATGAAGCTTGAATCTGACAGTGAGGGTAGTGATGGGAGCTCTGAAAACAGACCAGATGACGAAGACTCGGTTGAAGTGGACGAAATCTCAATAGACGCCTTAGGAGGTGATGGAGATGAAGCATCAGTAACTGATAGTGATGAAGCCTCAGTAAATGATAGTGATGAAGCCTCAGGAGATGATAATGATGAAGCCTCAGGAGATGATAGTGATGAAGCCTCAGGTGGTGATGGTGATGTCTGTGTCGAGCACACGTCTATTGTGCCAGAGATCAAGGCACTCAATCGTCAACCCGGTGCTTGGCTCAATGTGTTAACATCTCACCGCATCATGAGGGCAGGCAGGCTGACCAGATGGAAGTACTTCGCGGCGCGTGCTGGAGTAGTGTACTTGGACATTTGGAGGAGGGGCGATGATGGCCAACTGGTACTTGTGGGATACAACAGGGTGGTATGTAAGGGACCAGGCTACTGGGAATATTCAGTTCCCGTTGAGCAGCAGATTCGAGTGCAAGTTTTTGATATGGTTGGTGTCCACTACCCCAAGTCTGCAGAGGCCTCAGATCAAGGCGTTGTCTACTACGAGGACTCACGAAATCCTGGAAGTTTTGTTGACAGCTCAAAATGGTTGTCAAGTGTGGTGAATGCGGGCCTGTTTGATGACACCCTGAGAGAGGGCTCTGCCATCCCTGATGAGGACCTGGATTGGATGAATGTCAAAAGAACCATGGCTCTGGGAGCGGACATCGATTGTGGATTTTGAACAAGAGACTTCTGAAGGACATTCAATGTAATATGTTTAATTTTCTTCAATAAACGTTGATGATGAGTGTTTATTGCATTGGTGTGTATTTTTTGCTAATTAATCTTAATACAGTTAAACCGTCTATTAAATGTAGCAATGACACTAGTATCAATTGATCTGATTAACGACGTAGTCTCTATGGCAGATTGCGCTGGTCTCTTTACAAATGTTTTGAAACGGTGAAACTTGTCCCCATCATATAATGTGTCTCATAATTTAATTATGCTTTAACTGGAGGTTCCACTAAACAAAATATGCCATTCCTTTGTGGGAGAATAGGAGATCAAAATCAAATTAAATTCTAAATGTCATTAACCTCTCCTGGCTGCTTATTTGTTTTTGGTGCCTTCTATTGCAGCATGCAGTAGATCCGCAGTAGAATCAATTTACGAAGGTGCATTCCTGATTTACCCATAAAGGTTAGGGTGAATTAGGCAGCCATTGTAGTAGACGTACATGTAGACTTATTTTGGGCTATTTGTCGGCTGCTATAGAATCACCATCTAGAACTTTATCAACACCAATGCTCAATAGTCATTAAAAAGTCATTTTGGTACACTGAGTTTGTCATCAAATTTATATGTAAATAACGCAATTTTGAATTCGATATTTGCGTTGATATATATATATATATATATATATATATATATATATATATATATATATATATATATATATATATATATATATATATATATATATATATATATATATATATATATATATATATATATATATATATATATATATATATATATATATATATATATATATATATATATATATATATATATATATACAATAGCATTTTTAAAGTTCACAGTTACAGTAGTGGGATACAATATTCCTTCAGTGTCTGCGTTGTTCTGAAGGTTGCTTCTCTACATTCCCTCATTAAATCGAAGTAATCTTACCCCAAACCATTTCTTTTTTGACCGCATTTCAGTCTTAATGTTGATTTTGTTTCTGATTAATTTATGTTACTGTCATCGAATATCAAGGAGAAGTTGACTCTGTAGTCCAATATTTGCAAAAATAGTGGGAAAAGAGCTAGTGCGAACAGACATGTATCTCTAAGAACACATCACATAAAATTCTGTAAAATTTCCTGCTTTCCTGCTTTGGAAAGCTATTCTGCAACCTCAGTGAGTACACCACGTTCACACCAACTTCACTTTAATGATGCTTTAAAGCAGCGTGCAAAGCGGTACCAAAGCGTATCAAAGGTTGTTTAAACCATCAGGGTTCTGATAGATCGTTCAAATGCCTGAAGTATAGTGGGACATTCGACAAGAGCATCAAACTGTTTTAAACTGGTTGAAATATTTGGGCGCTCTGTCATAATCAAAGCATAAGAAGGCTTAACAGAAGTTGGTTCAAAACGTGGACCAGAGTCTTCACGGTATGTCACAATTGTTACGCTTCTTTAAGATGTCTCAAGATTTGCTACAATCTGGCATTATGATCTGATACTAGGTCAGACGCTTTCGTCCAGATCTGAAATGGTTTGTTACGATTTGTTATGCTTTCATGAAAGACTCTCATGCTTTCCCACAAATTGAACTGTTATGCTTGGGCCTTGGCAAGCTTTCTAACTCTCTATCAAGCTCGTCTACGATACTCACACATTATCTCTATTCCTATCAGTAGTGCTGCGGCTTCAGTACTGCCTGCGAGCTCACTACCACCCTTTGCATCTTTTCCAAATCAAGAAGCAGGATCCTGAACATGAAAAGCTACCAAAACACACAGCATAAAAATATTAGGGAAATTGTGATATTTTTCGGAAAACTAAACACAAATGAAGGGTCTGCACTCGCCGTTTTAAAGCACGGGATTCAACGTTAGTGTGAATTATGCAGTAATTAATTATGTAATGTACTATACGAAAGATGGGACAAGCCATCTTGAAATTACTGGTCATAATTTTGTTAATTGCATAAGTCGATTATCTCGCTTTATGCCTACACTAAACCGACAAACCACTGAAGTGGTCTATACTAATTAAAGTGGGTTTTTTCCAGCTTACCCACTGTAGAAAAACGTTTTATAAGTCATGGTATGCAGTATAAGTCAGTAATACATCAATCATGAATCAGACTTATGATCATTTAACAAGTGGATCTCTCACAACAGCCACAAATCAAAGCAAACATATAGCCAAAGCACAAATTTTCATTACCAGCTAATTTAGGGTCAATTGTTCCTGAATACTACAAAGTATGACTCTTAAAAACACTGTCTGCAGATGATGGCCAAACTTTTAGTGTTTATGTGATGCACATATGAATTTAGCAGGGTGTATTAGTAGCAAACAATCAAAGGCATTTACTTTTTAACTTTTCCTTCTGAATGGAGGAAGATTCCTGCTTAGCCACGGATTATTCTCAATAAACCCCACTTCCCGCTTACGAGACCCCCCCGGTTGGCTTAAGATGCTTAGGATCTAATTGAGACCTCTAAAAGAAAGATCCCGTCCACAATTCTTGATGATGGACCACCATGAGTATGAGTAAATAGATCAACGCTAAAAAAGACATTTTTTGTGAACATTCATAAAGAAACCTCCGTAAACCGTCATAAAGAAACAACCCCTCAATCAGAACTACAAAAATTCACTTCCCACAGTTGTCCTAATTGACGGGATCTACTGCAATGAATGTAGAACAGTCAAAAAATTAGATGATGCTCCTATTTGAATTAAAAGTACGTCTAATTTGACAGGCGACCTTTGCAAATTACACCCCCAATTATGATAGACATAATATTGAAGCTGAACTTGGCTCGATTCAATTGTCGTTTGGGAGCAACAATGGAGGACAGCAAAATGTTCTTGTTTCTGGCTGGTCTAGTTTTTGCCTGTGCCACACTATCGAATGCAGGCTGCCGCTTTGAGAAGTCTGCGGGGCATGCGCTCTATGGTTACAACACGGAACTACTGAATGATGTGGAACAGACAAAGTGTGCAGAAGCGTGTCTTCAGAGCACAACCTTCTCATGCCTGTCGTTTGACTACAGTCTTAGAACCCAAACATGTTTTCTTAGTGAAGAAGACCGGCACACATATCCCGAGGCCTACGGTAAGCATGGCTCTAGCGACTACTATGAGAAGGTATGCGGTGATGATGTGGACGAAGGAGAGACAACGTCCTCTGAAACAAACATCAGTACCCACTGGTGACTGTGGATCCTGGAGAGAATTTGGGAGGAAGCTGTTACATGGTGGTCTTTGAAGATGATAAAAAGATGGAAGAACGCCCAGGATGATTTGTCTCTTATGGTGGCCATCTCGCCCAGTTAATTCTGAACAAGAATATTCTTTTGTCACAAATTTACTAGATGAAGAGCTGTTAGAACGTGATGAGGGTTTCTCCTGGTTAGAACTGTTTGGATTGGCGGCCGAAAGAAGTTTGAAGATTGGGTGTGGGAAGAAGGATCCTGTGGTGCCAATGAGTTTTTCTGCCTGGCACCTGGAGAGCCCAATAATAATGACCGGAACAGGGAAAAAGATGTGAAGGTCAGCTTGGTGGGTTTTTATGGTGACTCGTGGGGCTTCAATGACGGGGATACAAGCAGGATAAGCTGAGATATGTGTGTGAGAGAGGAACCTGTCTGACAATGAAGGTAGTGATTGGGGCCTGAAATCTTATCAGAGGACAGACCAGATGACGAAGATTCGGAGGGAGGGAGATGAAATTTCAGGAGACGCCTCAGGAGATGATGAGATGAAGCCAGTTGAAATGAAGTTTAAATTTTTGCTCAGGCGATGATGATGAAGGTCTGCGGATCCTGGAGAGGGCATGCGCTGTTACATGGGCTCAAAGATGGTCACAAATGCCCAGAAACTACTTATGGAGGCCATGTGGAACAGACAAAGTGTGATTTGAAGACTAGACAAATGTTTAGCAGAGCACAGGGTTCCTCCCGGTTAGAACTGTTTTGGGATGCCGAAAAAGTTGTTTGTCTGGAACAGTGCCGGTGGAAAACCCAAAGTTTTTTTTTCTACTCTGAGAAGCTAAAAACCAAATAGGGAAGATGGTCCTTGGTGCGTTTTTTATCCCGTGGGCTTCAATGACGAATATGACAGGTAAATATGACTTAAGCCTGATATGACTAGCGTAGATGGAAGCTTCCTGGAAAGCTTATCCGAGACAGACCAGATGACGAAGATTCAAGAGGGAGAGAAACAACGTCCTCTGAAACAACAGTTGATAGTAATAAGTTCCCCAGTAAACTGCGTGGAAGCCTCAGGTGGAGAATTTGACTGCGGATCCTGGAGCTGATTCAAAGGCATGTTACATGGCGTACTTCAAAAGATGATAAAAAATGGAAGAATGCCCAGGATGACTGCAACTCTTATGGCGGCCATCTCGCTTCAGTTAATTCTGAACAAGAGTATTCTTTTTTGAACTTACTGCTGACAAATATTTAGCTGAACGTGGAGAGGATTCCCTCCTGGTTAGAACTGTTTTGATTGGCGGCCGAAAGAAGTAAGATTGGGGTGTGGGAAGAAGGACCCTCGGTGCCAATGAGTTTTCTGCCTGGCACTGGAGAGCCCAATAATGACCGCAACGGGGAAGATGTAGTCAGCTTGGTGCGTTTTGATGGTGACTCGTGGGGCTTCAATGACGGATACAAGCAGGATAAGCTGAGATATGTGTGTGAGAGGAAACCTGGACCTGACAATGAAGGTAGTGATTGGAGCCCTGAAATCTTATCAGGAGACAGACCAGATGACGAAGACTCGGAGGAGGGAGATGAAACCTCAGGAGACGCCTCAGGAGATGATAGTGATGAAGCCTCAGGAGGTGATGGTGATGTCTGTGTCGAGCACGTGTCTATTGTGCCAGAGATCAAGGCACTCAACCGTATACCTGGTGCTTGGCTCAATGTGTTAACATCCCACCGCATCATGAAGGCAGGGAGACTGACCAGATGGAAGTACTGCGGCGCTGGCTGTAGTGTACTTGGACATTTGGAGGAGGAGCAATGATGGCCAACTGGTACTTGTGGGATACAACAGGGTGGTATGTAGGGACCAGGCTACTGGGAATATTCAGTTCCCGTTGAGCAGCAGATTCGAGTGCAAGTTTTTGATATGGTTGGTGTCCACTACCCCCAAGTCTGCAGAGGCTCTCCAGATCAGGCGTTGTCTACTACGAGGACTCACGAAATCCTGGAAGTTTTGTTGACAGCTCAAAATGGTTGTCAAGTGTGGTGAATGCGGGCATGTTTGATGACACCCTGAGAGAGGGCTCTGCCATCCCTGATGAGGACCTGGATTGGATGAATGTCAAAAGAACCATGGCTGTGGGGAGGACATCGATTGTGGATTTTGAACAAGAGACTTCTGAAGGACATTCAATGTAATATGTTTAATTTCTTCAATAAACGTTGATGATGAGTGTTTATTGCATTGCTGTGTATTTTTTGCTAATTAATCTTAATACAGTTAAACCGTCTATTAAATGTAGCAATGACACTAGTATCAATTGATCTGATTAACGACGTAGTCTTTATGGCAGATTGCGCTGGTCTCTTTACAAATGTTTGGAAACGGTGAAACTTGTCCCCATCATATAATGTGTCTCATATATTAATTATGCTTTAACTGGAGGTTCCACAAAACAAAATATGCCATTCCTTTGTGGGAGAATAGGAGATCAAAATCAAATTAAATTCTAAATGTCATTAACCTCTCCTGGCTGCTTATTTGTTTTTGGTGCCTTCTATTGCAGCATGCAGTAGATCCGCAGTAGAATCAATTTACGAAGGTGCATTCCTGATTTACCCATAAATGTTAGGGTGAATTAAGCAGCCATTGTAGTAGACGTACATGTAGACTTATTTTGGGCTGCTATAGAATCACAATCTAGAACTTTATCAACACCAATGCTCAATAGTCATTAAAAAGTCATTTTGGTACACTGAGTTTGTCATCAAATTTATATGGAATTTTGAATTTGATATTTGCGTTGATTATTATATATATATATATATATATATATATATATATATATATATATATATATATATATATATATATATATATATATATATATATATATATATATATATATTTAAAGAAACCACAAGGAACTAGATCATGTTGTGATACAACGTTGTTTTTGCTTAACACGCAATCATCAGTCACAAAGTGGTAAGAACACAGGAAGCATAAGAGCATATGAACATAATAGAGGGCATGGCAATGTAGTATCAAAATACAGGAGGTTGAAATTATACTTTGCAAAAAAACATGGGTATAAAGTCTATTGATTATAGTTGCATAAGAGGTGTTTCTTCCAGTGTCTGCAGCTGGAGGCCAGTTCTATTTCTGCTGTTCAACGTGGACATTTCTGGTTTGAAAAGTATGAAATATTTCTCAGTAAGGCACAAGTTGCAGGTTTTTGAAGCTGTTCACAGTGGGAAAAAGAGCTAGTGCAAACAGACATGTATCTCTAAGAACACATCACATAAATTCTGTAAAATTTCCTGCTTTCCTGCTTTGGAAAGCTATTCTGCAACCTCAGTGAGTACACCACGTTCACACCAACTTCACTTTAATGATGCTTTAAAGCAGCGTGCAAAGCAGTACCAAAGCGTATCAAAGGTTGTTTAAACCATCAGGGTTCTGATAGATCGTTCAAATGCCTGAAGTATAGTGGGACATTCGACAAGAGCATCAAACTGTTTTAAACTGGTTGAAATATTTGGGCGCTCTGTCATAATCAAAGCATAAGAAGGCTTAACAGAAGTTGGTTCAAAACGTGGACCAGAGTCTTCACGGTATGCCACAATTGTTACGCTTCTTTAAGATGTCTCAAGATTTGCTACAATCTGGCATTATGATCTGATACTAGGTCAGACGCTTTCGTCCAGATCTGAAATGGTTTGTTACGATTTGTTATGCTTTCATGAAAGACTCTCATGCTTTCCCACAAATTGAACTGTTATGCTTGGGCCTTGGCAAGCTTTCTAACTCTCTATCAAGCTCGTCTACGATACTCACACATTATCTCTATTCCTATCAGTAGTGCTGCGACTTCAGTACTGCCTGCGAGCTCACTACCACCCTTTGCATCTTTTCCAAATCAAGAAGCAGGATCCTGAACATGAAAAGCTACCAAAACACATAGCATAAAAATATTAGGGAAATTGTGATATTTTTCGGAAAACTAAACACAAATGATAGGGTCTGCACTCGCCGTTTTAAAGCACGGGATTCAACGTTAGTGTGAATTACATGTATGCAGTAATTAATTATGTAATGTACTATACGAAAGATGGGACAAGCCATATTGAAATTATTGGTCATAATTTTGTTAATTGCATAAGTCGATTATCTCGCTTTATGCCTACACTAAACCGACAAACCACTGAAGTGGTCTATACTAATTAAAGTGGGTTTTTTCCAGCTTACCCACTTGTAGAAAAAAGTTTTATAAGTCACGGTATGCAGTATAAGTCAGTAATACATCAATCATGAATCGGACTTATGATCATTGAACAAGTGGATCTCTCACAACAGCCACAAATCAAAGCAAACATATAGCCAAAGCACAAATTTTCATTACCAGCTAATTTGGGGTATATTGTTCCTGAATACTACACAGTATATCTGTTCAAAACATTGTCTGCAGATGGCCAAAGTTTTAGTGTTTATATGATGCACACATGAATTTAGCAGTGTGTATTAGTAGCCAAGAACTAAAAGCAATTTGTATTAACTTTTCCTTCTGAATGGAGGAAGATTCCTGCTTAGCCACCGATTATTCTCAATAAACCCCACTTCCCGCTTACGCCATCCCCCCGGTTGGCTTAAGATGCTTAGGATCTAATTGAGACCTCTAAAAGAAAGATCCCGTCCACAATTCTTGATGACAAACCACCATGAGTATGAGTAAATAGATCAACTCTAAAGAAGACCTATATAGACCGTCATAAAGAAACAACCTCTCTATCAGAACTACAAAATTCACTTCCCACAGTTGTCCTAATTGACGGGTTCTACTGCAATGAATGTAGAATAGTCAGAAAATTAGATCATGCTCCTATTTGAATACAAAGTGCGTCTAATTTGACAGGCGACCTTTGCAAATTACACACGCAATTATGATAGACATAATATTGAAGCTGAACTTGGCTCGATTCAATTGTTGTTTGGGAGCAACAATGGAGGACAGCAAAATGTTCTTGTTTCTGGCTGGTCTAGTTTTTGCCTGTGCCACTCTATCGAATGCAGGTTGCCGCTTTGAGAAGTCTGCGGGGCATGCGCTCTATGGTCACAACACAGAACTACTGAATGATGTGGAACAGACAAAGTGTGCAGAAGTATGTCTACAGAGCACAACTTTCTCATGCCTGTCGTTTGACTACAGTGCCAGCACCCAAACATGTTTTCTTAGTGAAGAAGACCGCCACACATATCCCGAGGCCTACGGTAAGCATGGCTCTAGCGACTACTATGAGAAGGTATGCGGTGATGATGTGGACGAAGGAGAGACGACGTCCTCTGAAACAACATCAGTACCCACTGGTGACTGCGGATCCTGGAGAGAATTTGGAGGCAGCTGTTACATGGTGGTCTTTGAAGATGATAAAAGGTGGAAGAAGGCCCAGGATGATTGTATCTCTTATGGTGGCCATCTCGCTTCAGTTAATTCTGAACAAGAATATTCTTTTGTGACAAATTTGCTAGATGAAGAGCTGTTAGAACGTGATGAGGGTTCCTCCTGGTTAGAACTGTTTTGGATTGGCGGCCGAAAGAAGTTTGAAGATTGGGTGTGGGAAGAAGGATCCTCGGTGGTGCCAATGAGTTTTTCTGCCTGGCACTCTGGAGAGCCCAATAATGACCGGAACAGGGAAGATGTGGTCAGCTTGGTGCGTTTTGATGGCGACTCGTGGGGCTTCAATGACGGATACAAGCAGGATAAGCTGAGATATGTGTGTGAGAGGAAACCTGGTAGTGATTGGAGCTCAGAAATCTTATCAGGAGACAGACCAGATGACGAAGACTCGGAGGAGGGAGATGAAATCTCAGGAGAAGCCTCAGGAGGTGATGGTGATGTCTGTGTCGAGCACACGTCTATTGTGCCAGAGATCATGGCACTCAACCGTAAACCCGGTGCTTGGCTCAATGTGTTAACATCCCACCGCATCATGAAGGCAGGGAGACTGACCAGATGGAAGTACTTTGCGGCGCGTGCTGGAGTAGTGTACTTGGACATTTGGAGGAGGAGCAATGATGGCCAACTGGTACTTGTGGGATACAACAGGGTGGTATGTAAGGGACCAGGCTACTGGGAATATTCAGTTCCCGTTGAGCAGCAGATTCGAGTGCAAGTTTTTGATATGGTTGGTGTCCACTACCCCAAGTCTGCAGAGGCCTCAGATCAAGGCGTTGTCTACTACGAGGACTCACGAAATCCTGGGAGTTTTGTTGACAGCTCAAAATGGTTGTCAAGTGTGGTGAATGCGGGCATGTTTGATGACACCCTGAGAGAGGGCTCTGCCATCCCTGATGAGGACCTGGATTGGATGAATGTCAAAAGAACCATGGCTGTGGGAGCGGACATCAATTGTGGAATTTGAACAAGAGACTTCTGAAGGACATTCAATGTAATATGTGTTATTTTCTGCAATAAACGTTGATGACGAGTGTTTATTTCATTGGTGTGCTTTTATTATTTTTTTTTTATTTTGAATATAGAAAACTTCTCTTTTACAACACAATTCGCCATTAGTAAAAGTAGGTATGATGCATTTATGAAAGGTTTAGTGGCCATCTTTTAAAATAAGCATTTTAAAAAATGAAGATCAATGATAACATTTATGGGTATTGGGGTTAAGCGGGTCACTGATTCCATTTTCAGTAAGATTTTAATAAGTTTGATTGAAATAAAATACAAAAATTGTTCATGTAAAATGTTCATGATAAAGTAGTAGCAATCTTGGAGTTGAAGGTCAAAACAAGGCCAAATAAATAAAATTATATTGGAAATGGAATCAGTGACCCCCTTAAACATTAAAGCACAGGTATTCCACATTGATGTAGGTTCAACAGTAAAATCTTTGTGTGCTTTCCATGACTCCATATCAAAATATCGCGCTTCAATACTACAGTATTTCATAATAAAACATGTTTATCAGTTTGTGACATGTAAAATTCTGGACACGTATGTACACTTTCTGATACATATATGTATCCTGTCTGAAATTGTCATATTTATTACATTTTCGTAAATCATGAAACTCTTCTTCTATATATGGCTTTCATGACACAGATTAGACAAAGTCTGTCTGAATATTTGGCTGTGTAAATCGACCTGTTTCTACTCCAAGTTGAAGAATAACCGTATGAAATTGGGCTATCGAAAATCCATTGTATCTACTTTTTACATTTTTAACGTAGTCGTCAGTTCCAAATCTATCTTTATATAATCAATGTCCGCACCTACAGCAATGTTTCTTTTGACATTCATCAAATTCATGTCCTTGTTAGGGATGGTGGAGCCCACTTTCAGGGTGTCATCAAACAGACCCGCGCTCACAACACCATAACTTGCAGGATTTCGTGAGTCCTCGTAGTAGATAACGCCCTGATCTGAGGCCTCTGCAGACTTGGGGTAGTGGACACCAACCATGTCGAAAACTTTTACTAGAATCCGCTGTTCAACGGGGACTGCAAATTCCCAGTAGCCTGGTCCCTTACATACAACCTTGTTGTAGCCCACAAGTTCCAGTCGGCCATCATGTCTCCTCCTCCAAATGTCCAAGTACACTACTCCAGCCCGCGCGGCGAAGTACTCCCATCTGGTCAGCCTCCCTGCCCTCATGATGCGGTGGGATGTTAACACATTGAGCCAGGCACCGGGCTCACGGTTGAGAACATTGATCTCTGGCACAATAGACACGTGCTCGACACCATCTCCCCCTGGGGCTTCTCCTGAGGCTGAAATTCCATCTTCCTCCTCCCAATCTTTGTTGTCATATGCTTTGTCACCGGATAACATTTCAGAGCTCCCATCACTACCTTCATTGTCAGATTCAGGTTTCCTCTCACACACATATCTCAGCTTATCCTGATTGTATCCGTCATTGAAGCCCCACGAGTCACCATCAAAACGCACCAAGCTGACTACATCTTCCCTGTTGCGGTCATTATTGGGCTCTCCAGAGTGCCAGGCAGAAAAACGCATTGGCACCACCGATGATCCTTCTTCCCACACCCAATCTTCAAACTTCTTTCGGCCGCCAATCCAAAACAGTTCTAACCAGGAGGAACCCTCATCCCGTTCTAACAGCTCTTCATCTAGTAAATTTGTCACAAAAGAATATTCTTGTTCAGAATTAACTGAAGCGAGATGGCCACCATAAGAGATACAGTCATTCTGAGCCTTCTTCCATCTTTTATCATCGTCGAAGACCACCATGTAACAGCTGGCTCCAAATTCTCTCCAGGATCCGCAGTCACCAGTGGGTACTGATGTTGTTTCAGAGGACGTCGTCTCTCCTTCGTCCACATCATCACCGCATACCTTCTCATAGTAGTCATTGGACCTGTGCTTACCATAGGCCTCGGGATATGTGTGGCGGTCTTTTTCACTAAGAAAACATGTTTGGGTGCTGGCACTGTAGTCAAACGACTGGCATGAGAATGTTGTGCTCTGAAGACACGTTTCTGCACACTTGGTCTGTTCCACATCGTTCAGTATTTCCATGTTGTAACCATAGAGCGTATGCCCCTCCCACTTCTCAAAGCGGCAACCTGCATTCGATAGCGTTGCACAGGCAAAAACTAGACCAGTCAGAAACAATAACATTTTGCTATCCTCCATTGCTGTGTCCACACCACAATTGAATCTAGGATAGTTCAGCTTGAATGTTACTTCTATCATAATTGGGTGTGTAACTTGCAACGGTCGCCTGTCAAATTTGGCATAGTTTGTAATCAAATAGGGGCATCATTATTTTTTTACTGTTCTGCGTATGATGCAGTATAACACTTCAAATAAGACCACTGTGGGAACTGACCTAAAGTAGTTCCGACAGACAGGTTATCCCTTTATAGAGGTTTATGGAGGTTACTTTATGAATGTCGTTTGCAGAGGCAATCTTTTTACTCATACTCATAGTGGTCTCTTATGAAGATTTGGGGATGGGATCTTCTCGTGTGGGTCTCAATAGGGTCTTAAGCATCTTATGCCAATCAGGGCGATCTCATAAGCGGGAAATAGGGTTTTATTGAAAATAATTGGTGGCTACGCAGGACTCTTCCGCCATTCAGAAGGGAATGTTCTTAAAAATTGCTTTTGATTCTTTGCTACTAATACCCACACTACTAAATTCTAATGTGCATTAGATAAACACGCAAATGTTGGCCATTTGCTCTGGATATATTTTTGCTTTGATGTGTAGTTGTTGTACGGGACCCACTTGTTAAATGATCATAAGTCCGTGCCATTTTATGCATTACTGACTGAAACTACATAGCATAACTTGAAAGCATTTTCACTATAGTGGGTAAGCTGAAAACAAAATAAGTGTAGTTTTTTCGGTGGTTTGTCGTTTTGGTGTAGGAATAAAACGAGATGATCACCTTTTACAGTCAACAACATAGTGATTCGTAATTTCGATATGGCTAGTCCCATCTCTCATAGGGATATATTCACAGGCAGATCCAGATGGTGTCCCCGCCCGTATTTTCATCCCTAAAAATCATATTCATGTTTATTTTTGCATCGCCACAAGCATTACCATGTATAAAACCAATGATTGTTCCGTGGCTGTACCCACCCTTATCTAAAAACCTGGATCCGCTGGTGTTCCACTAACTGCTACCAAATCTCCCTACACTTCTATTCTCACTTTTCTGTCAAAATATATACAATTATTCATATCTCCCTACACCGTTAATGTGATATATAAATTTGCGATGCGTGCCATTACATCTAACATTTTCAAGGAGCACCAGAGAAGAACATAACCTTTCAAACTGCTGCTTCAAATTAGCGCTATCATCCTCTGCACGTAGTTTGCCAATACATTTCAAATACTTGTTTTTTATTCACATAATTGCTTATTTTGCTGATATGCTTTGACCCGTTGCGTGCAATCTTTCCATTTTGCCCACAATTATTTCCAATTCCTCAGACATTTCTCCCCAATGCAGAGCCAGATTATCTGTTCGTAGAGATAAAGAAGACAATTGTTCCAGGCTAGAGACAAAACTCCCTCCCAGCCCCATCGTGCCTCAGTCAGACATTCACGATGTCTGTTGCCGATGTAGCCATGTCCTTGCACACATTCGATGAAAACCACACGTAGAAATACAAATGACCACCAACTCAGAAAGGCGCAGAGGAACTTTTCAATCAACTTTAGGATACATACTTGCCTAACCTGTGAATATATTTAAAATGCAGGTGTCAAAGAGCAAGGGATGATTTTGCTCAACACTCACCACCCGGCCGAGAATCGAACGCTCAACTTTCTGATCACGAGTCCAATTACCTATACAATCAGCCACAGAAGCATCATTTTGCCTGGCTATAAACATTCATAAAAGACCATCACGATCTGCCGTAAGGAGGTCACGTCTCTATTTAGACCAGCAGAGCCCCCCCCCCTCCCCCACAAGCGCAGGGCGGAACATAAATAGATAAATAGATAACCATGAGTTTTATAAGCACCCTCTGTACTAGTACATAATGATTTTTGACTGTCCGACTGAGACATAATGCACACATCTTCAACTGTGATTTATGTAAATATCTAGGAAGGGAGAAATTTTCACTTTAGTAATAATCTTTAGAGAATCGAACAATGCAAACAAAATGCTTCTAATGGCAAATTTCTTCACATTGCTAAGGGTGTAGTTCGTATTATATAAATTGACATACACCCTCTTTTGTTAATATTTTGCCTGTCTTTAGTTCTTTTAATGGTGTGTTTGTTAAAATCTAAACATTATGCAGAAAGTTTGTTTTCTTGTGTTCAATTCTAAAGAGTCGCAATTTACCGTATCGTGATGAGGACTCCCAGAATTGACAAGTTTCAATGCAAAATACAATAGACATTCAGAGTCAGGGCTGTATACTGAGGATAGTACAGTTGTCCTTGACAGCCATTTATTAATTTCCCCAGAACTTTCTGCTTATCACAATATTAATTTGAGGTATTCCCACACCCCTAATCTTCATACAACAACCCAATAATATGTGTCTACCTTATAACCAAGCCGAATATATGCATGCCCCAAAAAACTACAACTAGGTCATAGAATGCCCATTATACACAGAGTAGATAATCAATATAGTACAGCTTTAAATTAAGACCATCTCGAAAATGAAACTAGTTCCAACATTATTATTTCACATGTTCAAGCAATCGTAAAGAGACCGAATTGAACATCTGTAAAGAGACCGCCTCTCTAATAAGATCACCAGGCAACTTGGTTGGTCTTCATAGAGACGATCTACTGTACTGGACTGCTGCCGCCACTACATCCTGTCCAGCTTCATCATCCGGTGACCACTTAGTGAGATTGGCTGTTAATATCGCATAGAACTTATCTCTTCGCCACCTGATACTGTCGCGATCAGAATTATCAATGTGCGTACTTTTCCTGCATTAACAGACCACTGTGGAGTGTGGGAAGACGAGGAACGCATCTTTAGACATTTATTTTAATTCTAAATTTCTTCTTTACTTCTGCTCATAACCAAATGCATTGAGATAGTTTCTATAATTTCCTCTTGCTGCCCATTCACATTGTCTGCTTTTTCCAGTTTGTTTTGTTCGATCAAAGTTACCCTGTAAACACATTACGTCCTTGGTGTAAAGATGAAAAATGTATGTCTAGTGTGATAGATCATGTACATCGTAGTATCAATGCCATACATTTATATTTATATTCAAGTTTTGACTCTCTGGCGTTTGTTAATTTGAACAATGGAATACTTCAGACGTACACTTACTAAAGATAAAGGATAAAAGTCATTTTGAGGTTGAGTTTTTTAATTATATAATTGAAATTTAGACATTGAAATGTAGTCTGTTGTTGAACTAATACTTAGTGACCTACCACTACAGTGGAACCTGCCCGTGTGGACATTTCTATTGGTAAGGCACCTGTCATATACGGACGGTTTGCATGTCTCTTATAATCCCCTTTCCCTCTATAGTAACCAAAGTGAACCTCACTTGTTGGGACACCTTACTCATAAAGACACTTCACTTCTTCCTCTAGTGTCCACATCGAGTCAGGTTCCACTGTATGTATAGTCTATAAAGCATCATTGTGTCTCTGTGAAGTGGTCTCTGTAAACGTGGAAACATGTGGTTGCTAGATCGTCGCACATTGTATTGATAAACACCTATATGATTGGGCAGTGATGTTTGCCGACATATGGTCTTCATTAACATTGGCAAAAGGCTGGTTTGCTGGACAGTGAGAGCGTGGCTGTGTGTGTGTGTTTTTTGTTATTGTTGTTTTTGTTGTTGCTGTTTTTTTTTTTTTTTTGTTTTTTTTTTTTTTTTTTGGGGGTTTTTTGGGGGGGATAGCCACGACTATATTCACAATGCTAATGATACAAGGGCAGAGCACATTAAAATATACAAGAAAGTGTTCGTGTGTATGCTTAGGGGGTATGGGGGTTGAGTAAGATGTCCATAAAAGGGAGTGGAAAAGGTCAAGGCCAAGTTGAAATCTTACATCAATAATGAAACAAGGCCCAGAGTATGGTAGATGCAATACAGTGTTGGGGTGGAAGGGGATATTGGGGTGAGCATAACATTTTAAGTCTGTGAGGTCAAATGCTCAATTACATGCTGAAATCGTAGGCTATGCTTACGAAACACACCCACCCCAGATCTAGCAGTACAAGGTTACCAAATGAACGCAGACATTATGAGTCTATTTCAAATCAATATACTGCAACGTTTGTTAATGTTCAGTTGTTATTGCTCAGAATGGACAGACTGAATGAAAACTGTGAGTGAAGGTGAAAATTTGAGATGTCTTGTTATTAGATTTATCATTCTTTTCCATATAATTACATTGGTTATCATAATCCAGAAGTATCCAATAACCCGCAGAGTGTTATCACGCCTGTTCAAACAGGGGTGATACTGTGGTTATGATTGTTCTCAGCCGGACAACTTTTTCACATTTTTAAAAATAATGTTGAGATTGTTAAGAAATGAATGATAAATACAAAATCATGTTATTTTACAAATCATTTGATCAGGATTCGCTCTTGTGGCGTATCAGGCTCGCCCTTTGGGCTTGCCGTGATCGCCTCAAGAACTCACTTGATAAAATAATTCATGGAACAAACTCACCTGGTTGGTTTTGTCTATTGGAATCTCCAAATACAGTTTACTTCTCAGAGAATGTGACTCTAATGTGTAGGTGAGGAAGTGCAGCAGAACCGCACTAACGGGACACATCAGAGTGATTGACACATTGTATTCACATTGGTAGTAACACTGTTTCATGATGGAAGACCTCTGTCATGGGGACACCTTTCTGTGCTGTCGTTGGTGTCACTAATAACAAGGTTGTACTGTACACAATTACACACACACACACACCCACAATAAAATCTGACAATGATTTAACTGGTTGACAATTAATTCTATTATACACAATGTCCAATATCATATGGCTTACATTTACATCTTGGAAATCGTTATAAATAGTACTTTGTTTTATCCATCTGAGCCGCAGGGTGAGGGCTATATATTAAAAAGGAAAATTAAATATTAAGGCGGCTTGTTTCCACAACACGCCCATACATGTACATAGAGATTTCATGTAATTCGTCAGGTGCGCCCCCCCCCCCGCCCCCCCCCTTTTTCTGAAAACAAAAACAAAAACAAACTCCTCTTAATACGTGATCTTGATGTCCTCGTCCTGACTTTGTTATCACTGACAAGGTCATGTTGTATCAGTGAATCCATTTATTGACCACGTAATTTTGGCTTCTAAAATAAAAGCTAAAAATATTATTACAGTTAAACCTGTATAACTCACCTTTCTATGAGACGTACATGTAAGTAAATAACTGCGTGATGCGAAATGAGAATCATAAACATGAATTATAATCCAGTTTATTATGATGATATACAGTTATGTAATAACTTTATCCATAAATTGATTCTTCAGGATGCCTATATAAATAAGCCCATCTGTATATGACCTTGTTGAACATTGGCGTGATGATAACATCTGAACACTCTCTGCAGCAATGATCAGGTGATGGCTTTATTTTGCAGCATCATGATCACTGTTAGTAGTCTGATTTAATGTATATCTATTGTTAAATACACCACATACTGTTTATAGGGAGAAATCTCAAATGTATGCTCAATTTCCATAATACTGGGCATAGAATGTGAATATGTATCACGTCTCCATGTTGATGCAAAGAAATGGCTGATGACCTGACTTACTGAAAAGTGTCAACTTTAGTTTTAAAAGGTCTATCAACATTTGAAAACGACCCCTTTTTCAATTTGAAAGCTCAAGGCATGTTATATTTTTCTCAGATATTTTGTAACTAAAAGCGTTTTAAAACGTCGGTTTCTATCCCTTGCAACAGCAACAAAAACAATAACATAAAACTAAACACAAAAAAGCAAAAAGAAAACAACTATGATCATCACACATACTTTCACACTACCAGACCCACTTTTAGAGAACTCACTTGAATTTCAGTTATCATATCTTTCTGGAGCATAATACCAGGTTAGAACAGGTGAATACTATAGAATGTCAATATGCACAAGACGCAAGACTGAAAAATTTGTTGACTCTAACACACACTGCACAACACACATCGGGGTGTATTTTAAACACAAAGAAATCACATCAACGGTAACACACCAACAACTAAACTAAAGAATTCATAAAGCGGTATTACAGCATTGCTATTGGCAAACCTCAAGACTTTAACATACCAGATACATACTGCAATGCAGAAATTTTCTTTCTGTAGCCTTACCACCTGAGAACTGAACACAAAGGATGAATACAACAATATACGATGACAATATTAGGTTATGAACTATAATGTAACTTATACTTAATGAAATATATGATATGGGGTGGCCACACACCCAACAGACCATTCAAAATGTTATTCCCCATTATTTATAACAAATAATGTAATTATGTTCTAATTCATCAATACAATTTGTATGATTATACTTGCTTCCACACAGTGACCACAAATCTTAACCCACATCATATGACAAAAATGATAACAAATTATGCCGATATAATCTAGCCCTTTGGCGGATATTCAAGATTTGATCTCCTGGATGTTCACAAGCGCACAATGTCTGTTGAACAAATCGGTGATTATGAGGTTTTTACTGACTCAGGCTCGAGCCTCGGTCAAGGTACATTTGGGTTTGTCACGAATTTATAAAACGGATGTAAGAAAAGGATTATAAACAAAAAAACGAAGAAGATCCGTGGAAATTGGGCTGGCAATGAAACCCTTCTCAAGCTGTTTTTCCACCAAGAAGAACGGTTTATGTGGCTTTTTTGTTGTTT
>CM032666.1:16586975-16606198 GCA_019095985.1 Streblospio benedicti | reverse complement strand
TCAATGCAGTGGTAGGGGCTTGCTTGGCAGAACAGTCCGAATAGGAATTGAACTAATAATAACAAAACGGATCATTGCGCACATTATGAGTTATTATTTCAAATCAATAAACTGCAACGTCTGTTATTGTTCAAAATTGACAGGCTGAATGAAAAAACGTGGGTGATGGACAAAAAAAACGACAAATGCCAAATTGATGACAAACAAAAACAAACTACGATCATATCCTTTGACACTACCAGACCTATTTTTTAAAACTTATCCGAATTTTTAAATACCACGTTCGTGGAGCATAATCGCAGGTGAAATTACACATGGAATACTATAAAGCCTCGATGTTTTACAACACATAATGTATATACAAAAATGAAGAATCATTTTTACTCTTCCCTTGTCACCTGATAACTGAACACTAACACTAGAACGATATTAGGCTATGAACAATAATGCAAAGATTAATTTATACTTAATGAAATATTTTATATGTATGCGGCAACACTTCCAACAGACCATTAACAAAATCCCCAATATTAACGACAAATAATGTTCTAATTTATCAACAATTATTTACAGTTTTACATGAGTTTACTTACTTCGACACAGTCATCCCAAAACTTCACCCACGCCATATGACACATATGATAACAAATGCTGCATATATTATCTAGTCGTCTGGGCACATTCAAGTTTAATCTGCTTTATGTTCACAAACTCACAATGCCTGATGAACAGATCGGCGATTATGAGATTTTACAGATTCAGGGGTCAGCCTCGGTCAAGGTACATTTGGGTTTGTCACGAAAGGCCAGCACAAGGTGACTAAAGAGCTTGTTGCTATAAAACGTATAGATGAGAAGAGGATTAGTAAAGCAAACATCGATAGAGAGATCCAGATGATGAAGTTGGCAGCTGGCAATGAGCACATTCTCAAGCTGTTTTACCACACAATGAAGAACGGTTATATGTGGCTTGTTGTAGAATATTGTGAAGGAGGTGACTTGAACTCGTTTTTGCTCAAGAACATTCTCAGTGAGCGCGTGGCGAGGCAGGTCGTCCTCCAGTGTGTGGCTGGGATAAGCCACCTCCACGGTATGAAGCCGCATCGCGTGGTTCATCGTGATGTGAAGCCTCAAAATTATCTGGTCACTTTTGTTGATGAAAAGATGCTCGTAAAAGTAGGCACACATTTATGTTTCATTTTACTGCTATTACAATATCTCCTTGTAAAATTAAATGACTATTCAAAAACTCTATTTGTACATGGTGGCCTGATGCATGGCTAAGAGATTGTATAGATACTATGTAGTGTACCATATGCATATGTGTCCTGCACGTGTGTGATAAACAAACAACAAATGTACTCTAGTCTTGCAGGTGTCACTTTGTCTGTCTACAATAACAGACACTGCACATATACATGCACTATGCATACCACAGGAATATCATGTGTTATAGCAGAGAGATGAATTTTTGATTTTCTACATCATTGAATTTTATGATGCAAACACCCGTCTTTAACCTGGTCATATAAATACTACAGATTATTTTATAAAGTATGTCTTTTAACATGTATTCCTTCAAATACATAATACATATAATGTACATACTATGCAATTTACAATGACATATCATCATGCAGGTTTGTGATTTTGGTGTGTCTACCACCATCCCGGATGCCTCCTTGTATCGTCTCAACACGGATTGTGGTTCTCTGGACTATAAAGCCCCTGAACTCTTCCAGGACTATGTCTCGTACACCATGGATGTCGACGTGTTCGCAGTTGGCATGGTGATATGGGCCATGGTCCACAGGGAGCCCAAGTGTGGCCTCAAGGCCTTAACGTTCGGTAACCAGTGCCTGGGCATGAGGTGGCTCATTGAAAGGGCTACAAAAGGCGAGACTTTCAACCCGTTCCCAGTTGAACCCTCAAGCGATGGATTACTGAAATCACTGGCCATGGAGATGATGAGCTTTGTGCCCAAGTCAAGGCCCAGCATCTCCCATGTCCATAGGATTGTACGAGGGTATATCAATGACATGGATGGACTAGATAATGATATTGAACAATTTAGATCTAACGAAAGAGAAACGGCAAAAGTTATAAGTGAAAATGCTAGAAGTATACAGGGATATATCAATGAGTTAGATGGACTAAAAGATGAAAATGAACAATTGAGAACAGAACTTGCAGAAATGAAAAGTAAATATACTAAAACGAAAAATGATATGCGTGACTTGAACTCCCATCAGCAAGAGTTACATGGTGCATTTGATAAAGTTATCAGTAAGCATGAACGTTTAGAGCAACAAATGAGAGACATGAGCTTGGATTGTAAGACTCAAAACCAGGATACATTGACACCACAGTCAGGCGCCACCAGCATCGCCCAGAGGGAGGGAACGCCGACCATTTCTGCAGGCCGCTCATCACCCGGCGGCGGCCCAGCATCACCCGTGATCATCAGCACAGCGCCCTCTGTGAGGAAGCTCGAGCGTGTAAAACTGGCATATAAAGCTAATCGATATATAGGTGTAAGTAAGCGAGGTTTTGTACTAGAGGTTGGGAATGAGCTGTCTAGGTGGGAGGTACAGGGCGGGACGGTGAATGCGGTGGGCCGTGTAAAGCGCCCGGGGGCAGTGGGTTCTTATTGTGATAAATATGAACTACCTGACGGCAGGTGGGCGTTTCAATATGGTTGGTTACAATCATCCCACATACATACTGTCGGCTGACATGACACAGGTGCTGAGAGAACACAGCGGGGAATACGGTAGTCTTCGAGGTGTCGTACATGATGCGTTCTTATATGTTAAAGAAGAATACAAATACAGTGGGATACAAGCTTATTTTAGTCGGTTAACACATGCTCTCTCAGTTGATAAGTATGCGCTGTCACTGTACAGCATCAGTGACCACTCTCCAGTCGCCACCCTCCCTCTGGGTGTGGACGGTGTTTTCCCGTCAGTGTGTGTTCACCCCGGCGGCGACGGCAGTAGCGGCCATTTTGCCGTCGGTGACTGTCATGGACAAACACTCGACGTCTACTCCTCGCCCGCCGCCCACACACACAGGCAGCGGCTGCAGCGGACGCCATCACGGTACAACTCTGTGGCTGCCACTGACCAGGTCATTGTGGTCGCTCAGGGGTCCTGCCCCGGTCTGTCTGTGCATGCGTGGGACGGACGGCAGCTCGGGGAGGTGGGGCGGGAGGAGATGGGGGTGGAGGAGGAATTTATAAACGGTGTGGGGATTGTGGACGGCAAGGTTCTCGTGGCTGCGGGGGATTGGTATCATAATGTTACTGCGCTGTATTTGCTGGAGCTGGGTTGAGGTGCTCACATCTCACACTCCGTCGCTAAAAATATGGCTATAGTTAAAGTGAAACCTCTAATGAAAGCCGTCTCAATAATACGACGTTATATTACAAAGGGTTGACATTCCCAGTCATTGACAAGACCCCAGGAACATGTATAAATTGACCACCGGTGTAATGAGTCCCCAGCTGCTCTCTATAGACGTTTCAATGCATGAGGTTTGACACACTTTCTGTCATCAATATACATAACACGGCATTTATAATAACAATTTCCTAACGTCAAATGTTTAAAGATTAAAATATCAATAGGGAGATTATAAATTAATGTTGGCTATTAGGCAGTATGGGATACAATAGCATCCATTATTGTGAGTTGTCTGTTTTATACAGGTGTACCCATGGGGAGGTTTGACCGTACTGATTGTAGTCGTAATATAGCGCCCATCTGGCGCCAGGGCGTCAATCAGATGTTTTAGTCGTTTGCTGACAAATCAGTGGTGTTCCTATTATATGTAATTGTTTGCAAAGACGTACTGTAATCTCCAGGGGACACTCTGCACATCAACAAATTCCTCTCTAAATAGCCATGCTCTAAATAAGAGCCAATTAATGGTTGGATCACCTGCGTTATGTCGTCTGCCGGACAGTATCAATATTAGCGTCTTTAAACCATTTTGGGATTAAAGGGTGTCCCAAACTGCGAGGTGTCCCTTTCAGTGAGGTTTCCAAGTTGCGAGGGCATACTGTACTTCAGTTCGAATCAAACACGCTCACCTGCCTTCAGTGCTTCAAACATCAAGTGTAATGGCTTTTGTTGTTGTTTTTTTTTTACAATATCTTGTATTTATTTTGCTTTACATTCAAATAATGTTCTTCTTGACCTTTCAACTACAAAAGTATTATATATTGGTGTATTTTTGCAAGATTGTTAAGATATGAATTTTGTCTTATCTTGATTAAACACTTTAAAGTTTAAAGTGGTGTTGATAGACTTTGGTGTTAATGATGCGCTGTCATGTTGATACTATTGTATAGGCCTACAATGTATATTTGCCGGAGAAACACTAAACAACTGCATCATAAATTTCAGTAGTAATACTAACATTAACAAAACCTACATTGATGTACTTAAGGCGTGATACATTTGTGATGATAAACATACGTGTACTACAATATGTGAAAAAACATGACCTCAGTACATGAGTATTGACTATAACAGATGTTTTACTGTAACATAGTTTCTGTGATCTTGTTAGGTAAAAGAGCTCTATGTTGTTTACTGACAAAATCATGTGGTGTTATTAAAGTTTTAATGTTACTTTTAAATAATGTGAGACTTGAACTATCAACTGCAAAATCATTGTGTAGGTGCTAATTGTAAGACAAAATATATTCTGGTGAATATGTTAACATGTATAGACCGAGCAGTATGAAATTGATCTTAGCATGTTTAACCGTGTAAAATCTAGAGAGGTGTGGACTTTGACCTTTATACTGTATGATGCGCTGTCAAGTAAAGTTCTGCTGTTGATGGCCTATCCCCTGAATCTAGTTTATGTATTTGTGGAAATAAGCACCATATATTATGAAATTTCTAGATTCCTAGATAGTGTAAGGGCTGACCGTTTAAATGGTGATCCAGTACTGGTCATGGCGTCTGCCATATGTGGTCATTCTCACATTTGCCAAGCGAGGCTGCACATAACAATTGGAACATTTAAATTAATCCATGTGTACCTAAGAGAAAGCACCATATGTAGTTTACACTTATTCTTGAATGCAAGTATCACCTTATTACATTAATTGTAAATATTTGGTGAAAACATTTCCCACCATATTTAATCTATCATTTTATGTAATTGCCATTGATCCATCTATTCAATGGTACTTGAAATACACGCCAACATTGTCATTTGATAAGCATTACAGTAGAAGCTACTTTATAAGGACCACGGCCACAGTGCTTGTGGGTGGTTCTAATAGTGCTCTCTTTGCAGAGGTTTCTGCGAAAATGATCTCATCACGGTGTTCATAGTATAGTGGTGCTTAACGTAAATGGAATATACACTATACATGTATAACTGTTCATACTTAAATAATGAAGACAACACTTGACGCCTGATAAACGAACCTCTATATTTATATCACCCTGGCTAGTCACAAGAGATTTGAAGAGGCACTCATTTTGCAAAGTTTTTACTTGTGCCACATTATGTGATTAAAATGTATCAGTTACTAATCTTTTAGTGCATTATTTATATATTGCATTACATATTTTTGTAGATATTTTTTCTCCACATAGAGTATTTAAAGGTAAGCTATGATGATACTCATGTAACAGATTAAAATATTTTCTTTGGAAACATTGTTGTTTTTTTTCATTTGTAAATATTGGGAAAAAAGTATAACGATATTTCAACAAACATAAGGAAAGTGCAACTGAAATCTAATTATCGTTATGATCTGAAGTCTGTTATTATAATGACAGGCATAATGTGAACCCTCCAATATCACAAAAGCAAACACACAATATTACCACTTCTGCGACACGTTCATGCACGGATTTTGGCCTCATTCACAGTTTAAAGGTGCATTGGTTACATTTTTGGCAGGTTGCATGAACTATATAATTTCAAGATATACAAAACATACAATTTTAATGAGACCCCTTCTAAGCCTCCCACGGAAGGAGGTCAGATTTAAACCATTGTTATTTCAGTAAACAACAACATATCTGGCTTGAGCATTGCTGATTATAGGCCGTTTCAAATGCACAAATTAATTATTTTACTGTAAGATTCATGGAACACTATAGTAAATCTGGAAGCTGCTTTGGAGTCCTGTGTCATCAGCTGTTGTTAAAAATGATCTCGAATTTGGCATAACTTTACTTCAAAACAATGTGAACTTGTGATTCAATTGGTTTGATGTATTACCTGCTTTCCTTTCAAAACTCACTCTAAATTCAAATCTCAAACATAAATGTTATCGAGTTTGAACTCCACAGGTGTATTTTTGAAAATACACCTGTAGACTCTAGAGTTCGAAATCGATGAAAATCACATTTGAGTGAGTTTTGAAAGGAAAGCAGAGAATACATTGAAATAATTGAATCGTGAGACTCACTGCTTAATACCACACAACGAAAATCAGCTGGACATTATGAACACAATTAAATAATTGGTCATTTCGGACATTGTTAATCGTGCGGGTGGGTTTATTTTACACACATTATAAACTTAATAACATGAGAGTGGGCACGGTATTGCTCCTACTTCTCTGCAAAATGTCCAATTTTGTAAGTTTAGTTTGTATATTCATGAATTTCTAGCAGGGGCTAGACAACTGCTATACAACTTCAAACACCTCAAACCCATCGTTAAAAGCTTAATTTCTGTTTCTATAAGTCGTGGTGGTAACGCGACATGGTTGGGGGTAACAGGACATTTGAAATATATCTGCTGTTTTAAATGTCAGATATTAAAAAATGAACATTTAGAAGGATTATATTTCTCATTCTAGGTTCAATACTTTTCAATTACAGTAGGTATTAAGAAATTAGTATTTCAGACTGTGTAGAAGTGGGAGTGACCAAATGTCCAGTTGCTGGGAGTAGCACATGTCCACCAGATGGTGGGGGTAACTAGACATTTTATTTCTGTTAGATTGATCATATGATGTATATGACATATAAAGGAGGATTGATTTAGAAATTTAGAAGCATTTTTCGCATTCGCACTGCTATACAACTCACAACTCAAACCCACACTGAAAAGCTTTACTTCTGTTGGTGTACACTGTGTTGGTAACTGGACATGTTGGGAGTAACCGAGTGTTACTCCCACGGGTCGCATTCATGTCAACTCACACAATAATTATTAGAAGAATAAAAACTCATCAGTATATGATGTCACCCAAAACACATCGTGAATTATATAAAAAAATATGAAATTATATTATTAGTTATTGATATAGAACCAAGTGCGGGAGCAACATAACGCGTATATGTCCACAAAATACCAAAGCACCAACTTTCACATAGGTGTCACAATTGTTTGAGCAATCTAAACAGGATGATTTTGGGTGAATCCATTACCATGTATGTTTTTTACACTGGGCAAGCTTTAATTATGAGGTATGTTGGGTTGTTTAAATGTTATAGTACGCTATGTGGGAGTAACCACATTTATGGCCAATGTGGAACAGCACCGTGACGGTCCTCATATATAATTACCTATCTCGTATGTTGCTTATCTCGAATATTATATTATTTTAAAATTGGTTTCATTTACCTTCAAAAAGCATTATGACTTCATATATATATATATGGTTATCTCGAATGTTGTATTTCATGAACATATCATTACTCAAAACAGAATGGAGATAACGAGTTTCTACTGTACAGCCTTTGGCAAATGAATAGGATCTCCCAAATGAGTGTTGACGCCTAGTGCTTTGTATTGCCGTGGAGGCAAAGTTTTGAAAGCGCAAAAGATATTCGGGATTTGCGCTTGAAAAGTTCATTGCAAAGTTCATTGCAATCAGACGACAAAACGTTCTTTGAGTTTACAATTGCTGCAGATTTCAGGTGACATTCAATGTAATCCAGTGTTTATTTTCGTTACCTTGCAAATTGTAATCCTCTCTCTATCAGTCCTCAATGCAAGCGCAGAACATAATAGGCAGATCCACGGGGGCAGGGGGCACCCGGGGGAGGCAACCATCATTTTAACAACCAAAATGTCATTTTCACAAGGCTTCCTGCTATGGCACATATACGATCTATGAATTCAAACGCTTTTCAGAAAACTTAGGATCTGCTCGTACATTTCATTCTCTGAAAAAGAGCATAAGCATTAAATATTTTATGATCTACGCAGTCTCGCCTTCTGAACAATCGGAACATCGCGATATGGGATGTCTACTGTACTTGGACATTCCGACTTGTCAGAGGAAAAAAACTTTTTTCCATGTCTCATCAACAGAACATGATCAACATGAACTTTAATGGGACCATAAAGTCTATGTGACCCGAGAAACTCTGTTGCGTGGTCTTAATAGAATTTCCCTCACCTGTACATTTAAACTGAAAAAGCCGTGAAACTGATGGTTACCGTTTAAGATGGAGGCATGTGTCTATTTAAAGGAACCATCTATTTAAAGTGTTGTACAAAGATACTATTTATATTTGTGAGCGTTCACCAGGTCAAGTTTTACTGTATTGGCATTCCCGTTTTGTAATCATTGATCCATGTGGGATGGTTGTGGATGTATTTGAATTTTTTTCCAAATTTAATCTCAACAATTTCAACATTTGTATTCACAAGTAATTTTAACTAATTCCCTATGGTAAAGGGACCAGTTATTGTGGAACATGTTTCAATGCCGCAGCCGATCGGAACATGAGGATAATATCGCTTCAGCTACTTCAAACGCGCAAACTTGATTTTGCAAACACTGTGACAGAGTTAGCTCAACACATTCGTTCAGATAAAGGGACATTTAATCCACCGTAAATATTGCGACCTTGAACGTATTTGCAGTGTGAAAAGGGATTCCATGAAACTCAAATACATATTTTAATATCTAATGGTATCGCACTGTTACATCATATTTGTTATTTTATTTTTCTAAATCTGAGTTATTGCCATTTTGGGGTAACTTACATTTATTGATGCGGTTGTGAAAATCAGAATTTCAACGGAACACATAATGTCAAAAGTTATGTTTTCTTTTGATAGTTGTTTTTACACATGTTTAAGGCACAGGTTTGACCCCCGAATTTTTAAAATTGAAAGTTAATCCGTTGAGGAAAATATTCTGCCATCAATTAAGAGCAGCCAATACTGAGACCGCCTCTTCAATATAATCATTCTCACAGTTGTATACCTCCATAAAAAGATTATTAAAGGCGGATACCCTCATTGTTTTGAGCCAACTCTTTTGTAGGCGGAACACTAAACATCATTAGGTAAATGCATATGCTTGATGAATATTAAACATCAAATGCGCATTGTATGCCCTGTTTTATGTTACAGTATGGCCGACAATTGCACAACAGTCTTAAATTTACCTGTAACCCTATGTTGCCCATTTATTTCACCGAAATAACAATTGGATTCAGGGCATACTCTGTTAACATGGGCTGTAACATTGTCATGGTTTATGGGCACTCTAGTCATCCCGGCTGCTACAGGTTTATGTTTAAAACTTCCTTCCCCTAAATTTTAACTTTGGAGTCTTCACCTTGTTTAGCATACGGCTTTAGAAATTGGAAAAAATGAAAAGAATCATAAACAAAACAAGCGCATCAACGTGATGAGCCAGGCAATATAATTATCCCTAAATGAGAGCTCGTACTGTCCACGTAATGGGGTTTATCAGGGACGGATGGTACATTGACCTAATTTTCTTAACAACAGCAATATATACAATTCAATATTACTGACAAAAAAATGAAATGTGGCCTATTCATGATAGTTTCATTGATACGAGACTTGTTTTATTCCATAGGGTAATAAGTCTTCAATTAAAACAATGAGGAAAGTTTGGGAATATTGTAACGCCTTTCTGTCCCGAAGTGGCGGTGGTAGCAGTTGAAACATGGTAACGTAGTCAGTAAAGCATGATTGATTGATTGTTTGTTTGATTGATTAATAAATTAAAATATTTAAAGTAATTAATCATAGATATTAGAATGGTTACAATAACTGCATGAATGCACGCACGGTATGTCTTTATGTATATGAGGTCATGTACACTACTACATAAAAAAACAAATAATAAATAAACAAAGTGTTTGCAGATTCAAACAGTGTAGTCAAATTACAGTAATTTGATATGAAGAATGTGTCAACGACTGTGGGTGGCTTACCAAGTTACCATATTGACATCCTTCACTCATATTTTCACACTATCAAGATCGTAACAAAATAAAAATGGCTCAGTTTTTATGATTGATAATAAAAACATTTAGTTTATGTTTATACCTAATATTTTCTCTTTGTACCATTAAACGGCTAATCATTTATTTTCACCAACGATAATATTTTAATGCTAAAAGAAAAAATAACTCCGTTAATAATCTATTTATTGTTTCCATAAAATTTAATTTTCTGAACTATGTTGTTTACAGAGAGCTACCATTGGTAACAAGAATACCTGAAAAGCTACAATAGTTATGTTCGTACGCATAAGTGACAGCAGCACTGACATTCACAACAGCTACTCTCTGACCTTCACCACAATACGCAACATGAACCCCAGCAGCAGAGGCATGGTTGCCGCTGAACCTACCAGTGTAGTACGTGGGTCCGTTCACACCATTGACACGGATGCCGGCATAAACAACTTCACTTATAGATGCTAGCATGCTTGTTGAGAACATATACCATCCAGAAACGGGGCAAATGAAGTCTGATGGGCCTGCGAATCCACCTCCTATATTGGTGTGGATCGTGTCGAAAGTGTAGGATTGGCCAGAACCAACCGCTTGAGCACTTGATGCAGATACCGAAAAGGCAACTGGAGGCACTGAAATAAAACAATAACAAAAACAGGGATATAGTGGTCGTTCTTTAAATACTATGAACAATTGTATATTTAATTCTACTCTCACTGTTCTGCCAAGCAAGCTCCTGCCACTGTATTGACATAGCTGAAGAGACATCTTCCATTTTACTATATCAAGTGGCCCTAACGGGACTCGAACTCAGGACCCAAGGTTGTGAGACCAGAATGATACCACCATCCCAAGCAGTTGACTGTTAAAAGGTAGCCTTTTAATAACCCGCTGCTTGGGTTCATCAGTGTAACCTTCTAACAGCCTGCTGCCTGGGATGATGGTATCATTCTGGTCTCACAACATTGGGTTCGTGAGGGCCACGTGATATAGTCGAAATGGAAGCCTACGCTACGGTTGTAAAACCTGTCTACAATGGTAGGAGCTTGCGTGTCATCGACAACAAATATAATAGTGTTCAGATACTGTATTATTTACATATAAACTCAATCAATAAAATACATTTGAAAATAATACAAATGTGTATTTGATAGGTCTACAAAGTTTAAAACTACAACCATCAAATGGTAATTATCATAAGAAAATATTTATAAAATATCTCAAGATGTACCAGTTCATATAATAACAAAGCTTATAATAATCTATTATTATCTAAGTTTATAATTGTTTTTTGTTAGTTTGAAATAAGACAGAGCACTAAATCATAAAATCTCAGTGTACAGGTAAAACGTAGAATAATTTAGCTTTGTCATTTATAAGAGTATAAGTTGGTTAGAATTTTCGAACAAAATATATGCAATCCAATTAGAAAGCTTACCATTCAATTTGTCTACAAGATTGTCTACTTCAGTATCCAGCCTATCAATTTTCGTTTCAAGTTGATCAGTTTTCGCCTGGTAGGTTTCACATGCTGTAAATAGAGTGTCATAATAACTAGAACCGTTCTTCTGTATGCCCATAATTCTTATTGTACCGTTTATTTCACACACATTTGATTAAATTTTGAAGTCTTTTAATATAATTCTGATACCAGGGTTACTGTGTTATAAGGGGTGTTGAGCCTTGAAATTGTACCACCACGTGAAGTTGTACCACTGCGCCGTGAAATTGTTCTGGTAAGATTTCAAGTAGACGTGAAATTGTACCACTTTTCCATTGTTGCCTTGAAATTGTACCACCACGTGAAATTGTTCCAGGAGCATTGCACTTTTCCTAAATATGATTTTGTGATTGGTAGGGATGAAGTAATAAATTGGTAGAGGCGACTGGGTGTAGATGGGACACTGGGTAGCATGGGACTGGGGGTAGATGGTACACAGGTACAGATTATAGTTCTATCCACTCTTATAAGAGTATCCAAGAGCAGTCAATGTGGACTTGTACGCTTTCTTCGCATCAGAAATTCATGTATACAACATGCATAATGTAGTGGTATATTGTTGTATTTTTAGACTTCAAATTATTGAATACGACCTCTGAAACAGTTTGATTAAAATGACTAAGCAAAATTTGCGTCGTCGAATTATTATTTGGTTTGACAATGCCATTATGTGAAGTAGAATTTTTAAAACAATAATCCATCATAAATCATACTCAAATAACCTTGGTTAAATAGCAATATTGAAAAAATAAATAAATTTGAATTAATTTGTTTATGTGGAGGCATTTTTCTTAAATTTTAATTTAAAGTAAATATTTGGTTGTATAGTTATAATTAAGCATTTACAATTCTTAAAATAGGTGGTCTTTCTTAATGTTCTAACCATACATGTAAATAATGATAAAAACAAAGCGTTACAACTGTATAAATGATATTTCTCAAAAATAATTTGAACTTCACAACTTCTGAAAATTTCACGGCTTTTGAGTTCACCATTTGCAATGAACATTCAGGACAAAATTACAAATTAACCAAAATAAAAAAATGCTAATATGAACTATGAAAATTGCAACTCATGACAAAAATACATAAATATTTACCAGCATCTTTTCTGAAACAAGCACATCTTGATATTAATAAGAAAATGAAATACACAAAATCTGATCAATCATGTGCATGATATATATTGTATACACTGCATTTTCACAGCTGAGAGCAGACAGAAAAAGAAATTATAAGATTTTAATATAATCAGATATAAAGGTGATATAAGATGATATAAATCAATGAACTAACTAGAATAAACCTTTTATTTGAATTAATTTGTTTATGTTAGGCTGCTTTGTCAGTTCTTAATTTTATAGACAATATTGGGTTGTATAGCTATAATAAAGAATTCCCGATCTTAAGATTATATGTTCTTTATTTATCTATAAACCATACATATAATTAATAATAAAGACAAAGAATTAGAGCTGTGTAAATGATATTTCTAAAAAAAAAAAATTGAACATCACAATTTTTCAATATTTCAGAGGTTTGAAGTTGCCACCATTACAGGGTGGCGCAAAAAATATAACTGCAAATCAGTATCCATGTCTTTTCAACCTACATGTATTAATTGTATTCCTTTCCAATGCTGCTATAAAATCAACTTAATTATAATGAAAAATCTGTTTGTCAGTTGCATATACTATTTCAAAAAAGATACTGGCGTTTTACTGTAGAATAGTTAGTTGAGTTGATGGATTATAACATTTTGCTAATCCCCTGTGTTATGCTTGAGTGGCTCTGTCACCAGGCTAGCCACAAGAAATTATAATCCCTGCAGCACAATATTACTCAGTATCATTACTACAAACCGTACGCTGCTTTTCCTTTATTGTGTAAAATAGTCTGATTTGATTGTATACACCCACCTCCCATTATGTTTATTATGGCTTTCTGCAATCTATCTAAAAATGTATCTTTTATTGATACCACCAATTGATGCTTTTTAAAGTTACTTTTTACTTCATAAAAAGTGATGTTTTTGTATTTCAATGTCACCTAAGCTTTGCCCATATATATATAGTTATTTGCACTAACTTGTAATAATTTCTTAGGATGTATACTGATAATGTTTGAATGAAGCCCAAGATATTATTATTTCGTTGGTGGGTATGTACGTATTCTTTAGTGTGTGGACAATACATACATTACACTTTAGAAATTAGAAATATCCTGTAAATAATAAATATATACAGATTTCTTAGGAACTATTTATTATTCCCACATTCAGCGTAGTAATATGGCTGATAATAAAGCTTTCATTCAGAAATACATACTATGCCCCGCCCATTTTTTACTACGGCTCAGAAGCCCACCAATTAGAATGCACCTGGCACGTGTTGTCCACGTGCAAGGAGGCTACAGGTGACTTTGACGGTAAATGTACGTGGTTTAAGTCACGTCCGCCACATTTCTTTATTTCGCATTAGAACGGGTGCAACGAGCTCTGTACGGTAGTTTCAGATTAAAAATGGAAGCCAATACTTTTTAGATACAGGCAAAAACCCAGTTATTAAGCGCAACAGAAGATCTATAATCCGTTGCAATATGCACTCAAGTGTACATCAAGGCTAAAGACGTGTATACAGTCAGCCGTCATGCGATCTGAACGGGTAATTGTAATTCGGTAGTTTCAGATTAAAAATCAAGCCAATACTTTTGTAGATACAGGCAAAACCCCATAGTTATTAAGTACAATTCTCGCAAATGTTTAACCTTGGTAGACTAGGCACGTATAATCCTGCAATCTCCTGCAGTGCGCCCACGAAAGGTTAATCCACCCAGAGCAATATTGACACCTACAAAGCACTGTAATCCCGCAAGAACCAGTATCAGTAGACAAACTTATGCTGCTTTTCCTTATTTGTGTGAGTTTGACGCCCTATAATCTTGCTGCAATATAGAAATGCGGGGCTTAATATGACATTGATTGACAGATGAAAGGATGCACGCAATGATCCGACACTTTATAATACTATAGTAAACCACAAGTACTGTTTGTATGCATTGTTGAGACAATTTGCTGCAATATTAAAATGCCCGGCTTAATTGAATTGAGTACCCAGTAAACTGGTTATTTAAGTATCGTTGTTGCTGATTATATAAAACCCCACAGGAATATCAAAGTTTTTGTCATAAATAGACTATTAGCGTTGCATCTAAATGAATTTAGCGTAATAGTACAAGAAAGTGGATATGGGGAACGATATAGACTTGAAATAATAGAAAGTGGAATCAAAACATATGAAAAACAAGTAAAACGAGCTGAGCTAGGATGGCATATGCCCATTATTTAGGGCAAAGGGATACCAAAAAGAAGAACGAAAGAAAGAAAAAAAAATGAAAAAGTTGCATGGTATCGACTGAGTGACATGTTAGCAGTAATAAGTCCTGTAAGGGACATCACATATGTGGACTAATTTATCCTGTGTCATCTGTGATTGTGGTTTATTCAGACGCCTAAAAAATGGAGAGCTTACATATATAGAACATCAGTGTATTATACTAGACACGGGTATGGAAAAATGGATATGAAGTTTTCATTCGGTATCTTACCACATTCAAGTGTTGCATTTGAGGAGTCACGACTCTGTACATAAGGGACCATTGAGTATTTATGACAGGGTGGGGTAGGAGGATTTTAGGGCTGGCCATGAACTTTTGTCACAATGTTTAGAGGGGGCGGGGGCTATCAATTTTTTCATACACTTTTGAGGGGGGGCTAACCATTTTTTCACAGAAAATTTATCCCTATTTTGAGAGATTCTGTACTACAAATTGCTGTTTTTATATGGATACCGGTAGCTATCAAATAGGATTTTCAACTGACAATGATTGCGTTAAGTGTTGGGGGCCGAGGGTCATAATTTTTATCACATGAAATTGAGGGTGGTTACCAATTATTTCACAGAGATTTGAGGGGGGCTATTAATTTTTTACAGGATTTTTTGGAAAATCCCCCTACCTCACCCTGTCATAAGTACTGAATGGTCCCTAATGTACAACTCCAAGCTTTACATATATTAAATGCCTGTACTGTACTGCAGCACAGTATCTTCATAGGTAGATCCAGGTTTTTGAAAAAGGTGGGGGGCGCACATTAGGAAAAAGGGGGGGCGCATTTACGGCATTTCATGAAAAAACTGAAAATTAAGTTTTTTAGTGGGGCGGCCCTCCCGGATCTGCCTATGATCTTAGTAGATCCATGTACATCCAGACTAAGCAGGTTTGCATAGCTGTAAATAGATCTATTCACTGAACTTGCATGAACGTCAACCCAGACAGGAGCATTTTATATAGTAATCTATGCATGTGTGAGGGGCAAACTACACCTCTTACATAGCCACTTTGTCACAAGTTTTATAATTGGAAGCTGTGCATGTTTACGGTGATATTAGTGGATGTATAGATGTAAATGTAAATGTGGTTTATAGTCGTGATCCAAGTTTTGCTCTCACAACGTTACAATTTACACCAGGTTATTGGACCACTTATTGATCATCAATTGATCATTTCTTATGTCCTTGCACCAGCAACACAATACCGGTATTTGTGATGCTTGCTTTATTCAGTTTTCTTTTATAGACAATGTTTGGTTTTAATTACTAAAAATAAAACATTTTAAATTCTTAAACAATGTGTTCTTTATGGTAATTCACAAAAATATATATTGACATGATATCTGTATAATTTATCTGAGACCAAATATAGTGGTTCTATATAACCAGCAAGAACGTTATTAGTGCTTAATTTTGTATCTTTGAAACAATGATATGTGCTACCTGTAAAGGTCGCATATATGAATGCAAATTGATTGGCTAGACTACAAATTTAGATTGAATCACATTTTTTGCTTTTTGTCAAAATAATACCAACAGACCGATCCACTTAGCTAGAATATTCAATTCAATGAATACAATTGCATTGGTGTCCATAAATATACATCCTAAGGGACCACCTGACATGATCAGTGGATACAGACTGTGCGGATATGAGTGTAGATGCTGTCGGGGTGGGGGGGGCTTAAGAACCAACATATTTTATCATGAACTTTGTCAAAAGTTTGAGCAGCATGAATATATCAATAGTTGTATATATATATATATATATATATATATATATATATATATATATATATATATATATATATATATAGAAGAAGAGTAGAAAGAAGTATATATATATATATATATATATATATATATATATATGTATATATATATATATATATTAATATTAATATACACTGGTACTACTTACTTGCTTTTACTTTCTCTAATTCAGATAACAGGAAGTTTTCTGTTTCAGACAAGCAAACCACAGATGTGAGAAAAACACTAAAAACAACAAAATGTTTCATTTTGACAAAATTACATGTACAGGGTAGTTGTATTGCAATGTTGATTCACTGTTATGCGAGAAGTTTGTCTAATGCACGAATGTAGATAAGATATGGCCACTTCCAAAAATAATGAACACACGGTTTGCTATCTAGATAAATTGATAAATTTGAATATGGAGTGGCTGTCATGCCATTGCAAAATAAAGGTTACTTGGTGCCTTAGTAGAAATAAATTAAAACATAAGTTGAACCGCATGTCAAGAATTATTAGAGAATGGAAATATTCTCAACCCTAGAATTTTAGATGGTGTTAATAGTATTAACATTCTTGGACTATTTGGTTGGACTTCACTAATTTAGTTTGGCTTTATTTTCTAAATATATATCTAATACAATGGAGTACATGTACATACCATTATACCCAGATAGATGAATGTTACTGTACACTGCAAGATATCGCTATGGCCTGTTTAGAGCTGTGAAGACAACTGCCAAATCATTGAATAAAGAGGAAACACAAACACATAATGATACCCTCAAACATTTATAGTTTGCTGTGACGTTAACGCATTATTTCTAAGGTGCAGCACAGGTTATATCCCAATAACAATGGTCATCAAAAACCACAAAATATATTCAATATTTGAATGCCAATTACACACATGCAGATTACCAAGACCAATGGAATACAGAAGTGGTATTATTACGAATAACAAATTAAATTAAATTCTCCCATTACAGTGAGAGTGGAATTGCGCAAGCAAGCTGGGGAAAATATATACAGTCGGTCATATAAAAAATAGGGAAACTATATAAATACATGGAGAAAAGCCCACATATGCAGTCAATCACAAAATTCTGTCAAGTGTTTACATGTTTTTTTTAATCAATTATATGCTCACAACAAGTGTTAAAACTATTCAATCATTACGATTTATTAATTGTTTCTATCGCAAACTTGTTCCCAGCATGAATGGTCCACACATCATCACTCTCTGGCATCCCTAGCTGATCCCGGTCTACTGGGGTGAGCTCGTCCCTCTGCCAGATGGACGGGCGTATGGTGCTGATGTGTCGGCTGTATGACAGACCTTATCAGCTTACATGGGAAGGTGTTGTTGCCTCATTTGAGGCAACCACTTTGAAGCCCATTATATGAGAGTGGTCACGGTATTGCTCCCACTTTTCTACAAAATGTCAATTTTGTTAATTTTAGTTAATATCTTCAGACAACTGCTATACAGCTTCAAGCAGTACAAACCCACCCTGGTAACAAGACATGGTTAGGAGTAACAGGACATTTGTAAAATATCAGGTATTTTAAATGTCATGTTTTAAAAATGAACTTTAAAGGGGTTACATTTCTTTTTCCAGGTTTAATACTTTTAAATAAACAACATACCAATGTTATTTTAGAAAGCATATAGTTTAGAGTAACCAAATGTCCAGTTGGTGGTAGTAACACGTATCAACTAAATGGTGGGGGAAACTGGACATTTTACTTTTGTTAAATAGGTCATATGGTTTCCATGAAATATAAAGGAGGATTGATTTAGAAGTATTTTTCGCAGTGGAACTGCTATATAACTAACACCTAATATCCGCACTTTGAAGCTTTACCTCTGTCTGTGTACATTGTGGTGGTAACTGGACATGTTGGGCGTAACCGAGTGTTACTCCCACAGGTTGCATTCAGGTCACCTAACACAATGGTTATTAGAGGGAAATAATCCTTATGATATGTTGCCACCCATAACACATCATGACTTAGTGCAAAAATTATGAAAATATATTATTACGTATTGATATAAAACCAAGTGTGGGAGCACTATAACGCCTACATATCCACAAAATACCAAAATAACATGATTGCCATAGGTGTCACAATTGTTTGAGCAATGTAAACTCGGTGATTTTACCTGATTAACTTACCAAATATGTCTGTTACACGGGGCGAGCGTTAAATCTAAGGCATGTGAGGTTGTTTTAAAGGTATGGTACAACATGTGGGCATAACCGCTTTTCTGGACAGTATGGAACAACACCATGACGATTCTCATATACCTCTTTACGGTAGGTTTCTTTCTTGTCCTGTTTACAAATGAGCAGTT
>CM032666.1:16553538-16578782 GCA_019095985.1 Streblospio benedicti | reverse complement strand
CAGAGGATTCATATCTTATGGTTTTACAAAAATGAATAGAATTTATCTAGCATATAAAAATGACTTAAAAGGACATACTCAAATATTTAGAAAGCTGTAGTCCCAGGTGGCAGTAATTTAATTTATCTTGTGACATAGTTTTGAGGGGTGCACTTTTTTTATTTTTAGTGGCAGGATTCAGTGGTGTCAGTATATACATATATTCTAAACATATGTGGCCGGGTGGACAAGGAGGGACTCATGGCCAGAACGTCGTGGGTTCGATTCCCGGTCGGGTCTGGTGGCTGGTGATATATCTGGTGCAAACTCATCCGTTCAGAGTTGCACACTGCTCACTGGTATATATACATGTTAACAAGTACAGATCAGACGAGTGTACGCTAATGGGAGATAAGGGAACACCTTGTCCTACAGTTGGAAGTGTTGCGAGAATGTGCTCCCCTGGGAGTTGACAAAGCTATAGCGGATGGGAATGACCTGGTATAAATGTTACGTCGGCTAAACATGGCTGGAATACTATGGGACGTAAATCTGAACACAAACACGTGAATCCACACAGGTTTGCGTTTGTTACACGATGGTATAGTTTATTTACTTAGCTGTCTCAGTGCTGCTAGTTCGCATGGCTGTGTGTCATAACATTGTCTGTTACATCTTCCAAGATGGTACATGCACATTATAGCAGTGTCAGTTCAGGTTTTCTGAAAAGCACGGATGGGACAATTACTCAATTTAAGCGCTATACAGTACAACCTTGTTTATGCGTATGTCAATTATCTGAGTAATTCCATTAACCAGTGTTTCTGCTATAGTCTTAGTTTTTTTCAGACGTGTAAATGCAGAGGAAATATTGACTGGTCTGTTAGCTTTTTTTATCCATGGAGGGGTGGGGGGGTCAAAATGGCAAAACATTATATTTAAGCCTTGTTCAAAAAGGCACTGTACACCATTTGGTGAGCGCACACGACAACAGCACTGACTGATCGAGACTATCATCACAACGCACTCGGCATTCGTTGCTACTAACGTCATATAACCACCGTTGGTATGCAACGAACTAGGAGCATGAGTTTATTTAATTGTATATCTAATGCATATGCCATAAAATGATCTTCAGTCGAATTAAATATCACCATAGCCATATTGGTTTACAATATACAATGTTAAATAAGACGTTTGTTTGTTTCTATTCGTTTGTTTTTGTATGAACTTTCTAAGCTCCTAAATCATACATTCATCTATTCAGGGGTTAAACTTAGACAAACATCGTGCATGTTGCTAGGGTTGTTTTCATCACCTCTAAATGTTCACAAAATGACCCTCCTTCATATACATGTAAAATGTGATATTTTGCTTTTATATCAAACATTTTAGTGAAGTCAAAATCAATGATTGTTTGCGCACTTAACTATCGATGCGTACCATTTTAGATGTAATGTGTTTGATTTTGATAATAACTGTTCGGGGAATCAGTCTTTTGTCCAACCTAGCGGTGATAATTCTAACTATGAACTCTGATGAAATTGATTCAATCACAAGTGTGGATTAGTTTTCAAGAAATGTAAAAATGTGGCAATGTAAAAAAAAAAGCAAAAATACAGATAGAAACAATTGATAATCGGCGATTAACTCAAACCGCACATTGTCTGAACCAAAGTCATAAACTGGCACTTTCTCTTTCTTTCTTCAGTTTTTCCACATCATTTGCACATCCACTTTTACAGTTGTTTATCTGCATAGAATTGGGTGTTAATGTTGACACAGAATGCTGCAAATGTTCGCATCCTTTTTCCTCTAGATAAAAAACAAGCCAGGAATTACAAAAAAGCTTGCACATCTAAAGGCCCCAGTCTCACAGTCACGATTGTTCAGTATACAATGTATGCAGATCCAGTGTCTATATAGATCTAGGATCATGGTGTGCGTGACCCTTTTGTCCAACAAAATTTTGAATTTTCATGAGGTTTTTGCAAGTGCGTCATCCATTTTGCTTGTTGTAGTCCTAAAAGATCACTCAGAAACACCCCATCTCCACACACACACATACGCGCGCGCACACACACACACGCACACGCACGCACACACACACACACACACACACACACACACACACGCAAACAAACAAACACCCACACGCGCGCACGCATACACACACGCACACGCACACACACACGCACACACACACACACACACACACACACTATAAAAAAACTGACCCTGCAGAAGAAATGCAGGATACAGAGGGTGATGGAAGGGGGGGGGGGTAATATATAGACAAATAAAGGGACACACAGGACTGAATTAAGGTTCTAGTTTAACATTAAAATTGTGCCTTTGGAGGCATGGATTATTTTCGTAAAACAATTTCCAGCTATACATTTAATGTGCATGTGGTTATCACTCAGTCTATTGCTAAATGCTTAAATAACCCATGTCATCCCTTAAGCACGCCCCCATCCCTTTCAAAGACCAACACCTGCCAATGAGTATAGTCATCATAGAGAGGTTCTCCTGTACAATAGAAGGTAATTCTGTAGGAACTGCATGATTACGTATCTGTTCTCGAGCGGTGTTTAGAAGAGAGTCTTATAACGCATTAGCAGAGCGTCATAAATCTTTGCTCCTGAGACAGCTCCAGCAATACACTTGAAAAGACGCTGCATGGGTTGAAAAGTGTCACTGCGACACACACGTTATTTAACCATGTAAAATGACACATTGAAAATCACTGTAGTTAAACATGATGTATTTCCAATATTAGTAAATAGTTTGGCATTAGATTATGTTTGTTATTAGAGAGTCTCTGTTATTCATCAGGAAATTGACGACACTAATTCAGTGATATTTTTCTTTAATAACCGTGATACATTTTATAGTAATCTGCGGAAGTACAATTTAATTGATGTTGTTTATTCGATTTCATTGTTCCACTAATACATTTTTTAAAGTTACGGATGGATTCACTATATAAGTAGTTCCGTACCATGCTGTTCAATATAACAGCGAATCTTGCCAATGGACCGTAATTGGAGCCAGGCAGATTTGCACATTGCATTTTCTTGAGATTGACAGCTCATTATGATATCAAACATGAAGCCAATATTTATTTGTTTCTGTTGAAGGTGTGATTTGTTCATTTTTAAATGCTATGTCAAGTATAATAAACTTTTCATGTACTGCCTTTGATCCTATAAGAAGCACTTCCGCTTTGCCAAAACAATTCTCAGCCATCCAATTTCTCATCAATTTCATTGTGCTTTCCATTTTTGTTGCAGCTTCTGTAGCATCATCAATATCTATGGTCACGAGTCTTCTGTACGGACATCATAATTATTCTAAAAAGGTGACAATAGAACTTTTTAAAATGTCTTAAAATGGGTACAGAGACACCACACTTTTTCGGACCCCATGTATGGTTCTCTTCAACTTCTAGAGGCAGTTTGCGAGCGCCGTGGTACAACATTTATGAGCAATCTGAACAGTGTTAAAATGACTTCTTCCTTTACAAGTGGAGTCTCATGTAGCAGACAAATGTTCGGCGTGCATTCTGATGATTTGTCAGTGCCATGAATACCTAAGTACGGTTTATTTTCATGCGAGCTTTTCGGTTCTATCTTACTTGTGTGTGTGCAATTATTTAAGAGCAGATTTTTACAGCGGATATCATGGGAATAATCCTGTTCTTTCTCCCTCCGGTTGCCATACATGTACCAAGCAAGCTCCTGCCACTGTATTGAGATAGCTGACTGTAGGTTTTACAACCTTAAGCTACCACCCCTAACGATACTCGACCCCCATACATAAATTATGGGTATGAATTCGTTTGATGTACGGAGAGTTTGCATGGTTTTGACCAATCATATACGTTAGAGATCAGATGAGATTGAGAGGCGGTCCCTTGTTGGAGTTTTGTTGGTTAAGTGCGTAAATATTGGTCTTTTTATACCAAGATGAATGTCTTTATAAAGGTGGTTGTTAATGGAGGTTCTACAGTGATAACAATATATCCAATTTCCAGTTGTAGTATTGCTTTGAATTAGAACCTCCTATTAAGACAACTTCTCTAGAGAAAGCACATCTATAACAAGGTCATAGTTTAGTTGTCTTCCCAATGAGATCGCAGAAAGCCGTCATAAATTGACCACCTCTCGATTGAGACCACAAGAAGCCAATCATCGAGTGCTTCTACTATAGATGATGACATTTACAGTTTTCCTTAATATCCTATTAACATTTTTTTTTTCAAGCGACACCACATATAATTTACAAATGCGAAAGTTGAATAACCAGCAAATTCCACCTGCCCTGGCTTAATGGTGACATAAGTAAAGTATCATTCTCCCGACTCTCGATATTCATCATCCCAACCAACAAGTCTGAAATTTCATTAATTTTACCACAGAGAGCAACTACATAAATGTATTTAGAAGTTGCTGCTGATTAGATGAAATTGTGTAGGCTCCAGGGAAAGCATAATAGACTTGATTAATGATTGAACTCGACAGTTTGAAACTTAAAATTCGTGGCATGCGCTTTGGAGGCAATCGTACGGAATATTTTAGCGGGAGTTGGTGCACTTTGCATTTTAGCTTAAGTCAGTTGAAGTGTCACGGTGAACTGATGTCTAAGTGCATCATTTGAGCAGAATTTTTGTTACATGTATGTTGTTGTTCGATATGTGAGCTTTGTAGTTTTCTATCCATACGCTTACCCGACTTTACATCTACACCAGACCATCGGCATCATTCTCACACTATAGTCGTGGGAGCAGACAGCACTTGCTAGTTTATTATACGGTGCTCATCACCCATATTGTCATTCAATTACCTGACTATCAAACATCTAGGTTCCACAAAGCAGTGCACAATTGCTTAGGAATGTGTCAACACCCACCACAAGACAACTCATACACTATGGCATAATATTTACTGATATGAGGTAGACATACATCAATAGAGTATAAGATCGTCACATGAAGAAAATCGGGAATTCTCCCCTCTCAGGACACCCTGTATATATACGACTTACTTTAAGACCCCATTTCGGTTTCTGGATCTTAAAATCGCCTCGGGTTTTCTTTTTAATTCAATAACTATCTCTCCTTGAATGTAAATCTTTAGATTTTACAGTGTGACCATCATGAAGACTATCCCACTCTCCAGTAGAACACCACCCTACCATGATATGTAGCATTGAGCTTACGACCTTCTGGCCACGAATCAGACTCCCTATCCACTCATGATCAGCCGTAGAAACGCACCATAATTATACCACCCAAGGCCCTTATCCAGATACCCATAACCACATCTATAAGACCAGCAGGTGGTCTTCAATTGTTATGTATGGAGCCTCACTAGTCAGAAGCAGTAGTTGGTAGCCTCAGGTTGTACTTAATACTTGTCAGCTATAAAAGAGTACTGAAGCCGTGTACATATAAATGAAATTAATACAAAAGTTGCCCTGTCCATTAAAAACTGACCCATCTTTCCTTCACTCCCACCACTCCACCCAACAGCACAGCGCTACCATGCACTCCATCACCTCCTCTCACACTGTATCTTGTCAGCTACACACGTGCTAAAACAGCCAGACAGTTAAGAGAAGAAAGCTCTATCAGCCAGAGATTACCACAATGGCACAGGTTTTGCACACATGTGTACGTCTGGCTGTACATTAATCTGAGTGTACACACGCCTGTAGACACCTGTGCCCGTCTCGCTTCTGGCGCGGAATAGCTTCTAACAGTGTGCACTGCTTCAAAGCGCGCTGTTTTTATGTGGATGCCATTTTTTCTTAAATGAAGACAGCACTGCATCTGAGGAAAAATGGTGTGATATGTGTGTCTTTAAACCAGATATATGTGTGTTCTGTGATTGGTGGAAATGGGGAAAATGTGGTGGTTTGTAGTCGTGATCATAGGCAGATCCAGGTTTTCGAAAAATTGGGGGGGGGCGCACTTAAGGAAAAGAGGGGGCGGTCTCACGGGATTTCATGAAAAAAAACCTGCGCCCCCACCCCTGGATCTGCCTATGGTGATTCAAGTCTTGTTCTTACAACATACAGTCCGTTGGAATGCACTCGTTCTTTTTCTCAGGTCCAGGGGGACCATACAGTGGGAAGATGTTGTGGTTATAATGAGCTACGAAAATTACACTATACAGCATCCATGATGTGTTCACATCGTCGAATCTACTATATTATTACTTGACGAGGTTTGTATGGATTTTTATGTCTCTGGTATGTTTTTTCTTCTTAAACTATGTATGGCAGCTCTTGTCTGCAAGTTGGGTTTTTCACTTTCATTTTACATGGAAATAATTAATGATTGTCCCCCGCGGGGGGGGGGGGGTGCACTAGGCCAGACAAAATGGTGTGGAGCTATGCTAGGACCTAAATAGTTCATGAAGTCTTACGATTTTGTGGTAAAGAGGCAGCGGCGGCAGCAGCAGCCGCAGCAGCAGCAGCAGCAGCAGCAGCGGCGGCGGCATCAGCAGCAGCAGCAGCAGCAGCAGCAGCAGCAACTCCAACAACATACCCACACATCTGTCCGTTGTCCCTCTTCCCACATTTCCGTCAAGTCTCTTACACGCAGGTGTTTTTTCCAAGAAATGAGCCCTATAATTTGATAGAACGTGCCAGAATGTCAACTTTGTGTACGTCGGGTGACATATCAATTTATCGGTTTGGTGTTTTTGAGGCACATCTGACAATTCCTCTCTTTTGTGGCGAACCCACATCTGCTCTTTTTGTTCTCCCTCCTTTGTTCCCTGATTTAAACACTACACAGACCTGTATACCTGACGCATCATTTTTTGTTTTATTTGTTTGAATAATGTACACATTGCCCAAAGATACGTCTAGATGGTGTATGAAAGTCGTCTTGAAACATTTAAGCACACAATCATGACTTGTTCTCCCGGATGCTTAATGTTTAAACTTTAACAAACTGACTAGGGGTACGGGCTCCCTCCCGTGCGTTTGAGAGTTCCGCTATTAATATGAGAGTAATTATATAATACTGATAAGCAAGGCGCACACGTGGGTTGGCAGTTAGTGCAATCTGAGGTCAGTTCGAATGGTAAGCATGAACGTCAACGCAAGCATGTCTGCCACGCCCATGGCAGTAAACAACATAATACACATTGGACATTGGACATTACATATGAAAAAATATTATCGTGAGAATAATTGACTGTCAATGTAGGAAAGACGGAGATAAGAAAAGTTGGAATAGCTTAATTGCAAGGTGTCCCTGTTAGCGAAGTATCCCTGTTAGTGAGGTGTCCCTCTGTTAGTTAGATGTAACATTATCAACATGGACATGGATACGTTTGCTTCATTAGCACAAACAGATCCACCCATACAAGTGGAAACGTACACTATTTGAGAGTGTCCTGGTGTAACAAAACGAACTGCACACAAGATTTTTAAACTTCCAGTGACTTGATTATGAGCATTATCGTTCAAAACTTTATATATCTTTTGCTTTGAAAATATGTTAGACGCATGCATCTTAGACAGTTTACAAGAGTCAGTCATTTGAGTTTTTTAAAATATTCACATAATAATGATTCATATTCTTGTCATCAGAAGTGAGTCTGTTCTTGTATTGTTACACCTCAAAGCAGCAAACTGACACGGCCTATAAAACATATGTTGCCGCGTTAAAAAAAAACTGTTAGTTTTTCTTCTTTCACACCTATATGTACTTCTCTGCCCTTGCTCTTTCCACTGTAGTGTTTATAGTGGACACCTGCCTTATGTGGACACTTTTCATTTCTCCCGTTTCAGTTTTCCTATGTAGCATATATAAAGTGAACCTCTGTATAGTGGACACCTGTCTTATGTGGACAGTGGACACTATTTCTGCTCCTAAATAGCTTAGATACCTCTGTATAGTGGACAGTTAAAAAATTCCCACTGTATTAGAACAAAGAAATATTCACTAGTGAAGACTCCTGTGCAAACATAAATTAAAGACTTGTGACTTTAAGCAGCAGGAGGCATTGTTATGTTTGCTTACCAGTTAAGGCAAGTGGTCAATCAATGGGCTAATGTTTGCAGAGCAGTAATTAATACATGCATGTTCTTACTATAGCTAGTTACTGCATGCCAAGTGCATGGTCATTAACCTTGTTGGGGTGAAAGTAATTAAAATGTGACATGAGCAGAAATTTGTGCAAAATCTTAATTAAGAAATTACAACTCCTGTCCCTTAGTAGCATTGCTTTGTTTCAGTGCTAAATGCAGACATTCTTCTCACCAACCCATCTGTATATAAACAACCATGCTAAATTGTAAGGTAGTCAGTTGATCCTGGACATTAAAACTTTCACATATAATTGGTCGCATGATGGGGAGTAACTATGAATAATTTGTATTATGTCCACAAGTAAAATTACAATATTAAACATTAATTTTATTTTGTTAATATTCTCACACCTGTATCACTTAATTAAGTTATCATTATATACAAAAAGGTAAATTTCTTTAATAGGCTGTAAAATAAACATTATCCCCAGACAAACTGTCCACCTGTCTTATGTGGACAACCTGTCTTATGTGGACACTTTTCACTTCTCCCGAAGGTGTCCACATAAGACAGGTTCCAATCGATCATAAATTAACAACCACCTCCAGCAATCTATTGGTACATGTGCATCATTTCTACTTCATGGTCAATCAAGCGTAAAGGGAAAAAAAGAAGTGTGGGAAAAAAACTTTGCAGCTGTTACTGTGAGTAATCAGCCAGACATTGTATCCTCAGGTATCAGTCTTTTGCCTTCAGGGCCCTACATGGGTCCACAAATAATTGGCAAGTCCCTATGTCCATTTTTGTCACATTTCTGTCACTTTTTTTAACACGATGTCCGTTTAGAATATATATCCGTGTGTATCATGTCAATAAATGAGTATTTTCAACACCCCAACAGGTAGAAAAATGGCTAGAGTAACGGTCGTGTCACTTTTAACCTGTGCGGGGCCCTCTCTCTCGTGGCGGTGGCTGGAATATGCAATAACTGCCGCCGATTTGGCTGCATAAGTCACATGGCCCCGCGGGGCACGCACGGCTTAAATTATCGACAGCATTTGCAGCAGAATCCCGACGTTCTAATGCGCCGTTTGCGACAGAGAGTTGCGGGCGGATTTGTCCGGGGTTTAGGTGTTTTTGAGGTGCTATAGTTTTGTGCGCTTGTTTTACAGTATAACCTCCAATTAAGAATGCGTCAATGCAGAGGTGTTAATAGAGCTGGTCCTCTGTATATCGTCGGTCTATGTTGAATCCCTTTCACACGGCACAGATATTTTACCCCAGCATCATCTTTGACTTGTGTGTCGAGTTAAAGAAACCCAAAAACAAATAGGAATGGTGTATTAAAGTTCATTATCATATTATTTATTTGGCATGTAGTAGTTGGTATCAAATATATAGTTTTATTGTTCTATTAATCAAACGAATTGCCAAAAATTGGTTGTTTTATGATTCGACTATTTTAAAGACCCATGACTTCATTTTAAAGTTTAAATTTTTGTAATTTGAAAATAAGACTTAGGTTTCAAAACTGTTACTGAAAAAGGCATTGAAAAAAAACTTAACATGTTTGATGAACAGAAAAGGAAAACAACACTACAAATGATTTTTTAGAGTTTATAGAAATTTACTATGTGACTCGTGGCTACAGTTAATGTCTCATGTGCTATTTTATCTGTCTGTATATCACAGTTTGTAACTGTCGTATGTAGCAGCATAGACTGATATTTTGAACATATAATTCTCATGCATAAACTATATTATGGTCACGAATTTGTAGCAACAAGCTCGTAGGTCACTTGCCAAATATTTTAGGTACTAAACATGTAAAATGCAATATACCTCTATGTATTTAATATCTAGCATTTTTATTTACAGTATCATAGTTCTGTTCTGACACTTTTCAAGCCATAGTAATATTTATATTCATCACTTTTATTTAAAACTAGTAGAAAAGAACAACACAAACTTTTATGAAACAAACGAGAGAAAAAAAACACTTTAATTTGTTGACTGAATACTCTGCATTACGTGCACGTAAATGTAAAACCATACATTTGTATGGGTGCAAAAAAATCCACGTTGTAACGTGTCTGACTTACAGTTTAGACAAATAACAGAGCTTAATCAAAGGTTTTGCTTTCAGTAAGCTTTTAATTTGCATTTAATTCAACGCGTGCCTTATTCAACTATAGGCGTATTCGCTTTGGGTAAACACAGGCAGGTTTGCACTGAAACACAACAACCGTTAGACATTGTTACATATATAGTTTGATTTTAGTGCACACACACAAAAAATAACTTTTTAATGTCTTTTTCCTAAGTTCTCTTGTGGGTACGATTATATTCTTTTCTCTCTACTATGGCAAGCAAAAACATAACATTTATGTAAGTGCACAAGATGCATGGATGTGATTGCTCTCGTTTGAGAGCTGCTGTTTTCATTTAGAATTACTGCATTTTTCTCAATTGGAATGAACCAAGGGGGAAAAGTGTTTTAATGCGTTTCATGGCCGTTTCTGAGCGAGGTGGCAACTGAAAGTGCTTTAGAAAGCAGCCAGCAAGAGAAACGAAGACTTGACAGGGTTCAATTCATGGGTGAGTTGTCAAAGGGACGGTTAATTGTTGGGATTCAGAGATTTGGATATTTGTGGCATTTTTGCTGACATGTTGATTTTGTCTGTCAGTTCGTCAGTCATAAATGGCTGATTCAAAACAATTCTAAATTGGGTGTAACCACTGTTTACAGGAACAAGAGACTATGGTAGATCGACAACTTCTTTGAATGCAAAAATGATAATAATGACGTATCAATTAAAACAATATCCATTGTAATTACAGCCAATACATAAGTCAGGGCAAGCACTGTCCAGGAGCCACGTTCTCTTGCTTTATGACAACATTGGGTAAAAAAAAGCATTGGACCACATAACTCCCTGTATGCAAATCATGACGTTATGCCAGATTGTTTTGCTATTCCTACTAAAATGTCCATACTAGTGAGGTTTATCTGTAAACTGCAGTAGGACCACCATAATAAGACCATCCGGGTGATTCGCGCTCAAGTGGTCTCAACTGAGAGGTCGTCACTGTTTTGAGGTTCAGATTGGCCCCTCTATAAATATAAAACTGGAATTGAGAAAAATAAAAGGAAAAGGGTCTTATCACATAGGTGGCCTCTTTATGGAGGTGGTCTTACCTGGATGTTCTAATGTAATCCTGTCTGAGGATATGCACTCTTAATTTTGGCTTTCAGACTATACATCATTCTGCTGCACTTATAAATAAACACCTATTCGTCATTCTTTGGCTGTATCTAAACAGATAGCGCATATTATTGATCATTACATCGTTTCTATCATCATAGACACAATCCTTCAACACTGTACACTTAATTCTGATTGATTATTGTTACAGTTTGAAATGTAATATGTACTACATTTACTTTCTTGCTGAGTATACTTAAACTCACCTTGATACATTTCATATCAGACTGACTGTTTTGATACAATTTCAGTATTGATTTACTAGAAGGTATTTGAGGTACAATTTCAATGGGGCTCTAAACGTGTCTAGTATTAAAATTATTGATCATTGATCCAAGCTTAGATTAAAGGCACTGGTGTCATCATTTTGTTCATCATCGGTCAGTTGACCCATATCTTTTAAACCAGAGAGTGAGTGGTGCGTTTTGTTTCAACCTGGAAATTGTGATGTATTAATAATTCTAATTCACACCCTAATACTCAGATGATCATAAATTTGCGACACTATGAACCCCAAACGTATACTTTCTATATACTTTATCACCCTGAACATTTTCATATACGGAAAAGGAGCAAGGAAACAAATGAACACATAGATTAAGAGGTGACAGTTTTCACTCACATTACTTGACTATCATCAAACATTAAATTGAAACATAAATAACAATAAATGATCCATGTTAAGACATAAAAGTTCTAAAGAACTCGTAAAAAAATGGATTAATTCATAAAATACGTGCTTCTAGAACCCGTGTCTCTGGCAGATCCAGGTCTTTTGGAAAAAGGACGCGTTTGGCGCATTTAAAGGATTCTATGGGTTTTGTACGCATGATCAATGATGGATATGCCAAAAAACGCTATGAAAATGAAGTATTTTGGTGGGAAATTGTGCCCCCCACCCCCACCCACCACCCTTAAAATCCGCCCCCTGACTATGATAAAGGATACACGCTTAACACAAAAATACTTAAGTATTCCTTCCCATTCATAAAACGCGTGCTTTTAGGGCCATGTGCAGCCTGTTCAGTACACAAATTGCACTGAGTTGTGGAATGCTATTATGATGGTAGCCACGTCGGTAGCCCCCTCACAAGAGAGGCGTGTACGCTCGGCGGGATTAGCGCGGCCTTTGACACCGTAAATGTACAAGTGTAAACTCGGCTGTCAACGGCCGCTTGGCTTGAATTAGTTGCTGTTTGAAAAGAAGGATTGGGTGGAGCATAGGTAATGATTTTGTTGTATGTTTTTGTTTGTGTTTCGTTTGCTATCTGTAAACAAGATCGAAAGTGCTCAGAGAGCACAGTGTCGCTAGCACAACGTTGACGCATGGGCAGGATTACTTGCTTGCTGTTTGATAAAATAATATTGTTAAGCACCTAGGTCATAATTTGGTGGTGTGTTTTTGTTTGTTTTTTCCCGTGTTGTTGTTTTCATTTTTATTAGCCGGGCGGAGACTGCTATTGTCGGGCAGTTCACTTTCCCGGATGTTGACCGCATTAAGCATATGTTGAACCGGCAATCATTACGCAGCCTGCAATCAGTCCCCTCTGCCGGCCCAATTCGCGCATTAATATTGGATGCGTTTCGGCTCGTAGTATTGCTATTTCCAGTGCTAGACACACAAACCTTACGTCGTTGGAAAGGGCTCATCAAGCCGGACAATCTTTCCTATTTAAATCCATCAAACGACGGCTGAGGAATGAACTCAACCTCCAACAGGGAATTATAACGTCCTCTTTCAGCGGGACGGACGAATACTTTCCAGTAGCCTTGGTTTGGAGGTTGGAATGAACCCTCAAAGTTAAAACCACAGTTAAAACCATCTTGAGTGTGTTGGGGAAAACCCATGACGTCATGAGAGCTGTATACGGGGTGAACAATTAATATGGAGTTAAAGGAGGCGATGAAGGTTACATTATGTTATGTGGTGTTGTGAACAAGGCCTGGCAACAGGGTTTATTACAAACGAGAACAGTTTCTATATGACACTATGTATCATCTTATTGTAAGGTAACAAGGGAGAACTCAACTACTTCTATTTTAGCCCGACTTCAGTGCTATAGCAGTACTTTGATTTTGTGTATGCGTGTATGTTGGGTAAAGGGTATTTAGCTTGATAAAAGAAAGTAACAAATCAAACACCACATAGCAAATCAGATGTGGTTCTTCATTCTCAATATAATGAGAGAACACTTTATATGATAGTGAATAATGCATACCACCATGTAGCTAATTAGAACAACAATTAACTACCTTTCCAACCGACACAAAAAGGCTATCGACGTAAACCTCCTTCATAAAAAGCCCTGACCCAATCAAAAATCGTTCTATTTAATTCCTACACGGTATGTAACACTTAACTTCCCTCACACGCAACCGTATTGATTATCTATCACCGAGCGTGCCCGTAAATAAATCCTTGCAGTTTTTATCGCTGTTACAGTAGCTAGTTTATTGTAAGAGCAATGTTTTACAGTGCTTCAGAGCAAATACAATTTGTTAATGTAGCTGCAATGTATCTTGGCCTTATGTTACTGTTGACAGTTCAGCGGTGTAACGATGATAAACTCCTGCAATATGCCTTTTTTGCCCTCATATTAGTATTACTATTGTTATAGTTCCAATCGACAAATGACGTGGCTTGTTACAATCAAGAGTGGGCTTTGACCAATGACATCACTCTTGATCTAAGTGATGACAGTGGGGGTATGTAGTTACCGTGTTCTGTTGCATTGCTCATAGTGTTTAGTTATGCATGGTGACGGATTTTGATGTATACTGCGGTGTACTAGTATGTGTAGTGTATGATTGAATAAATTATCCAGTAGTATGTAAAAGGATACTTTAGACCACCCAATATGATTTTCACACGGATGGGAGTTTCCAAGTAGCTTATTGTTTTCTTTATAATTGAAAAATGCTATACTGCCCACTTCGCACAGCATCATTCGAACATTTATTATTGCTTATACCCCTGACTTAGACATTGATAGAAAAATAGATCATTATAAGAAACCTCACCATTGTACTATAATTCTATTCTCGTGAAGTCTGCCACATGAGGCTCTGGGGTCTAATGTCACAGCCTAGAATAAAGCCTAAACTAATTCACATCTAAATGGATGTCTGATGCACTGGCACTGCGGTACAGTTAAGCTTACTTTAGGCTTCATTCCAGACTTGACTTCAAAAGTGGGTCCAGTGACTCAAGTCCCAACCAACGTTATTGATTTTCATGTATTGCTCATTGGCAGATACGGGGCCCAATGGGGAGGGAGGGTGGATTGGGGGGGGGGGGGGCGATTTCCCAGAAAGGGTCTGTAAGTGTCCAACCCGAGCCCCCTATCCGGGTTAAAAGAACCTGTGTCTGCTAGTGTTGCATTTGACTATGACGATAAAAAAGAACATAGTCTTTTTTTAGATTTATGTTTGGCCACAACTGATAACCATAACAACCAGGCTACAGATGCGGACTGACGATAGCAGTAAACATTTACATGTAGCAGCCACTGAGACCAAATCAACTCTTTAACCTGTTCAGTGAACCTCATTGACAAGGTCAAATGATGTGCACTGCGATCCCCACTCTGCTATCTGGGTTTGCTATAGACAGAGTCCAAAGGGTTAAAACTGTGAGAGTAAACTTCGGAAGTTTTCCAAAGAAGATGGAGGCATAGCCTGTCGATTCAAATGGTTGTCTGATTATTAACAATTATTGTGCTAAAATGCATATGTTAAGTGGTATGTGTCAAGATGAGATGTGTGTAGTTAGTGCATTGAACAAGCAGTTCACAAATTAGATTTTAATACTGTGACCATGTCGCGCGTAACTCCTGATTTGGTGTTGTTTTGCAACACATGCAGTTAATCCTACAAAGTCGGGAGTTACCAACATTACGTGCAATCTAGTTGCACACGCTTATATACATATATATTATATAATGAATTTAAGAAATAAAAATAATGAACAATCTATTCTAAAAAAATATTGCATTCCATAATCCATTGGTCAATTGATCCAGAAAACCAAATTTCACATGCAAGTAAAATTACAAACAATACTACAGCAAACAAAAAACATCAAAAACACAGGGGAAAGGTGTTGACAGAAAATCAATACACAACTTTGTGGCAAATCCTCTCATCAAAACTCAGCCCCCTGCAGATGATGATAGCCCATTGTCTCTAGTTACACAGTGATGGATCACTCTGGCATTTTATGTTTATGTTCTTAAACTGAACCTTTGCTAGTTTCGATCAATCGTAAAACACCATCATCAGCATCATCGTCAGATGAATCCATTGAGGCCATCACTACAGCGAAACCTCACAGTCGCGACATTGTTTCTACGGAAATTTATGTTTCTTTCAATGTTGCAATTTTGTTGATGTGAGTATATTAGAGACCCATTATTTCTATATTGTTTAAATGCGAAGTTTTCTTATTCTTGATGCCTCTTTCATTTACCTTCAACAATATTATATAAACATAATAGTTGCTTGTCTTAAATATTAGCTATTTCCAGCATGATACTGTTCTCCCTACATATTTTAAATAACAAGTTTCTAATATACACCTTATTGTTTCTAATAAACATTATCATTTGTCACAGTGTCGACTGGCAGATCCAGGTTTTCGAAGACGGGGAAGAGGGGTAGACCTGCATCATTTTATGGTTTTCCTAAATCTAGCTAAAATCTGGAAAAGGTGGCTGCACACCCCCATCACCCCCAGGATTTGCCTATAGTATAACAGAGATATCATTCTTTGCTTCATTTCAATTATCTGATGGGAATTTCCCCCTGTATTACATACACCCAGCCAGCAGCTTTCGCTATAATGTCTGAGCCCCCACTGGTAGCGGCGGAATCCACCCGGGGATTCACTCGCTTCATTTACTTCAATCGCCGCAAACAGAGTGTCTTTGACGGGATAAGTATGTGTATAAATCCAGCCTAGGGCCCTACAAGGGGTCTGAGAATAAATGAATTGTACATGTGTCATTTGCAAAAGAAAATTCTTGTATGGCGTGTTCTTATGATTTCCCTAGACCATAGACAAGGATTTTCAAACGTGTCAATTTTACAGTTTAAAAATGCTAAAAAAGAACTACCGTGTCATAGTGTCACTTTTAACCCATGTATAGGCCTCGTGTTTGTGTTCACAAACATTATCATGATGCCGTGACCTTGTTATTGGTTAGAATTGGCGGTTTGAAAGGACGAGAGACGGATGGCTGGATTGATGCTTGGGGATATGGAGGAGGTGGGGTGTTACTTTAGAACAAGACGTATGTCTTGGACACTAATATGATATGTATATCTTTGGTATATCTATCCGTCATGGACATTTAGACATTCTTGAACATGTTTTTGAGCTCATATTTGCAAATGCAATGCCATTATAACTGTTTCACTATGTGCACGACCGCATGAATAAGCCCTACGCTTATTCTGTATTGGGGTCGCATTTACATATTTACCATTTTGTGCCTTAGAGAGCAATTTTATAGCACGGTTTATAAAAGAAACCTGGGGAAAAGAACACACAAAAATGTTTGCAATCTTCCCATGCCATCTGCATTGCCATGTCAGCTACGCACCCTGAATACTAATGCTCGTGAAGCTGGCATAATATTGTACCAGCGTGACAAAGACTAGTGGAATGATGACAGTTTTTTTTTTCACTCCGGGTGGTTCTAAGAAAGCATGTAGATCTACAAAGTAATTATACGAGAGTAGTCATGGTATTGATAAATATTTCAAAAAGAAACAGAAAACAGGTGGTTGTCGCCATAATGTTAACCTTTTTCGTGCAAAGATGTATATGACATATGTTCTTTTCCTTTATTCGTTTACACACAAGTGTACATTATATTAGTAATTCCTCGGTTGAAAGTATAGTTAGTCAGACACGTGACCACAAGGTCGTGGGTTCGATTCCCGGTCGGGTCTGGTTGGGTGTGCAAACCCACTCCTTCATAGTTGCACATTGCTCAGTGGCACCTATACATGTTAATTAGATACAGGTCATTGGTTTGAAAGAGGATGTGAGTGGATGTATGTGTGATTAGCATTGTGCGGTGAATGTAGTGCCGCTGAAAGTGTATCTATATATCTTATGTATCTATGTATACATACTTGGTGACCAGGTGTAGAATTAAGAATTAAAGTCTTGCGACCAAGACTTGAATCACGACAACAAGCAACCACATTCCCATGTATAATGGGCTACGTGTTTGAATTAACCACATATTATTGTAAATTTAGTTGGAAGCAGAAACGTACCCAGTGTATTCGCGTTTCTGGTATGTCCAAAATTGCAATGCTGTAATAGTGAACTATATGATAGATTCCCTTCATTTGAAATCCATGCAAGAAATCAGAATGATTTACGCAGAACATGTGGCTGTGCTTGTCCATTGTTCACATTTACATGCTCTCCTTGGATTGGACATGTGCTTGCTATAGCGGGTGTCAGTGGTCAATGTTCTAGCAAAGAGCCATTATAAATCTATGACAAAACCCAAAGTTCAAATGTAAATATCACAATGAGCATATACTGCCTAACTGATGGACCTTTCTCACTAAATTCCACGATATTCCAGTCCAGAGGAATTTAGATGGATTTAGGGGGATATAAAGGAATTTAGAAGAATTTACAGGAATCTGAAAATATAATGTATGCAGGAGGCGGAGTCTTTCCTTATATGGTGATATGTTATGCTTGGCTTGTTTTACAAGGTGGACATACATGTATGCATGGAATTCTTGTGCATCACTTCCAAAGTTAACACTTTATATTAATACACTAACATTTTGTTAGGGGCATAAAATCTGAATATATTATGTTTGGTATGCAAACATAAATTATAATATACAGTTTATCTGCCCCTAACAAAATGTTAGTGTATTGATATGCTGAATCAATAAACTATAAAACATCTTCTTTAACACGTTAAACACTTTATAACACTTTATAATTATCAATTAAATAATTTCTAACTTAACACTTTTAATTTGAAATTAATGTTTTAATCTGTGATTCAATGAAATATGATTCAATGAAATACATAAAACATTTTTTGTTGACAAAGTATAACCCAAAATAAACAATGTGACTTGCAAAATGGCAAGAAGGCAAAAAAGTTCCTAAAGCCTTTTGGTGGCGACGGCAAAGTGTCTTGGTGGCGGCAGGGAAGGGTCTTTGTAGCGGCTGGCGTTTTTAACTTTCAAAAATGAATACATTAAACAAGTATTTCGAAAGTACTGCTAAATTCCTTTAAATTCCACTAAATCCCAGTCCACAGGAATTTAGTGAGAAAGGTCCACTGTGGGATATTTGAGACAGTAGGAAAAGTTGTCCGTATAGCTGAGGTGGCCCCATTTGTGAAGCAGTTAAGTAAGGGGTCGGGGTTGGGGAGCTACCATAATCATGGCTGGAAAACTCCCCTGACATTCGGGGAGGGGTTTATATTCTTAAATATATATATATTAATATATCATTTGGAGAAAAACAAAAGTACTCTTCTTATTGCATACAAATTTGTTTCATTACTTTTCTCAATCTTCAGTGCAAATGATTCTATTGCAAAGTATGGGACATATGATTATTGTGTGACAAAAATTAACTAGAATATGATGATGCTTCATTTACAATTTCGGGGAGTGTTGATCTATGTATCCTGGTTGTGAACAGCATAAATACATAGCTCCTATTAGTTGAGCACTCTAATTGACGGATTTTGACCAAACACCAAGGACATAATATATATATAATACAAAGTTCAAATGTGTTTTATATATATATATATAGATATTATATATATATATATATATATATATTTATATATATATATATATATATATATATATATATATATATATATATATATATATATATATATCTGTATATATATATATATATATATATATATATATATATAACTGACAATGGCTGAAAAATATTTTTATATTTCTTCTGATATGATACAAAATGTTCGTATCTCAGCATTTGTGTGGAACAGATGACAAAGATGTCAGTTTATAAAATTTGAAAGAAATTGGTTCCTCTGCAAATGCTGTAGCTTGTCCAGAGTCATGCCCACTAACATAAATACATGATATACACAGATACATAGATGTACATAGATACACACATATGGACTAAACAAACACAAGGTTTTTGCTTCGGCTGCAGCGACACAACCAATATAATACCCCCTGTAGGTGTTAGTTTTCACATATACGTGCACACCCTATTAACTTACAGCGAGATTATAGCTTTTGCAGCTTGTGATATCTACATATTGACGAATTACTAGCGTTGCTAACAAGCCTAACAGACCTCTGCTTGTTTATCTGCATAGTCTCAGCACGGGACAGGTGAACACATTTGATGAAAGCCGCCCGCGTGCCTGTCACATTCCATATAGGCGGCTGTATGATAAGAATGCGGACGTTATGAGCTGAGAATCGTTGCAGAATACAGTGAAACCTCCATTCCAAGCTCAGTTCTCTTAAACAAGGTTGGGATACAAAGATTAGAATACAGTGAGCCCTTGCCATTGTAGATAGAGACTTTGGCCAAGGGAAGTCGTACCAAGAGTCAGATGGAGCGAGAGATATTTATAGCAGATGGAATAAAAGTATGGCTGTATTGTTACGTACTAACTAAAGCATTCCTAAAATCACTGGCAGATCCAGGTTTTCCTAAAAAGGGGGGAGAGCTTTCACAGGATTACAAGGGTTTCATGCTTTATGAAGCCTCCCAGAGATGTAAAATAACACGAACGTGACTGTTTTATTTTCTTTCGTTTTTTCTTTCGTTTGCTCTGTGTGTGTGGGGGGGTAGAGCGCCCTCATGAAACTGCCGGTGATAAAAAAATATATATATTACCATACAGTGACAAAAAATGAAGGGTCTGCAGACATGAATTGCCGATTCTCAATTTTTTTAGACTTTAGTTTTTTTGTTTTTTTTTGTTTTTTTTACGTTCTCACTATCATTGAAGTAAACAGAAATCCACAATCCAATATAGATTACTGAGTGCATAACTATACTTTTTTTTTTCTTTTTTTTAACTTATACTGACATGGATTGGTTAATGAAAAATAACGACTCTTGTTTGCCACTTCTGGTAACACTCTTTCTATTGGAATGCAATATTAGAATACAAAAACATATACGTAATGACTCGTGCATATAAATGTGTATACCATTTATTGCTTTGACTGCCATTTCAAATAGTCTTTTATGAACATTATGCGACATATTGCATTAACAACATTCTCGTGTTTGGAGATTTATATTGTTGGCTAATATTTGACCTTGAAATAGTTTTCAGTTCATAAAGTTCATTACAAAATTGTCCATGAATTTGAAATACTCGTCAGACGTTAAATGTTTGTTGGTCTAATTTTTTATAACATTAAAGCCTGATCACCCAGTGAAATAAGCATTAGATGCGTTAAAGTTTTGGTCTCAGTCATACTTGTATTATGAAAAATGTTATAAAGCTGCTGAAGTTTTAAGTACTCAAGTGGCGTTCATGTAATATTGCGACGAAATGTAATATTGCGAAGAGACAGGATAATAAAACTAGTTTTTACTTACATGTATACCACTATTATTTTATTGATAAGTTTTTATGGTTTGGTTTCTCTGTGACGAGGCTCTTTTGTTAAGAATTAGCTCGGCATCTCTTATGAGGCATACGCAGATCTAGTGGGGCACCCCCCTCCATTCTCCACTATATTATTTCTTTTTTCATATTTCTGTTGTATGTGTTAGCATGCCCTCTATTGTATTTAACATGTTTACGAACCCCATCAGATCCCTTACGGATCTTTCAAAGTTCTTTAAAAAGGACACAGGGACACGACGTTTTCCTCCAGGTTCTATGCAGGGGCATTGAATAATATTGTAAATAATTCACTGCTTGGGCGGCTCAGTTGGGCGCCTCAAGGGGATTAAAAACTGTGCAATATGTGAGCTGTCTGCAGTAAACAGATCACGTGTTTCACCACGTGGGACGTCTCTGCTGACGTCACGGCTTGTTTGCTCACAACTTGACGTTTCACACCAAATTATTATGCACATTACAGTGTGAGTGTAGCGTCTCTGGAGATGCTGTGTCTGTGTTTTTCTTGGATTACTCTTGGAATTTAGGTGCAATGCCTGGACATAGAATGAAGGGTGTGTTCCGACGATTTTTGAATCATTTTCAGACAGTTTCCTAATTATTTTAAAAAATACACATCAGCATCAATAGAAGAGTAGAATACTGAAGATGATTAACAAGACGTCTGAAAGAATTCTTTGCAAAAACTTGAGAACTTTTGGGGAGGAACCAATCCATCAATACAATAATCGAAACCAAAAAAAGAGATGGGTGGTGCATAGGGCCCGATTTGCCACAGTTTTCTATGTGACAATTTTACCATCGCCCAGTAATAGTTATCTTTTTACACAGTCCATAATCAGGCTTTCAATTGTATTTTAAATCACTTGTAAAGTGTATACTACCAAACCCGCAAAAGGCTGAGGGTGTAATTTATGTGACCTACAATATAATTCCATGTATTACTCTAAATAAAACCGTGTAGGCTGGTATCATTCTGGATCGGTACGTGGACTATGGATCACTTGAATCCATCCAATAATCCGTGTCACGTGAGCCGTGAGGTGTCTGGCTCGGCCGCCGGCATCCGTCATCATCCATCAAGGCTGATCCCGTCTGATCCAGAGCGATGTCTGATCCGGAACATCCATGTTACTGTCATAATTATGAGCATGCGTCTGCGGAGGATTTACAAGTCCTTAATAGTGGCAATCACTGGCAGATCCAATCTTTTTTTTCAGAATGGGGGGAGAGGGCGCACACATGTAATTTGTGTGTTTTTTACCCATAAAGGCTTGGGAAGATGCCAAAAACGCTATGAAAACTAACCTCTTGGGTAAAACGATGGCGATAGGGGGTAGGGTCGCCCTCGGCACCCAAATCTGGCGTGACTTTGCCAAAAAATGTGTTTGGATGTAAATATTGACATCTATATGAACGGTTGGTGAATGTATAGGTGCCACGGTGGCAGTGGTTCAGGGTACGGGTCCCGGTAGAGGCCATGTCTTAAAGCTCGATGTCAAGTATTGCTATCATTGCTTTGTGTAGTGACATAAAGAAAATACTGCTATGGCTAAGATATCCTTTAGAAAAAAGTGGGTGTACGAAATTATGTCCGCGTTTGGGATCTGGTCCCATTAGTAGGTTATTCTGTAAAAGCATGTAACAAATTACATGTGGTAGCTGTGGGTATCAACTTTAACAGAAGACATTGAAATGGTAAAGTGTTGTATATCTAGCAACCCAATATTTCATTTATCAAAATATAATCTCATAAAACCGTTTAAACAAGCTATTTACAAAAACATCTGCATGTAGGTTATCACATTAGCATGCTCCAACAAAATATATGTCGACCATATTTACGTCTGCGTACATGAGTACATGTCTGGACCAATGTCCACTTCATGAGCTTCGCATAAACAAAACCACCTGGGGAGGTCATTACAAACAGATTAAGCTCATGGGAGTGCAGTCTTCATTGTTATATAATAGTCCTGGCCGCTTAAAAACCCATGATGACAAAACAAAGCACTGCTCTCGTAGACAAGTAATTAACTTCTACAAATCAGTAGGCATGATGGAGTGGGTTTGTAACGTTTGATTGAAATTGAACTCTCAAATGAGACAATCACTCTATTGAGACCACCTGTTTAATAACACCATTTAGCATTGTCTCAAACCTCCAAAGGGATCACAATGAACTTTAGTAAAGAGACCGCTTGTCTATTGAAACAATGATGATAACTTGTGTATGCTCTTAATACAGGGGTTCTGCTGTAATCTCTGCGGGGTTTGGGGGACAGTTATTCAAATGGTTGGTGGGATGCAGGGAATGTATGAATTACCCCTTTTCACCAATATATAGAATGGTGAGGTGTGGGTAATATTGAATACTATTGGCAATCATAAACATTACCCCGTCCGTGGACCATGAACTATTGAAATCCCCTGGCTCGGGTGCAAATCTACCAAGCAATGGCTGGCAAAAAGTCCTTTGTATACTAATAAAAAACAATTGGACAGATCTTTTACAAAGCCACACACTCAATATTTAAATATATTAGTCATTGAAAGACGTTACAATTGTTGTTTATTATATTAGACATATAGATAGAACTCATCAGAGCATGTCAGCATAATACTTTCCCATACGTAGACTATGGCGCTCCGATTTTGAGGCCTATGAGTGTGACAGAACAAGAAAAAAATAGACAATCTCAAGAGGAAAACTCAGTCACAATGAACACCACTGTAAGGTTGAAAGTAAAGAGAAGTGTGTGAGTATTGGACATGGCGATACATCAGCGTTCTGAGAGTGATGAGACTCCTGAGGATCCACGCGGGAACCATTACTCCAACCAATCAAGTGCAATTGTGCATTTTGCCTTATGCATATGTGATATGACTAACGGCCATTTTCTGGCCAGTTCCAATACGAGGCTAGTACAGTGCAGCATCGCCATTGTGGCAGGTTGAAGACTTATCTACTTGGTTTGAGGTCACTGTCGTGAGATTAACAGCCCAGGCTTAGGGAATATTGACAGGTTTACGATATAGTCTTTATATCGTACGAGTTATCCAATACTAACAGCAAACAACCAAAACTCCAGCAGCAGCAGCAGCAGCAGCAGCAGCAGCAGCAGCAGCAGCAGCAGCAGAACTTGTTGTTGTTTTTCATCGTCATATCTCACGAAGTTGGTGTGAACAATGACTTGTAAAAGCAGTATGAGGGCTCTCAAGCCGTGAATACCGACGATGCAGCAGAATTGAGGGACAACATATACACATGCCTATTTATGGAGACACTTGCCCTAGCTCTCATTAGTGGCCAAACTATCAAGAGTTTACTGTACAATGCGTATACTATGTCAGATTGACATAATCACACTTTGAATGTCCATGAATTCGGTTGGAAAGTGAGATGCCTCGGGTGTATCAAAACTAACACCACATGTACTGCCTGTGATATGATTAATGCATGATTCTAGCCTGCTAAATATCAACGTCAAATACCAGACATTATTGCACAAGACCAGTTTAACGGGCGGAAAGAAATAGTGCTTGTGGGTTCGAGTCCTGGCAGAAGCCACTATATTTAAACGTGGAATATATAGCATGGATGCCACTGTAACTCGGTCAATGCACAGTGTAAAAGAGATCTCCGTAGACCGACGATGCACGTGTTGGTGCGTCTACACCAGACTATTAAACATCGTAACCTTAATCCGCTAAGTACTGAATGCACTCAACACGTGCATTTGACTGTGTTGTTATATCATCATAACTCTCGGAGTAATATGAATCAGACTGTTTGTAGCCACATGATTACTTTATTCACACCTGGATTATTGTGTTGAGTTGTGGTAGCAATATTGCACTGGACCATAAATGTCAACTCAATGTTCCTTTTCATTTGGTACTGATTTATAATCCTAAATTAGATAGATTTGGTGTACAGTGCCATTTGACGGGCACGTACTTTCTATTATCACGTTTGAACATGCATGTGCAGGCCACACAACCAAAGGTTAGGCAGCCATATTGCTTTGTTATGTTCACTTAACCAAAGGTTAGTTAGGCACACCACCTTGTTCTATACACCCAGCCAAAAAGGCTAGGTGGTCACACCATTTAGTTCCGTTCAGTACTTACTAGTAACCATTTAAAATAACACCCAGTTTTTAACATGATGCACAGGTGACATGGGAAATCTCCAGTAATTATTTAAGTGAAAAATACAAAAACAATTTTTTCAATAGTCCATGTGTTTTAACGGTGGCATTAGCAAACGGCAAAGCAGACGAGAATGGTGCAGGCCCT
>CM032666.1:16468538-16551038 GCA_019095985.1 Streblospio benedicti | reverse complement strand
ATATACAGTGGAAGCTCCTATCGAACGAAGGGACCAGCCTCCCTTGCTCTCAATAGAAAGGTGATCATTTCACAGAGGTTTATCATGGTCACGTTTTGAAGGTTTAGAACTTTAATGAATAGCTTAATGGTCTTATATATGTGTTCATATCCAATTGGAGATTCTACTGGAGATGAATCCTTTACATTAATAATATTTCACATTTTCTCTACCATACATGCAAGCTCCATCTAATTGAGAAAAAGAGGCTTATTTACTCCATTGCATATGTTTTTGCAGACAATCTCTTTTTTTTCATCCTATTCTGTTGATGGTTTTAGACAGTTTTCCCTGATCCTCCGAGCAAAGAAATTGCTGTGTGGTGTTTGCGGGTATTGCTTACAAACTGTCTGATTATTACGCCTCGTCTTCTGCAGTTTCCAGTTATCTCCACTTTAGTGTAAATAAAGTGCATTCAGTGAATGAAATAATGAGAATATTACATTTCTCAAACATTTTGGACGATAATTATCCTGATATGGTGGGCATTAAAATATGTGTATTAATTAATACGTGTACCCATAGACCCCCTAGGGGTGGGAAGGCATGCAAGGAGCTATCTAATTCCACGTCCCTTTTTTCTCATTTCCCACACACCTCATTTTAGTCTATTTTTCCACATAGACATTATAGAATATAATCATTTATTTTTCTGGTGTATCTTTGTTTCGGAAAGTTATACATACATATTAACTTCATGTTTTTTAACACTCAAAGGCACCTTTTTCAAAATCAAAACATCAAAAGAAACGAAATACAAGTAAACTATACACAGTGCAAGATTATCATTTTTAATATATGTATGTTGTATTGTTGTTGTTTTTGGTGTTTTGTTTTTTATATTTCCACGTACTGCATATCTTTAAAATTACTATAGAACGTTTCTATTATGACCACCCGAGGGCCTTCTTTCAAGTGGCCTCAATGCAGATGTGTTCTTTCAATAAAGCCTTGTGACAAAAAATATTGTAGAAGTGACCATTGTTTTCAGTAGTAAACGCGTTAAATTAACTCTAGTACAAATTTCTAGTACAACTCAAATCAATATCATAAATTCTGCGGTTGCAATTATCTTAAAACGCATATGGCTCCAGCAATAACCCTGCTGTAAAGTATCAATGCAAGTTAACAATGCATCATGAGGAACGTCAAATCTAAAACCACAGCCCCGTCCAACAAATAGAGCCTGGCTCTATCAGTCTGAAGCATCAGGACAAATGATCCCGGGTTATGGAGCGGCTTCTGTTTTCTGGATCGCGCTTTGTTTTGCGTCTTGTTGTAATTGCAATAATGATTTCTGGAGCGAAGAGGGACTGCCCTGGCAGATCCATAATGGGACCACCATTTATTGGAGGTGTAAACAGGCTGGGTTTGTTTTCCATCACTTGTAGATGCCATTGAGCATGGTTGAATTTTGTATTGCTTATTTGAACAATCTTTGCCATTTTCATATTTTTTCCATTTCACTTGGAATATGGATTAAGAGATGGAAGTGTTCAAACGTGAATATATTAAAACATATGGGGGCAGGGGGTAGCAAAATATCATCATATTTTTTTCATATTTTTTTATTCTTCTTTGTGGGTAGCGGAGGCGGGGGGAGGGGGGGTTGAAGATCGAGTGTGTTATCGTAAGGACATGAATGAATATAGATAGTGATTCATGGGGATCTGAAATTTCCCTAAGAAATTTAGGTTAAGGTCTTCTCGTAGCCTCCTGAGCCATAATAAATGATAACTCCCTGGAGTTTTTTTTTAGTTTAACTAGTAAGCCTAGTGTGGAAAATAAAATAAAAAATGATACACGCAGGCTGTACTGCATTATGTCAATAATAGAATGAAAATAGCCGGACCAATATAGATGTAGGTCTTGAAGCAATTGCTAATAGCATGATATTAATTTCCTCTGAATGTCGGTAGCCCCTGGACCTCCCCCTGAGAGCCATCACTGTGTGGGCCCGGTTATCTCACACATTGCACATGGATGATTGAGTAAATATCACATAAAGATTAATGCCAACGTATTAACCCAAAAGATCATCTCAGTGCCCAGCGAAGAGCAAGTACTTCAGTTATAAAGAGCAGATAGCAAATACAGTAGAACCTTTAAATTAAGACCCTTCGTACTAAGAGACCAACTCCAAGAAGACTATTTTCTCAGGACCTAGCTTATTCGACCGTATGATGAAACCAATCGTAGATTGTCACCGCTCATAATTTAAGGCTGCCGCAAATGTTAATAGCGTCAATGTAGTTGATTACACGACGACTCCCAAGTCATCACACCCCTGTTTAACCAGCACAGACCTGTGATGTTACCAGAGAGTTTTAAAATGACACCCCAATGGTCTCTATCGCAATACTAGCAGGAACTGTGCCTCGTCAGAATTGGACCTCTAGTGGGGTTATGTGCCGAGCCGACGAGTGGACGGGCACGTTAGAAGCGCGAACATGAACCCCGTCTTACTCCGTAAATGAACGTACAAATGTATTTAGACGTGTGATACATGAAACGTCATCTACTCTTCAACCTCGTTTTGTTAGTGTCAGTACCAACGCCCTACGCTGGAGAATATGACATGTGAGATTCGTGGACTTGATGACCATTGACAGTGGTCATAGACTACATTTACGGCAGCTAGAACATTTTGGTGCGTGTGGTGACAATTTACCAATTTACGTTAACGTAAATTATGACCGGTCACAATTTACGTAGGTTACATTTTACGGTCTAATAGGACTTCTGGGCTGAGATGATAATGGGCAATATGTAAAGACTAACATTTTAACAGTCAGCTGCTTGTGATGATAATATAATTCTAGTCTCATAAAATTGGGGTCATGAGTTCCAGTCGCACGGTGGTATTTGCATGTGGTCAATTATCAGAGTGGGACTTTAAAATTGTGTTTTGCTATGACTCTCATGGACGAAATATGGCTGTTAGAGATATATAGTATATACCTGTTGGAGAACATTGAAATTTGGTACGAATAAGCTTGCTCAACACGCACCACCATTCCCCTTCTAGTCTGTTGTTGAATGAATATCATTAACATCTTCCTGGTTGTATGATTGATATACATGTATTTGTAGAACTGACAGTGTCCCCATTTCTGTGATTATGTGTATCGAATTTCTTAAGTAATACTGTGCCAGACAATCAAACTTTTATTCTCAACAGAGACAAATGCATTCATATTTCAAACAAAGAATTCTGTCATTTTATACTCTAATAATATAGGGACTACACGATGATTAAAGAGGAAACAGCATAGACAATTTTAGTCAGTATTTTGTATCCATTTACTTATTAAATGATATTAATTTGTTTCACAATGCTATGTACTTGTCTTTGTTCTGTGAATGTAACTTCCACCCACAGGGTGCATAGCGTACAAATGCGCATATGTGAATAAAGGTGAACATGAATTTACCTCATAATAATTACTAGGTTGCGTAATGGCTACAATATCAAAGAAACACCTTCTTGTTTTGGGGGCAATATTGTGTGTCAAATATCCAACAAATACAGGCGTTGAAACATACGATATTGCATGAATAACAAAGTGTATACATTTTATCACAAATATATCACAAATATTTTTTTTCGTAAAAAATAAACAATTTGTTTTAACTAGGCCAAAACAACTTACGATACTTTGACATTGCGTCTTGATATCCTCTTAATATATCCTGTCCTCTTTACTAAATGTAAATGTGCTCATTTACAGTCGCAATTCACTGTTATTTTACTTGAGCTACTGAAAATGCACACCACGTCATTGGCATCCATATCACCATATCCATCTCAACTCCCTGGGAAGCATACAACAAATCACATCGCTCACACGCGTATCGCTAACTTTGGTATTCGCTCCTCTGACATGTACCTTTTTAACCTCTAGGTTCCATTGTTTATTTATTTTTACAAATTTAATCACATCATGAACTTGCCTCATCATGTGGTTGACGTGCCATTGCTTGTAATTTCGCCCAGCAAGGGCTCCTCATTTGCCGCCTGTCTCCATCTAACCCACTCACCTGGCCTAATGTGACCTGTGATCTAGAAATGAAATTTGTTTCCCCTTCTGTCAGCGAAGGTCAGTAGGTAATACATATGTATGGAAGACCTGTCAGCTTGAAATTACACGCAGGACTTTAGGATGAGGGTCTCACATGAGATCTCTAGATTTGTTACTTTTAAATGATGCATTTGTGTTTGTAGGTGGATTGCAAGAAAACACAACAGCAATGCGCTGGGTATAAATGGTAAACAGGCAGGCAATTGTACAATTTATTGATGAGAAACAATGCAATCTTCAATTATTCAAGGGGACCTTTAGAATGATAGAAATTAGTCATTGTATGGACAATAGCAAACATATGAAAGGTGTATGTTATGTACGGGTGAATAGTTTGGTGTTATACATAACCATGGCCATTTACTTACGTATTAGTGTTGCTGGTATGTTTATAAAGCCATGAGATATGCACTCGATCAGCTTACCTACCTGCCGTCGCTTTCACATTGTCCCCCAAGTCATCATGGGCATCATGTGTGGTAGATTATCAAATTTCTGGTGGGCGCGGTTCCATACAACACTAATCTCCCCCAAGTTCATAATTTAGAACTCAGGGCAGGAAGTGAGAGTTTTAGGCTATACTTTCGAAAGTCACAACACTAAACAGCTTGCCGACGAATGCACATGGGTATGTAGTTAAATAGGTCACTTCAACAGCCCGTGTTCTACCTTGTGGAGGCATAGCCAATGGTAGATCCAGGTTTTTAGAAAAAAAGGGGCGCGACTTCAGGAATTTCATGGATTTTCGTACGAGCGATCGATGGATGACGTTTTAAAAGACTTACGACATGCGATGCATGGTAGAAATCATGTCAAATTTGCTCTTGGATAGAACTGAATATTGTAACAGGTGGACCTGACTCTAAAAAGACCACAATTAGTACTGACCTTTAGTGGTCTATTTATGGAAGTTCACGTTGACCGTTTGTGAAGCAGTTACAGTATGAAACATGCTCTTATTATGGAGGTGGGCTCTGCATAGATGTGGTACTATTGCAACTCAAATATATATCTTTTGACTATTTAGCCCTGAATATGTGTAACACAAATGATGTAAATGTAAATGTAAATGTGGTGGTTTGTACTCCTGATCCCAGTCTGGCTCTCATGACTTTGCAATTTACACCAGGTCATTGGCACACTTATTGATCATCATTTGATCAGTTCGCGCATGATTGCATCGGCAGCACTTTCAGCGCACAATGCTAATCACTCCCACACTCACTCCCACACTCTTTCAACCCAATGACCTGTACCTATTTAACGTGTAGGTACCACGGAGCAGTGTGCAACCGGTTAGAGGTAAATTTGCTCAACACTTACCATCAGACCCAACCGGGAATCGAACCCACGACCTTCTGATCACGAGTCCAACTCCCTAACCATTCGGCCACGGAAGCACACTCGTGCCATTAGAATTATACAGCGAAGTAGAAACTTGTTATCTCGATATTTCTTACATGCATCTCGAACTTTCTGTTTTCTTGATATTATCGTTCCATTTCCCTTCAATTACGTTATGAACACAGATTAGTTAAAACTAATCTGTGTTATGAACACAGATTAGTTAAAACTAATCTGTGTTATGAACATCGATATAGCAATTGCGTCCAAGAGAGCAGAAGCTCCGTCAGAATATATGAAGTGGTTACCTCAAACTTTTAAAATTTTCCCCTCCATTTTCGAGATGACGAGTTTATACTATAGTACCCATGTGCATAAACCTGCGCGTAGCAGCACCCGGAGATAGGCTTGAAACAAACTGCCACATAATTTAGCCACGTGCACATTTTGGCGGCTATCAAGTTAAAGAGCAACGGGCGGGAAACAACAGCAGTGACGTCACGTAATGGTGGCTTGTGACGTCACAGAAGGTGATTGACATTTTCAGTGGGGTTTGCTGTAAAATACGGAAGATAGTACTTGCGGGGAAGAACACAAATACACACGTGTTAAAATATCTAAAAGAATAATTCTTGACATGTACTGATCATAGCTTGGGTTCATACCTTGCTATCAAAACCCTTTACAACAAAAGATGGTTTGGAACTAGAGACACACTTTTATTCGCCAATGTTAACTGGACTATTTTCCTAACGTGTTCGCTTTACAATTGGAAACGCAGGTAGTGCCTGGGGGCAAAGAGGGCGTGCACCTATCTCACCTCTAAAATAGCATTTTCACGGAGATTTTGACATCTCTGCAAGCCTTTGCTCGTACAAAAACCATTATATCCTACAGGTGTTAAAAAACTGGATCTGCCTTAAAAGCTGCACACCAACAGCAAAATTTTATTGAAATCATGATTCCTGTCGCTGATAGCATTCATACTTTGAATTAAATTATGGAAAAAAAAACACCGTGAAAGTGTAAACCTTCGCACAACATCAAGGAATCCAAGTTAAAAGGTCTTATTTGATCTATTTTTGGTTCATCGCCTCATTGAGAGTCTTATAAAAGGAAATAAATGCGCGCTGTAAATTATGTCATGAAGGTTAATGGAGAAGATAACTGGGGCTTTCCCACGCAGAGCCAGTAAACTCAGCCAATAAAATGAGTCGCGCCAAGATGATGACTTCTATGTGTGTCTGTAGTCGAAAGGACAGGGAGTGGGGCTCGCGGGTTCCATAGGCAAATCTAGGGGATGCATGATGCATGCAACCCCCTTTTCCGCCAAAGTATTCAATTTTCACGAGGTTTTTAACATGCCCGCTATTGATGACTTGTACGAAACCCATGATATCCTAAATGTAATGTGCACGCCTATTCCTTCCAAAAGTTTGGATCTGATTCCTAGTCTAGTCTGATCATGAGTGTTGAGCAAATTAATTTCTAGTACAATTTACAATCTTTCAGTTGACAACATACATAATTAGTCAAGTGTCCTAAACGAATAACAATGGCAGAGTGGGAATTATTCTTATGACAAGCACATTTCTACATATCCTCAAATTCGAAACTATAGGGTGAAGAATTCATATTGATAACATTCATGCCGCCTATTTGACAGAATTTAAGGTAATTTCATTGTTTAGCAATTCATAGAAACTCCATGATGATTAATGAATCTAGCAGTACTAATCAATGGTAACGTATATCAATATCGTTTGCCCAGGTATACATCATCATTCTTAAGCTGCTTTAACATCAAGAAAATAATATAAATCTTACCTAGCAGTTTTTAAACCAGAGTACACATGCAATACGGTAATAAAGTTCCACAATAACAAGGCCTAGGTATAATTGCATGTTTCCATAAATACCTGCCAACATTTTAGACCTTGCAAAATCTCTGATTCCACAATATTTCTTTCAAAAGCACCAGTAAGAGGATTGTAATCACCCGCGAGAGGTTTGATATTCAATGAAGAACTGGCGTTTCTCACACAATACCTCGTGAAAAGAAGCAATATGAGAGGACGAGATGGTTACAATAAACCACTTAACTCCGGATTGTTCTATTGCCAGATGCTTTGCTCTCTCAAATATTCATGATGGGTGAGAACAAAAAATTGAAGTAGTTATTTGTCAATTATTTATTCTAGTTTGAAATCATGCACTTTCGCCAGTGAATATTACAATTATATACAAGCAAATCAAGTGGTCACCCAGTGTTTTGCTATATATAGTTCAACTTTAACCTACCTAACCGTGGTTAACATAATTTGTGTGGCCTAAAAATAGTGCAATATAATTCTAAGCTGTGAATAACATATCAGTAGAACTACTAACTGTCTTGTACACTTATCAATATATGTGTTAGAATGTACCTACACATCCATAACCACCTCATGATTAATTGTATATGACGTAATCACCCCTATGCAAAGTAGCTGCATCACCTAACAGTGTATTCATGCCAGATGAGGCTACCTACGTGTGCTCATCAATACGTGTAGCGTGCAGTGGAGCGTAACATTAATAATGCCAGTATCGTGGAGTCCATTATCGTGTGGACGACCTTGGTCACATCATCCCAGATACAGGGCCTTGTCAGATTTACTGTGCGTTCACCCCAGAAAATGGGACATTTGAATTACATATGTGATGTTACATAATGAAGAAAACGTGCTCTATAGAGAGACAGTGACTATATACTACTACTAGTACTATAAGTAAACAATGAAGGGGTAAAGAAAGAATGGCCACTCATTAGTCTCAGTTGGCTTCTACCCTCTACGATGCTTGTGCCCATGATAAAGAGGTCCTACTGTGCATGGATCATCCAGACCTGGTTCTCATTATCAGCTAGTCAAGCTTGTTTGTCTTCTACTTATATAAACTGTTACACAGGTTGTTACATGACATTATACAATCAAATCTGACACTGAGCACTTATTCTTGGGGAGTAATTGTGTTCAAATACAAAGAACCTTAACCAAATTATCCAACTTAACCAATTTACCGACTACCTGACGTGTATTCAGATGCCACCTAACAGCCAACAGCATATATCAATTTTCACCTTGAGACTATTGACCAATCAACTATGTGCCTGCAGTGTATGCTTATCATTAAAGCGATAGACACCTGTACCTACAACTCTCCTACTGTTACAACAGCACCTAATGCCAAATGGTCATGTTTCAATTCTAGTCCTGGATAATGTCAACCTTGTAACACCACGCGATGACGTCTTCACATCCCAACCTCGTTAAAGCCTAACGGTTGTACATTTACATCATGGCCGAGAGAAGAATTGGGGTCTTTAGTGAGGCCATAGTTCAGCAGAATTAGGCAGGTATGCAGTTTTCGCAGTTCTGACAATTTTATTAGCTAATAGGAACCATTCAGAAAATGGAACAAGGGGCGTGGGTGGGATTACATGGCGGGTAATAAAACATTTTTTAGTGTTTGGAAAAATTGAAGACTGATCAAGTTTTTCACAGATGATCTATTCTTCGTTTTTATCAGTTACATTTTGTGAAACAAATTATTAATCTGAACCTTTAACACTATGATGCATATGTGCCAGCCTACAATAATGACGACCCATGGATGTAAATCGCCACCCCCACCGCCACAGCAGCAGCAGCAGCACCAGCAGCAGTGGCAGCAGCAGCAACAACTGCAGCAGCGGCAGCAGCAGCAGCGGCAGCGGCAGCAGCAGCAGCGGCAACAGCAGCAGTAGCAGCAGCGGTAGCAGTAGCAGCAGCAGCGGCAGCAGCGGCAGCAGCAGCGGCAGCGGCAGCAGCAGCAGACAGCAGCAGCAACAGCAGACAGCAGCAACAGCAGCAGCAGCAGCAGCGCAACAACAAACTCAACTAACCTTCCCTCTATTTTCTGACTACATTTTTTTGTTCCAAAATAAATACATGGATAATCACTTCCTTCTTTTCCACTGCACTTACTTATTAATCACTGCAATTATAAAGCAGGAGTCTACCCCTCCTACTCATCTAACATCTAGGCCACGCTATAAGTCTAGCAAAGAAAACAATTATCCCGGCACAATCCCTCACCGCAGCCGTAGCGCGCCGAAAACGTGCTCAGTCGATTCGACTTGGGTGCCTCAGTCGCACGCACCAAGCGAAATTTGACATATTCGTAAAACACGCCTACCGATGCTAATCATATTTTCGGCGGTGAAAGTGAATTTACTGGGATAATATTGCATTATAGTATACTTTGCTTGGATTATTTTCTACAGTGATCGGCAGTCTATGAACGGCTGTCCGATCAATAGACGTGGAGAGGATCATAGCGGGGTTAACTTCATCATCTGATGCTTATTTGGATAAGTGCTCTGTGCTTTATAGGGATTAAAGGGGCTGGATTTACGTTCGCAGTACTTAAGCTGTCGAGATTAGGGGGATTAAAGTTATATTTTGTGTTAAACTGAGTTGATATTGTTAAACGTGAGAGGGATTAAAGGATTTAATGTGATTGTGAAAGTGAGTTAGGTTGCCAAGTTTTAACAGTTAAATTAACGTATGAGTTTTGTAGAAAAAATAGTCTATATGCAGTATAGATCACTGACTGTTTTTGAAAATTTAAACTAATTTTTCTTAAACTCAAGTTTCATGGGAAATAAATGTGTTGGCTTCATAGGAAATAAATCAACTTCCAATGGTAAGTTTGTACTTATAATTCAAAGTTATGTCATTCTATGTTTTTATGTTCTACATGTATGGTTATTATTATACATGCCACCATCATGACGATACAATTCTTACAAGTGAATATTTTACGACTGTATGCATGTTATTCACACTGCGACTTTAACATTTATTATGATTGAAGGTTCTAATAATTTTATGGTACAAGTACATGTACGTGCTGATATGAAATTTATAACCATCGTTTTTGCAAGCTTTGCATAATTAAGTTGAAGCGAATGGCATGCAGTTGACATTTATGGTGATCGTATGGACATGTTTGTGAAAATATGGACTATGTTACTGAGTTTTATTTTAACTATAGATTAATCATAATCCTACGCATACATGAAATAGGTCCAGTGACCATATAATTCCCCTGTTAGTGTTTTTACACTTCTGAGATATGGGTATGTATTAATAACTGACCCAAACCCACATTCCCACCCACACATACCCACGAACATAAATAAAATGATAGAAGAAATGAATAACTTTCATACTTTTTCTTACATTTCTATTTCTGTAAAATTTGAGTGTACGAAATCTATGTAAACTAAAGGGCGTGTTCCTGAAAACCTGGATCTGCAAGTCACTTTGCTTTTTATCTTCCTGTGAAGGGTGTTTGTTATTGGGCTGCTGTTATTGGGCTGCTGATGAGGTGTACATTGGACATGTAAACTAATGTATTGAAAAACATATCCCCATATTTTTTGCAAGAAACATATGATCAGCCAATATATTTGGATTACACATTGCTACATACGACAGCTGTTTTATTTCTTGGACTATTAATTTCTTTTATCACAGTTTCACTATCATATTCAATGATATATCTTTCACCGGCTCATATACTTTTAAAACCAATGTACTATAATTACATGTATATTTACTAGTGGATAATATATATGGTGTATGTATCACAGTTTATTTTCACTAGCATATTCAATTACCAGTTAACATAAAACAAAAACCTTAAAATTGGATGCCCATTAAAAATACACACCCAGCCTACATTGCACACTAACCCTATAAACAGAAGCCATTACCCATCCCATATTCGTCACAAATTCATGTCGACCTAGTGGCAAAGTCATAGCTTCGCTACTAAAACACACTTATTCAGTCCCCAGTAAACAAAATTTACAATCACACCCGACCCAGGCTCACTCAAATATGCTTTTAGCGGGCCCTAAATCCACTTACCCCCGCGGGGGATAAAATATCATGGAACCATCCAGCAGGCATCCGTGTATCATGAAATTAAGAGGCATTGGAATTGAGAGAAACATGCCATTAGCTACTCAAGCCTGCTCCACGAGAGAGGCTTGTTGCCAGCGGTGTACAAGTGACAGTAATATTATTGCGGATGGGTTGGGTAATACACATGACAGCGGTGACTAATTATGCAAATGGGAGTAATCGTGGTATGCTATGGCTGCTGCGTGTGCTCTGCCTCAGATGGTTGGCAAATTGTGGTATCGCTTCAGCAGAAGCATCGTTTAGAATCTCTTTTAAAGTGTACAGAATTTAATTGGTACAATATGCGTCTCTGCTTGTGGGGTGGATTGTCTATGTTAGGGGGAACAATTTGACTAGAATTACAATGCTTGTAAACTTAATGTAGACTTCAAATACTAGTAAAAACCAATGCCTATGATAGAAGAACACGCGCGTAAACGGAACCAAAATTCTCCTGAACTTTGATTGGCTTACGCCTTTAGAATGTTCCAAGTAAAATGACAGTTTGAGTGAGGGTCAGTTTTCACCAACTAGATAATTGAATATTAAGTACTGTTTATGAATGGACTGGTTATGTTCAAATGTCCATATTTAGGATTGCTGCTAAAATGATTAGATTCTTGGCACATTGGCAATAAAAGTGTGCCTTCCACAGAGCCATTTAGTTATAATATTGGCATATATCACAAACATTTTTGATATTGCTCGAAATAGAACCTTCAAATTTGCTGTAATATTCCTGTCACCAGTGACTATCACATATGATGGCATAAGCCCAATTTAGACACTATTAGATTGACTTACAAAAAAACTTTATCGCAGACAACTCGTGAGTCCAACAAATTGGCGTCCACGCTGTGCTCTTTGATCACTTTTGATCTAATTTTAGATTTGGTTGGTAGTTTGGATCAAAGAAAACGTGTATAGTTAGACTACCCTATTTGTGCAGGGTATCTTTGATCATGGTTGTCATTATTCTAAAAGACATGTTTAGAGACGAGTGATATGTTTGAGTAATAATATAACAATATGTATTCAGGAATACAATGTGTGCGTGCTTAAATGAGCACCCACAAAACAAGATTACATTAATAAAGTGCATATATTGCTTGTAATTGCTTCCAATATAAAACAATGAGAATCTTCCAAAAGGAGTACGTGTATCGAATGCTATTGTTATCACACCGTGCTGAGAAACTAAGCCCTTGCTGTGATATTGATACACATTTACTTGTGCATACATTTATTGAATTGTCTTATAAACAGCCAGCTAAACTCTATCAATACAAGCAGTGGCCAAAGTCACATTGGTGATTCTGTATTATTCCATGTATTTTCTTCTATTTCATCTATCTACTCTTTATTTCTAGAAAACAAGAAATATACCAGCTTGATTAGGAAAATACTGCACTGAGAAACCATTGCTGACATGAGCTAAATTTATGAATATGTATCACCTACACTAATACATACACAAAACAGCTGGTAATTCTCAATCCTGAAATGGACATGAGCAACAACTTCTTATGCTGGTGTCTAACTGCCCCGATTCTTGAAGCTATTGAAAATTGGCAAAGAGTGCCTAATATTCAGCCTTGTTTGACAAGCTATCCTATATAATGGTCGAATGTGTGAGCGATTTGGCAAGGTAACTTATGAAGGATGGACATTCGTTAATGACTGACCGTGATTCATCATCCACTTATGTCAAATGCCATGATCAGAGAGTGCAGGACATTCAAATATAGTTGTGACAGTAAATTATGTATGATGAGCATTCATGTCAGTACGACCCTAGCTTCTTAAACAATTTACACCAGATGCAGATACTATATTAAGCTAGTGTCAGACAGCACAGATTACTACTCCAGCTATATTCAGGTCTGTCTGACCCTAGCTTTATCCATCAATTACAGCAGAAGCCTGGTACTACATTAAGCCATGCACTCACGCGCCGGAAGCCTGGACCTGTTAATTACTGTATATGGCAGTGCCATCAGCGACTTGACACATTCATTATTACTACATCACGTGACCACAGCCTCTGATGGTGTCAACTTGAGCAACTGCTAATATACAGCTAAATGCACCAATACCACTTATGTAATTAGCAAGTGCGTGTGCGCAAGGATGCGTGGTGTGATAGGCAATTTACAGTGTACGTTTGCCTTGAATGAACCACTGATACATCTTTATATGATACTTGGTACAAAGCTATGCATAGACATAGTGTAGTTATATTGATAATGGGTTTAGACGTAAGAATGGCAATGCTTAGAACAAAATCCATTTATTTCAATAAGTAGGATATGTATCTATGCTATTTGCATGGAACGCGCTACAATAACACATCCCCATCTGCTTTATAACACACTCAAACCCACAGTTAGAATTTAGTTTGCTTATTCCGAAGAGAGCCCTGCATGGGTTAAAAGTGACACGGTGACATCGCCATTTTTGAGCCACATTTACATTGAAATCCAGGATGAGACACACGCACATTTCTGTATGGAAATCATATTAACAAGTGACAAGTGGACTTTTTAAAATGTCATAGTAATGCAAACAGGGAGAAAGCACTTATTTTTCCGTTCCCGTGTAGGGCTCCCAGAAGAGACGGAGAGCAATCCTCCAAGTAATCTAGCTAAATGGTCGGCAATTATAAGAATCAACATTGGAACAGTGTTGAATCAGACGCCCAGAGGTAGCGAACAACAAGCCCATGTGTTGACCAATCTAATGGGCGCACCGAGAGAAAGACTCAATGTGACCGTAAAACAGGAGTAAATCACTATCCTCAGTGAGGACTATTAGAGGAGTGGCCTCCAAATGGAGAATAACCTATAAAGTGGGTGTTAATAGAAACAGGCAGAGATAAAACAGAGATGAAAGCACGGTCATAATGGGGGCATTTACACAGGCAGCGTCACTATTGGATTGAAAAAACAATACAGTTGGTAGATCCAGGGGGTTACACAGTTATTTAAACCACCAGAATTTTATTTTGTGTTTTTGTTCTTCTGTCGCTTATGAATCGATGTTTATCGCTTATGAAAGTTTTGTGGCTTTGCAAGCTCCAAAATAGGGCAGAATATTAGAAAAATGTGTGCAGAAAAGTGGTTGGATTGGTATGCACTCTAGAGACACCACTCACTGATGTACAATATGTTGTCCGATTTAGTGGAAGATCCTTTTTTTCTAAAGTAGAGCAAGTAAGTGGCAATGCATTTAGCTATTATTATATGTAGTTGTATGACTTTACAGGGCACAGCCATACTTATCAAGCCTCAGTTTTGGAATAAAGTAAAGGTTGAGTTACAATTTGGTAGTACATACCCCCTGTAACTGCATCCCTGGACCCTGTCACTGCATCCCTGGACCCATACGCAGAACCAGGGGGAAGGGCACACCGCCTCTTTTCCCACCAATATACCTTATGTTCATATGGATTTAGGCATGTTTGCTATTGTAGGGAATACGATACCCATGAGGTCATGCAAACTTGCACACCCGCCCCAACCCCCTTTTCTAAAAACCTGGATCTGTCAGTGTCGGTGTACATTCGCAACCTACAGGGGCATAAAGATTAAAACAAACTGTGCATTTTGCATAGAGATGTAACGTTTTAGATAATTTACGGCTCACTTGAAAGATGGGCAGTCACAAGAAAATCACTGGTAGATCTTGTAGGCTCCTTCTACCCTGACAACATAATCCTGATGGAGTTGTTTGGCTCATTTTAGGTCCATTGCGCATGCTACTGCGCATGTCGAATGAAGCCAGCACACCTGCAGTTGATGGCGACATCTAATGGCGACCTAGTGCAACCAGCACGCTCTTTCCAGCAAGGAAATGACTACATTTATCTTGTAATGCCCCTTAATGGAGTGTCTGTAACCTTTTTTCCCTTTCAGATGTCATTCTAGATGCTGGCGAAATAGCATGATTGGTGATGCTTGGAAACTGGGGGTTATTATGCTCGGAAATCAGGCATTATGTGTGATATGCAAGTGAAGTCTCGTATGGAATTACATATCTAGACTTATAAGAACAAGAGAACCCGTATGTTAGTATCACTTGGGAATCTGTGCATGCGTGGTCTCAATGAAGAGTTGGTCTCTTTGTGTAGGTTTGCAGCAGTCTGTTTATGTAAGTTTGGGGCAGATAAGAGTGGTCATATGTTGCAAATGGACTCTTTTAGAGGTGGTCTAAATTGAAGGCACTACTGTACTTTATGATTTAATGTAGTTGTCTGCCCTCCCGCACTGCTGATGTTCTCTTTCAATAATGTCAAGTGCATTTTCTAAGTACATACATAAACCAAATTTTGTTCTTTTTAATAGAAGAAACAATTTTCCAATTGAACTAATTGATCGATATATTCAGATACTTTTACCCGTCCGTTTCAAATAGAGAACAGAGAAGGAAAGAAATATAATTGAATATTTTTGTCAGTATATCTACACATCTTCGCCTGAAGGTGCCACTGATAAGACAACAGGCCGTTTCCAGACTAATGAACAGCAGATTATCCTGTGCTGCTGCAAGATTAGATATGGTTTCCAAATTAGAAAGCGTGCTCTCATCACAGTCATTAAACTGCAGACAGATTGGATGATGTGAGAAAGACGAGTAAATCTTTAACAACAAACAAACCAGTGGTTGTATCTGCTGACTAGTAGCCTCAGACACGCAGTGATATACAAATAGAGACATAAATATACAGTTGATTGGTTAAAACCCGATGATATTTAGAGGAACACTTCTAAGCTTTCAGCCATACCTAGGGCTTCATCAGACTGTCAATATCAAACATAGTAATAGTCTGAATAATATTACAGGATTAATAAGCTGTTGTTTGCCCACCCCCACCCTCCCACTTCCTTCTGGTGGTTACATGTGAAGAGAAAAGGTTGTTCCAGACACTAGGGGGGTTGTATCTTTCATCATCTCAATTGAGAGAGGGGTCGATGTTCAAATAAAAAAAATATATACCAGAATAGATGTAAGTACACACTATAATAAAATAAAGTTTAGACAGGTCTCACCAGAGATGTAGTCGCTTTATGCAAGTATATGGTGGTCTCTTTTTGAACATTTGGGACACTGCAAACATCGTCAATTTATAGACGATGTAGGACATGTATGACAAAAGGTTCTAATGTATTTTATAATAAAGTTATTGAGCATGATGTATTTGCATAATTAAGGTGATGGACTAAACGCATGTCTTAAGCTTAGATCAGTATCATATATGGACATGTATACATGTATCCATAAGCACTTCAGAACTACACTGATACTGAGCAATTGCTTCAAATAACCTGTTCAAATTATGGTTCACAACCAATGCTCTTGAGTGAAATATGAACAGAGATGGGCAGCGTTTAGGCTATCCCCCAAATGCAATTACCACTCAACAAATTTGATATTGTTGTTATGATGATGGCCTAGACCTGCATTGTACACCCATTCAGCACTTCATATGAAATAAACTGCCAAATGCAGCCACGCTCGTGATAGATATAACCCGTCATACCAACCAGCCACTCACAATGCTTTATAGTCTAAACTAATTAGGTGCGTGCTATTGGAGAGTTTCATAAAGCTGTTAACTTGCTACATTATTCTAGCGTCTCCACTCCTGTAGCAATCACCTCAGAGTCAAATCATTCTGTAATGCCACGTAAATAATTGAGTGAAGCCATCCATTGTAAAATTGAAATGGGGCTACACGCCACTGCAGCGGCAGCCATATAAAAATTGCACATAGAACTTAATGCGTTGTTCAATGCTGAGTGGTGCATAAACCCAGATATATGGCTGTTTGGCATACACGTGGCACTAAAACATGGCAATAATAGAGCCCCAGTCTCACAGTTGCGAGTGTCCATCAATATGTGTGTGTGTGTTTGTCTGTGATGTGAGCTTCCGTGGCCGAGTGGGTAGGGGGTTGGACTCATGACCAGAAGGTCGTCGGTTCGATACCCGGTTGGGCCTGACGATGGGTGTTGATCAAACAGATTGCACACTGCTCCATGGTACCTAGGTGGTACTAGGTACAGGTCAGGCGAGTGAATGCTAATGTGAGTAACTAGCACATGTGCGCTACAGCAGCAAATGCTGTATGCTCGCCAGGAATTTGAGAAAGGTAAAAATTGAGTGCCAAAGATGCCAAAGACCTGGCGTACACGAGTCGACTGAGCAGTACTCCTTGGTAGTAGACTATAAAATCCCACATTTACATTTATGAGATAGAAATAAAATCCGTATACGAATAAAAGTTTAACTTATAAAACACAACTGACTGCCACAAGGCAATGCAGGCCCTCCTTATTGACAATGGCTACAATGGGAATAGCGATTCTGCTTTAATGTTCGGTACATCCTGACCCAAGCTTAATGAACAATTATTCCCTGTTGCTTCTTCAATAGGTTAAAAGCCCTAATGGTTCGTAATGGAAAAATGACCTTTGTGGAATTGTTTTTTTACTAAGTGTACTCCGGACGCATCGACCTAATCTTTTGTCTGCATGTTTACTTTGGTAATTGTGCTTTTAAGAAATGACTTTGTCGCTAACGCACCTGCAAGCATGCGAATAGCGGCACATTGGGGTGCATTATGTCAATTGTTAAATTCGCAATGGTTTATATGTTATCAGCATGATTGCATAGGCGGTTTTCCAAATGTACGAGTGCAATTATCAGGTATGTCGCTTTACTTGATTATTCCTTTATCTTTCAAGGCTTCATGTAAATGCGTTAGACCGAAGCATTGCATCAGAATTGCTTTGATTTCTACAAGTAAAATACCATAGGTAAAATGGATTTTCGTATGCTACTCATAATTGTGTCTGATTTTCGTCATGGGTGGTCTTGTTTGTTCAATTTACGATGACATCTAAACGAACATTAGTGTTGCACTGAACTGTTATTGCACTTAATACATTACCAGTTTAACTTTGGATTATTTATTTTTATCTGTGAGAAGTGCAGGGCCTGAAACAATTTTTCTATGTCCAAATTTTGACTTTTCTGTTATTGAACAATACAATTACTATACATTTTGTATAGACAAATACATGTATACATTCTTTACTCTATAGCAGCCCGCCCACCTCTTTACACCTCAAAATGTCATGTTCATGTGTGTGTGTGTTTTCATCGCTGCGAGCTTTCGCGGGTGCAAAACCCATGGCACACTTGGGTGCGATCTTCCTATTCCAAAAACCCATATCTCCCTGTATAATATAGTAATGATATAATAATACACAATTACCAAACGTTGGTCCACTCAGGAGGTGTTGTCTTGCCCCCAGAGCAATCCATCCCCTGCCACTGCGAGGATTAGTGTCTGGAAACTCAGAATCTGTACACTCTACAGCCGTGAATTATTCATGTCTGTATGTTTGCAACATTTTTATTGTATTTACTTACAAGGGGTCTGAAAATAAGAACCATGTCCCCCTGACAAGTTTCAAGACATTCCAAATATAAAGTTCCTTTGCCCGTATGGAAGACATCCGCGTGTGTCTCGCTACATGGATAAGGATTTTCAAATTGGTCACTTTTACGACTTAAAATGGCTCAAAAACTGCTGTGTCGCCGTGCCACTTTAAACCCGTGTGGGGCCCGTATTGAGGCTGGAGTGGACGTGTGTCAGAACGAGGCTCAAAAGCTGTCTCTGAGCACTTACCGTGTGCGTGGACAGACTGGCCAAACGACATTTATGCGCAGATATGACTATAAGTGCTCTGAAGCGAATAGCTGGTTTAAAACGTGATTTCTCTCGTTGAATCAGTGTGATTAGAAAACAACCAACACCAATGTAATGATTTGTTTTAATGTTGGTCCATATATAGGGCAAAAGTTGTGTATAATGAATTTGTATATAACGTAGTGGATGAGTTTCAAGTGCATGTTAAACCCTAATGTGTAGTTAGTTTGTGTTTCTGTTTAGATTGTCATAGTGCATTTGTATGTATACAGTTGTGAAGAGAGACAAATGAAGATGACCGACATGAACAGATAAAAAGGTATAATGACCAATATTCGAATATAGATCCGTCTAATGTGCATATACATGTATGGGTATGATGATTGGCTGCTTTTTGTGACCCCCTGTATGGATATTTGTAACTATTCATTATTATGCATGAGAACACCATTTGACCTGACTATTATGGTGAGACGTCATCGAAACTCTTCTTAGTCAAGGCAGAATACACAGGTTCCAAAACATGTTATAATTCATGTTGCAATATGACTGTGTTACAAATACCACATTCAATAAAGTCAGCCTCAATTATTTACAGATTGCCAGCATGGGGTGTGTTTGAAAGCCTATCATTTAAACATAAAACATATTGACTTATTGTAGATTTGATGTATCATGACATCAGCCCATTGAAGTATGAATACATTAGCATTTCATATTGGTAATTTATAGGTACAAAACACAGTAGCAGACATACAATAAACAGTAATGCTTTCAGACCTGACTGCCACATGCACATAGACATGTGTGGGTAGGTAATAAAGAATGCATTGACGTGTACAAAGGAAGCCATTGGGACGTATCATATTCCCATATACAGCTATTTCCTGGTATGTGATATTGGAAAAGGTTGTAAATGGACAATACACAGCACTGGAAGTTACTTATTAACATGGGATGTGTTGTAGCTACAGTCGAACTTTACTACTGGGGAAACGATTATGGAGGTGTCCGTGATAGTAAAACTAATGCTTTAGCATAACCATAAATCATACTGTACAGAGGCCATTGTTTTTTTTCTGTTTTCCCCTAGACCAGCTAGATCATGGAATGCTAGCTGTCTGCATGCATTTCATGTTCATCAAAAGCATATTCAGGTGGTGCAGAAGGCACGCACGCTTTTTCATCCCGAAAAATGTCATTTTCATGGGAATCTGGCATATCCCCGAGCCTCCACGTGCACAAATGCCATGAAATGATGTTAGTGCACCCCACCCTTTTTCCTTATTACCTGGTCAGAGCTGGCGTCCCTTCCAGAAAACAAAAACAGGATATACCACTCAAGTAAAATACGTGAAGTGGCTTAATGTAATATTGGCTTTGCCATTCAGATGGGGGTATAAGGTGGTTACAAATCCCATACTCCTCATTTCATCTCCATTCCCAACATACCTCTTATTTGCCCCTTTCCCCACCTCCCACAGCCTTTTCCAAACCTCCATATCAATACATAAAAAACACTGTCTGCCTACAAAAAGCTATAACTTACCAAACCCAACACAACTCTATCTACAAAATCCTAAACTGCATTCACATTCTATAAAGAGCACTTCATCAAGAATGCTCACAAAACAAACTGTGATGTCAACACATCTATTTTGACAGGGAATCAAATATTCCATTAATATCATATCTGGTTGACATACCAGAGACAACACTGTGACAATACAGCCCCTGGTACATGGTGCGAGTACTGACGCCGAATGTCGTCTGGTAATTACTATATGGCCTGCGAGGATCTAAGGAAAATCGTCATTATGTGTGGCCTTGAATGGCCTTTATTCCGGAAAATCAATCCACGTCCTTGCTTCTCACTGTTCACCTTGTGAAGGCAATATCTGGAATTGAGTTATATGTGGGATTGACTGTATTGAAGAGCTGTATTTACACGGGGATCCTCACTGATTGTGACTAATATACTGCATTTGCATTATTGTCATCACACTCAACTATATATATTTCAAGTATAAAGATGAAATAATATTGTTTCAAATCAATCCGTAGTCTTTTTCTTCAATTTGTACAGTAATCATCTAAAATGAGGCACCCCCGGCCCGATGTAATTCTAACCACGCCATAATAGTGAAACAACATGAAGTTATTGGTGTCTGCAGCCTTTCAAAATGAGCCCATTTGCATATTCCTTTCACGAAACAAGTATTTCATACGTAATTCCCTTTCCCCGCTTGTTTTCTCGTGTTGAAGTTCATTATGTTGGAAGAATAATGCTTAGGTTGTGTACATAACAATGTTGGCATGATCGTCTCACCTTGTTGAGGGATGGACGTGTATATTAACGAGGTTTGCAATCAACTACGGCCAAGGGATTCCCTCCCAAGGGGGGGGGGTGGCATTCCCTAAAGTAGGCTAAATGTAAAAATACAAAAGATGGCAAAAAGGCGAAACATGAGCGATAAGAAACGCTTATAACGCTCGACTTTATTTTCTAGCAGGTGATACAGTATAACCTCTATAATAAGACCACCTGGGAAGTAGCCTCAAGCGGTCTCCATAGAGAGGTGGTATTTTTATGGAGGTATATGAAGGCTTCTGAACGTAAGAAATGAGGTACTTCAAAATAAACACATACCTGACACGATCCGAAAGGCTGTTGAGAACATGGACAGAGATGAAGGAGCTTACCAGTTATCCCACTCCTATGCCAACATTCTGAGACCTAGGGTAGCCCAAGACCATAAGATGCCCCTGCCACAACAAACACTGACTGACTTAGTTTAATATCATGTGCGGCCACCTAGTCTCAGAATATGGACATGGGTAATGTCCTAAAATATTAAGACAGTAAGTTTCAAATGGATTTAACTCAAAATAAGTGAATGTATTTACATGTACATTAAAAAAGAAATGCCACAAGTCCATTATGATGTTAATTTTAGAGGTAATTTAATTGGGAGCTTCTGCACTGTACCTCCCTCGGCATATTCCCCCCCGGAAGCCGTGTTTGCGCCTGCGCCGCAGCGGTTACAAAAACATGGCGCCATATTGATCACGTGACGCTGAAAACTCATTAAAAACGAGGCTGTCAAATTATGAATCCCCCAGACGTAACGATGTTGTCAAAACAGCGAAGACAGACAGAGGCGTGATGGATTAGACTGTGGGCAAGGACAACACATGACGGCCGACAATGGAGGTCGTCAATACTGTCAGTGTGGCAGGGAACGTGTTGGTTTTGTTAAGGAGATATCTACAGTATGACTTTCTATTACGACCAAGTTTCTATTGAGGCCACCTTTGAAAATAGACAATTTGTCATCATTGTGCAAGGTCTTTATAGGTAGACGATTGCGAACCTCTGCAGTTAGACCATCTCCCTATTGAAATCTATTGTGGTCTTGATGAACAGCTTGCACTGTGTATCCAAAAATTGATTCAAAACTCAAAGCTAAAAGACATAGTGTGTCGGCACAGTTTGTACTGTACCTGAATATTCATTATCTGTAAAGTGCACACAAGTCGAAGTTGCACTATTTACTCACGTTTTGCTCTGGCCTATTATAAGATGACCAAGTAAATATACACGTATACCTATAGCCCTATATGCAATTAACATTCCGTAGTGATTTCCTTTTAATTGGCATAGCAGCTTACCAAAACAGTCCGCAGACTGCAAGAGCCACAACCATGGTAAAGTATGATACCATGAAATATATCATGGCATTAATGTTGTTGGTCTGTGTTTTTTTCCATTTCAAAAACTATTAGATATAACGTCTTTTGAAAAGCTATTCGCATTGCTCAAAGTCTCTTCGCCTCAGCTCTCCCCTGGCAACCTACCAGGGTGTTGTCTCTCTGGTAGCAGAGACACGTCCGCAATTTTGTGCAGATGAGATTTCTCTCTAACAGCCTCTGATTGAAGTGGGTATTGGTAGCGACCACATGGGTGATTATTCTACAGTAATAACATGCTATTTTGTACTGGTTTTATTGTTAAACGTCATGCATAGCTCACCGTAATGGCGTGTATGTGCAGCGATGAATTATAGGAAAACACTGCTGAAAGTATTGCTTTTTTAACATGGTCTAATATATATATATATATATATATATATATATATATATATATATATATATATATATATATATATATATATATATATATATATATATATATATATATATATATATATATATATATATATATATATATATATATATATATATATATATATATATATATATATATATATATATATATATATATATATATATATATATATATATATATATATATATATATATATATATATATATATATATATATATATATATATATATATATATATATATATATATATATATATATATATATATATATAATAGCTGACGTTTTTAAATATATCCGTTACTAAACGGCTAGGAGAATAACCAACTTAGTTGAAAAATGATATGTGGAACTTCACTATTGAGACACATGTCCTAGACGCCAGTAGTTTCATTTGACGGGTGATCTTTGTTTGGGTTTCATGGTGGCTACTTATAGCATAACTATTAGCTTACTAGTGTGTTCTTTATTGGTGTTTCTACTGTAAAAATCATTGCTATAAATAATACATAGCTAACTGCGTAGGTGTTTAATGTATTTGTATGGAATTCCCGCGACAACATGCTAGTACGAGCTGAGTTTGAAGCGGGCACGGAATATAATAAGTATGAAAATTAGATTGTATGTTTTCTTTTATACTACCGTGAGTATTATTAGTTTGTGTGTGTGTTGGGGGGGGGGTATGTGTATGTGTTTGAGCTTCCAACTAAATATCATATTGTTGGACCTTTTTTATAATATCCATAATGTTATGTTGTTGTTGGATGTTGTTGGATTTAATTGCAAAAGGTAAAGGTATTGTGATGTTGATCAAATTAAACTATCATATTTATCATAATTTGTTTCGTTTGAAAACTATTTTAAGTTTGAAATCAAAAGTCAGTCAAATATGTTGGTTATTTCATTATAGGTCAACGATAAAATAATAATTGATATGCCCAAATTCTAGAGATAATTTTCAGGAATAATATGTTGTCAACATGATGAAGGTATAGAATTTTTGTAAGGCAGCACCGTTGACTTAAAGCAAAATATAACAGCATGTTAAGTAAAATACAGACTAATTAAACTAATTGAAGGAAAAACTGCACTCGCGACGCCCATGTCATTGCCCGAATTCCATACATTAATTTGACGTTTACAGAAGGCGGTCAGGCATTCGTCTTTTAATACGCTTGTCCATCATCGTATTCTCCAGCATGGTTTATAATCCCCCAAATTAATCCTTTATATTATTGAATAAACTGCAGATAAATCATCTTACTCCATGTGCTACACTGTAGGTACTATTTCAGTACCAATTAAATATAATTGATGTCATCGCTGAATATGCTAATATTTATTAGTGGAACAAATGGACGATTTGGGTTAATTGAATTTTTATGCACTTGGCTATCTGCAGTGCAATAAAATCATCATTCCATTACTGATACTCATAAAATCAACAAATTCCATCAATTACCCAACACCCCACTCCATTCTAAACAGTACTGCGGCACCATTGCGTATTCACATAGGCGACCCCCTCGGACGGCCAACCCTTAGATCCCAAGATTGATACCCCCGGGGTCTAATTTGGCCTACACCTTCTGGGCGGTCTCTAGAGCACCTCTTGATGTATAATGGTCTTGAACACCAATACTGGATGATGAATGCCCCCAGCAATGTGCTAGGGAAAGCAAACTCCCCTCACAAATTGCAGTCAATGCATCACTATGTAGCGTGGACCAATCAGACGCCGAATACGGATCACATATTGTCCACGCTTGGGCGTGTTCAACCTTAAGATTGGTGGCCGCTGATGAGATGGGGTATATTGGATGTGGAAGGCCGTGCACTGTAAAACCTCTATTGAGATCACCCTTGTGCCTGCGTTCAAGAGGCCTCGATAGGAAGGTGGTCTCTTAGTTACGCCCTACAGAGGTATGTCTTTGTAGACGTGGGGACATGAAATACTGTGCTGTCAAAGTTAGAATCTCTGTTGGTGTGGTTGTAATTGGAGGTTGTACTGCATTGATTTGTATTGGGTGTGGAGGTTTGTTGTGGTAACATGGGTAAGTGTTTGTGGTAGCGGGTGTTTAGAGGGTGATTGTGTGATTGTTTGGGGAGTAGCGTGCTGAGGTGGTACATCCAGGGGGGGGGCACTTGAACCGGCTCTTCACCCCTGCTTTTCCACTGACCATTGTCATATTCAAATTGCTGTGTTTTGTGTTGCTAGGGTCTCATCTTGCTTTACCGGAAATGCATTTACATCACCTTAGATTCTGACCATATATTACACACATGTAGTTTGGCTCTAAGGATTATGATGGGGCTTTAATTGTTTGTTTGTATTGTGTTTTGTGCATTTGTGTGCGGTGGGGGTGGGGGTTGTCATCTCTTCGAGTTTTAGTACATATGACATCTGAATTCGTCTAACTTTCAAATCCTCTGGTTCTATGATTTTTGTTTGTGAAAACTTGGAGTGCTTACGTCAGTAGCATATATATGTATTGTTGCTCATCAGTGCTAAGCATGCTGTAATATATTGTGGTTGCATGAGTTCTTGTATAATGGTAGTTACCGCCAATTCATTTTTGTCCATTAATCACTAGACCAGACCAAGTTATTTTCAAAATCATATTTCAGCAATTGCTTGTTTTTTACAGTCCGTTCACAGGAGTCAGCGCAAAACTACAGCCTCAACGAAGCCTGTTACAAAGACTGAGAAGTGGCTCCTTTGAAGAATCATTTGAAGAGTGATGTTTGCATTAAAGTGTTATTTTCTAAGACTTCAAATTTACAATCAAAGCATTGCAATATTCATCTGAGATTGCGTGTCAGTCATTTTTGCCCAGGAATAAAGGCAGCTGCCTTCGAGCTGATACTTGAAGAATTTTAAAAGGTTTCTACTTTTGCTATTCACTTTTAAGTTATAATTATGTACTCCGTGAAAGTCAACTTTTTTTCAACTTTGGTTGGAAGGACAGCATCATTCTAAACCAAAAAGAGAATATGTAGCAACTATTTAGTATTGATATTCCTTCCGTATGCTGAAAACTACGTACATGTACAATGTACGCATCAGTTGATAATGCACATAACTCAACTAGTTAGATTATGAAGCTCGAAGCTAATATGAATTCTATTGTATTTGGACAAAATGCAGAATATACGTGTACGTAAATAAGTTCTATTAATATTACCCAATACATGTACATGTACAGTACATGTACGCTACATTTTTTCCAAATGTCCCTATAATCACGACCTATAAAAAAACACCTTTAAAACATCATCGTCATGTTCACAAATAGTACCAATTACTTATTTCAATATTTATTTCTTATACTTTACTACATATGTAAATATACTGATGCTAATGTAAATTATATGTGACAACACTACCCAGCAACGTACGTGCCAATTATTCACATACAAGCGCATACATTACCTGTCCATGTTTACTACTTATACCAATCACCTAATGTCTGTATAATGTGATGATTGGTCGTTAGCATACATGGATATAGCCAAACGTGTGTGCTTGCTGTGACCAGCATTCCCACATTTAGTATTCACACCAATTTGTGGTCAAACCAGAGCGTATTCTCAGCAGAGACCAGACAATTTGCATTATGGAGGGTCAGAACCTGGTGGGTGTTTGGACTGAAAGTCTGAGCTTTGAATATGCCATCATTGTATTCATGTTTAGTAGGTAGGGGCCTTCCTAGAATCGGTCCATAATTGTCTGATAATGTGGTCTAAAAATGGGGTATGGGGTCGTGATCGTAAAGCAGAACTCACAGAAACTCAGCAATATAGATATGCATTTTATCATCAATTTTAACGAGTTGTGTATTCTCTCATTTTGTTGAACGTTTTCAGCAGTTTGAACATATTTTGGACTATAGTTCGACTTAGAAATATAATAGGAGCAGCATTCGCCCGCGGTTTCGCACGCACTTGCTCTTGCCTCCTCCTTCCAGAAAATTCTGGATTTGCTCCTGAATATCTTGTGCCATGCTAGGATGAACTGATTTGTCTGCACTTAGTCTGAAATGGATCATTCCCTTGAAACACGTAACAAAAGCAGATTCTCAATAGAGACCGACCGATTCGCAAGTGTCTACGCCCAGGGGCGGGGTCGTTTCTACTTGAAAGTAGGTACAGTTGTGCCTACGCAGGCAAAAATATAGGACCCATCCAAATACCAGCTATGAAAAAAAATGAACCCATTTCTATACCACTTGAAAATACTTATATATTAATGAACATAATAACCATTGGTTAATTTCAAACTTTCAATGTTACAATTTGATTGCAGTAGTACACCTGGGATGAAGTCAATCATTCTTAGATAATTTCAACCATTCTACCAAATTTTAACTGGTAAATTTAACATCTAATGATCTCATTACATCCATCGTCACTAAGTTTTTGAAGAAAAAACTTGGCGACAATATTTTTTGACATGTACACAAATAGGGGTCATGTCTATATGAAAGAATGTAAAAATAAGGGCTCATGTCCATACCAAAAAGGAAAATAAGGGGTCATGTCTATACCAAGAGAGTGAAACAGGTAACCCATTTGGAGGCGCATCCGTACGAACCCCGACAATTATGCAAGACCCCCCCCCCCCCAACCCCCTGGTGTCTACATTCGTTTGTGGTAACACTGAGAGCTTTGAATTTAGAAAATTACCACATTGATGTTTCGGTATTCCGGGGTGGCATTGAACACCTGGTTTATCATTGTCTGTTATTGTGGTCTAAAGCGGACCTTGCCCGTCTTCTGGCCCGGGCTTATCAGTCGAAATTTCCATTATTTTTACCTATTGTTCAGATTAACATCGTGTTTAAATGCACCAATAAGTCCCATACCCCTCGTGCTTTCTTTATTTTCCATATCCGTGTTTTGGGGGCTGTTATCACACCTGCCATTCCCAGCATATTTCTCACCACTTTGCCGCTCATTCTCGATTCTGATAGGTTAAGAGCCATGTGAGATATGAGTGGTCAGCATAGTAGTGTGATCTCACTACTTTGTGAATGGGAAAACAAAGACTTTCCGAAGTTCATTAACATAATAAATGCATTACTACGACGTACAAAACAGTACGTAATTCGTGCTAGGGTGTTTAGAGAAATACGGTGCACGTTTGGAAGGTTGACGTTTCAAAGCATACGTCCTAATAATGTATTTTACGCGCGACGCTCGTGTTCTATGAAAACTGGCCTCAATTAATTAAATAGGTGTCAACTAGTCTCTTTTACAGCCGACCACTGACTTTCGGCGCAAGGCTCTCAAGCACTGGTACGTCTGTCAATGTGAACTGAAGCTCAGTGTCAAGGTTTTTCATTGGGTGCTCGTTGATATATATAAAAAACAGCGCCTCTAGCGGTCAGTTGTAGAGTAATTGTACGATTTCATACAATTACTCCAAATCACACCACTAGAGGTGCTGCCAACAAATGTAAAAATAAAATAGTCTCGATCATCCAGAATCTTGTGTGGTTGCCACCAACCAAGATATCATAACCAGCTTGTGTGTCCGAGGCTAATGTAAAAACAAAAACAATGGAGGAAATGCCATGACAAAATATTTTTGTAAAATGATATTTGTGGATATAATATGCTAACCAACCCGAATTCACACAGCGGACACAGCATTAACGGATTATATAAGGATCTACAAAAGCACAGTTACATTTGCACCATGTATCATGTAATATTCCACACTAAAATGTACGTTTTCTGGCAAGCCGGTTCCGTATGGGATATCATTGAATGTGAGCATTATAATGTATATTTTTGTTTAATCAATGCTGTTTTTTAATTGCCTGATGCTTTGGTATAATTGTACAATGGCGATTTAAAAAGATAAACAACATTAAAAATATGCTACGATTTCAAAACAAACAAAACCATGTAGCATCAAAATGTAAACAAAATATGACGTTTTGATGGAAATTCATTTATCCTGGATATAACATATATAAGTTTAACAATAGTCTTTAGTCAAGGATAACACTCAGTTCACACACTAAGCTTTCAATAGCATCCGCCATCTTGTTCACAGTGGTTGACGTCATTCGTCGTCACTGGGACCTCGGGAGATTCCCGGGTTGAGAAAGGGTGGAGATAGAACGTGTAATTGGACCTGTCTACCAGAGAAGTGCCAGCATTGTGAGGCCTCGTACGTGGGAGAGACTGAACGCGCGTTAAAAGCGAGGTTCCTAGAACACCACAGACCTAGTTCAGCTGGATCAGAGGTGTCTCGCCACATGCACACAGACAGTAAAGGACACAGTGACTCGCTCGAAGGGACCGACATCTTACATGTAGAACCCAAATATTTTGAACGTGGCGTGAAGGAGGCCATTAAAATCAGGAAACTCAAGCCCTCACTGAATAGAGATGGGGGCAGGTACCAGCTTCCTTCCATCTGGGACAATGTCCTCACCCGAGAGGGGCAGGGGGGCGCGCAACCCAGGAATCTCCCGAGGTCCCAGTGACGACGAATGACGTCAACCACTGTGAACAAGATGGCGGATGCTATTGAAAGCTTATTGTGTGAACTGAGTGTTATCATTGACTAAAAACTATTGTTAAACTTATATATAAAATATGACGTCATTTCCCAAATGAGGCGTAAGCCAATCAGTGGACATGATATAGTCAACTACAGTCCTATTTGACAGACGCATTGCGTAGCAAGCGTCTGTGGTAGAGACTAGGTGTCAACAAACAAGATATTTTAATGACTGTCTGAATTCTGGCAAATTTAGTATATACATGCATCATTAGTATGTATATTAAGCGTATAACAAAATAGATTGTAATCAACAAAACATCATGGGTTTGTTTAAGCCACCTGGATATGCAACCCAATTGACGTTATCAGGACGGAAAGATTAGAATCAGCAGTCTGTCCGGTCCATCAATCATGAAGTGCACAAACGAAAAACACCATGAAGTTAAATAATTATATTAAAATGGTGAGAAAAAGGGCAATGTTATGTCATAGTGTTGAAATAACCCTACCTCTGCACTTGTGGTATGTTTGTCTGCACGCGTTCGCTAGCGCTCACTTGCGCCGAGAAAAATACCACTCATGCAGAGATAGGGTGATCACAACACTATTACCCTACCATTACCCTTATATTCTCCATACACTTCTATCTTGAAAACCTACATCCTTTTTTTCTACCCCCACCCCACCCCCATATCCCATCCACATCTACCAGACACTGCTCTTTGCCACCCTGGATTAAATGGACTTTCCCGCACTATTTTGAAATGATTAATAAATATAGCTGCAAACATGGCAAAGGACGTCATGTGAAAAACAGTACTGGAATGTTGAAAAAGTTCAAACATGAGTTCATAAAAAACATTGCCCCAAATCACATATTTTTTTCCTACAACAAACATTCAATGCTGCATCATTAAAATGGTCAGCACATAATAGTGGATATTGAAGACAGCCAACTGAAATATATCAATAACATAGTTGAACGGATATAAAATAGTGTCAGGATAACAGAAAATACTCACAAGCCATACAATACAGCAATGCTTGACTGTGGAATGTTTTTCATATATTTCCATATATTTCAGTTAATAAATTAGTCGTCAATGCTGTCGACCAGTTTATGATAAATACAAAGTGATTTGAATAAATTTTGACTACATTTTTAAAAAATAATCTTTGAATAGGGTATACACTGCTGGATAACTGCTAAAAATTCATATCAAACCAAAGAAGAGGTGAGCTTAACCTCAATTGAAGCCCTATGAGAATCGTCTAGGTCTGTTGTGGTGAGGTTCTATCTAAAGTGAGACTTTCTTTTGCTCCAGTCAATTGGAAATTGCAATCACAAAATTAATTACTTTTGGTGCATGTGTTGACATTTTGACCTTCCTACATCCAAATGACTTATAACCCCATTATTGCACTTTGAATCTAGTCTCTGCAAAGGAGAAGTGTTGATGTATATTTAATGAAGAGATATCACATATTTTCATATGAGGATCGTCACGGTGTTGTTCCACATTGTCCTTAAAATTGGTTTACTCCCCACATTTTACCACCGCAATCTATGCAAACAGAAGTAGCGATTTTGAGGGCGGGTTTGAGGTGTGAGTTGTATAGCAGTGCCACGTACTGCGAAAATACTTCTAAATCAATCCTTCTTTATATGTCATTGACATCATATGACCAATTTAGCAAAAATATAATGTCCACTTACCCCCACCATCTGGTGGACATGTGTTATTCCCACCAACTGGTTATTTGGTGACTCCCATGTTTACGCATTCTGAAATACCAATATTCTTTTAATACTAATGTTTTTTAAAGTACTAAACCTGGAATAAGAAATATAATCCTTTTTAAAGTTCATTTAAAAAACCTGACATTTATAATATCAGATATATTTCAAATGGCCAGTTAGCCCTAACCATGTCCTGTTACCACCACGACTTACACAAACAGAAATTAAGCGTTTGAGGGCGAGTTTGATGTGTTTTAAGTTGTGTACCAGTTGTCTAGCCCCTGTTGGAAAATTATGAAGATACAAACTAAATTGAAAAAAACAAAAAAAAAACAAAAACAAAAAAACATTGACATTTTGCATTTTGCAGAAAAGTAGAAGCAATACCGTCACCACTCTCATATATTTCATGAAACTTGTAAAGAGAAATGATTAATTTTGGAGAAATGGAACACTCCTCATAAATACAATGTATATATTCAAATTGCTCAGTAAGCCACTCTCTACGAGAGGTCGACATTTTTGTTTGAATTTATTTGTGTGAATAATACTTTGTATGATTGTATTTTATAATTTATTTTGATGGATGTGATGTATATTGGTTATGCTACAATGAACATTTATTTAATATTATTTTTTTGGATGATGCTTTCTCCAACTGACCTCTCTACTAAAATCCGGTACTAGCAGGAGATTTGCGTTGCACAATTGCATCCTCACCGAAATACGCGTTCAAAGTTAACAGTTGTTACACGTCAAAACAGTCAAATAGCGAAAAAGTGGGTCATATAAATATATAACGGCAATCCTCTTTCAATAGAAAAGAATGTTTATTGATGCATGTTGATTTCAATAATATCATTTTCAAAATTTACATTATAAACATGCAGTCTTTAGGACATTATATATACGATTGTTCTGAAACAAGTCTTAGAGCAAAGTGGTTATATCTATCTTTAGAATAGATTTAAACACAACGTTGTTATGTCAATTTGTTATTTTCGTCATAATATGATACAAACCTGTTTAAAAATGTATTTCGTCAGTTCCACAGATGCTTTATGACCCATTGAATTCAACAAAACCAAACACGACGCTGAAACATTACTTGCTTTCCAAATATTTCATTTGGGAACGACCTCGATCACAGCTGATGACGTCACCGAACGATATGAACTATTTTTTGTGAGTGTCAATCTCAGATATTGATCATACATGAGAACGTTATGATATAACTTATTTATTATAAAAACGAAGCAGACACTCGTTGAGTGTGTCAGTAAGCACTATTTATATGGCATGCAAAGGTAGATATGACATGAAATTCACCTGTGCATGTCGCTTTATATTGCAGTGGCGTCACTTGGGAGTCTATTGGGACATTTGCTGTTAGCCCATCACAAAATACTGTAGTCACCAATTTATCGCAGAGTATAAAGAACGTTTTTCCAAACCAAAATTCTGACCTGCAGTATAAAGGCAGTATCCAATTGCTCATACTGCAGTATCATGACTTAGTGATATATTCATACAGACGAAAACTGCGGGCATGAAATAGCATAACCGGAATCGTGCTCAAGTGAGTGGCACTCCTCCCTCTGACATGACCACTACTATACTCAAAGAGTGTGTGGGCCAAGTACCGGCTTCAGCAACAAATCAAGAAATTGATAATGAAAGAGTTCCAAATGAATCAAGGCCACCTGGAATGTTTCGTGGATACGGGAAAGACCGCATTTTTATTAAATATCCCAGCCTTAACAATGATGATGACTTCTCATTGCTTGTAAAAGAAGTGTCTTCCGAATCCTACAGAATTTACAGTGAAGGGATGCAAGTCAGTATTTACGAACTGATGAAAGAAGAAATTGAGCAATTTAACATTCAAAGGACATATTACTTTCTGCAATCATCCATGCATGACAATATGATTATTAATGTGTCTATGTCATCAGACACATTTGCAGAGTACATTGCTAAGTGTGTGAATAAACCTCTTGCATGCATGAAACAAAACTCAAATATATCTCATTCTTCGAAAGTGACAACTGAATCAGATGATGTGAAAGACTATTCAAAGCAGTCTGTAGGTATGATGGATTATGACGGAGAAATTTACAATACTCCTCTCATTGAGGCAATCTTACAGAAGAAGTGGTATATAACTAAGGTATTGTTGTTTTATGGCGCCGATATCACACGTTTAAGCTGCTCTGGAAAAGCTCCTTTGCATGAAGCAATACTACATAGTGATGTCCCGTCTGATATACTCAGATACTTAATTACAGAGGACAATATCCATATACCAGATCAACAGGGCAACACTGCCCTTCACCTTGCTATTACCGTGGATGCTGAATTCCCCCGTTTTGATTTGGTTGAAATTCTATGTGAGAAAGGAGCTGATAAGAACAGATGTAACCACAGTAAGAATCTTCCTATACATTTGGCACTATTAGACGCGTATTATGCTGCACCAAACCAGGATGCATTGAAGCAGTTGGTGACAGAAGATAACATAAATGCTGCTAATGATGATGGCTACACACCCTTACACTTAGCTTGTCACGGTTGCGGAGAAATGGTTTCATATTTAGTGAAAATGGGGGCAAGTTTGAATGTTAGAAATAACGACGATGAGACTCCATTATCCATTGCTACAAGAAGCGATTTACTTGATACTAAGGTGATTGCAAAACTAATCACTGACGAAAATATAAATATTTCTATGGGTGGGATGTTTCCACTATGCTGCGCCGTATGGATGGGTCATTTGGATCTTGTACATGATATGGTTATTTTAGGAGCTGATGTGAATTGCAAGAATATATTACCAGACGAGTGGGATTCAGATTATGATGATGATGTAACCCCACTGCACCAGGCAGTCAAATGGTATCATGACGACAATTTTTTAAGCATTTCAAAAGTCTTAACATCAGATAAAAATATCAATATGAGAACAGGACATCAAAGAACACCATTAATTTTGGCATTAGAAAAAAAGAATTACAAAGCCGTTCCATGTTTGATTTCATGCGGAGCTGACATCAACATGAGGATGAAAAGAACTACGCCACTTCTTACTGCACTCAAACGTAAAGATCCAAATGTTCCTGATCTTGATATATTGAGATTGCTGGTTTCTGAAGAAATGGTCAATGTGTCCATTAAGAATGTTACAGCATTCCGGCGAGCATTTGAGACGGGGCGCTGGGAACTGATCCCCGTCCTTCTCCAGTATGGAGCTGACGGTCCAGATGTGAGAGGGGTGAGTGCAGCCGGCAAGCACAAAGGTCTGGATCCCCATGTGAGGGGACGCTTCGACGAACAGCCAGACTCTCTTCTTGATATAACAGTCAGTGACATTAGAAACCTATATCTGGCGCGTTTTGATGATGAATATATTGAGACGTTTTTTTCTAACTATAAGACTTTTTTTGATGGGCATGAAGTAATGCTTAAAAAATGTGTTAAGAGACTTCACACACTTGATGATGTACTATTTTTCAAAAATGATAAGATTAGTGTTGAAGAAAGGAAATCCTTGATGGATAATGTGCTTACTGATTACGTGAATGGTGAAAGACAGTAGCTACAAGAACTACCGGACTCGCGCTTTTGTCATGGTGCTTTATTGCTCCTCTATTGTGCTATGTAAACTCCTCTACAAATTTTTATTAATAAAAAATAAAAGATCTGATACCATAAAGTATGATCTGCATGTGGAAAGCTATCCTATGTATAGTTGTCTTTATGTGGATGCTCTGACATACATGTGTATGTACATATACTCAGACTTTCTTAAAAAAAACTACGGGTGAACCAAACCTGCATTGTAGCCCTGTGGGAATGCCCCTGTTTAATTTAGTGACTTCTTTTAAGAGGATAAATTGTGATTTTTGGTATTTATTTGTGTGTATAATTCCCAACTTTTAAACTTCGAAATTTACAGTGGTAACCAACTTTAACAAACATAAATATGAATCAAAGGTCTGCAATTCTTGATTTGGTCAAGCATGGACACATTATGACCTATGTCCGGGATCGGGCACTTCATTTCCTCTATGCAAGACAAATCCTAACTTTCTAGTGGGTGAAGAATTATTTGTCTAATGTTGACTTTTGTGATCTCTGGTTTACGACAGATTTGGTGGAACGTTTCTTCTGAACCTGTTATAGACAGGAAAGCACTATTATTGCGATGTCCAATCTATGCCTTGCAAGGTGGAACTTCTTCATACATTAGGGTTTGACATAAGTGTTAGTACTGTATTCCTGGTCTACCTGAAGGCTGGCGAGACTACATCATCTCCATATTTGCAAATATTCATCTTTCTAGAAAATAAACATTGGTAAAATTGTCAATTTGTTGATCACAAAAGAATTCAGTGGAAGCTGCATTTCAAAATTGCAAATTCGCATTTGTTTAAACACAGAGAATAGATTTTGAAGCTTCTCCCATGTTTGCTGGCCGTACTCTATTCTGATTATTTGAAAATCAGAGTATAAAACTGATGTCTTAACGTTACAAAGTTTAATACATAAAATGATAAATTAACAGGAGACAAAAAAAGAGTAATTATACTAGTCAGGCTGAGAGTTGCTGTTTCTGAAATAGAAGCCGTGTGCTTTTAGTAAATGACGTCTCTTTAGCAAAACTCTTTGCAAAATTGACGTCACACAGAGGCTTTTAGAATAGGCCTTCATGTCAGATCATTTAAAGGCCTTGAGAGAGGCTACTCTTACACCTCTTGTACATGTATAATAACCTACATCGCTGTATTAGAGAGACTTCTTCCAAAGATATTTATGTTGAAAACAGGCTTTGACAACCCTAAGCTTCCGTTTGATTATAGCAAGTGGTGGTGAGAGAGAGGCTTGAAATCGTATCCGCAAGCAAGAGGAAACACATTCACGTGGAATAGAATTAATGGCTCTAGGCGATATCATCTGGCTGCTAACATCATAAAATGTGACAATTCTCTATCAATTATCCAGAAGCACCAGGCTGTGGGTGCAGGCCTAATTACCGAGAACCACTGTGTATTAATGAATAGTGACTCCAGTAAATCATGGACGCATTCATAGCTTTGTCAGATGGTGTAATGTGATATTATTCAACACAAAGCGTATGTAAATGACTGCACTTATTAGGGACGTGTACCAACTGACTGGTCGTAATATAATGGAAATAGGTACATTACGTGATATTCAGAAATGTGTGTATTGCCCTCTTGTCTTTCCTTTTTTGTTCTTGTGTTTTAGCAGTGCAGTTTTGCAGATCTATAGGTGCATAGTACTGTTGATCTTTTTTTCTAGGAATCATGCGGCGTTTGTTCAGAACACTTAAGAACAATGATACAGCATAGCTAACTACGCCCTTGCATGTGGTTAACAACAAATTCTCCATTAGTTTTTTGTGTGTATTCCGTCACAGTTCATTGTGCAGATAGATTAAAACCTCTACTAAAGACCACCCTTAGCACTGTCTTCAAGACAGTGGTCTCAATGCAGAAGTTGTATCACATCGAATATTCACTACAGTCTCGTTGTTGAGGCTTGGTATCGCCTTCACTTATATCTTGTTGCGTAGGTAGATTGCATTCTCGTGATTTTTGGCCTATTCGCAAGTCTTCGTGTGTAGGATATTCCAGTCATACACCCACACCCGCCGTTGTTTAGAAAAAAAAAATTGAATCTCCTAATGTTAATAACATGTTGCATTTTATATTTTCAGAGTAAAACGGATACGCTGCACTAATTTACGGATGGCAAGTACAAGCCACTAATCAACAACGACACCAAGTGCTATGGGAAGCTATTTCAAAGGTAAGGTAATTACTGTAATATCAGTTTTGCCTAATTGGACAAGAGTCCAGGGTACCTCAAAGCAGCTTACGATCTCAATCCATCTGTCAGGGCTGGAGCCCAGCTTGGCCAATTACGGATTTAGCATAAATATGGCAAGTTTAAGTGCAGCATACTAAACTGGATGCATGACCCTGGATAGATTGTGCTATGGGACACAATGCATATTTATGACGAAGGGCATTTATAATTGCTGGTGGTCGTGTGCTTTAAGTACAGTTTAAATGCCACTAAACTGAGAGCATTGTTTGCAACTTTAATCCATTGATATAGCTCATGTATAGCTCAGGAACGAATAGTTGCATTGTATAGACATATGCAGTTTAAAAATTGTAATTACCGTATCATGTCTGAAGGATATTAATAAACTTACATACATTGCTATGCACAAATTGCATTCTGCATTTTTATACATTTCTCACTATTTTCCTTTAGGCTGAGATATAATTGATTTTAGATTCCCCAACGACTAGTAACCACGGTGCCCATTATGTGGTGTCACGAGGACAAATGTTTGTCACCAAGTGAAACTAAACACTATTTATCGCAAAGGCACAACATCTTCAATCAGATTTCATTTAGAGGATCGATCCTGGTATCAAACCCATGCATTTTGAAACTTGTGTATTTTCGTATTAATTACTCTATTTCTACTTCGAGGAAACCACACTAAACCTCTGGACTACTTGAAACAGAGCATATCATTATAAATTACGAATTTATGTTGATAATTGTTACCCTTACACAAACCAATTACTTAAAAAAATATTGCATTATTTCGAATTAGTTATAACATGTTAAGAACAATAAAAAACGCATACAAAGAATGCCCTGTTTTATGAAAAAAATCCCTTCCCAGAATGACAAAAGCTACCAACCCTAAACCGCCCCAGAATCTCCTTCTCCAAATTGGTCTACATGCCTCACCAAGATGGCCTCCCAGGTAGTGAAGGTCACACAGCCCAAACCAATCGACACTTACGGGAGACTGCAAACCCGGGATCCATCGATCCAGCCATGTTGTTACATAATACTGCCACAGGCGATTGCAGTGATGGACTTTATTCTCCAACCCTATCATGATATGATAGCTTTATTGATCTCTGATCAATACATTTTTTCATCGGGGCTCCAAACCCCCTATTCGCAAGTAACAGTCGCAACTCTCTTCCTCGATATCGCGAATGTTGTCTTAAAGCGAAGTTCATTTCATTTCCATCCAACAACAATAGGCACACATATCAGTTGCTTATCTCGAATATTGGCTATCTCGAACATTTCATCCTCATCCCTGCCGATTCGAGTTAGCGAGTTCCTACTGTATCCCACTCTGGAGCGATTGGCCTATTTATTTTGCCAGCGCGGCGCGGAGAGTCACTTCCGCCCAGTAGTACCCTTGCCATCGATGTTCTGTCCTCTTGAATAAATTGTCCAAATTAAAAACTATGGCCGCCCCTCAAGCCTCACTTTCATGTGTCGCGTGTACTCGTGATGACGTGTGTGCATCGCGTGCTCGGAAGGTGTGTGTTCTAATATTCAAAAGCTGCTCCAGCTGATGAATACAGCGATTGTGGAAATGAATGCCATATAAGTCTTAAGTGAGTGGGTTTAGGTTTCTATTTGTGGGTTTTTAATGCGAATGTACAGTGGAACATGTCTGATGTGGATACTTTTAGTAGAACTGAAACATGTCCATCTAAGAGAGGTGTCTTTAAAAGAGAGGGTCACTCGATATATGATGTAGACGGAAATAAGTGTTCTTAAATTGAGGGTGTCCCACGTGGACAAGTTCTACAGCATTGCTAACGGGATATGAAAACGATTAATGTGCGATCGTCCCACGACGTTATTCATCACCACTTTGTTGAACTGCACAAATGAACCCCAACACTTTAACTAGTATAGATCTCAACTTTGACAAATACTCACCCCATGGCAGTCAAGCTTCAAACTCCACCCCTCCTATTCACAAGACGAGCTAACAGTAGCACCACAAAGCAACTGTGCTGGGAATGTCTGTAATAATAAGCAAATTCAGCCATTATCAAAGGCCCGGCACCCTCGCTTCACTTGTCCCGTCTGTGATGCACTATTCGTGTTCATCCCTTTGTGCCTTTATTCAATCGCCACCCCCCAAATCATCTATTCGCTCGGTTTGCGCCTACTTACCCTTGATCTAGTGCCAATTCACATCTGCATATGAGTGCATGCCGAGGCTGACAGAATGCTTACTTCCTTTTGCTATGGCTGCATTTTTACCTGCACATTTGGTGCATATTATAGATGGTGTATTTATGTACAAAACACATACATGCACGTACGCGAATTATGACCATGCGTGCAACTGTCCTCAAGTGGTTTCCATATTGAGGTGCTTTCTTTGTAGAGGATCATGTTTAGAGGAAGTGCGCCCGCTGGATCTGCCTATCTTAAAAGAAAGAACTAACACTTGAGCCTGCTCAGAAATCACACTACATATGTACTATCACAAATGTCCAAGAGAGAAGCAGCTCTCAAATCAAATGCTCAACGCTGATACGATTCCCAATTTGGAATCAACAAAATAACAAGCAATGAGAGAGACTAAGAGTGATACGTTTCTTGTGCTGCGCTGTGCAATGATATACATTACCGTCGTGCCCCGGAGTGCCTTATGTTCAAGAACAGCGCATACTGATGCATTGTGGGAAACGTGAGAGGGCCATGATTGATGCCCTGTGAAACACTCCTGTAAAGTGGGACCATTCGCCCATTCTTCTAGATTGATTCAACGCATTGTAGACGTTCTAGAGGAGTCTTTTTCCGAGTCATTAGAGCTATCGCTTAAACCGTGTCGATACTCGAACCCTTGACCAAGAGTTGTGGTGGGGTGTGCGCAAGCAGTGCATTTCTTGGGTTTTGTACACGCAGAAGCTCGAAGATATGGGCAATACGCCATGGAAATGATATTGTATTGTAGCCATTGTGAATTTACATATTTTGAATGCATTTCGTGTGTGCTATTAAAGCACAAAACACATTCATTGGTCAACATTCCTCATTGTCAGAAGGGGGCAGTAAGGAGAGTCTTGGCAGCGCACATGTCACTATATTCGTTTTATCTCCCACATCCCTCTTTTATTGGCTTTTCCCCAACATCCCACAATTTTCCAGTGCTATTCCGAAATCACACACCTCCTTGAAATCCGACATCCCTCTTTGTCGCCCCTATACCCCATGTCCCTGTTGTTTTTCGGCCTTTCTCCCCTACACACTACTTCCATATAGCCCCAACCCAGTCGCCAACCCAACAGACTGAAACCTTAACAGACCCACTCTGAATACTACACCCACCCTCATTGGCTACACCAGGAGCAGCAGCAGCAGTAGCAGCAGATGTAATTATACCAGGCAGCCACGCATGCAAATTAACCACGAGCTTAATCCCCCCGTGGGGCTACCGACCACACCATCCGGGATTTCTGAGACCCTAAGTCAGCCCCTGACAGGATGACCAATGGTGTCTGTCTGCTTGGCCCTGCACATTAAACCTGACGATGTCAATGAGATGAGATCTACGCTCCCTTGGCGAATTCCCCGTTCCTTTGGCTGGAAAATTGCCCCGAATCTGTGTGTGAATAGATATAGGAGAGAATCGGCATTAACCTTTAATGTAATTTGCGAGTAGTTCTTTTGTGCCTAGCTGTGTGCCTCCTTGCCAATTTTGCCCTCCCAGAATGTGTGTGCTTTGGTGTGAAAACATGAGATTCGGCAGTAAAGGTTGTGATATTATGGCTACTTTGCATGCAGTTTAATCGTAATGCGTGGCTTGGTGGGATACTTTTACAGCACCCTGGTGCTTTCCTGCAACGCTGATTCGTTAATTACGACTGTATTTCTTTCAAGAGTAACTTTTCATTCGGACTCTTTCCAGAATAATTCAACATTCTGGCTCTATCCAGAGTAATTCTAAATTCTGGCTATTTCCTGAGTAACTCTGCATGCTGGCTTATACCATATATACATTTCATTCGGACTTGTTACCACTCTACAGGTCCCATCGTTTGAGTTAGATTGCTCAAATTTGTGGTGTGAGACAACTGGTCTGTATTTGGGTCCATTGTGGATCATTGATTGTAAGAGTGCATTATGTTTTTGTGTGGAATTTATTACATCATTACATATGTAACTGAGATGCATTGGCAAATGAAAGTTTGTCAACTTCTGTGTAGCTATCTTGTCCAACTACTAAAAGGTGTACTATTCATACCCCAATACACTTAACATTATCAGTCATTTGAACCATCGTCAATCTCTGTTCCATTTTCCCACTCCTTTGGGACCTAAAGCACAATTGCAAGCACTCCCATTCACGGTCTCTCGCATTACCTGTATCTGTTTAGCGTGTACGTACCACGTAGCAATGTGCAACAATTTTATGGTGAGTCTGCTCAACACCCACAGCCAGACCCGACCTATAAACACACCCAACTACCCCCAATCACGAGTCTGACTCCATATCCACTAGGCCACAGAAACGCACTACTTTTGAAACTCAGACTTAAACGTTCTACATACATATACACCAGCTGGACTGGAGACATTATTCCTCTATACGCCTATGGAAGATGCACAGATATACGTGTACCAGAAATAGGTCTATTCAATGGTTTTTGCCATATCAGCATCCTAGGCATATTACAAAAATATCATAACATCCTACAAACTAATTTCTGATTCACTTCTTCTTAGGAAAAAACCTCCAAAACATACAAAATCAGTGAAACAAGGACACAATACCAACATTTTAAGCATGTGTTTTATCACAAACAAGTCTAAATTAGCCTCGACAAACAGGTAAAAGCCCCAAAAGACTCTGTCCATTCTCAACTTAGCCCACGTCACAGACATAACCAAATGGGAGTCGCTAGGAGCCAGATGTCTGCATTCAGTCATAAAACACAATTTTCTTCAGGCTCTCTCCCCAGCAAAATTTCATGATTTGTTGAATGCTATTTATTCCAAGGTTCCACATTCCTTATGATGGGTGCATTGACACTGTTATTATATTTCTCTCTCTCAAAGAGTTGTGTCTGTTGGGTGAGGTATAAAAGAGAGACTGCCATAAAGGGATGAACTTCTATTATGTTATCACACATTTGACAGAGGTTTTTTTCTGTGAATGCCAGAGTGAGCGTAATGAGGATAAATATGATGATGGAAGACGATGATATGTTTTTGTGACACAAGGCAAGCCACTTCTTATTGGTCTAATCAAGATGTATTTTGCAGGCAGAATCATCTAGTTTTGCGACAAACTTGGTGTTGAATTGGGCATAATAATGTTATGATCACAAAGAAGCCGGAATATTCACGCCGAATCAACTGTTGTATTGTACGTTTTGCTAATTAGCACAATTACGGCATGTTGTCTCTTCAAAGAAATGTGTGTGATTTTTTTAAAGTTTGGATGATCTTCCTACAAGTATTCATCATATGGTACAGTACAGGGCTACTTTCTATTCCAATATATGACAAGTCGTGTCTCTCAGACTGGGAGAACGTCACGTTACTGTATATGAGTGACGACATTGCACATTGGTCAGTGAGTTTATATGTATACCATGGGCAGATCCAGGCAGACCCAGGAGGGCAAAAGGGGGTGCACCCCCCCCCCCCACACACACACAAACACACATACACAAATTGTAATGTTCATGTGTTAGCGCAAGCCTGCAAGTGTATGAAACCCATTAAATCTTGCAGGTACGCCCCCCTTCCTTTTTCTGAAAACCCAGATCTGCCAATGTCAATTTAGGGAAATGGGGTAGAGATAGAGCAATTGGAAATTAAATTGATTGTATGCCCGGTAGCTTCTATGCGTATTCTTCTTGAAAATGGTCATGGGGAGTGTTTGAACTGGTGTGCGATTTTTGTGACCCAGTGGGTAGGGAGTCAGACTCGAGGTCAGAAGGTTGCGTGTTCAAATAGTGCCAACACTATGATAGGTACATGTCAGGCCAGTGAACGTTAATGCGAGTTATCATAGGCACTCCTCTTTTATATCTACGGTTGCAATAAGCCTGCAATGTGTTTATCTGCACTGTATTCTATGCTTTTTCTGTATATGTTGTGATAGCCATCTTGAAGTTGCAACTTTTAATCAGCTTATTTTTTAAGCAACGTACATGTAAAATGTCAACACCCGTAGCCATAGAATTTTAAATTTCTATGTTACTACTTTGGGCAAAAAATAGAGCCATATTTGAAAGTACTCTGTTACTGCGGAAGGCTCTCAGCCTGGATTAGGAACCTGTGCCTTCAGAGATCTTAAATCAATACTAATTACCCAACTCTAATTGAAAACAGGAACAAAAATAAAATTAATGGAAAAATGGGGACTCTGTTACAAGACGAATGGAATCTTCTTGTCTGAGGTGACAGCTAGTGTGGTTTGTTTTAAGTTTAAGAGGCACCGTGTTAATTAGTATTTATTATATAAACTTTGACGTACATTGCATCAACTATTGTACAGAAAAAATAGAATTTGATACAGAAGAGTGTTTCTCCAAGTCTACGGATACAACACAATATCATTGTTATGTCTCGATCCCTGGACCAGTAACACTGTCACAGATTTTCAATTAATTAGACCATGTCTATGTAAGAATAGAAACATTCCCATTTGTGTGGTGAGATCCGACCATGGCCTGATTCCAATTACTATATAACGTAAGCACCCGTTTTGTAGTAAAGGAAATCAGGTCATGGTCATAACCCTTTATATATACCAATTATTAGTAATGGGATTAGCCAAGCATGGTTAAATACACAATACAATTATATTGATAACTCACTCCAATGACAAGAACGTCTACATAGTGAAAAGCTTCTGAATTGGAAGTAATACATGTACGTATACTGAACAACTGTAGGAAATATTACCCCACTCACCCCGCCCATGAAATGAATATCTCAGTACTCAATAGTATGTATTCAGCGATGCGTGAAATACTATAATCAGTACTTTATATCACACCAAAAGCATCATGCACTTAGCACTATGCTGCAGAATGCAATGGAACTTCTCTATTAAGACCACCTCGCGACTGACCTTAAATGGTATCATTCAAGAGGTGGTCTATTTATTGAGGTTACCTAACAGAAGTCTTGAAACCATAGAATATGTTCTTATCATAAACTGTGTCTCTGTATACCAACGAGCTTCACTGGATGTTCTACCGTACACCTAAATGGGCAGGAAACAGGTTATTTTATGCCTGGATTTGGCCATAAAGAACAATTTGGCGGACTGGCCGTCAGCAAGTCACAGTTGTATGCCGAGGTAATCACGTTACACTTCCTGCCGGTGTCTCCTGTGAGGCTGGGGGCTTGTAAATGCAAACGTGCTTTATGTACAGTCGCAATTCGCTGTTATCTTGCTCGAACGACTTCGCGTTTACACTGGGCCATTGGCATTCTTGTCACACCTTACATGTACTGCATCTAGTTTAATAAGAAGTTTGTTTGCAAGTGAAGAACAGTTGACCAACTATGTAAAGCTCTTGTGCGTTGTGTTTGGCCTTTTGTGCGTGCGAGAGAAGATTCGCAAAATGAGCTACTGAATATCGAATTGACTTCATGAAATGTACTGCCTTTCTCAATTCCCTGTGGAGCATACACAACTTGGTAACACATTGCAGGTCTCCATTGCTCACGGTGGCCTATTTTGTTTCTATTAATGTGTAGGTACCAGGGATAAGTGTGCAACCTCTTAAGGATGACTTTGCACAACACCCACCACCTGATCCAGTTTGAACTGGAACTCACGACTTTCTTGTCAGTATTCCAACCCATTCCCCACATGGCCACAGGCGCATACACTTGTTCCATGTAGATCTAGAACTGGTGAGCACTTCATTAAAACTCTGTCATTGAAGCATGAATTCAGTACTGTAGTGTCTCCATTTAAGACCATGAACGAAACTACCTCCATAAATTCTTCATAAAGAGCCCACCATAAATAACCATAAAGTGGGCAGGTCTTTACTCAGACCACACGAGGCCAGTCGGCAGGTAGTCATAATAGAGAGGTTCTATTAGTAGATCTACAAACTGAGCCCGTGGGTAAAATAGCACGAATCATCACAGTAAAACACTACAATTAAGACAGCATTTATCACATGAGACCACCTTCAGGTCCTTTAATAAGATCATCGTGTTCAGACTTAATCCTGCATAAGGGACCTCCATAAATTGACGACTCAACACCAACCCCCTCATGGTCTTAATAGGAAAATTCGACTGTTCTTGAATATATTGTTAATTGGTGTAGACTACAGTAAAACCTCAAATTAAGAACACCTGTAAGCAGTGCCCCCTCTGACATAAGACCATGTGGCATGACCCCAAGTCTATATAAAGAGACCACTATGAAGATACATGGAGGTCCCACTCCATAGAGAGACCACTTTACACCAAACCCAGTGTGGGTCCTGACAAACAGGCTCCACTGTACTTTACATCCTTGTTTACGGTCGCAGACTGTACAATAAATGTGGCCGGCAGCAGTTTACTCAGCTCAGTTATGAGCCTTGGGTAATCAGCATTTGAGCGGCATTAGGAATTAGATTCCTTTGAGAACGTGCATCATGCTAATATGTTTGGTGCGCAGATGAATATTGTGCATTAGTTTCTCTCTCTATATATATAGTGGTGTGTGTGCATTTGGGTACGATTCTGTATGAGCTGTTAATTAATAGTACGCTGTGAATGATTAGTGTAAGTGTATTTACGGACATAACGGAAATGTGTTCGTGGGTGTGTTAGGTTTGCCAGCTACAACTGGGTGGTCTACTGGTGTCTCTTTAATTAATACTTCCCACATATACATGTACTTGTAGGAGTGGATGTTCCCTCCAATGTTTTGCAATCCTATGTATGCCTCTGTGTTATGTAGTAAAAACCAATTTAGAAATACATTAGGAATTTCTCAGTTTGGACTTGATACTTGATAGTCGGTACTTGTACACTACAAACTTATTTAAGAAATTCTTAAATTGTTTTATCAAACACCTAGTGGTGGGTATTCGTTTATCTAAAAATTATTTTGTGGTGTTTGAAGTCCAAGATTTGTAAATTAAAACGGCACACATTCCTTGTTGAAGTTTTGAAAAAAATCGACTTCCTTAGAATGCAGCTACAGTGCTGCCACCTGTAATACGGAAGGACATGTTGTTGATGTTGTTGTTCGTTGCTTATTGGTGGTGTGGAATCCGAATAACCACATTACAACTTTTACACAATACAAGAGCTGCTAGTACCTAAACGTTATGATCTAAGTGCGAGAGTAAACAAAAACAAGCCCCCCCACCCCCCGGATATCTAATGAGCTGCCCCTGCTTATTGAGAGGTACTGAAAAAGAAGCTGTTAATCCAGCCGCGACGACACATGTACTGCCTTTTGGTGTGATCCACTTAACGCTCGTCACGCTCCAATTAACTTAATCACCAGCACCATTTGTATAGACGAGTGCAGCAGCTGTGGTTAGTAATAATCCTCGGATCAATATTATTGTGGTGCTTTGTATGATTGGGATTAATGGTACTTTGGTTGACAGTGGGTTTTTTTCTCAGTTGCTTGTGTTGACAGTGTGAAGGTTTCTTCATTTATGTGATTGGGGTTGAAGGGATATTGGGATGCGGGGGTAAAGTATAAAAGAGGAGAGGTTTTGTAACATGTCCCTATATGGTCAATGAAACAAAAAATGAGGTGTGGGATTTCTCTACCCTTATCAATCTATCTAGCATTGTTTTACCGTCCACATAGGTTCCAATTACACTGATCTGTTTATATGTTACAATGCAAGATAAACGCGTACTAATTCAATTATAATGAACAGTTAACTGATGCATTAGTAGGTTATTATAACAACTGTAGGTAGACCTATGCATAATTGGGTATGCTATACATTTTTCAAATATATGGTAAAAATTTAGCTTTTAATACAATAGAAAAAACAATGCTTACTTGATCAAAAGTTTCACAGATAAAACCAACAAAATTTGGAAGTAAATATATATTTCTAAATATTGCACTTAAAATGAATTTAAGATAAATTTAAACACAATCATTGCTATAGAAATGACGGAATCAATCAAATATTATTTTTAATACTTCTTCAAAAACATGCCAAGTATGAAATGTTGGAAACATCTACAAAAAGCCAAATCTAATAAAAAGACGTGTTCTAGTATTATGTTCAAATCCAGATCACATAAAAACAATATAGCACACTAACCATAAATAAGAAACTCATTGTATTTGGTATGTAGCACGTGGTTTAATTTATATTTTTGTTGGTCTTTCCTGCTATGTCTCAAGCCAACGTTTTAAGTTTCAAAGTTGAGTGAACTTTTTATAGTAATTGTTTTTGAGACTGAAGTAAAGAAGACTTCTGTCTCGCAAACATTTTTAAATAAAGGATTATTCATCTTTAAAACTTAAAACTTTGGCTTGAAACATAGCAGAACAAAATATAAGAAATATAACAAAGTAAGAGAGGTAACGGTAATTGATGACACAATGTGCAAAAAGACTGGCTGAAAGACCAGGGTGTTTAACAATACCCTGCTCACTGATATAAGCAGAGCGGAAGAGGCCATCTTGATGAATTAACAGGAGAAAATGGCTGTGTGTGAAAAACGTCTATTGCCAAATATACAGTGGATGAAGTATAACGGAAAAAAAGCTGATGCCAAGCTCGGTTGGTTCAGGTTGTAGTAGGAGTACTTTAGCAGATGATGACGTATGATACTGTGTTTTCATGTACTATAATAACTTTCTAGTAGGTATATTACCTTATGAAAAGATTAAACTTCTGCAACAGGAAGTCGCTAATATGGCGAATAAAATATTCACTATGTTTTTTGTTACTGTTTTTTTTTTCAAACTAATGGGTTTCTGGAAATTTTGAGTGATAAATTGTATGGCTAAAATAGAAGCAAAACTGTGTTATCCACATTTTGAAATTGAATATTCTTTGGTAATGTAGCATTTACTTCTTACTTACTTAATCATTATTTACTTACTTACTTATTGCTTACTTACTTATCTACTGTGAAATACGATTCGTAAGACGTTTGCCATGGCTCAACACAATAAGCTTACAGCAACAATGTAAGTATTTCAAGTGAATGGTAATGCTAATTGAGTGAGTTAATCCCATTGGTCATAATTACAAATTCCCAGACCGATAGTGATGGGTTGAGTGGTATATCTAGTTACCCAGCTATGGCTAATTTCACAATTTCTGGGTTACTGGTAACACTATCAGAGGAAGGAACATCATTAGCCAAGTCAATTTTACCAACATTGGAAAGTTGAGCTATTTCATTATGTAATGAAGTAATTAAGAGAATAATAAGGTTTGCACTTTTCAAGCAGCTTTTCTTGAAGGGCTACCCACACTGTGAAGATTTATCTAATTAAATGCCACTATTCCTTTCAAACCGCAAAGCAATTAAATGATAATTTAATTTGAATTCAAAAACTAATTTCATAACTCATTCTTGAAGATCTATTATGTGTTCTAACCTCATTAGTGCTCTAAAGGCTACAAAATGAGAATTGAAAATAGTTAACTAATCCAAAAAGACATACGTTTTAAGAACATGTACAATTAAACTGTTTTATTTTCAGCATAAAACATTGTAAAATAGATATTACATGTACATAATGAAATATCCAAAGGATTATAAAGTGATCAGTGTTTTTATTTTTCTGGTTTATGGTCATTTTACAGTCCTACACCCATCCGTCGTAGACTAAAGATTAAGATTTTTATATAACAAATTACGGGTATTACCCTCACTTCTAAACCGTACACGTGACTGATGAATATTTGATTTCAGGGATAGGAAACCAAACTAGAAGACATTACTCAACGCTTTTTTAGATTTAGGTACCTGAGACATGGTAGTTTCACAACTTTACAATGAATAGGGTAGGGAAGTAAGTTCATATTTTCATAAAAATGTTACACTCAGGGCACAGTTATTGTGAAACAGTCGATACTTTATGGATTTGTTTTCTGAAATAGAAATCAAATAAAGAAAAACATCAAACTCTTTTGTTTATCTTTAGAGGTGTTGTTGTACTGGACTCATGTGTGATTTATTGGCAAGGAATCTGACACCAGTGACACCCCCACTGCAGCATGATTAATGTGCACCCAAGGACAATAGCAGACAACAACATCATATCACCTTGGGAATCTGAGCACGTGATAATACATCAAGTTCCAAGGTCATCAAGGTGAAAAACATGGCTCCATTTATTTTTTCCTTGTCTTTTTTGGCTTCAAATTGGTCGCAAGCAGTAGGGTACTGCTACCAAAGTATAACAACAATATTCTGTGATATAAAACCCTGTTCTTCAGAGTCAGTAAACGGGAATTTTGCTCAGTCTTTTTAGCTCTTATATTCTTGTGATTTGCAGTGGTCAACAAGACGTAGGCTGCAGTACCAAAGTGAAACAAAACGCTCTTTAAACTCTTTAAACTAAAACGAAAACGTAACTCAGTGTCTCTGTATAATTCAACATATTTTCCAACACTTATACACAGTGCAGGACATGAAACTTTAATCACAGACCAAAGAACCGGCATCTTTGAAAAGTAGCTGGCCCTGACAAAAATTGTCCGGCGCTTAATCATACTTACGTTGAGAACTCCCAAAAAGCAGCCTACCAATTTGGCCGTCAACTTTTTAAAACGCGGGCCCAGGCTAAAATCAGCCGGTACATTACCGCTGGGTAGGCTCTATTTCATACCAGATAACACCCTACAGATCGACCAACACCTACATTGGCAGAAGCCGTTCAACTAGTTACCTTGGATGCTTTGAACGAAGCCGTTCAATGATACGAGCTGTGGATGAAAGATTCTACGACACGGACATGACAGTCAGCGCATATTGCCAATATGTCTGTGTGTTCTGACAGCTTCCATAACAATATAAAGTGCCCCCTCTCATGCCACCGTCTGTCACGATCGGTGGGGTGGGGTGGGGGTCAATGAATCTAGTATCACAGTTTCTAACAGGCTGATCCATTTTTTCCCTGGAAAATGATGGGGACACACTTAAGAGCTCTCGTGTGTTTTGATATCCTTCCTTTTATTCTTGGTTTGGGGGTGGGAGAGGTGCATGCTCCCCCTTGGATCTGTTTTTTTCTGTGATGATACCCGTACTCTATGAATCGAATTAGTCAACACCAGCCAACAAATTCACAGTATTCCAATAAAGATAATTGGTGTGTCATTTGTAATGTGTGCAACAACTCATTTGCTATTGGCTTTAGAAATAGCTGACAAGGAATTGATTCCACTGTCTATCCTTCGTTACATGATATTCTCTATGCTCAGTCTTCGTTTTCAAAGTTGAAACGTAGTCCACTATTACAGTTGACGAAGATCCATCCATGCATTTCATTTACTCAAATAGATACAAATGTGAAAGTCACAGAAGTGAGATTAGATTATATGGAGCATACACAAAAAGGAAGGTTTCAAATCTAAGTGAAACAAGCTGATGGCAAGGGAGAAACATCACAGGTAATGGGTAGACAAATTACATACAGTGGAAACTTGTTACTGTGAATATGTAAGGAGACGAGTAAAATATCTGGGATAGCCAACATACAAACTAAGGGATATTAAATAGAATTTATTCAATATTATTTGACTCGAATTTTATCGTAAATCGAATTCATTTTTATGTCAATTCAACAACATTATGAATACGGCAATGGCTATCTTGAACATTTCACTATTAAACCATACATATTCTATATGGAAAGTTTCTACTGTACATGTAGATTTTCATAATAATGTAGAATAGTGGCATTAGCCTCTACTTAACAGAAAATTAAGATAAGCGAGATAAGCGAGTTTAAGATAACTGTGCTCTACTGTATACAGACTGCCCCCACATTCTAACACGTGTGAGTGAGAAATGGGTTTTAGACGTCCCTTAACGCGCCCCCAAACTGTTATGTTTGGGACTGGAAAGGTCATGAAAGCTGTGCATCAAATGTATGTCTCTCCGAGGATGCAGCAATTGCAGGCTACATCTAATAGGTAAAGTGCACTGCTAGCGGTATATACCAATTGAAAATTGATTTCATGGGGGAGGTGGAAAGATTCTTTAGATGGGATTTGCTTCCGTTCAACACATATTCTAGACCAATGTGTAGGACTTCTACTTTGATATATTTGTCGATCAGTGAGTAACTGGTGATTTGGGTCTATTCTCCTTCGGTTACTGCAAGACCCCTAGGTTAGCCCCCAGACTGATTGAGATATGGTGAGTGTTGAGCAAATCCATTCCTTGTTGGTTGCATACTGTTCGGTAATACACCACAGTTGGGAACTGTAAGGCTGTGTGTGCATCCTGGACCGCGGTGTACCGGTATTTGAAGTTCGGTCAATAATTGTTTCCCAAACGACAGTATATTTTTGTTTAAAATCCAGGTCTTTGGTTCAGATCATGCATCCGGTCGGGTGCTCAATTTGGATTAATAAGAATTGGCGGAGAAAAATATCTTCATGTTTAAAAGACGTGTGCATGAGTCTAGACTTTCTCTAAATGTCAACGAAATAGGCCAAAAGGGTTGCATTTCCTTCAAAGATAACTTTTTCCTGTCATTACATGATCGAACACAACTGTCTGGATTGATAATGTCGGCTAAAATGCATCGTTCTCATTTTCAACATTATGAATGTAGATGAATGTAGATGAAAATGCGGTGCTTTATAGTCGCGATTCAAGTTTTGTTCTCATGACTTTGCATTTTACACCAGGTCATTTGCACACTTATCAATCAAGTGATCATTTCTTACATATATGCACCAGCAGTACACTCACACGATCACTCACTCACTCTTTCAACCCTGCCCTGTACCGAATTAACGTGTAGGTGTCGTGGAGCAGTGCACCAGTATTTAGGGATAACTTTGCTCAACATCCACCGAATAGAACCCACAACATTCTGGTCCCTATTCCCTCGGCCACAGAAGCACAAATTAATTACAGTTCGATCCACTTAACAAGAACTTTAAAAACAAATATCCTAATTATCTGAAATTTTGAGTTATCAAACAGATTTTTAATGAAGAATTTCATGCGAAAATATTGCAATTTATATGGGGTGTTTATGAATGGAACTCAACGTTCATATGGATGAGACTAAACATATGAATTAAACGACTGGAATAATAGACACGATAAATATGGTAAATGCTCAATGAAATTCAACAGAACACTAACACACAGTGAAACCCCTTAAAATGTGCAGTACTTTATCCCTAACATTGTAACTCTGACTATGTGTACATTTTATCCTGTCATTTTTACCCATACCTATGCACTTGGCTCGTGCACAAAACAAAAATCACATGAATTTTAGAATCAATTTGCTCAACACCCACCAAAACGCTCAGCACGTCATGAGCTTCCATTTACAAATAATTTTATAGCATCTTGTCTATTGTGTAACAACAACAAAAGAAAATCAACCGTTGTTGGCAAATTGCTTTTGAATTTGATAATTGACGTAAATCTGTCGTGACAATTCCATCATAATTACCTGACAACAGATCACGCCAGGTTGATTAAGAAGTTCTCGCAAATTTCCAGGGATGTCTTTTTAATTGTCATGTTTGCATTGTGCTAATTAACGTTGTTGCTCATGCATCTAGGTTTTTATATGACGATGATCATCATTATTGTCTGTGATTTTTTTTTGTTTTTTGTTTTTTTTGTTTTTTTCGCAACTTGTTGTTTTCACATAGGCAGATCCAGTAGGCTGTGGTGCCGTAGGTAGCATTACAGAAACCTCGATCTGCTAGTAATGTGTGAGTGTGTGTGTGTTTGTTTTTTGTTTGTTTTGTTTTGTTGTTTTTTGTTTTTTTACATAATGGCATCGCTTCTACTGCAAGATCCAACGTTTATGTGAACTCACAATGGGTTACTTAAATGCTCTTGTCTGACAAACGCGAAGATTCATCCGCGATTATGGGTTGTTCAGGATCCTATGAGAAACAAATGTTTGAAAAATCATCCTACAACTTAGTTTAATAATGTTCAGTGAATGGAAACTTTCAGATAGGATCAGACTTTCCAAAAAATTGAAGCTAAATCATTTGCGTTATTGAAGCCATTATTAATTTCCATTTGTCTCTCAACAGATGATCATTCGTGACTGTCCGACTGCATATTACGATTTATAGAATAGTGTTTATCACCTACATGGTAATTAGGTACAGGTCTTTGGCTAGAAAGAGTGTGTGAGTAATTAGCATTGTGCACTGAATGTGCTGCCAGTGCAAGTATGTGAACAATGATCAATTGATCGACAAGTGCCCCAATGACCTGGTGCAGACTATAAATTCTTGAGAACAAGCCTTGAATTACAACTACACTAAACCAGCACTATACCAATACCACACGTCTGTCCATACATTTTTACAGCATGCTCCTGTGTTTGCAGAAACATATGACACGACGAAGAGTTCACAAAAGCCATCGCCTTACATGAAATTATTTCTACTATGAAGTGTTGATCCAAAATAATGAGGAAACAAAGTTAGCAAACAGTGAGTCTATTGATGCACAAGCCCGCGGGGTGTGAACTGGTAATGGGGTTAGTCTGTGCCAAATCCATACCCGCCAGCTCTGGAGGTAATTGGATTTCATGACTGGTTTGCCCTCCACAGAGGGCAAGGAGAGTGTTATGGGTCAACCACACCCACAGCCTCCCTTTGGGAAACAAGGAGGGGAGTGTTAGGTGGGGGTTATGTGGTTGCTGGGATATCGGCTTCCTAGAATGAGCACAAAGTGAGGATTTATTACTAGTTTCTCGTTTGACTTTAGTTTCACTATACTAGTACAGTGTAACACACACTGACAGACCCAGGTTTTCAGAAAGGGGCACGCCTACATGATTGATTACGTGGGTGTTGCACGTGCGAAGCCTCACGGTGATGACAAACCCTCCGTGGAAATGCAATTGCTGCAGGGGAGTGCGGGGGAAGGGGGCTTTCCATTTGCTCCCCCTGGTTCTGCCTAAGAATGACTGTTATATTACGCATTATTACAGAGTAATACTAATTCAAGGGCAAAATAGTTGATGGCTGCTGGATTTTGACCCCTTATAAACCTCCCCCTCTAGTATCACCGATTGGAACATGTTTCAGCCATGTTTGCCGACTGCTGCCGTTGTGGCTACTACAGTCTATCTTTCCGCTAAATCTAAATTGATGTTGATTTCACGTATTTGTTCTGACTATGTTTCAGTATCTGCTATAACCGTTGTAAAGTCTAGCAAAAGTGTATGTAACATTGTAATGGGAAAATCTTTCAACATTCAGCAAAACAGCGGAAACATGCAAGTCATTACATACGGCATGTGTTACGAGTCAGGATAAGCCATATTTGCACCTTTTGATCATAAGTTTTAGAACTCATCAGCCCGGTCCTAATGCCAATTAATGAAGAGGCCTTTACTTTAAATGGCTATGTACAAGTGCACAGTGTTTTTTAACCTTAGTCCCAAGTTCTAAATTACACATTGTATACGGTAGCTCCATTCTTACACGTTTGTCATTTGAAACTAATTAGTTACGTGGTATACAATGTACCTACCTTGAAAATTTATGCAAACCTTCTGTTCTTAAGAGTTAAGAATGCGTTTGCTCAACACCCATTAAATTAAAATCGTATATTATACATAAACATTAACTATTCAGATATTATAACCTTTATATTATGTACCCGAGGTCGTTACTATCATACTGGTAGCAGAAGTCAATAATATTACAGCATACATGTACATGTACAGTCATTGTAAAAGTTCAATGCAAGTGTATATCACATATAAGTATTAACTTAACATTTTTCTTATTATGTCAACAATTAATGAGTATTAGAAGCTGATTTTTGCTTCCTAATTGTCGACTGCATTCGGCTCGCTTCTTAGCGGAAACAAACCAGTCATAAATATAATACATAAAATTTTACTAAGAATGACATTGCACATGTGTTGTTTGCACCCAAGTCAATTGCACCAATAGCTTCGATCTACTATACATCTGTCTTGTAAAAGCTGTTGTGAAAAGACATTAATTGTTAGAATAAAATCTCATTCTTTCATTATCAATTTTCTCAAAGCACCTTTACATTTTGACCTAGCTGCGGTGTACGATCTGCACCAGGTGGCGCTTCTATTGAATTCTTAATCTTTAGCTTTGTAAGTATAGATAGTGTAGGTAGAATTGAGCATTCACTGTGTTTACATGGAGAACAGACAGTTTATCACTATTATTGTATGTATTGCATGCAGTCTTTGCATAGGACTTTACTCCTTGCCAAAATGGATACCAGGAAGTGTACATTTGTATGAAAAATACAAATCTATAAATGAGTTCAATGTCAGACAGTTTCTCAGTGGTGTGCCGAATAACAGCCATAGTGACTCACATACAAATGAATCACACGTTCAGTGTAAAGATTGTTCACATGACCAGCAAAACAGTATCTACTGGAGACACGGTGAAAAACAACCCAAGTTCCTCGCCTACTCTGCATACTATGATGACCGACGTCTATGGTCAGATGTACCGGTCATCGCAGTCATTGCAAAGGGCCCGACAAATGAACAACTCAGGTGGTCTCTTCGCTTCCCAGATGCACACAACATGACTGTGGCCGAAAATGCAACTTGTTACCATCTTAGAGTTTATCCAGAGTCTACGGTGTGTGTGATTCCGGTGAAGAGGGGCCAGATTCCCTTAGAGGTTCAGGCTGCTCTCGGCAAAGATTCATTGTTCACACTGAAGGTCATTGAGCCTGCAAAGCCAATGGTGAAAGGCAAACTTAATCTGTGTTTCCAAGGAATTCGAGGAGGTGGACCAGCGTATATATTTTCCAACCCAGATTACTTCATTGCATGGACAGAGATCCAGCGATTGTTAGGCGTTGAGCATATAACATTGCATAACATGAGCATTTCTCATCGTTGGGATAAAGCCATCGAATACTATGAGACACAAGGCTTCGTGGATGTCACCCAGAGTGATAGTGTATATTCACCTCAGGCGGTCGCCATCACAGACTGTCTGTACCGTCACATGCACCGTTTCGAACACACACTGGTACTAGATCTAGATGAGATACTTATCCCGGTAAATGAAAACAACATACCTGACATGATTGATCAGATTGACAAAAGGCACCACGTTTCTGAAGAGAATAGGTTTGTTGCGGACTGGCGATTCCAAAATACATTCCACTGCATGGAATACCCATTTATTGATGAAAAATACAAAGACTTTCCAATCTTCTTTCAACGTCGCAAGCACAAGCTAGTCCGCAGTACTGAGCTGGGACGTTGGGGCAAAGCCGTCTCTGATCCACAGGTGTGTCTGGCACGTATGCCGCACTACTGTGATGATATCAAGTCTCCACCAGTGGATAAGAAAATTTTGAAGAAACATTTATGGGTGAATAGAGAATATGGAGTCATCCACCATTATAGGTCCTGTTTGAAGTACTTCAAGAACGATGAATCAACGCTGATGCAGTACTTGAGCAAAAACATGGTGGTTGATGATCGAATACTTCATTTTAGCGCTCAACTCAAAGAGCAGATTCAAAACGTCACTCGTGAAATCAATTTGTCTAGTAATAGATCCAGCTAGCGATATCGGTGCTTGATTTGAAATGTTTCAGTGTTGTAGGATTTTAAACATTATTTGGTTATACTCTTAACACAGTTTTCCAATGTGTTTTCCCCAGTTTGCATATGGATACAATTCTATTCATATATCTCTCTGTCTCTCTTTTCTATGGGCTATGACAAGCAAGCTCCTATCACTATTCTGACATAGCTGAAGACTTCGTGGGTAAGTTCCTCATAATATCAGTGTTTAGCTTATATTTTAGTCTATAAATTGCTCATGTGAGTTTTTCTACCCCAAGCTTCCATTTGACTATGTCAGGTGGTCCTGACTGGACTCGAAGTCACGACCCCAAGTTTGTGAGACCAGAATGGTACCATCTTCCCAAGCAGCGGGCTGTTCCCCTTAACACAGTACATCTATATCATCATGCACGAGCATGTGATACTTAAAGTCAATGTGTGAAAACGCCTCTTTGTGAAAACATTCGAAAATCAAAACTGCGTGAAGACATCAAAATATTGTGCTTAATTGGTCATGATTAAAATGTTTATGATAAAGGTCTGACAACAACTGTACCTACATTAAACCAGTGCTTGCGGATATATTTTCAACTTCACTCTCTCTCTCTCTCTCTCTCAAACATCCTTTTAGCAAGCATATTTCTACCAACGATAGGCATAGGTGAAGACAGGTTTTACAACACTAAGCTCACATTTGACTAAATCAAGTGGCCTTGGCGGGACTCGAACTCACGTTAAAAAGGTGACCATGTGAAAGGAAACAGAATCGGGAATAGAGAGAAGTGTGTCGTTTCATTTTATTCTGTCAAGAAAATATTTGATCAATAAGTATCCTCAGTTCACATTATGTTATTTTCCTTTTTGCAGAGACTAGAACAAAAATGATTACCTTTGTGAACATGTATGGTTATGTCTCCTTGCATATGTGTACAGTAGACATCTCCTGAAGTTTTTCATCTATATTGGAAGAAATAGTCAAGAAGCGTACCAGATGAGAACATTCATCATAAAATTGTTTGTTTTTTGTTGTTTCTTTTGTAATAGACTAAATGGCATTTTGCATTATCATTTTTGGTTGATTTTGTGATAAATCAACTGACTGTTTAAAATGTTATTTCAACTCCTGCACTTTTTGCTTTTTCTGACAATTCGCTTAGATTTAATGTTTTTGTTACCTGGAAGTAGTCAAATAGTTGTAACCTGTCATCAATTTCTTGAAAATGATTGCAATACTTATGGTAAAAACAAATAACTGAAATACCCATTCACACAGTTCCTGTAGGTCACTCGCATGCCGTATGTTATTTGTTTAACAAAGGGGGGAAATAGCATCCTAACATACAAGTACCAAACAGAATATTGATATATACAGAATATATACAGAATATTGATACCATGAACACGCTTTTTTTCCCGGTGCCAAAGTGTAAAAAGAAAAATTATAGTGAGATCTAATGAAAATAAACATGTTCAATTAGTATTATCGCCTACCTGGTGGGTGTGCATATGCTATGCCATAACAAAATGCGACATAGGCCATGTAATTTTAATGGATCATAAAAATTGTGTCTATCTTGCAAAAACAGTAGGTAGCTCACTAGCTTTATTTTGACACATCAAACACTGTTCATTAAAAAACTGTGCTAGTCTAGATCTACGATATTGTTTAAACATAAACATATGGGACGGGTGTGCACTGTTCTAGGAAAATATGTTTGTGATTTTTCATTCAACGAAATTAGGATATGGCATATATGCTATTTGTGTTAATGGGATTTTTCCCCCTAACAACGTACTTAGATGAAGGATAATTTTTCAGATAACTGTAGACCTGTATTGCAGATTAGTTTTGAACCATATTTCAAAATTCATTTGCTCACACCACTCTTGTAAATGCCTGCACATAAAAATCTGATCAGTAGAGCATTAAAATGGGAACTTCATTATTTAATACGAATTCTTGTTTGCAATGAAAAGTAGGCCTATGGTGTAGCGGTAGATAGATGGAATAGTGTAGATCTACATGATCCATAATGCAAACTGTCATGGGGCACAGTGAAGAAGTCCAGTAGACCAGTGTCACTAAAGAAGTGAACCATTATGACTGTATTCTATTTAAAGTTTGTTCTTGCAATATATGTATAAACAAATAGATATCGACTTTTAATCATTTTAGGGCCGCTAATATTTATAAAATGCACCTACACCAATGCAAACTTATATATTTTTGTAAAGTCCTGCCGGAGATGTTCCAGCTGTGTTCATCTGACTTTGGTCTATCGTATCACTTATAATGAAAAAATATTTGGAATTTGACCATACACTCATGCGTCTTCTATAGAAATCTTAACTTTTAGTTTTATGAATGTAGATAGTGTACCGCAGTAGCTAGAATTGAGCATACTGTGTTTAACATGGAGAAGAGACTGTTGATTACTATTATTTTATGTACTATTACTACTACATGCTATCTTTGCATTGGACTATATTCCTCAATTTGGATACCACGATTACCAGTATTAAGTATACAATTCTACTATGAATTTAATATTAAAAAAGACAACCCTCAAAGCAGCATCTACAGGAGACAAGGTTATCAACAGCCTAGTAAGTTCCTCGCCTATTCAGCTTACTATGATGACCGGCGTCTATGGTCAGATTTACCGGTCATTGCGGTCATTGCTATGATGAAAGGGACCGGTCTGACAGATAAACAACTCAGGTGGTCTCTTCGCTTCCCAGGTACACGTGACATGATTGTGGTCCCAAATGGAACTTGCTACCATCTGGAAGTGTTTCCAACCTCTGCGGTGTGTGTGATTCCTGTGAACAGGCGTCAGATTCCAGTAAAGGTTGGTGTTGCTGTGGGCAACGATTCGTTGTTCACTCTGAAGGTCATTGAACCTGCAAAGGCAACGGTGAAAGGCAAACTTAATCTGTGTTTCCAAGGAATCTTCACAAATGGACCAGCGAATCTCTTTTCCAACCCAGATTACTTCATCGCATGGGCTGAATTCCAGCGACTGTTAGGCATTGAGCATATTACTTTGCACAATTTGAGCATTTCGCATAACTGGGATGAAGTCATTGCATACTATGAGACACAAGGTGATGGTGTAAATCCACCAGAGTCAGCTATCATCACAGATTGTCTGTACCGTCACATGCACCGTTTCAAACACACCCTGGTTCTAGATCTAGATGAGATACTTATCCCAGCAAATGATGACAGCATACCTGGCATGATTGAACGGCTTGAAAAAGTTCACAACGTATCAGAAGAGAATAGGTTTGTTGTGGACTGGAGATTCCTAAATACACAGCATTGTCTGGAATACCCAATTGATCAAGAATATAAAGCCTATCCAATCTTCTTTCAACGTCGCAAGCACAAGCTCGTCGATGGTTCTGAGCTGGGACGTTGGGGCAAAGCCGTCTCTGATCCACAGGTGTGTCTGGCACGTATGCCGCACTACTGTGATGATATCAAGTCTCCACCAGTGGATAAAAAAATTCGAAAGAAACATTTAGAGGTGAAGAGAAAATTTGGCTTCATCCACCATTATAGGTCCTGTAAGAGGTACTTCGAGTATGATGAGTCCCAGCTTATGCTGCACTTGAGCGAAGACATGGTGGTTGATGATCGAATACTACATTTTAGCTCTCGACTCAGAGAGCAGATTAAAAACGTCACTCGTGAAATTGTTATGTCTAGTAGTAGATCCAGCTAGAGATATGGGAACTTGGTTTGAAATGTAGCACTATAGGATTTTAAGCATTGTTTTATTAACTCTTGACACAGTATATCATTACATTTGAAAGTGAAGAGATGCATGATCATGTGATGATTATCGTAAGTGTAAGTGTAATGAAAATCCAGTATTATTGATTAAACTTGTTTCATATATCATTAAGCCTGGATGCAGATGGTGAAAACTAGTAATGAAGATTAAACATGTTTCATATATCATTAAACCTAGATGTCTAATCTTCATAGAGTTATACATGAACAGTGTCTGTAATGTCAGACTGGGATAAATATATCAAACAGCCCCGCCTTTTGAAAGAGTGGCTGTCTGTGAGGCCCAGCACATACATCACATCAGCCAGACCTCCCCGTCAACTGGCGCTACTTTGTAAAGGATGAACGGATTGGCATCAGCAATATTCGTGAAGGGCTTTAAGTTGCCTTCTGAAGTTAAAAGATTGATGTGATTGGACAAATATGATTTCATGATGGATGCTGAGTTTGTGTGTTATTGTAAATTGAATCTCTCTATTGCATCTGTTGTGCTCTTTTGGACTGGCGGCTGAGACCTAGAACCCTAAAACTGTACTAAGGGGGCTACAATAGGCAGACCCAGAGGTGGGGGCAGTGGACTCGCTTCCCCATTTTCCCACCAATTTACCTTATTTTCGTAGGGTTTTCGGCATGTTTGCTATCGATCACGTCCCTCTTGCTGAAAACCTGGATATGCCTGTGGCTACCACGGTCCGTGAGGGTATTGAAAACCTAGAGGTTGGGGGAAAGCTTAACTTGATTTCTTGTTGACGATTTGGGAGAGGCCCAGATATAATGGTAATGATTTTTTTATGTGTGTGTGGGGGGGGGGGGGCTGAGATTTTCTAGTCGTGTGGCCCGAAAATGATACTATTATATTTTCCTACCCCCACTCCAGTGGGCCATGATGAAAGCCTGGGATAAATAGTACCCCCCTTAGATAATCATGGGTTTGTTGGAGTAGGAATACTTCTTTGCTGTGTGTATCCATTAATAACATGGATCTGGTTTTTTTTGCAAAAGGTCCATGTTGGTATGAAAAGCTATGAGCGTATAATTGAAGGTGTAGAGTCCGACATTCAATCCTAATTATTTGAAGTAAATGAACGATATGAGTGAGGTTAGAAACTAATCGTTCGTTTTAGGATGAATAATGTACAACATATGCCACTTTACATGTGTAACAATTGTATGTTGTCATGCTTATTGTACAATGGTGAGTAGAATAAATAAGAAATAAACCTGATTTTTGAGCAAAATCATACAGCTTAGTGCAATTGTAAAGTCAAAACAAAATGCTGTTTTATTGCTAATTACTATCAGTGTATTGGGCTATAAATATAACTATCATGACCTAACCTGTGTCTATCAATGAGTGGGTGGAATCAATGAGACTTAGCGCTCAGATCCAATACCTAGGTGCTTCAAGAGGATTGATATTGACCCCACGAGTATCATTAAGAATTCATCAAATAGACTGATTTGCGGACCTTGATACAGAAGAAACTGGGCATATCGAATCTATAAGGAGGGCGGTAAAACTCTGTAGATAACTAACATTCGAGTTACCCAACTGGATACATACATGTAATCTGGTTGAAGTGAAATTTAATTAAAATATCTAGATAACAAAAAAAATCTAAATGAGGAATACCAATGTAACAAGGCTCTAATGTAGAGGGATTTCCGGATGGCGTTGCTATATATATACATTAAATATTTATGTACAAGTTACACACAATCGAATGCTGATTATATTAACCTCATTTTGACTTAATAAGAGGAGTGGAACTTCTGCTACGCACCTTGTTCCTCAAATGTATGTTGATTTTAATGCGATTTGTTATCAATTGTGGAATTCCTATGATCCAGGCTGTCGCTTTGCATGTGGCCCTCTGTTCTTAATCGCATACTTGCAACTCTTACCTGTGTACAGTCCCATAGGGCAGACTCACCCAGGCTTGGCCAATCCATCGTGGCGCATAGCTTTCAAATGATTTTGTATTTCACTTTAAAATGTATAAATAGAACCCTTTAATATGACAATCATGTGGATAAATGCATCCGCCCCCCCCCCCCCCCACCACCACCACCAAAAAAAAATAAAAATAAATAAATAGATAAAATCGTTTGGCATCAAATATGATAATTTGTCATGAAAAGGAAACCATCATGAATCCCCAGCAAAATGCCCCAACCACATGCGAAGTGTCTTACAACGAATGGTCTAGTGCAAACAGAATATGATGCGTGGAAGGGTTTTGTAGTACGGATACCTACCAGTACGGTAGAACCCCATCATTTCAATGTGGTAGGCAAATAATGAAACTGTTGAAGATAGCCACTATTCAAGACGACCGACTTGTACACTTATAAGATCATAATGTGTTTGAAGGGAAATCAAGCGAATCTTGAGATCTACATGTATAACAGAACATCCCAGATACCCGATATCGAGCTGTGGTACTAAATCACTGGCAGATCCAGGTTTTAGTAAATGTATGTGGGGGCACTCGTGTGTTTTGAAAGTGGGATTGATAATAGCTGGCATGCGAAAACGCCTTGAAAATGCACTATTCTTTGTAAGGGAAAAGGCCACACCCCCTGGATCCGGCTATGCTAAGCTCTAAGGAACCCGTATAGGACCCTCATCTTGTCGTGACCTGGCCCAAGATAAATAAAGCCACAATAGGTAGCTAAGGCTGAGAGAGACGCCGCTCTCGCTTGCCAAGTAGGAGCTTGCACGAATGAATGGCTCAATTTCTGAGACCATTACGAGATTCACTTGCGTGATGTGCATGTCAGAGCAGGGAAGGTTGCAATTAAATCCATGCACTATATTAAAACTGTGTGCGAGGCTTGGAAATAAAGTTGTTGGATTTATGTTTTTCAACTGACATTCTGGGGGAAATCAAGTGTACACTGTATGGAGATTTTTGTGTAGAAGGTTTATGGTTTTGTGAAATGATGATAGGCTTTCTGCTGGATATGAACAATGTTTTACTGAAGTTAAGCAAAGTTACTGCACTAGATATGGATACCAGGTAGAAAATAGTTCATCAAGCTAGTAAACTGTACTCGTGGTATACACATATTGGTATGCAAAATAACGCACGTGGGTATACTCGTCTAGAAAAGATTATAATTGGTACATAAATGTTCAAAGTGTGTAGAATGAGATTAGGTTACATTAAAACGTAATGAGTAAATACATTTGAATAGACGGTGGTTTGCCATATATTTGATAAAGTCCTAGCCTGACTTGAAATAAACGATAATTAAAGACCCTACTATTTGAAGACTACTACGAAACACCAATTAAGTTGAAAAAAGATCTTATAAAACTTCCCAGACAAACATGGATGTTTAACATCCGCAAAAATTATAAAGAAGGACATATCACAAGATAAAATGAAGTATTTTCTCCAAAAATGTGGTCTTGGCAAAACCTTATTTACCAAGATCCTTCGCATGAGGCTGACACCACTTAAGCCGTGTTCATCCCCTGTAAGTTAGATGGATGGAGTCGGGCGACCCCTGGAATCTATATTTGCAAAACTCTTAGCAGTAAAAAATTCACCTGAAAGACAGTCAAATGAAATTGGCCAGACGTTCCATGTGGCTGTATATTTCCGGGCGGCAGCTGTGTCACTGAATTTACTGTGATATTAGCTTCTAATTTAGTGTTATTTTAGTCAGGCACCTGTGCCATTTTTCTTGTCTGGGTACTTCCTACACTCGCAAGGGATACTGGTGCTGTTGGGTAAACAGTTAATTATGCATCATGGACTTACCATGAGTTAAGTACTTGATGAAGTGCGTTGGAGTTATATTTGTATAAAAAATGGTTGTCAAGTTATTTAAAACATTAGGTGTTTTAGAGCATTTGTAAACCAACTGACCCTAAAAGACATTTTTCTATTCAAGTATTGACGTCATAGAGGTTGTTAAACACACTGGAATACAGTAGAACCTCCAATTAAGATCGCCTCAATGAGACCACTTCTATGATAAGACAATCTTTCTTTCAAGCGACCAGCATTTATTTGGACATAACCATTTATTTCAAATCACTTCTCCCGGGAATGATCGTAATAGAGAAGCCCTACTGTATGTCTCAAATACAGGCTATTACAATTCACCAGATTTACAAAGTAATTAAAAAAAGTTTAAGCAAAAAGCCCAAAAATCACAATTCATTTGGAGTGCTCATTCATTTGAATCAGTTGAGGCTCTCGATAAAAGCTCGATTGTCACCACCACCAACTGCCACCATGTGTTTGCTCGGCATCCGTTTTCTTACCAATAATTCAAATCCAAACATCCCATGAATATAAAGGAGGTTTTTGCCCTGGCTCATGGACTATACATTAATTTTCTTTAGGAGTTGCAATATGCTGCCAGTCTTGAGATGGCCATGTTTGGTATTGTTTAATACTGTTTTTTTCCATAGTGTTATATAATCCGACGTCGAGGGATTTTTATGTTTGAAAAATGCTACATTGGTGGTGTTGATTTTCGCAATTGAAAACAAACTGATTGCATTATTTTTCTCAAGAGAATGGGAAAAGTCGAATTTTAACATAGGCCTATTGCTATCTTCTGTATTTTTTCTGGTATTATTTACCATTGACATTGTATAAACCAGAAATCGTGCAAGAGTTCCAAACTGGTTAAAAGGTTTTAAAAATCAACAAACCAGAGGACTAACAAAAAGATGTGGAGAAAAATCATATTCATTCTCACTACTGTATGCATTTCCAACGGATGGTTTTATAACAATGACACGCCGGAGTCTGTTGAAGACAGAAAGAAGGTGCAACTTCCTGAAAATCCTGCACCTTTTGAACTGAAAACCGCCGATGAGCAGTTCTTGATGCAGGCAGAGTTTACTAGATCTCTGTCGCCGCTAGATCTCTGCCATCACATGGTCATTAGTGAAATAGAGGGCACATGCACGGATCTATCGGAGGAGGGCCTGAACAAGCTCGCTGTCATGCTCCTCAACTGCCAGTCGCAGGCGGAGGGCCGGCCCACCTACATGTGCACGAGGGACATGCCCATCGGTGAGTGCACCAAGCACATGGATGGGGTGACCTGGAACGCGTATCAGATTGTTGCATCACGGGCACGCGCTGTATGCTACGCCACGCGCCAGCAGCACTTCCGCGCCAAGACAGAGTGGACAGTCAACAAGCTGCTAGCAGCCGCTGGCGGCCAGGCAAAATCGCTGGCGGAGTTGCAGAGCCAGCAAGAGGACGTGGCATCGACCGCGGCGCAGACTCTGCAAAGTATCGAGGCCGGACAGGCGGAGCTGGCTGAGAGACAGAGACAGCTCAATGATGTGCACCAGGTGCTGCAAGGACATATTTCCACCAACCTGCGCGACCTGCAGCGTGAGAAAGCCTTGATTGCAGCCGGACATGGAGAACTGGCGCGGATGACTGAGGATATCAAAGATAAACTAGATGAGACTTCGGTGCGTCTGGCCGAGCGCTGGACTCAGGAAGAGGAGAATCATGCAGAGGTTGCCGATGGCCTTGACCGCATCTCACACGCCACTCACGACGTCCTCCACAAGATCGACGACTCGAGTCGCAGCATTAAACAACTGCAAAATGAAACTGACAAACATTACAAAGATACGCTGGAGAATTTGGAGAAGGTAAATAATACTATTCACTACGTGCTGAGTGTTGTCCAGGAAACGCGTGACGCGATTGAGACAAAGTTGAACTGGGTGCTGAGTTTGGTCGGAGGCACGGGCGAGCGTGTGTCACGGCTGTGCACTCTGACCCTGCACCTGGCATACCTGCTGCTGGCGGTGGTTTGTTCCTCCTTCCTGCACACGCCCACGTTCTCCCGTGTGATGCTACTGGTGCTTGTTCCTGTCAACTGCTGGGCGGAGCTGCACGGTCGGCCAAGCCTCGCTTTCCTGCCAATGACCGCGTTCATCACACTTACCACATTTGCGAACTGGGCAACATCTTGGATGTTTTATATTATGATGGCATGGAAGCACGGTGCTGCCAATCCAGCCATTGGTGGAATGGACTCCTCCGCTCGCCTGTCCATCATGCCTGCTGGAGATCAAAATCCTGCTGATAATGTCGGTTTATCTGATGTTGATGGGCGTCGTCAAGGAAATGGTCTGTCGATCCCCGAAGTCAGGCAGTTGATAGAAACGCTCGAGAAACTGACCACTTCTGGTGTGCGGACCCCGTCAGCAAATTATATTATAGAAACCACCCCGCCAGAGCCCCCCATCCCATTCAACACCCCAGTGTCTAATGCCCCCGCCACAGGGATATCCCGTCTGGAGCCCCTTAACATCCTGAACAGTATCCAGGACGAAAATGATGATGAAGTACAAATAACAAAGAAGCATCCACTTCTAGCAAACTTATTGAATTCTGAACTACTACTAGATGATACAGATGAGTCTGAAGACATGGAAAGCACTGTAGCACAGCGCAATCACCTGACCCAGAAAGGAGACCCACAGATAATAGACACCAGCTTTATCACTGAGGACGAAGAGTCAGATGCAGAGTCAGTAAAAGCAGCTGTGGCAAAGGATGAATTGGATGTCCTCAAAGGTTGGCTTCCCTCAAAGAATACCCCAAAAATTGGAGAAACGGATTCCCACAAAGTACAACCTTCTGGAAAGGAATCACCTAACCTGAGTGTGGTTCGTCGCCACCTGCTTAAATCTGGGCTAGCCACGCCTCCACGTACCCCCAGGACAGGGACCTCCACCCCGGGCAGCTCCCGCATGGACTCACGGTCACCTACACCCAGTGCCACCTCCCACTGGTTGACGCCCGTACGTACCTCTGGGGGTCGCACCCCAGGGCGGGGCGGGGGTCGACCGGCCTGCCTGGCGTCCACCAAGGCCGGGTGGCCCTGCAAGAACCTGGCCTTGGACGGGTCGAGCTTCTGCCACAAACACCAGGCCACGCCACTTAGACAGCCAGCCAGCGAGGGCAGAGACAAGATGATGTGAGGAGAGATTGAAGGAGGGGATGGTGTAGGGAGTGGTCGGGATGTTTGTGTATTTCTTGTAAAAAAGATGACTTCAAATACAACAACAGCGTCACCCTGAAAAGGTGCAAAACATAAGTATGTATGTATGTGATTGAGGGATTATTTGCGAGGCTGATGGATTATGAAATTGTTTTGCTATATCTTCAATGTATATCAACGTTTTAATTTATTGTGATTAGTCATTAGCTGAAGTTGGTAATAATTTTAAAATGTAGTTTTATCTATAATGGAATGTAGGCCTTCTTTTATGAAATAAAATTTATATATCACAAATTATCTCACCCACATAATTCCTGTATAAGTACACATTGCACATCAAAACATCTTTTAGCTTATGCATGTACACAGATGATACATTTTAAGTGTTTAGTTACCAAATTTGATCACTACCGTTACCATTGAGACACGTGCAAACCATACTGACATATCTTTCATGGAGAATTACAAAAGGATAAAGAAAACATCTCCAATCGTATACGATTTTAAAATCTTAAGTAGGTATTTATATCGAATTCCCTTATCCTATCCCATCAGCGTCCATGGAGACACATTCAAACCGTCGTGGGCATAACTTCAGTGAAAAATAATACAACTGTGCATGGAAACATTAATTTGGGGCCCTTCAAAAGTGACACTTTCGTTATTTACGCTGTGTTACTCAGTGAAATGAATGATATTCCCAAATCATGTTTTACATTGACTGTATTGATGCCATGTTTAAGCAGAGCAATTGAGTTGTCACAGTAAATAGAGTGCTTGGAGGAAACGCTATTATGTTAGTATGTACCATTGCAATTTGGGTCTCATTCAAGCAATGAAACTCTGGCATTTGCTATAAAAAGGCAGAATTAAAAGTTCCACTTTATAGTGTTTGAGTCATGAACAAATTACACTTCGAGTGGGAACGTATAGGATGTTAACGTACAGTGATTTAGTGCACAACCTTTCTGTAATGACAGCCTGCTGGCTGCTCTAATCAAGTGGTCTCAATATAAAAAAGTGGTCGTTTATCTATTTGAGGTTTGTAGTGTTATTTTTATGTCAAAGGACACTTAGAAATGTGCATAACGGCGTTTCTTTATATGTATACATGTAGGTGGCCTTAATTAATTGACAACCCCACAGTATTATGTTTAAAGGACTGCACATATCTGGATGAATATGGTTGTGTAATTTGAGTGTGTTGCTTTGCTATTTCCCCGAAAATGATACACTTTGATGTCATATGGTGTGATTTTGAAGCCCTTTGTTCTTCAATAGAAATTGTATCCATCTTGAAGCGTATAGTATGTTGGATCTGCAAGCTAATAGCCAATTCTGCCTGCACATTATCCTAACAAAGAGCAGTGTCAGCCACTGTTATATGATAAGTAATGTGATGTCGCTTCATCTTGAAGTGACAAATATATAAATCACGTGCATGTTGCTGTTCTCTTTGATGCTGTTTCTGGATTTCTTCTTGTTTCTATGTATAAGTGATGACTTTGTTCTTTATGATGCTGAATTTCTTCTTTGAGCTTGCTTCAGAGAAGTCAACGCCATCAATTTTGTAGTAAATATAATACTGACATGATAGTGATTGTCCAACATGTAAAAGATCTGTCTGATAGGAGTATTGTATTTTGCATACAAATAGTTTTGGAAAGATAAAACCATATAACTGCTCAAAACTGGGTTTGCTATTAGAAATCATAGGCAGATCCAGGCGAGGGGGTCGCAGGGAACGCGCGCCCCCTTCCCCCATCAAAATACTTTATTTGCATAGGGTTTTTCATGACATTCCTTAAGTACGCCCCCTTTCCTTAAGTGCGCCCCCTTCCAAAAACCTGTATCTGCCATTAGAAATTATTTTTAGGAAGTGTATCCTGTGTTATGAGTTTTCAATATAAAGTTTCATTGCGAAGATTAAGACATTATCAAATGTTACTACTTTGAAAAGTATTAACAATTATATTTTGCATATATACATACATACTGCAATTGATATACTACATAGCTTACGCTATACATGTTGCTGTACACAATTAAATTAACAAATTGATGGATAAACAAATAAAATTAAGGGGAGGAGCCACTTTAAGAGTAAATAGCTATCCATGAATATTTCATTATTAAAAGATTTATCGAACCCATGTGTCGGGTACTAATACTAAACATCACATTAATATTGCAAATATAGCTCAGTCTTACACAATCTCAAATAACATGAGTGCTGATCCATATGACTCTCACGATCCCAGGCGAACAATGGCCAATTTCGCCAATGCAATCCTTCATTTTAATGATGAATGCATCTGTTTTCTGTGATTCACTGTGAAACCTATTTTTAAAGGCAGTAATAAATAATGTACGGTGCAACAGGTGTATATAGTCGTTATGAATAGCAAAAATACGCAAAATCATTTAAAAAAACACCTGATCATCTTTCACTTTTTTCATACATCATACTCTACAACATTGAGCAAAATCTCCCATATGGTGACCATGTCCCCCTCTGGCTGAAAACTATAATTTTGAGTTACTGTTTTGGTTATTTGATTTGTATTTTTTATCACTTGAATACTTGATCATAGCACAGCTTTAATATAAAAATAAAACGTATGAAATAGATAAGGTATATGTGTATTGAAAAACATAATTCATATACTAAACAAGAAGCACTCCTGAAATGCTTATTTCCATATCATAGATGTCTCCACAAAGAGGTTGTACTGTATTTCAAAACTAAAATCTGTTTCAGTCGCATCTTCCCAACCGTGTAGCACCTGCGTGAGTGATTTGAGGCTACCAACAAAATGTGATATTTTGAGGCTACCAAAAATGTGATATTTTGAGCATCACGAATAACTAGCATGAAAAAACACACATCATAGTTATTTATCTGTTTTCCAGGACATTGGATACCATGAGACAACATCGAATCCCTGATTCTTATCACAAATTGGATACGAGGCACATATGGCACCACTGATGGAGACAGGCAGTTGAGGGTTATGAAGGTACGTGCCCAATTATTGTACTTGTCTCGTGTTTAACCTTTCATTGGAATATTTTATTCGTTGATGAATGCTATTGAGGCCTATAATAAAGCCTAAAATAATCTCAAACTTATTGTAAACTCGATGTCGAATTTATCTTGACTCAATGAGTCTGAATTGTGGTAAATATCAGCTTATTATAGTCCTTCTACTATGTATCTTAACACTGTCCTACTTTCCACGCTACATCAAATACAATAAGGGATGTGAAAACACACTGAACATTGAGTGAGATGAATCGCCTGAAGCACTGAGTGAGGGAGCATTGTAGCTGTTCGGTGAAACGTATGTGTAATTTGCAGTATGTCCAGTTCCACGTTCGTAATGTAGTTCATATCATTACACCTAGATATCTCCTCTTCACAAAGTCCACAGACGAAGCCAGGGGGCGCATGGTTTGCACCTCTACCCTTTTAACACCCCATTTTTCATGTTTTCTGTCTCTCCACAAGCCTTCAAGCGTACAAACCCAACGACACCCTGTGGGTGCATCCCCCAACCCCTCCTTTATAAAAATCTGTCTCTGCCAGTGACGTTAGCATCATTAATTTGCTGGAAACTAGGGATATATATTAACACTGTCCTACTTTCCACACAGCATCAAATACTATATGTTGGAACATGGCTTGCACGTCTCCACTTCTACAACCCCAAAATATTACATTTCATGTTGCTGTTGTTGTTTTTGCATCTCCGCAAGCCTTCAACTTCAAGCGTGAAAAGGAAACTAAAAACTCTGTGGGTGCGTCCCCCTCCCTTTTTCATAAAATCTGGATCTGCCAATGGCGTTAGCATCATACATTTACTGAAGTCTGCCACACAATAGACCCAGTCCGCGGAGCATGTAAGTAGCATGCCATTACACTGTACGGCCGACTCAGTGCAATACATCTCCAGTAAAAGTACGATGCATCACCTTTGTGTAGGACCAGCCAGGGAGGTGTGCGATGCATGAAATATGTAACGTGCTGTGCCACTCTCGTGCAAACACTAAGTGTTTGGGCCATAAATTATAATGCCCTAACATTATACGCATTTCGTAGTGAGCTGACATTGCAGCCGTGGTATTCGAACTTAGTTTCATACTCCATGGATGTGGTAAATGATGTAATGGCTTGTCAGGGTGTTGCAGTCATTGCAAGTTGTATTGCAGGCATTGTATCCAAGCCATTGTTAAAGGTATCGTAACCCTCGTTGTTTTTTTCTAGTCATGGTGCTGTTTTCTCCAAAAACATACAGGATGAACCTTCTTGACTGTCTGACTGCGACTTTAAGAGGGTTATTTTTTTATTAAAAGCGCTCAAATACGCAAAATATAATGCATCAACACGACTCAATAAGTCACATGACTCATACAACATGAAGACATTACCAACATTTCTCACCCACCAACACAAGACACCTGTAAATTGAAAACTCGCCAAATGTAAACTGCTTTAAAATTTCCATTTCACTTTGCGCATAAATGTGGAAAGACTGAAAACACAAGCAAATGAAACGGGCTGATTACTCGGGGGTCCTCAGACGGGCGGCTGTTTTATTGAGGGACGCGCGGGGTCACTCGCGGGGGACCCGGAGAGGTGTGTCTCCATCAATGCCGCGCTCAGTTTTATTGATCAAAGCTCTTTGCTCGGGTATATCATAATAGAGTGTTACATATGAGGCTCTGTCAGGGTTTGAAGTGTGCATTCTGCTCATGAAGTCACATGAGACAACCAAACATTGGAGACATGCAGCTGTGCAGTATTTAATGCACAGAAGAAACACGCTATCTCGAATCTATAGAGATAGCAGTAAAATGTTTCAAGGTGGCCAATATGCGAGGTACCCACATGGCATATTTTGTTTATGGTGTTGTTGAATGGAAATGAAATTAACTTCTAGTTAAATGAACAATCGAGACAAGCAATATCAATGTATAGGGTTTCTACTCTATGCGATTTTCTGTATAGTGTTTGTAGGTGTTGCAATTGTTGAAGATTTCGTTATACATTGTATTATTTACCCAAGTGAACTGGAGGTCCAGTCAAGGATTGAAGCTTTAAGTATCATATTTCTGTAAGTAATCTGATGTGTCCAGTACTGATCAATAGTCTTCCTCAAACCAATTTATGTTGAACTCTGATATTTCGAGTGCATGGATAAATCGAGCAAAAGAGTCATCTGCGTTCATGTCCCTTTAGATTATCATATTTTATACACGCATCTGAACTTTTGGTGATATTTCAAATGCTGTCTGTATTTTGTAATGTACTTCATGTGCAATCTAAAACTGCGAGACACCAAAATATTTTTATCAAAACTTATTTCATGATATATGTGATTGTCATTCGCACCAAGCATTTTCATTCTTTTCAGACTACAGTGCCTTTCTCAACTCCCTGCGGAGCATACAAAACCTTCTAGCATAAAGCATTTGGTCCATCACTCACACTAGTGTTCCCTTCCCTGACCTTTACCTTTCTAACATGTATGAACTACGGAGCAATATACAACCTGTTATGGATAAGCATGCCCAACACCCACCAACATACCCAACAGTGAATCAAAGTCACAACCACCTGGTCAAGAGTCCATTCGGTCACAAATGAACATATCCCAACATACAGACAACAGCCTAATCCCTGCCGTCCACAAACACTTTACTGCCCCCTAACCACGCCCATATAAGGCCATAAACCCCCGCTAAAGTAGCGCACAGTGCATTTAGTAGCACTTGTGTTTATGGAGGATCTGTCCTGATCTCTGCGCACAGCCGTAAATACATTACTGAGACGGCCACTTACTGGCAGGAGGGGACAAACCCCGGCTGTCAACATGGCTTATTTAAGCTGCTGGGGTGGAATAAATCAATTAATGGGATTACCTCTGATGGGTCAATGTGGGCAGTGAGGCTCCCAACCACCGAGGGACGGGCGGCCAGATTGTGTGTAATAGTGGGTGGTATTAAATATAAATGTCACACGCACGCCTGTGTACTTTAGCGTTGTCCCATATAACGATATTAGTGATATACAGCACACCTTGCCATGAAGACCATCTCTATGAGGAGAACACCTCTCTAAATGATGAGACCATTTCTTACTGTCTTCATAAGGAAACACAGTGAGCATCAGTAAAGAGGCCACTTCTCCATTTAGACCTCCCGTGATTAGATATCATTGGGGTCTTATTAGTGAGGTTCCACTGTATGTATTTAGGTCTATTCCGAGTGGCTGTGGTCTGGTGGTTGCAGTGCTTGGCTGGTGCCTGGAATATTCAGGATTTGAATATTCAGCAGATGGGCCTTATTTGTGTCAGGATTGTCTGATGCTCACTTGATCCACTCCTCGGAAACAATGTCACTACATTAGAAACTTGTTATCTCGAATCTGTAGAAATGACAGTGACAAATTTCAGATAGCCAAATATTCCAGATAGTCAACTGATATACTGCATGCTGAAAATTTTGTCAAAGAAAAAAAAATTTCATTGAGATAACAGGAAACTCGAGATAAACCACATCGAGATAACGGTGTTCTGCTGTAACGCAGCAATTTTCCACATAAAGACTTGGTCAAGACGATTCAAATAACTTCACGGTGGCACAGACTAACATGCACGTCCAACAAGACTTACGTAATATAAGGCGCTTCAAAGCCTGCCAGTTCACCAAGAATATATGTGAGTAGGTACCTAGATGCCATTGGAGCCAATTTACCAGGAGGGAAATAAAGTGCTGCTTGGCATCTCTGAGAAGTGGAAGTGTGTATTAGGTTTACCTCTACTCACAAACATTGCACTATGTTTGGTCTCACAGTAGCACCTTTCTGTGATGTCCGTTCAGGGGCTGGTTTCAGCTCAGGTTGTCTCAATTGGGAGGCGGTCCGTTTACGGAGGTTCATTCTAGAGGCTTGGCACCGGTAGAAATTGTCTCATTAAAGCGGTTTTCCCTCCATAGAGTTGGGCTTATTATTTGGATGTTACAATGTACTTTGAAATATGGATAATTAAGTCAATAATACTGTTAATAGAAAGTACTATGTGCACCCGGAAATTGCATTATGGACAATATAGGGTGCTATAGAATGGTTCACTACCCGCGGCTATGTAATGATTATACAGGTAATGGGACCAGAATCACGTGTTCTAGTTACATCGAGTATGTGATCTACTTATACATTGTAATGGGAAATTAGGTAATAGGTTCAATGGGATTACAATGCAGAGTTAGTCTAATAATAATTAGGTACTGCTGCAGTCAAAGGTTTTATCAACCTTCTTAATCTTGTGCCATTGTTGTTCTACAGTATGACCTCTCTGTAAAGAACCCCTATGGGACTGGCCTCATGTCGTCTCAATGAGAGGATGTCTCTATTAGTATTGACTATAACTTATGCGGTTAATACATTTCCGCTATGACGCACGACCCCTTACCCTGTCCATATTTGCAAGAACGTGTTGGTGCAATATTGGCTTATTTCCAAATATCTAATTTGCAATCCATCAACAGATATTCCCTGCTTCCCTTTTGAGAATCAACAGCTATATTAAGAGCCTATAGATTCGCTGTTGCACCACCCATACGTATAAATCAGTGTACACCTACGTGCCATGTTCCACCCACGCCACAGTCATTTATCACTGTCCCATGGTTCACTGTGACCTGACATTGAAGCCTCTAACATTGTTACTGATATCTAAGGAGTGAGGAGATTGTGATTAGTAGAGCACTCTCTCGCTTATACAATAGTCTGTCACATGAATAGGTGAAGAATTAGATTAGTCAGTCCATTTCATAACTGCTGCTATATTTAGGCCAAATCCATCTGCTGAATCAGATAAATCTCCCCATCCCATCCATGCCATTTGCACACGGAGTATTCCCAAGGTTAGGGACTGAAGTCCCATCGGGGTGGCAAGGTCTTTCTCAATGTATTCACATTTTCACATCAAGTTTAAAGAAGCATGCATAAACATACATGTATAGATACATAAAAAGACGTGTTGAACATAAATGTGAAACTCTTTATCTCAAATCTGTAAGATTAACAGTAAAATGCTTGATAAATATATTCGACTATCTCTAAAGCATTGCACGCAGTTCCTGACCTTCATAAACAGAGCGTCGTAAACCTCCAGAAAGCAATCAACGCTCTATTGAGATCACTCGAGGTCGGCCTGTAGTAGTATTAGAACACTTCTCAAATGTGACAAGTGTTTTAAAAGGACTTGCGCAGTCTTCCTCTTCTTCTTACACTATCTTGAGGCGTATGTTCAGTATGTTCATAGGCAGATCCGGGGCAAAGTAGCGATAGTCGCGTGCCCCCCTTCCCAACCAAAATATTTCATATTAATAGGGTTTTTGGCATGCTCGCCGAAAATCAGCACTCTATGGGACATGACACTCTATGTTCTTCCCAAGTGTGACAGAAAAGTAGCCAATCAGCTCAGAGATCTCACTAAAGAATTTCGCACTTTCAATATCAGCTAAATTTAATGTATTATGTATAAATTGACCTTATTTTGAAGATACCAAGGGCTAAAAAGCAAGTTTTGAGCAAAAAAAAGTGAACCCCTTGGTATTCAGGGTGTCGATAATGGGTACATAACCCTTAATGGGATTATGTAAGTGCGACTTCCACCATTTCAAAAGAAATCTGGATCTACAAGTGATGTTTGAGATTGCGTTTGCTCAACATCCTTCAGGACATGGGCAGGTAGTCTGCTCACAGGGATTTTGCCATGACTCAATTATCACTGAGTGGCGGCGGCGGCGCTCATGATCTGTTGATAGGTCTGCTCAGCGGTGACAGACCGTTGTTTGGCTCATTCATACAGATGCTCAACTCAATAAACATGAAAAGTAAATAAGTCATACTACAATAGCTACAATAATAATTTGAAGATTAGGTTACATATGAAACGTCTGTTTTCATGGTACATAATCCAGTTGTATAGATAGAATATTATATAATAATAGCTACAAAAGTTTGATACGCAATAAACAGCAGTGGAAGACCCAGTTTTTTTTAGAAAAAAAGGGGGGAGGGCACCCATAGGATTTCATGGTGTTGGTGCAGGCAAAAGCTCAGGGAGATGCCAAAAGCCCATTGAAAGTGAAATTGCGGTGAAAAGGGGGGATGCAAGCACGCTTCACCTCAACCACTGGATCTGTAATATATTTCTTGCGTCCTTATTCTTGTTCATGTTGTATTTGCTTTTGGTTTTGGAGGATGCAGTGGACTTAAGGATATACTAGAGCAGATTTTTCAGCATCTCTCCCGCTTCTCTTACTCGCAAGCAGATGTTTGCCACCACCACTATAGAATAGATGAAAACAGGTTTCATAACTAAAAGCTTGCATTTGAAATGTGAGCACTACATGGACTCGAACTCGAGTCCAACATTATAAATATAATGATTGGTATATGGAATGATACCATAATCCCAAGTAGAATCTGTTAAAAGGTTACACACATGAACCGTTGATCCTGTACAATGGCAGATCCAGGTTTTTGGGAAAAAAGGGGAAGGCGCACTTAAGGAAAAGGCGGGGCGCACTCAAGGGATTTCATGAAAACCCCTATGAAAATGAAAGTATTTCTGTGGGAAAGGGGGGGGGGCTGGATCTTCCTATGCTGTAACCCCTTAGTTTAATATGTATTTATTTTGCAATTATCCAACAGTGTATACACTATTCAAAGGATGTTTACTTGCAACTCGGTGTTTGAGTGTGTTCAGGAGATCATAGGTCCCATCATGTATATATGTAACCCCTTAGTTTACATACCTCGTCGGTTATCATCTCAATTCGGTCATGAGTTCGAATCCCACATGAAGACATTTTGGGAGGTCTTCTTGACCTATTTGTAGTCACACAATATCCTCATAATGACAAGAATTTTAGGGAGAAAAGGTTCGCAAACATCTAAGACCTCCAAGGTTAGTGGGTTGAAATTTATAAAAGTAAAGGTTATGCACGTGTATAATATCTTATTCATCTTCACAGATTGAATGCCAAACAGATTAGATATGACACCACAAGGCTTGAAAAATCATCATGTATCTTAATAAATAGTTCAAATAGTGGGTTTAAACTCGGACTTATACCGGTGTCAGAGCGAAAATGGACCTCCATTGCATTCCGCTATAAAATCTGAAACCCTTTATGGACCCACTTTATTAAAATATTATTGCTGATTTGAAGCTTGTAATAACTTTGATCTTCTTGCATTGTACATTTTTATTGTACTGCATTGAGTTACAGGACTGTAGTACTGTATTGGTGGTTCTCGCACTCCCAACCCTTCAGCAACATGAACCTCCATACAGAGACCACCTCTCTAATGTGAAACTCCATGCACTGACCACCTATCTGCGGAGACCAATTGGGTTCAGTGCCTCTGCTTGTCCTAAAAATAAAGAAATTCTATGCTTTATTATTCCGTGTAATGAATAGACAAGTATCAAACACCAAATACAACAAAAGAAAATATAGTACCTATGAAACCATGACCAGTTTATACACCGCGTTTGTCGCAAGTAAGTTCCGACAGTGCACGCAGTGACAGCAAAGCACCACTTAAACTGGTGCATGTAACATATTGACACGGCAATCTTCGCTGAATGCGCCTTCTAACAAACCAGACGGTATGTAAACTGTACCTCGACCACGCAATTACCCCCATAAAGGGCGTATTGATCGATGGTGACGAGCCGGACGATGACGCGAACCGCTTCCTTCCTGACGTGATGGAACACGCATATAGAAGCACGCCGCGTGCACTGATTACCCCCGGGGAGGTTTGGGGGGGGGGGTGGCGGTTGGAGAGAATCGCTTGGGGGGTCCTTGCTGTAGCGGCATGGCAGCAGTGAGTGTTGGGTACATAGGGGTTTACGAATATTGGTGCAATAGAAATAACTCTTTGATCTCAATATTGCTTGTCTCAACATAAAATTTCATATCAATTCAACAACATTCATTATGAGCATATTGGAGATGTTTATATCGAACATTGTCCTATTTTATAACATTTTGTTCTGTAATATATGATGTCGGTACTAGTATATGTAATTCTACAATAAGCTTCACCATATCATGATTCTGCGGTAAGTTTTTTAAAGTATTACCATCATAGAATATTATATTTTCCCCCAACAAATTCCAAAAACTAAACCCCCAACTACCACTCCCCACCATCAGCAGCTGCATTATCAATTGCGACTCCCCAGTGACCCGGCAGGATAATGGCGCCCTTACCCCCGCGAATGGAATCAATAAAGCGAGCGCGCCATTGATGGAGGCACACATCCCGTCGCCCCGCCCCCCTCTGTGTCACCCTCCGCACCCCTCAATAGAATGCACCTACATGATGTCTAAAAATATGTGGCCATTTTATCCCATGCTCATCTGTTTTGGGCTTATTATTCAATTCGCAAGTTTGACCCTTCATATGCCAATGACAATATAAATAGAAGAGATCTAAAGTTCTAAGCGATGGACAGCAAAATATCGATTCCGCTGTCAATCACGGCTGATACTGGGAGCTTTATCTGAAATAGATTTTGTTTGCACTGTGATTGGTTGTTTGCTTGTTTCTGACTATTTTCAAGGCTGTCTGGTCCAATTGGCACTGCGCCAAGTTCCTGTGAACCAACGATAATTTCAAAATCCTTTTGAAAAAGCGTGCACGTCAATTTCTAGCATGACAAAAAGCTTGCACGTCAATTTCTAGCATGACATAGAAACAGAAGAAATCTGAGAGTGTTATGTGTCCCCTGGTGAAAAACACAGACTTTGTCCTTTCACAGCTAAGTGAGGCTCACAAACGGCCGACTCGCCGTGTCAATTTTAGCCTCTGTGAAGACCTGATATTACACAGCCGCACATAGGAGGACCCAGGAGTAATCAACCGGCTTTATCAGGTTATGTTTTTTTCATTTGTCACTTTATATATTCTAGCCTCGTGAAAGTTTGCTTTTACTTCATTTTAGAACAGAAGTTTGAAGAAATAAAGCATAGAATGTATGTAAATTCATGCATTGGTGGATCCAAGGGTGGCGAACGATGGGCAGTAGAAACTCACTATCTTGATTTTGAAGAAAAAACATCTGGTGCTAGAGATAACTTATGTCCGAGATAACCAACCTGCGTATGTTCATAATGATGTTGATTAGAAATTAGATTAACTTCGAGTTGAGAAAAACGTTGAGATGAGTGCTATCGATATACCGAGTTTCTATTGTATTGCCATGTCATTTCTGCGACCTTTTGCATTTGCAACACCCAAAAAATCTAATAGTACAGGTCTCAAGCCCCCTTCCCTCTCTCCTCCAAAAACCTCTCTCTGGAAGGGCATCACATATGTGGGTATCAAGTAGTTATGGATATTTGTTAGTATTTTGTTGCGTAATTAGTTTTCCCATCTTCTGATGATATTTCTCTTCTTTTGCTTTGCTATCGTTGTTGGTATGGGACTGTACTTTGACCTGCAATATCCATTACTGTACTCCTATACCTCAGTGAAGGCTGGTAGAAGTGCTGTATTTAACAATCATTGCATAGCACATTTCAAGGTCTTAATCTGAAGGAAAATGGAATGGAAACATGTACGCATTTTCATGTATTTACATATTTTCCAAACTGATATATCCAGAGGTTTCTTTTTACGGCACCTGGCAAAACAAAAGTTTACTTACTATAAACTACATGTAAACCTGGTTGAACTATAACCTGCTTGTATAAGCTGAAACAAACTATAGCACAGACGTCATTCTCACCAAAGTGGCACTATTTCTAGCAAAATGGCTGTTGCCTGCAATAACATCAACACTTCCAGCTAATATTCCTACGCAGGAGGTTTTACCCTAGATAAACTGCATGCTGTTGTTTATGATGTGAAAAGAGTGTTTATCAAACCTGGCCACGTCTTGGCATGGTCTACTTCAGTATGGCTGCTATGTGTTGCCACCATCTTTGTGATTTTAAATGAAGTTCTTGGCTAACCATTTTTCTGTGCTAATTTACCGTGATAATTTTTTATGTTTAATACATAATGTCCTTGATCGAGATTGACACTTTTTATTGACATTTTGACGTTCGTGATGGCTTCACAAGTTATCATTAAAAGTCGAATAAAACTGTCGTGTACGTCCTGAAATTAAAGGTGGAGCAGAGTGGAGCAGAAACATTTGCAAGTGAGATCCATGATGACTCCAGCGCAGCATGGCGGTTGGCAAATTGGTACGCCTATTCTCATAGCTTACTTCATAGTGGGTTTCATGCCTTTTCCATTCACACAACCTTCATAGTTCGATGTTCATTTTATATTATGTCCAATAAGTAATAAGCTCGAATATAAGGATGAAAGAGTACTGGCATAGGCAGATCCGGGGGAAAACCCCGTTGTCAACCATTTTTTGCATCTCCGCGAATCTTTGCCATATGAAGCCTTGGCCCACCATTTTAAAAAAAAACTGCATCTGACAGTAATTGGCAGTGCTTCAGATTATAGGCAAGGATTACCTTAAGATAAGATGTTTTAAGGATAACACAGTGGAGATTGTCCAGAAGGAGGCACGCGCACGCTATCATTATGTTCTGGCATTGAACTCTGGCTAAAATTTATGGGGTGTAAATGCAGTTTGAACACTCTTCAGTGGCAATTCCTCTTGAGTAATCATCACTTCACTTGGTAGTGATCTGATGATAGGGAGCTTTCACCTTATCATTGCCTGGATATTTGGATGCACAGTACAGTAAAACCTCCGATAAGACCATCTCTATAAAGCGACCTCCTCCATAATGTAGACCCTTGTTTGCAGTATGAGGCATATTAAGGAGACAACTTGGGCTACTCTTCGCATACAGAGATAAAGTTTCCGACGAGACCCTATGTCTATGTATATATTGGGATGCAGAGCATAATAGAGCCTCTCAAGTAGAACCACCCGGGAAACTGACCCCAAGTAGTTTCAAGAGAGAGGTCTGTATATGGAGATAAATGCTAGTCTCTTTGCGATGATCTTATTATAATTGTCGTTCAAAAAGCCGTTGCTTAATAGCAATATTTACGTTAAAACTATACAAAGTAACATGCACTGGCCGACAGATTCAGATTTTTTTTCTAACCCTGGGTGCAGCCAGGGCATTTCATGAGCTCTGTGTGTGCGAATAAACTTGAAAATGAAATGTTGATGTGAAAAGTTGCCCCCCCCCCATGGATCTGCCTATGAATTACCCAAAGAAAAATGTGATAATTTAGGGAAACTGGTAACTCTCTAGGATATGTGCCTTTTTTGAAGGGTTCACTGTACAAACCACCAATAACGGTATTGATTTTTTGCACCTGTGCGTCCCTGACCTTGAGGCGACTACGCCCAAGGTCACACCTCTGCCCCACAATGCCACAACAGATTCAGATGGCATTATATTAAATAAACCGCGATTGCTGAGGTTCCGTCTCTATATATACACTG